>CM037926.1:7443074-8109829 GCA_021346845.1 Apeltes quadracus | reverse complement strand
CACTCGCTCAACATGAACTATCACAGTTCACACTGGGCAAGAGATCATCTCTTACACTCACATTTACACATACACACTCCCTTCACCACTCGCTCAACATGAACTATCACAGTTCACACTGAACAAGAGATCATCTCTTACACTCACATTTACACATACACACTCCCTTCACCACTCGCTCAACATGAACTATCACAGTTCACACTGGGCAAGAGATCATCTCTTACACTCACATTCACACATACACACTCCCTTCACCACTCGCTCAACATGAACTATCACAGTTCACACTGAACAAGAGATCATCTTTATTTATTTATTTAGTTATTTGTCGATGAAGCAGTGTGACCGCGATGCCGACACCAACACAAAGTCCTACCGTCAGCACACCTTTAGCAAGGCTAGACCACCAACTTCTGGCCTTAACCAGTGTCTCCTCCGTCTCATCTATAGGTTCTGTTTGAACCACAAGTGTCTCCTGTCTCGTTTCCTGAGGGCCCTCCTCTGTCGGATGCTCACAGATTGTAGTGTGACATTCGTCAAACTGAATAACGTCAGCTTCAAGAGTGATGATGATCTCTTCATTCTCAGCGATCAAGCTCTTCGGTTTTATAGTTTGGATTTCCTCCAATAGCTCTTCAACCTTTGCACGCAGATTACAGATCTCTGCCTGATCTAGGACTTTTTCAGCAGTCAGGTGGGCCACTTCCTCACTTAAAACATTATTTCGATTGACCAAATCAGCCTTTATTTTCTCGGATTCCAGCTCTAATTGTGAATGGTATCTGGCCTTTCTCTCTGCTTTCCATTTGGCTAATTGGCTAATTTTCCTAATTGGCTTTAGATGTTCTTCGTCTTGATTTTTATTCTCACTACATGAAGGCATGTGAGATTGCAGATCATCAATTTTCCCCTGGTCCATAACAATCAATTGACTCTGTGCCTTCAACTTATTTTTAAACGTCGATTCCATTGTGGTTTTGCAATGTCTCTTGGAAGTCTTCAAACACGGCCACCTGGTTGGTTCTCCAAAGATGAATGCAGCTAAAACACCTTCTGGAGCATTATACGACGTTCAAAAATCACGTGATTGGTGACGCATTAGCTTTCATCTTGGCCACTTGTTGTTTCTCATGTCTGTGTGACGTCATAACATTCGATACGCCATCTGTTTTTCCACATCGGGGTGATGTGTGGACCGAATGCGTCACAGGTTAAGTCACGTGACGTTGGTGTCGACGGGAGCTCGCGTATCTGCATCCGACCCCGGAAAGAAACGTTAACTATGCCTCCGATTTCAATCTTCAAAATAGTTCAGACCTATGTTGCTGAGATTGTGGCGATCTAATCGATCATTTAGACTTCAAATGATGTACTTAAATAGTGTAACGTGAGCTCAGGTATGGCAGTGAACCATCCATTTGTGAAACATCCATCTGATCGCCTTGTTCCCAACGATGGAGTTAAATGTGCTCGCAACAGGCGACCAGTAGACAGGCGAACAGCCTTTTTGATATGTTTTTGTATAGCTCTCACAGATATGCAAATAATTGTTGATGTTTTTATTTTCTTTTTAAGAAAAAAAGGAGACCTTCAAGTAACTGATTTCCATACGCATTTTTGTCTATAACCACTGTGTTAAATATAGATTTTCATGCATGCTTTTTATTTAAAATAATTTTCTTTACAGATTAAAAATGTGTGTCCCTTGAAGAAGGGAACAGTCTCATCCCCTTGCCGAAATACATTGTTAAAATAAATACAACTAAGACAAAGGAAACCATGATATTCATAGAAAGCAGGGGCGAAGCCTTTAGCCGGACACAGAGCGGCGCAAGAGTCTCAGAAATGCCTGTTTGATTTTGGAAGTGAGGCGCTCAGTGACGCGCGGCTCGGATTCCCCCCGAGAGCATCATGTTGTAGCCCATTAAACACGCAAATGCTTGGTAATAAAGAAACGCTATCCAAACTGTATCCGAACTATCCAAACTATCCAAACTCTCCAAACTCTCAACTGACCGCAACTCTCCACTAACAACCCACATTTTGAATGGCGCCTGATGGGTTTATATTGCTGTCAAACCTCCCGGCAAAATCCGAACCACTTGCCCAAGTAGTCACGTGGTAGAGCCGGGCAGCGAGGCTTCGGACATGAACCATCACAGTTCACACTGGGCAAAAGATCATCTCTTACACTCAGATTCACACAAACATACACACTCTCTTCACCACTCGCTCAACATGAACTATCACAGTTCACACTGGGCAAGAGATCATCTCTTACACTCACATTCACACATACACACTCCCTTCACCACTCGCTCAACATGAACTATCACAGTTCACACTGGGCAAGAGATCATCTTTATTTATTTATTTAGTTATTTGTCGATGAAGCAGTGTGACCGCGATGCCGACACCAACACAAAGTCCTACCGTCAGCACACCTTTAGCAAGGCTAGACCACCATCTCGTTTCCTGAGGGCCCTCCTCTGTCGGATGCTCACAGATTGTAGTGTGACATTCTATAAGCTGAAGAATGTTAGCTTCAAGAGTGATGATGATCTCGTCAATCTTAGCGATCGAGCTCTTCATTTCTTCAACATTTGCACTCAGATTACAGATCTCTGCCTGAGCTAGGACATTTTCAGCAGTCAGGTGGGCCACTTCCTCACTTAAAACATTATTTTGATTGACCAAATCAGCCTTTCTTTTCTCGAATTCCAGCTCTAATTGTGAATGGTATCTGGCCCTCTCTGCTTTCCATTTGGCTAAATGGCTAATTTTCCTAATTGGCTTTAGATGTTCTTTGTCTTGATCTTTATTCTCACTACATGAAGGCATGTGAGATTGCAGATCATCAATTTTCCCCTGGTCCATAACAATCAATTGACTCTGTGCCTTCAACTTATTTTTAAACGTCGATTCCATTGTGGTTTTGCAATGTCTCTTGGAAGTCTTCAAACACGGCCACCTGGTTGGTTCTCCAAAGATGAATGCAGCTAAAACACCTTCTGTGGAGGACCTGGGTCCTCTTGGTCCAGACTGGGCTTCCTCTCCTGGAGACGGAGCTGCTGGTCAGAGACAACCTCCTCCTCCTTGCAGACACGTGACTGTGGGAGCTCTGGAGTGACAAAATAAATACAAACAGTTGAACGTGTAAATACGACATGTGTGTATAAATCATAACCATCACGTCACCTACTGTTCTTTTAGGAAGTTGAAGTTAAAGAACACATTCGAGAAGATGTAATATCTCGTCTTTATTGCTTTAGACAACGTGAGATGTACGTTTCAGTTTGTGGGCTTTTTAAGTCAAGATAACGCAGGAAAGAACGAGGAGACCATATAGGGCAGACAGTGGGAACTGGAAGAGTCCAGGGAATGTGAAGGTAAATCACCATCTGGCACAGAGCTGTTTTGAGTGGTACGGAGGGGACGAACCGGCTCTAAAATAGGTTTCAAGGGCATGAGGAGAATATAAAAAGAGGTCACAGTCTTTAAGCAGACAGACTGGGAGGGATAGCTTTTGATGCGTGTTTCAGGTGACGTGAGGTAACTGGAGGCCTATGTCATCATGAAATATTAAAAAAAAAGCTAGACTTGCAGCCTCCTCCCTTACAGCTATTTCACTGCAGCGTGAGGCAGTACCTCTGCCTGACTGAAGAGGGCGTGAGTGAACACACGGGCTTGTTTTGCTATCGTTCTTCTTCTAGCATATTCTAGCTAACAGTGTTGAAGTAGCGCGAAAGTCAATTGTCCGTTTATCATTTTTTTTCTCTGATATATTACCATTAGTCAATTTGCAAGCAGCCAGTTGAAGGGTGAATTTACGATACTCTGTGGAATTCATCTCTACGTGAATCTGACTG
This sequence comes from Apeltes quadracus, assembly GCA_021346845.1. NCBI lineage: Eukaryota > Metazoa > Chordata > Actinopteri > Perciformes > Gasterosteidae > Apeltes > Apeltes quadracus. The sequence goes on along the minus strand of CM037926.1, from coordinate 8,105,957 downwards.
TAAGAGGCAGTACCTCCCCAGTCACAAACCTCACTGCACGTCACTGGTCTCCAGATATATATGCGGAGAAATGCTCATGTAGGCTTGATCTCTTCTAAATCAATGTTAACTTTTTTAAGTTAAATTGAGTGGTGTATCGGATTCTTCGCGTCAACCAATTCGGAGGGATAGGAAATCCCGACAACAACTGGTGTTTCTAACAAAGTCGTACTCACCTATTCTGTGTAACTTTACTTCGGGTTTCCAAAATACATCCAACAGTTTGCGCTGCCGGTCGATCTCTTCCTGGTACTCGACGACTGTTCTTTCAAAAACTCCGAATATTTCTTCAGCAGCAGCAGATAGTCGCTCGCTCTCAAATTCTCAACTGAAGACATTGTTGCTTAGTTACCGATTACATGAATTACCTGCACTGCCAGAAGACCGAGCAACGGCTGAGTGTCACACTATAAAATTCCGACTACAGACCTCAGTAACATTAAGGTTCCGCTTTTTATTATGGTTTCAGTTCAGCCGCCTTCTTCTATAAATGTATTTGGCTGGTCGCAACCTACTTGAATATATTTTTACCGCCACCAACTGTACAAGAGTATGCAATGACTATAAGTGTTACATCCACATTGTTAGCTGGTAATTGTTGAGGTATTACTGTAACTCTGTTTTCAACCCCCTGCATGCTCTCTTGCCCCGATCCCCCAATACCTGCCCCAGGTTCCTCCACCTGGGTGTAATGCCCCCACAGGTAAAGCTTCCCATGAACATAAATATATCAACTTAGATTTATAAACTAATACAACATTAGTTTGTATATAAACTAATGCATTAGTTTATAAATAGATCAACTTAGATTTATAAACTACAGTATGTATTACAGTAAATTCTTTCACTAGTTATGTATTTATGACATGAAATTATTACATGAAGTTATTACATGGCAGCTCATTTAGCTTAAATATTGCATATTTAACTCATCGTTTACATTTTTAACCCATCCCACGTAGTGGAAATAGTGTGCCGCCATAAGGGCGGCCGGGGAGCAGTTAGGGCTGTGACCTCTTCTATACCCATGTACATTCTTATCAAATATTACTGTATAGTTTTTGAGTAAACAAAGATGAAATAGCAATAATGGCTTAATATTCGTCTTTTCTCAATCTTTAAACTGCCGTTAAACCAGATAAAAGCTGGCTAACACTCTGCTCTCACTTGATGCTGGTTCATCTTTGTTTACTCAAAAACTACACAGTAATATTTGATGAGAATGTACATGAGTATAGAAGAGGTCAACATGAATCAGCATCAAGTGAGAGCAGAGCGTTACCCGGCTTCTTCCTGGTTTAAAAGGCAGTTCAAAGATTGTGCACAGATCAGTGCATTTAAGGCTGTAAACCCTTTTATCGTAAGGACCGTAATAGAGGTGCATTTATTTTTGAAATGCGGTCAACATGACCGCAGTGCCAGACTGACATGGATTAGCGATTAGGATCGAACTGTGCTCTACTGCTGAGGCACTCAGTTGTTTCAAGCGGCTGTTTTCATAGATATTAGCCATGTTTATACGATCACAAACTACATTGCTGCCAGTGCTGTTTATCAGAACAATACTTCTGTACTGTTGATAGCCCGGGGCTGTATCAGATCATACTACTAAAAAGTTCACTAAACCCTATAAAACCCGTCTGTATATTTTTTAATCTTCGTTTGGTTACGTTCACAGTTATAGAAGTCCTGTAAAAAATATATATTTTGAAATACCTCATCCAGAACAAGGAATGGCACCGTATGTCAGCTAGCTAGCTAGCTCAACCTTACAGCTAACTCACCCTTAATTATGCCACCTGGATGATGCGCTACACTAACCACTACGTTGGAGTAAAAATAATGTAAACCCTTTATGACCGCCAAGGGTGCATCACTAAAGTAGGACGTGATCGTCAATAAATTGTTATTAGATGTGGACAAGCGGAGCGCTTGGACCTGGAAGTCCCGTGTGACGTCAGACTTAACAAGTGGATTGTCAAAAATAAAAACGCGGAAACGGCGAACGGAACCAAAACAAACTAGCAAAGAGTTTCGCGAACCCCACAGCCCCCCCTGCGTTCTGGCGGTGAAATGCAACGCAAACCGACGCAGACGCATAAAACGGCAACAACGCCGTAGGAGTGACGCAGAAGCATACTGAGGCCTTTAAGTCCCCACAGGTAAAGCTTCCCATGAACATAAATATATCAACTTAGATTTATAAAAAATACCACAGTAGTTTCCAATGTGAAAGATTTCCCCACATTACATTGAGACCACGCTGTAAAGCCTTTAAACCGTATTCTTTAGCTGCTGTACTAATAGTCCAACCAAACGCGTTGCCTTTACTTTGGATGTATTTCCAGCATTTACACATCACCTTTGTTGCGGGAAGTTCCTCTCCAGATCCCCTCAGCTTCATCCAACATGCCAGAGATCAGGCAGGAAGAAATCATGTGTGAACATCGCCTGAGAGTTTATCAGTTTAAGAGATTCATCATTTTTATTGCAGGACATTTTCTCAGATGGACAATTACATATATATTAAACAGGTTAAACATTTGCAAGATATGTTCACTCAATTTGCAAAAAAGATTTTGAGGATTACAGGAGGGTCAAACTTAACGAAAGTATTAGTTTAATGACTGAACGCTCATCCAGTCGAGTTTCGGCTGAATCGTTATGCCTTTACTTATACCTAATACTTTTCTCTTAAATGCAGCATTTGTGTTCTGTTGTTATAGAAAGCTTCCACACCTTTGAATCTTAGAAATTGCTCACAATATTTCCTCACAGGAGTTGCATCCACGACATTTCACCCTTGTGGCTTCTTCTCATGTGGACAATCAAGTTACTAGAACTTCTGAAACCTCTTTGACAGGAATATGGCTTCCTCTCACTATGGATTCTTGTATAAGACTTCAATAGAGTTTTCCCAGTGAATGTTGTACCACATGCAGAATTATGGCTTATGGCCCAGTGCTGATTAATAAAGTGCCGTGGCATGCTGTCGGTGGAGTGGGTGCTCACGGCTACGGTAAGACCTGTGTGTTCCCCGCCATCCACACCTTTGCCTAATTGATTGCCACACCTGTAAATCTCCAGTGACATGCCACACCCAGTACAACACAACTCCAAGCGGCCAAAACAAGAAACAACCAAACGGACCAAACCAAAGGTGGATATAAATGGCTCCTACATGGCATATGATGGTTAATGAGATGCGCATTCGTTAAAGAAAGTCAAGATTCACCCGGGAGCAATTTAGGACAGATTTAGAAAATGACAAGTGGTTACACCATTTTGCATGTAAAGATTCATGCGATGAACTAATGCCTGAATGATGAGGGGATGAGACTATTCAACAGAGACTCATTATAATACATTTTTATCAACGTGACATAAGCAATTGAAAATGTAGGAAACAGCAGAGAATTTTACATAATCATTCGCAACTTCAACGCAAGTTCAAAGAAATGCAAAACTCCTTTTTGATGTGCACAAGTGACACAATTATGTGAAGATCGAACAGGTAGTTTTGAGAATTTATATTCTAATCTGAGAAATGTAGCAAAGCAGCTGAAAGAAACTAAGTTAGTAGAACTTCTGAAACCTCTTCCACATTTTCACATGAATGGATTCTTACGTGAGACTTCAAATTTGACTTCTGAGTGAATGTTCTCCCACAGGTGTTACAAGAATATGGCCTTTCCAAAGTATGAATTTTTGCATGAAACATCAATGATGATTTCCGAGCAAATGTTCTCCCACAGGTGATGCAGGAATATGGCTTCTCCCCACTATGAATTCTTATATGACGATTCAAATGGTATTTCTGAATGAATCTTTTCCCACAAATTTTGCAAGAATATGGCTTCTTTCCGCTATGGATTCTTATATGACGATTCAAATGTGATTTCTGAATGAATCTTTTCCCACAAATTTTGCAGGAATATGGCTTCTCCCCACTATGGATTCTTATATGACAATTTAAATGTGATTTCTCTGGGAAAGTTTTTCCACAGGTGATGCAGTAATATGGCTTTTCCCCAGTGTGAACTGTCATGTGGGCTTTTAACCCTTTACTACATTTGAAATCTTTTCCACACGTTTTGCAAGAAAATGGTTTCTTATCACTATGGACGATTTTATGAGTTTCAAATACTGATTTATGAATGAATCTTTTCCCGCAGGTGTTGCATACATATGGTTGATCATCTCTGTGGGCTCGCCTCACGTGTGCTAGCAAGCTATTTTTATGTTTAAAGTATTTTCCACAATCTTTGCACAAAAATGGCTTCTCACCTGAAGGTGCCGGCTCCTTGTTTGATGTTAAACTAAGTTTTACTCCTTTCTGATCTTGGCCATCCGACTCATGAGAAAGAAGCTTGTGGTCATTGTTTAGTTCAACTACAGCGGTGCTTTCAACTGAAATGTGGCCTAGAGATGTTTCCTGTACCACACTCTGGGTTTCATCAGTACACGAGTCCAGAAGTTGATCTTCACCGTGTCCTCTTTCCTCACAAGTAGGAGTCAACGTAAAGGCCTCCTGCTTCGGTTCAAGCTGCTCTCCCTCTGAACTGGAGCAGAGTTCCTCCTGTTCCTCTTTAATCTGTGGAGGATCTGGGTCCTCTTGGTCCAGACTGGGCTTCCTCTCCTGGAGACAGAGTTGCTGGTCAGAGACAACCTCCTCCTCCATGCAGACACGTGACTGTGGGAGCTCTGAAGGGACAAAATAAATAGAAGACAAACGGTTAAATGTATAAATACCATATATATATATATATATATATATATATATATATATTTAAAAAGCTAGACTGGCAGCCTTCTCCCTTACAGCTATTTCACTGCGGCGAGGCAGTACCTCTGCAGTACCTCTGCCTGACTGAAGAGGGCGTGAGTGAACACACGGGCTTGTTTTGCTATCGTTCTTCTAGCATATGCTAGCTAACAGTGTTGAAGTAGCGCGAAAGTCCGTCTATTATTTTTCTCTATGATATATTACCATTAGTCAATGTGCCAGCAGCCTGTTGAAGGTTGAATTTACGATACTCTGTGGAATTCATCTCTACGTGAATCTGACTGTAAGAGTCAGTCACAAACCTCACTGCACGTCACTGGTCTCCAGATATATATGCGGAGAAATGCTCATGTAGGCTTGATCTCTTCTAAATCAATGTTAACTTTATTTAACTTAAATTGTAGGGATAGGAGGGATAGGAAATCCCGACAACAACAACAACAACTGGTGTTTCTAACAAAGTCGTACTCACCTATTCTGTGTAACTTTACTTCGGGTTTCCAAAATACATCCAACAGTTTGCGCTGCCGGTCGATCTCTTCCTGGTACTCGACGACGGTTCTTTTAAAAACTCCGAATATTTCTTCAGCAGCAGCAGATAGTCGCTCGTTGACAAACTCTCTCAAATTCTCAACTGAAGACATTGTTGATTAGTTACCGATTAAATGAATTACCTGCACTGCCACAAAACCAAGCAACGGCTCGGTGTCACACTATAAAGTTCCGACTACAGACCTCAGTCACATTAAGGTTCCGCTTTTCATTATGGTTGCAGATGAGCCCACAGATATTAATCATTGGTTCAGCAGTCTTCTTCTTCTTCTACTACTACTACTACTATACATTTGATTGGCGGGTCCCAAATAACTTCAATAGATGCATTCCGCCACCTACTGTACAGGAGCGTGCAATGACTATATCTGTTACATCCACATTGTTAGCTGGTAATTGTTGTGTTCTTAAATAAACATGAGACGTGAGAAGAAACTGTTTATAACTGTAACTCTTTCTTCAACTCCCTGCATGCTCTCTTGCCCTGATCCCCCAATATCTGCCCCAGGTTCCTCCACCTGGGTCTAAAGTTCCCACAAGTAAAGCTTCCCATGAACATAAATATAACATAGATTTGTAACAAATACCACAGTAGCTTCCAATAAGAAAGATTTCCCCACATTACATTGGGACCGCACTGTACAGCCATTAAACTGTATTCTTTGGCTGCTTTTCCCGACTAGTTTTACAGTTTTTCTCAGTTGCTTTGGTGCATTTCTTAAATCGTCCTTGACATTTCACAAACAGTATGTGTATATCTCAAAACAATTCATACAAAGAGCCAAACACCATGGATTACCTTCAAAAGCCGGTCTGTTGCTGAAATTCCTTAGTTTGTCTTCAAATCATGGCTAAAGTTTTGATGACATTTATTGTAAGATGTAAGTTACACCTGAGTGTTTGTGGGAGATTGATTGCAAGAGACTGGACAAGATTCACATTTACTCTTTTACTGTTTGTACTGTCATTTATTGACAGACATGTCCTTGCGATGCTGAAAGGAAAAGAGCACTGCATCGCATAAGGAAAAAAAAAGTAGAAATGTGAACATAAGATAATCTCCTTTAAGGAAAGCGCTTTAGGAATAACAGTACAGTCTTCCTACACCTCCTTACGTTGCTGTCTGTTGGGCCAGATTCTCATCCACATCACAACAAATATCTTCTCTTGCAATGCAGCGTGGAAAGAATCTTTGCGAAATGCGAAACTCCCTTTTGATGTGCACAAGTGGCACAATTATATGAAGATCGAACAGGTAGTTTTGAGAATTTATATTCTAATCTTAGAAATGTACCAAAGCAGCTGAGAAAAAATAAGTAGAACTTCTGAAACCTCTTTCACATATTTTCACATGAATATGGCTTCTCCCCACTATGGATTCTCATATGACGATTCAAATCTGATGTCTGAGTAAATGATTTCCCACAGATGATGCAAGAAAAACGTTTCTCATCATTATGGAATCTTTTTTTATGAGTTTCAAATACTGATTTACAAATGAATCTTTTCCCACAAGTGTTGCATACATATGGTTTATCATCTTTGTGATTTCTCCTCACATGTGCCAGCAAGCTATTTTTAAGATTAAAGTATTTCCCACAATCTCTGCACAAAAATGTCTCACCTGAAGGAGCCAGCTCCTTGTTTGATGTTAAACTAAGTTTTACTCCTTTCTGATCTTGGCCATCAGACTCATGAGAGAGAAGCTGGTGGTCCTTGTTTAGTTCAACTACAGCGGTGCTTTCAACTGAAATGTGGCCTAGAGATGTTTCCTGTACCACGCTCTGGGTTTCATCAGTACACGAGTCCAGAAGTTGATCTTCACCGTGTCCTCTTTCCTCACAAGTAGGAGTCAACGTAAAGGCCTCCTGCTTCAGTTCAAGCTGCTCTCCCTCTGGATTGGAGCAGAGTTCCTCCTGTTCCTCTTTAATCTGTGGAGGATCTGGGTCCTCTTGGTCCAGACTGGGCTTCCTCTCCTGGAGACAGAGCTGCTGGTCAGAGACAACCTCCTCCTCCATGCAGACACGTGACTGTGGGAGCTCTGGAGTGACACAATAAATAGAAGACAAACGGTTGAACGTGTTAATACGAGGGGCGAGGCTAAAAGCACCCCTAAAAAGGGGCTCAGTACCCCTAAAACTTGAAAAAGAAATGTTGTTATTTGAACATTTTGTTAAATAATGTCCAAAACATACTCCGTAGTTTGGTGTTTAAAATGTATGTGTTATGGATGAAAATGAAAACATCCTCGCTTAGCAAATGGTATGATCCTCTTCTTCTCTTCTTCTCCTTCTCCTCTGTACCTGCACAGCTCACTCAGCACGACCGTCATCCAGCGCGAAACACACGCAGAGTGAGAACCCGTTATGTAGCTGGTGTTGTGAATCAACCAAGTTGCTCCAAAGCTGTGTCTCACCAGATTTTCTAATATGAAGAGATGTGGCACTCTCTCGTTACTTCTGGTTTCTGGACGGGCTGCAGTAACACGTCTCTGTCCTAGCGAGGGGACAGGGTGGAGTTGGATGTTAAACTCTGTAGTAAGTCAATATCAAGGTGCGGTGTACAAGTGGTTAAAGACCCCCCCGGTGATATGTCACTTCAAGTCCCAGGTGTGTTGGGAATGAATATCCTCCGTAGGTGCTACAGAGAGCTCTTCGGTCAGCATGGTGGAGCGTTGTTTAATCTGGGTCCACTCTGGGTCCGTCGTGTTCGCGGTGCTGTCACGGTCGCAATGAAGATATTGTTCTCATGCAAGGCACGGTATGCCTCTGCATGGATGAGGTGTTGTTATTGTACCCCAACTCCTTGGAGCACAGTAGACACCTCACCTTTGAATAAACTAAGAAACTGAAAAATACAGCTCTTGATAAGAGAACCTAATGTGTCTGAAATATAGCTTACCTTATTAGGAGTGATCAAATCAAAGTGTTCCCACATAGGGGAAATCTCCTCTTCATAGCTGGCTGCATATCCTTTCTCTCCTAACTCTCCTCGCTCTCCTAACTCCAAACTATCTCTCTCTGCCCAGTTCCCACTGTCTGCCTTATATGGTCCCCTCGTTCTTTCCTGCGTTATCTTGACTTAAAAACCCACAACTGAAACATACATCTCACGTTGTCTAAAGCAATAAAGACGAGACATTACATCTTTTTAATGTCTTCTTTAACTTCAACTTCCTAAAAGAACAGTAGGTGACGTGATGGTTATGAATTATACACACATGTGTATTTACACGTTCAACTGTTCTATTTATTTTGTCACTCCAAGAGCTCCCACAGTCACATGTCTGCAAGGAGGAGGAGGTTGTCTCTGACCAGCAGCTCTGTCTCCAGGAGAGGAAGCCCAGTCTGGACCAAGAGGACCCAGATCCTCCACAGATTAAAAGAGGAACAGGAGGAACTCTGCTCCAGTTCAGAGGGAGAGCAGCTTGAACTGAAGCAGGAGGCCTTTACGTTGGACTCCTACTTGTGAGGAAAGAGGACACGGTGAAGATCAACTTCTGGACTCGTGTACTGATGAAACCCAGAGTGTGGTACAGGAAACATCTCTAGGCCACATTTCAGTTGAAAGCACCGCTGTAGTTGAACTAAACAAGGACCACCAGCTTCTCTCTCATGAGTCTGATGGCCAAGATCAGAAAGGAGTAAAACTTAGTTTAACATCAAACAAGGAGCCGGCACCCTCAGGAGAGAAGCCATTTTTGTGTAGCGATTGTGGAAAATACTTTCATCTTAAAAATGGCTTGGTAGCACACGTGAGAAGAGCCCACATAGATGATCGACCATATGTATGCAACACCTGTGGGAAAAGATTCATTTATAAATCAGTATTAGAAACTCATAAAGAAAGATTCCATAGTGATGAAAAACCTTTTTCTTGCAATACATGTGGAAAAGGCTTCAAACGTATGGATTGCTTAAAAGCCCACATAAAAGTTCACACTGGGGAAAGACCATATTCTTGCATCACCTGTGGAAAAACCTTCACTAACTCATCAAATTTAAATTCTCATATAAGAATCCATAGTGGGGAGAAGCCATATTCCTGCATCACCTGTGGGAAAACATTTACTCAGACATCACATTTGAATCGCCATATAAGAATCCATAGTGGGGAGAAGCCATATTCCTGCAACACTTGTGGAAAAAATTTTACTCGGATATCACATTTGAATCGTCACATAAGAATCCATAGTGGGGAGAAGCCATATTCTTGCAACACTTGTGGGAAAAGATTCATTCAGTCATCACATTTGAAGTACCATATAAAAATGCATAGTAGGGAGAAGCCATAATTCTGCATGTGGTACAGCACTCACTGGGAAATTTATTGAAGTCTTATACAAGAATCCATAGTGAGAGGAAGCCATATTCCTGTCAAAGAGGTTTCAGAAGTTCTAGTAACTTGATTGTCCACATGAGAAGAAGCCACAAGGGTGAAATGTCGTGGATGCAACTCCTGTGAGGAAATATTGTGAGCAATTTCTAAGATTTAAAGGTGTGGAAGCTTTCTATAACAACGGAACACAAATGCTGCATTTAAGAGAAACGTATTTTTTCAGTAATATCTTGTTCTGCCAGGCATAACGATCCAGCCAAAACTCGACTGGATGAGCGTTTAGTCATTAAATGAATACTTTCAAGTTAAGTTAAAGACTTTACTGTAATCCCGAAATCTTTGTTGCAAATTGAGTGAACATATCTTGCAAATGTTTAACCTGTTTAATATATATGTATAATTGTCCATCTGAGAAAATGTCCTGCAATAAAAATGATGGATCTCTTAAACTGATAAGCTCTCAGGCGATGTTCACACGTGATTTCTTCCTGCCTGATCTCTGGCATGTTGGGTGAAGCTGAAGGGATCAGGAGAGGAACTTCCCGCAACAAAGGTTATTGGATGTATTTCCAGCATTCACACAAGTAAAGGCAAAGCGTTTGGTTGGACTATCAGTACAGCAGCTAAAGAATACGGTTTAAAGGCTTTACAGTGTGGTCTCAATTTAATGTGGGGAAATCTTTCTCCTTGGAAACTAACGTGGTATTAGTTTATAAATCTAAGTTGATCTATTTATAAACTAATGCATTAGTTTATATACAAACTAATGTTGTATTAGTTTATAAATCTAAGTTGATATATTTATGTTCATGGGAAGCTTTACCTGTGGGGACATAAGACCCAGGTGGAGGAACCTGGGGCAGGTATTGGGGGATCGGGGCAAGAGAGCATGCAGGGGGTTGAAAACAGAGTTACAGTAATACCTCAACAATTACCAGCTAACAATGTGGATGTAACACTTATAGTCATTGCATACTGTTGGGAAAGAGCTAAACCACCTTCCTGTTCTGAACTCTGCTGACTACCAACCTTCCTGTTTTGAACTCTGCTGACTACCAACCTTCCTGTTTTGAACTCTGCTGACTACCAACCTTCCTGTTTTGAACTCTGCTTGAACTCTGCTGAGCCGTTATGCAAACCCCGGTTGTGCGACACAGAGGAAGCGCCCAGCGCCTAAACATGCTTATCACAGAGGCACAGCTGTCGCAAACCCCGGTTGTACAACACAGAGGAACTGAAACTCTGACACCCACCGCATCTCTCCGCCTCCCTCCTCTGTATAAAAATGCTGTCTGTGCTTCGAATAAACACCTCACTTATGATTGCACTTGCCTGAGTCTGACTCGTTATTGCCTCTGCATTCACAAGTGGGTCCGAGCTCGTACATCCGTCATTTCTGCTACTGCCAGATACCAGGAACCAGATTGCCTTACTACAGAGTCATAGACTGAACGGCCGGTGCTGCGGGGAGCTGAAGTTGCAGTGTCCTACTCCTATTGGAGCCGACAGATCGGGCCTTGGGGGAGAAGGAGAAATTCCTTCACATACTCTTGTACAGTTGGTGGCGGTAAAAATATATTCAAGTAGGTTGCGACCAGCCAAATACATTTATAGAAGAAGGCGGCTGAACTGAAACCATAATAAAAAGCGGAACCTTAATGTTACTGAGGTCTGTAGTCGGCATTTTATAGTGTGACACTCAGCCGTTGCTCGGTCTTCTGGCAGTGCAGGTAATTCATGTAATCGGTAACTAAGCAACAATGTCTTCAGTTGAGAATTTGAGAGAGTTTGTCAACGAGCGACTATCTGCTGCTGCTGAAGAAATATTCGGAGTTTTTGAAAGAACAGTCGTCGAGTACCAGGAAGAGATCGACCGGCAGCGCAAACTGTTGGATGTATTTTGGAAACCCGAAGTAAAGTTACACAGAATAGGTGAGTACGACTTTGTTAGAAACACCAGTTGTTGTCGGGATTTCCTATCCCTCCGAATTGGTTGACGCGAAGAATCCGATACACCACTCAATTTAAGTTAAAAAAGTTAACATTGATTTAGAAGAGATCAAGCCTACATGAGCATTTCTCCGCATATATATCTGGAGACCAGTGACGTGCAGTGAGGTTTGTGACTGACTCTTACAGTCAGATTCACGTAGAGATGAATTCCACAGAGTATCGTAAATTCACCCTTCAACTGGCTGCTTGCAAATTGACTAATGGTAATATATCAGAGAAAAAAAATGATAAACGGACAATTGACTTTCGCGCTACTTCAACACTGTTAGCTAGAATATGCTAGAAGAAGAACGATAGCAAAACAAGCCCGTGTGTTCACTCACGCCCTCTTCAGTCAGGCAGAGGTACTGCAGAGGTACTGCCTCACGCTGCAGTGAAATAGCTGTAAGGGAGGAGGCTGCAAGTCTAGCTTTTTTTTTTAATATTTCATGATGACATAGGCCTCCAGTAACCTCACGTCACCTGAAACACGCATCAAAAGCTATCCCTCCCAGTCTGTCTGCTTAAAGACTGTGACCTCTTTTTATATTCTCCTCATGCCCTTGAAACCGGGTTGGAGCCGGTTCGTCCCCTCCGTACCACTCAAAACAGCTCTGTGCCAGATGGTGATTTATCTTCACATTCCCTGGACTCTTCCAGTTCCCACTGTCTGCCCTATATGGTCTCCTCGTTTCTTCCTGCGTTAATTGACTTAAAAGCCCACAAACTGACGTACATCTCACGTTGTCTAAAGCAAAAAGACGAGATATTACATCTACGAATGTTTTTCTTAACTTCAACTTCTAAAAGAACAGTAGGTTGACGTGATGGTTATGATTTATACACACATGTCGTATTACACGTTCAACTGTTTGTATTTATTTTGTCACTCCAGAGCTCCCACAGTCACGTGTCTGCAAGGAGGAGGAGGTTGTCTCTGACCAGCAGCTCCGTCTCCAGGAGAGGAAGCCCAGTCTGGACCAAGAGGACCAGATCTCCACAGATTAAAGAGGAACAGGAGGAACTCTGCTCCAATCCAGAGGGAGAGCAGCTTGAACTGAAGCAGGAGGCCTTTACGTTGACTCCTACTTGTGAGGAAAGAGGACACGGTGAAGATCAACTTCTGGACTCGTGTACTGATGAAACCCAGAGCGTGGTACAGGAAACGTCTCTAGGCCACATTTCAGTTGAAAGCACCGCTGTAGTTGAACTAAACGATGACCACCAGCTTCTTTCTCATGAGTCTGATGGCCAAAATCAGAAAGGAGTAAAACTTAGTTTAACATCAAACAAGGAGCCGGCACCTTCAGGAGAGAAACGTTTTTTGTGCAAAGATTGTGGAAAATACTTTCATCTTAAAAATAGTTTGCTAGCACACGTGAGGAGAGCCCACAGAGATGATCAACCATATGTATGCAACACCTGCGGGAAAACATTCATTCATAAATCAGTATTTGAAATGCATAAAATCGTCCATAGTGATGATAAACCATTTTCTTGCAAAACGTGTGGAAAAGAATTCAAACGTAGTAGAGGGTTAAAAGCCCACATGGCGGTTCACACTGTGGAAAAGCCATATTCCTGCATCACCTGTGGAAAAACATTTACCCGGACATCAAATTTAAATGATCATATAAGAATCCATAGTGGGGAGAAGCCATATTCCTGCATCACCTGTGGAAAAAATTTTACTCGGACATCAGTTTTGAATCGTCATATAAGAATCCATAGTGGGGAGAAGCCATATTCCTGCGTCACCTGTGGGAAAACATTTACTCGTAAAGCAAATTTGAAGTCTCATATAAGAATCCATAGTGGGGAGAAGCCATATTCTTGCAACACTTGTGGGAAAAGATTCTTTCGGTCATCACATTTGAAGTACCATATAGGAATTCATAGTGGGGAGAAGCCATAATTCTGCTTGTGGTACAACATTCACTTGGAAAACTCTATTGAAGTCTTATACAAGAATCCATAGTGAGAGGAAGCCATATTCCTGTCAAAGAGGTTTCAGAAGTTCTAGTAACTTGATTGTCCACATGAGAAGAAGCCACAAGGGTGAAATGTCGTGGATGCAACTCCTGTGAGGAAATATTGTGAGCAATTTCTAAGATTAAAAGGTGTTGAAGCTTTCTATAACAACGGAACACAAATGCTGCATTTAAGAGAAACATATTTTTTCAGTAATATCTTGTTCTGCCAGGCATAATGATCCAGCCGAAACTCGACTGGATGAGCGTTTAGTCATTAAACTAATACTTCTAAGTTAAGTTGAAGATGTTACTGTAATGCCCCAAATCTATGTTGCAGATTAAGTGAACATATCCTGCAAGTGTTTAACCTTTATGTATTTATTTATTAATCTGAAAAATGAATTGTCAATCTGAGAAAAGTCTTGCTATAAAAATGATAGATCTCTGATAAACCCTCAATGAGTTCACTGATGATTTCGTCGTGCCTGAGCTCTGACATGTTGGGTGAAGCTGAAGCTGATCTGGAGAGGAACTTTCTGAAACAAAGGTGAATCTTTTGTGTTATTGCAAGTTATTGCAATCTTCCACACAAGATTGCAATAACTTACTCCGATAGTACCACTCAGCAACAGAATCGAATTTTGTTAAATGTACCTGTTTTTGCCTCCAGGTAACTTGCTCGCTTGCAACATCCGAGACAATAATCTGAGAAACTCTTCTGCAAATAAAATTGACGCTCAAGTGATGTTATTTTTGTTCCAAGCAGTTTTCGAAGAAGTCAATAGAAAAAGATAGAGCTCCTAATCAGAGATTGGCCACTGTTGAGAAAATTCACAGGTGTTACCATAGCCAGTGTAGAAATATTTGGACTCTTGTGGAGTACGGGGAAGACATCGACCACAAGCACGGATTGCTGGATAATCTTGTTTGTCATAATCTTTTGCTACAACCCTCTGGACAAAACAAAACAAAATCATATCAACCACACAAGACAACTTTAAAACAAATCAATATAATTTACTATCATAAAATGTACCCACAAGACAAAATCATAATTTGAAGTGAAGTGAGACCTCTTCCTTCGGTTGCTGGAGGCGCTTTAAGGGGCTTCAGTCCAATCCAGGGGCAACTTGTTTATAGTGCAGCACAGCTGGGCAGAGCTTCTTCAGAGGGAAGAATGGGACGACAGCCCAGGGAACACACAGGTCAATGACAGATGACATCTTAATGGTTGTGGTACACAATTTCACTTGTTCTATTTATTTGCTCAGGTGTCTGTTATTCTACCATTACATTAGTATAACTTAGTAATACTGTTTTTTATCATCAAGAGTTCACACTTGCAGGTCTTGCTGATGATAATCAAACCATTTAGATAACAAATAGTAGAGGTTTATCGGTTTCAGTCAGATGATGATGTTTCTGCTCAATGACTAAATATAATGAGTTGGAAGAGGCAGAAAGAAGTCACGGGCCCTTGGGATGGGTCAACTGACATCCGCTGATGATTTGCAGTAAGCAATGAAAGGAACATTTGTGATACAAAAATAAATGACAGTCTTGGATGTTTGCAATACAAAATCATCTGATTTAAAAACTAAAAATTACATTTTCTCTTTTAACCACGGAGGCCTGTCCACAGAACAGTCTACATAATTCTATTAAACTGTCTGAATCGGAAGCATTTTTACAACTCAGCCAAAAACCTGGCACATAACTGGTACTCCTACAGTGACATCTAGTGGAAAACAAAGCCGGGAAGGAGTAGGAGGATGGGGGGGGGGGGGGGGGGGGGATCACCGCGGAGCTCCTCCCTCCTCCAGGCTGCCGTCACTGGGGCTGCCGGACCGGAGCGACTCGGCACCAACAACCAGCGCCGGCTGCTCCTGCGCGGCCCCAACCCCCCAACCCCCCCCCCCCCCCCCCCCCCCCTCCTGAGTGCAGAGCCGGCGCAGCCAGGAGACAGAAGTCCCCGCGGTGCGCGCACAGCGACATGGCCTCCGACGGCTTGGACGAGCGATCGCCGCTTCTCTCCGGTCCCAACTCCGAGAGCGTCACCCCAGCTGCTCCCCCGTACCTGCAGGAGTCAAGTCCCCGAGGTAAACAAGCCTAACACCCCCTCCCCTCCACCACCGCAGCTGCCCGCGTGCTGAATCATTTGTTTTCGGGGCGTATAGAGTTTGTGCGTAAATAAAACTGCAGCGATGCAAGGCGAGGGGCGAGAGCCGCGGTCTGCAGCTGAGGGGAAGGTGGAGCCTGCGCCGTGGGAACCGCAGCGGGGGGGTTACAGAAGAGGGGCCTGCTGGAACAGCGCGCTGTGGGTTTATTTTGATTTTATTTCTTTTTTTTAACGCAGATGCTCACATCGAAGCTCGGTGGGGAGAGTCGTTTTTGTGGGCCTCGGGTGGATGTGGGATCCAATGTTGTTGCGTGGCATGCGGGAGAGGTGACCCGCTGCGGATGAAGGGAGCCGAGCAGCCTTTTGTCCCGGTGAAGGGCCAGATGTGTGTGTCCTTCGCAAATAGGATCGAACCCAAAGCGTGAACAAAAATGTCGTAGTGTTTTACACAGAGCTTTCAGTTTGCTCATTTGCGTGAAAAGTACACTGTCAACCAAACCAGCTGTGCAACGATCTCGCAAGGACAGATTTAATATACTCTTTGATACAGAACAAGACGTGTGTCTGCAGCCGTGCAGCTGACTCACAGTGTGCACGTTTTGCTTAGTAATCAGCCGAATGTAGGTTAAAGCACCGTGATGCATGCAAGGCTGAATGACCGAGGCATTTACTGCTCATTCATCCACAGCCCACTCAGTAAGATGCTGTCAGGACTGAATGTGGTCTGATTCTGAAAATGATGTAGCAGAAGAGCAAATCCCATGTCGAAGTTGGAGCCATACACAAAGACTATGCTGTTTTTTTCCCCCCTACTGAATCCCAAAACATCCAGATCACGCCCTTATATCAACTGATTATGTAATGTAGTAACATAAGTACATTTAGCTCCAGACACTTTGCACTAAAGATGTTGTTGAAGCTTTGGGTGAAGGGCTTTCTTTGAGTGTCACAGCACGGGTTATTCTGAATGGATTCATTGACAGCTTTAATAGCTCTTTCAGACAGAGAGAGAAAAAAATGTTTTGTTGTTCTGATTTATGCTAATCTCGCAGAGTTCATATTTCACAACCCGGATTATTCATAAAGACTTTAACGCTGGACTGTAATAACCTGGGAACGGCCTGTTTTCATGTCGCAGCTCTGATTTAGTGAAATCCGCAATGAATGTCAGCATAAAAAAACTACAACCTCTTTGCCGGATAATCAGAGTTGCAGGTTTTATTCAGCTAGAAATTCCCTGTTTGCTGTATTCACAGTGGGGTGGTGGTGCTGAGGGCCGGTGACCAATGACCTTGGCTGCAGCTGAACGGCACTGTGCTTGATTCTGCCATCATTTGCTGATGTTTTAGCAGAATAAATGGACTGCAACAAAAGCCTGTGCAAACCATAAAAGTGTTTGAATTCATTGTTCATGTTCCTGTTCAGAAGCAACGCTTCGCTGATACATAGAAAGCTAACAAAATTGGCTGCTGGCTCTGGTCCTTGGTTGAGTTTCCTCTAAAAAAAGGAACAGTTTGAAAGCAACGTACGCCTTCATAACTCAATTGACCACGAGATGCAACAAGATCTGATTAAACTCAAGTGACAACGATTGGCTGATCATCACTGCCACTGTATGTCTTAATGGTAATCTGAGCAAAAGTGACAATATTTAGTATCATGAGATTATTTTTAGGCCATATCCTTCACCCCTACACTGGAGCTCCGACTGTGGCTTATGCCATAACTGATAATAGTCCACAACAAATAAACAATGTACTCCCATTTGACTTTTGTTTTCTCTAGAAATTACCGCGACCAGATGTTTGGCAAGTCTTTGCCGAGTCTTAAAGAAAACGAGACTCTTTTTTTCTTGTATCTTTTCATGGGATTTGTTGAGAATAATCTTTCAGCTTTTTAGAGATATATATATATATATATAATATATATATATATATATATATATATATATATATATATATTTTTTTTTTCTTGTCAAATGAGCAACAGGAAGCAGAATAAACATCTGTGAGAAGTTTGTTTTCAACAATATCTTCTCAGTCAGCCGTTCCTCAAAACAATCCCATAACCAATGGGGGCCAGAAAGAAAACAGAAAGAATTGCTGACTTTCTACACGATTTTATTTCATACATTTTGGATTCGATTGGCCAGGTAGAAACGAAGTTCCACGTGTCGTACGTCCACAGGAGGAATGTCCAGTCTTTGGAATGCTTTTGTTTTTTTTCTCTTGCGGCATTTTTCCACCTGTAGACAGGTCGTCCCGTCGGTCCCTGTGGTGTCAACTGTCGGGTGTCTCTGCGTCTCAGAGACGAGCACGTCTGCGCCTCGACTCGTCCCATCATCTCATTCACTGAAGGAGACGAGTCGGATTAGATGCCTCATGTGTGTTTGCTCACATTGGGTCAGTTTTAACGACTTGATAAAAGCACAAGAGATACACTGTGCTGTAATTTGTATATTATTAATTATTATTTCCATCATTGATTCATATTCCCACTTCATTTAATCAATGTCATTATTGTGTTATAAAATACACTACAGCAGAACGGCAAACCCACCATTATCTTTTGTCTAAAGAAAGTCTGCTGTTAGATATTCAGTTATGTTTCCAGGAGTGAATTACATCAATTAATCACTAAAATGATTAATGTTGACGGGTGAAATGGAAATGGGGTTATAAGCATCACACAATTTATGGGTTTTCAGTCGTAAAGGTGCAAATCTTTGGCTCAAATGCATTAAAACCCAGAAAGACACTTGGAATGTAATAACACAGGTTTTTAAGGGATTAAACAGTGCAGAGTTCATTTGACTGGAAGCTGTAGTTAGTTCACAGTAGTTCTTTCAGGTATTAAGATAATTATTTTTAAAGTCCAGCCAATCTGTTATGCTAATTAGAATTGTTTAGAAAAAACACTAATCAGTGCCCTGGCTTTTATTTAAAATGTTTAGAAGCTAATTGGCCTCGTTCACAGAGACATTTTAATGGCTGATGCACCATTTGAAGCACTCTTAAAACCTGTCCTTAACATAAGGGCAGATGTTTATATATGTTTATATAACTATCAGACATAAATAATTAATTTCTATCCATGTGCTTATGAATACATTTTGTCACATGGGCCTATTGCTCACATGTTAAAGCTACCTGCGGTAACATTAGAATGTAAAAGGGCTCATTGTTTTCTTACTACACGTACAGACGAGGAGAGACGAGTCACATGTTGAGCAATCAGAGTACGCAGGCTGTCATGGGTTTGCGTGATGAGAATGTGCAGCAGTGTTTCTAGGCTGCCCATCACCTGCTGGGTTTAATAGTTACCAAGAGACACATAACTGAACAACTAACTAACTAACACGTTGTCTAGCATTGTGACATTTCTTTCGGTCTTTTTAACGAGTGAAGTTTTACTGATGCATGCAGTTAACGGCTGGCCGTG
This sequence comes from Apeltes quadracus, assembly GCA_021346845.1. Classification (NCBI taxonomy): domain Eukaryota; kingdom Metazoa; phylum Chordata; class Actinopteri; order Perciformes; family Gasterosteidae; genus Apeltes; species Apeltes quadracus. Next base: position 8,086,717 of record CM037926.1, on the reverse strand, counting down.
TGTTGTTCGCTTTTGCCGTCCTCCTCTTTTTCAAAGCCGAACTACCGCCTCCCTACACAGCCATCGCGAGCCCCGATGCCGGCGGCGTACCTGTCATCAACTGCCGCGTGTGTCAGTCGCTCATAAATCTGGATGGAAAGCTGCATCAGCACGTGGTGAAGTGCACAGTGTGCAATGAAGCTACGGTAAGTAGAGGCCCGGGACGGCTCCGTTGTTGAGGCTCGGTGTTGAGTTGCGAGAGTAGTCTTCAGTTTTATTCCGGGTGGTCGTCGCTGCTCTCCTTTCCTTTTCAACCATCAATTCACCTTTCATCTCTTCGGCCATCTAATCACACATGAACTATAACAGTTCCTGCTCCATGGCCGTTCCCATGTATGCAGACACAAAGGCCACACAGGCTGAGGTTTTATAAAGACGAATACAGCGCGTCAGACGCCATAATATGTATTTATGACACTGATGGGCGACCTGATATCCAGTATATTTTATAAATGAACATTACATTTTACACCCTGTTACATCCTGTCACCTCAACCAAATTTGAATGCCCTTTGTTTTGTATTCTGCATTACATTCTGTTAATGTTGCCTTCCAGCCCATCAAAACCCCCCCAACAGGGAAGAAATATGTGAGGTGTCCCTGTAACTGCCTGCTCATCTGTAAAGACACGTCGAGGAGGATAGGATGTCCTCGACCGAACTGGTAAGTAACTGTCAAGTCACAGTCTGTGAGTTCATTGTTTTTACTAAGCCAAACAAGAGGCAACTGTCTTTGGTGGGTCGGAATTAAAACCGTGTCCATCTCTTTGTTCCTTCAACAGCAGACGGATAATCAACCTGAGCCCAGTGATGGTCATCCCAGAGGAGCAACCCGCCCAGCCGGCACTGCCCATCCAACCCGAGGGGATGAGAGTGGTCTGTGGTCACTGTGGCAACACCTTCCTTGTACGTAACCCCCCTCCCCTCCCCCCCTCGACATTCACAATGTACACAGTAGCAGGGCTGTTTACGCATAAGCATTGCTGTGCTGTTGTTGGTACATTCATGTTAAAAATATTGATAGTCAAACCACATTTAGTGATGGAAACAGGGGATTTGTTGTAAAGCTTAGTCAAGACAGTCCAAACCACACACACTTTTTTTTGGTGCAGCTTTTATCTCTTAATAAACTCTTGATTAACTTAAATGAAAATAAAATAGGAAGTGTGCAAGTGGCTGGAATGCGTCTGCTGTGCGTCTCCTTTCCTTGCCAGCAGTGTGGTTGCATACCGTCGCACATTACTCTCATCCTCAATGACGTTGTTTTCCTTTTAATTTGCATTCACTGACATGAAGCTGCTTCAAATACCTCGTCCTGTTACGCATTTAAACAAACGAAGCGTGAGGTGTCTCGGTGAACGGGAGAAGCTGCAGTGCCTGAGGTGCCCGAGTCGGTATGAACAACACGTGGTGGTGTCCTCTTAACGTGTGCGAATTGTTGCTTGCGCCGGCTGTAGGGCAGCGAGGACGCCAAAACATCCCAGCCAATGTCTGGCCTCCTCGGCGACGGCTCTCCCCCAGCACAACAAGAGGTTGAGGAAGCTGGTCACACTGGTGGACCTATTAACCACAGCCTAACCTGCGTCGGTTCAATCTGCGGGCTTATTTGCACCGGTGATGATGTAACTTTGTAGACATCTGGCTTTGAAGAGTCAGTCAGTTGAAGAGCAATTTGTATATTTGAATGTGTTAAGGGAAAAACTGTTTTTCAAGACGCTTATTCTTGAAATATCTATTACGTTTTAAATTTCTTCTTCCAAGCCAGATGTTGAAAGTCCCATATTAAATTTGTCTCAATATGACCTTAAACTATGCTGATTTGTGTTGGATAAACATCTTAGATATACATCTTAACACTGCTTTTAACATCAAAACCCTTCACAAAACAATTGTTTATTTACTACTCTATCTAATACATCATAAGAGTAGTTTCTCGAATATGAATAGATTTACAATCTGCAAACCATCTTGATTGATCACGTGAAATCATTCCCATTCAATCTTCCGTTGATTGTTCTGAGTGTGCAGTCGTATCATATTGTGTTGTTGTTTACACGCCATTGTGTGGATGCTCTTGTAATGTAACTAAATGGTGCTTATTCTCTGTTTCCTCACAGTGGATGGAGCTTCGGTTTAACACGCTAGCCAAGTGTCCCCACTGCAAAAAAATGTGAGTTCATTAAACTTCCATTTAACTCGTCTCTCAAAGGTGGAATTACTGTTGCACTGTTCCTGTGCGTTTTCATGTTTTAGCTTGCGTACTTACTGTGCAAGGCGCCAATGTTTTTTTTCACCAGAAATACATGTACCGGTAGTCTGCATGTAATTTTTTTTCAAAGCTATAATCAGAATTCATAAGTCATAATTGTTTCCTGGTGTTGCGATTAAAGACTAATCTAAAGGTGCAATATGTGATAACAATTCTGTCCCGTTTGCACTGTTAGCTCTTTTAGCATTGTTAGCTCCAAATCTAGTATGTAGTGTAGCTCAAAAAATATATATAGTTAGAAAAATATATATAGTTTTACAAATTACACATTTGACAACAACAAACAACAAGTCTATTATGATAATCTGTTACAAGCCAGGAGGTTTGAAGCAACTTGTAATAAAACATACAATGGACTCTGTTACCGTCTACCTTCCACTCCTCTGGAAGTACATCAACTAAATAATTCAGTTTAAAGCAAATGGTAATAATCTTTAGTTCTCAATTTTGATCTTTCACCTCAGTGTCTGTTTCTGTTTTTTTTGTTCGATATCATTTTCTTTCCGTATTTATTTGCTCTTAGACTGTATTCGCAACATAACACTGAAGTAACATGGAGTCGTTCTGGGTTTAACCTCGATACTTAAAAGGAGCAGATACCCTTTGTTCTTTAAAATTAGGGCTTATTTTCATGTGAAGTGCTAGGGTAGGGTAGTAGAGATGTTTTTTGTTGGTCAGACTGCTGCCTCTTTATTTCTTGCGCTGTGCGTGTTGTTCAGTTCTAAAAACTTTGAATATGAGTCTGCAACACAGATCACAGGTCACAGGTCACAGGTCACATTAGAGAGATGGTCACAATTGTTAACAATGAGTTGAATAAGCCGTATCCGAAGGCAGGACAAGGAGGAGTTAGAGAAGGTGAGAAATCAGGTGACCAGGCTCCCCTTAAGCCATCTGAATAGCAACGATGCCTGAAGAATGCTTGAGTCCCATCACATGAGAGGCATGTGAGAGCAGAGAGGGGGAGGAAAGTAAAGGAAAAAGGAAACAAAGGCAATGATACCCGACGTGCTGAGCGGCATTCCACTTGTGCATGTGTGGCAGTGTGCATGCAGTGGGGATGCCGGGACATTTGTTGCACATGTGACCGGCCTGCGGCGCTTCCATGTGATATGTAAAGGAGGAGGAGGAGCAGGAGGAGGAGGAGGGAGGATTTTTGGCTGCTCTGAAGTGAGATCACTAGCAAAATGGGATGAAGTCATATCAGTCGTTATCGAAATACAAACTATGTTAACCGCAGCACAAAATGTTTGTTGTATCTTTTCAAACCACATGCGATTATAAAAAGTCTAGGAAAGATATAGAATATTTAGCTTATTTAAAATCTTCTTTTTCACAGGACCAGTGTATAAGACAAAGAAAACACAAGTATCTTAAAATGTATGACTGACCTCCATTTCTCTCGTCAATCTCTTTCTGCAGATCCTCTGTCGGCAGTGCGCTTCCTAGGAGGCGCTGTTGTGCGTATATAACTATAGGAATGATTTGCATTTTCATCGGAGTGGGTTTAACGGTAAGCACTGTCTTTGTTTTGTTTGTCTTAATTGTTTTATATTCGTTACACTTTCCCAATTAAGGTATTTAGCCAGACATCGCAAACAGGCAGGAGAGTGATGAACTCAAGAGCAACACAATAGAATGGACCAAGTGAAATTACATTGAAAAGGCAAAACATCATAAAAGAGAAATAATATAAGTATGTTAATAATATACAATGTTGACATGAAATTTAGGGGTGATACTCTCCCGATGATAATGTCATGTTTAGGGGGTGTAATGATTCACCTGTTTAGTTTAGCACGTTACTGTGCAAATAAGGGCCTTATTGGACAAATCACAAAATACAGCTGAAGACGGTGGAACCGTCACAACCTTTGCAGATATTGCATATGTGCTTAACAGTGAAAATAATAACAATCTGAAAATTAAGGAATAAATATAAAGAGATCTTTTGTAGAGATCGGGTCTACTATCGGGTACATTCAGTTTTTCTCAGTATATTACAATCAGCAGAAATTTCAGAATGAATTTGATGTTTAACTTGCATTAGACATAACACACGTAATGTAATCCCTTCCCTTCAAGATTAAAGTTAACATCCTTGCTGTTGATATTTCTTGCTCTGTGTATTTTCAGGTCGGGACTCGGGACTTTGCCACTCGTTACAACGCCACCTACGTGTCCTGGGCGTTCGCCTACCTGCTGGGTCTCATCTGTCTGATACGAGCCTGCTACTGGGGCGCTATCAAAGTCAGCTACCCGGAGAATAGCTTTGCCTAGAACGGACTTGGCGCGGCCGGATCAACGAGCCCCAGTTTTACTTTTGAATTCATCAGGGTTTCACACTGGTCCTGTTCAGCTGAGGGGAATTCCCCGCAGAGCGTCTGGTGTGCGTGTTGAAGAGGAGTTGTGTGTTTGACAAGGCGTATGTTTCAGGTGTATCTAAAATATTGCTGTTTTGTTTTTGGAATGTTTAGGAGAGGTATGACTCGCTGAACAAGCCTAATGTATGTCGAGCCCTCCTCATACTAGCCGCGGGGACTCAAATCCCACCCAAGTTTTTGCCCGAAATCCTTCAAAATCAAAAACCTGGCAACAATCATGTTTTTAAAAATATGTTGTTATTTAACTGTTTGGATTTGGTCTTTTTGGGAACTTTTTGGTTTTGTTGTTCAGCATTTGATTTATTTTACTGACCAGACCACAATAAGACAAAACCCCCTAAGAACAGTTTGCCCTTTGCACTGCAATTATATGCAATTGTATCTGTTGTTTTGCTGCTAGTTCAACTCCCGCTATATAAAGCTGCATACCCATACTGTCATGTAAACATTTATCTTGCCTGTGTGTACACTAACATAGTATTGCTATATGATTTTAACTATAAATGATCCATTAAAATAAAAAAATCTTTAATACCCATTTGTGCCAACTGTGCTGCCCAGAATTGGTCAAGAAGAGCAAACGAGCAACAGGAGCTTGTCTTTTTTTTAAATGATCACTTTTTGTTTTTTGTGCCATGCTGATTTTAACTCACTAGATCAACAGCCCTTTCATTTTAGCTAGCTTTAAAACGTAGATATCTTTTTGTGTTTTTAGAGCACTTCTGTTGTCTTCTCAATGATCTCAGTACATAGTGACTCATGGTTGCATGTTAATTTGCTTGCGCTCCGTCCCTGAGGGTGATTTTGTCCGTTTTCAAAGAGGTAGCTGAAGCTTATGATGCTCTTGTCTTTGCTCCGTCTGCCTGTGAGTTAGAATGTAAACCCTCTTCCTCCTCCTTCTCCTCCTCCTCCTCCCTCCTCTGCTTATAATCGCCACTCTGCGACCTCCAGTAAACTCTGTGCTAGCTAGCATCGCTGTGGGCTGACTCAGCTTCCTGTCTCTTCACCTTGACAAACTTCTAACCTTGTTTTGAATGTGAATTATGATGATGATGATGATGATGATGATGATGATGATGATGATGATGAATAAGCAGAAAATAATGTTAAAAAATAAACTCTTTGTACATAGTTCAAATTCTCTACTTGGAAAACTGTAGTGAGGGGCGAAAGCAGAAGTGGGTAAAAAAGTGGGTCTTTTTCAAAATGATAATTTATCAATAAAATGAAAAAAACTGCCTGCATTGTACAGTTTGGTCATTGACTGCGCCTGTTTCCACATTCAAAGAACGCAAGGTTCAAACAAAAGGCAATTAGGTAATTTTGAGTTCCTTGAGGGTTTTTTAAGGCTACTTAATGGTTCCACTTCATAATATTTTAGAAGGAAATGCAATAATTTTTACTTTAAGTTAAGTTAATTTTCAGATTAAAAAACATTTACGGAAAAAAAGAATGATCTTATAAAATGTGTTACATTACATGCACTTTATTTTACATAACATAAACCCATATAAAGTTACGAAATAAAAAGCGTTAAAATGTTGCATTCACAATTGTATTATGTCTTCGAAAATAACACAAGAATGCAAATGAGATCTTAACCAATTATACTTTGAAAGGGTGACAATTTTTTCGAATCAGTGCTTCTACCTGCAGATCGTACTTACAGATCATGTATCAAGTATTTTGACATTGACTTATTATACCTTTATTCAAGCAAAAGCTCTTAATACTTCACTCCATTGATTCCAAAATGGTTCAGTTGGGGCAGTTTCCTGTGTGTATTTAAACATGAGAAAATGAGTCGGCTCTCATTCATATTGTAAACTAGAGCGTTTGTCTGGTGAACTTATAGTATCAGAAGCACAGCTTTATTATTAGATTAAAATGTAACCAAACATTGCGGTTGCTGACGATGAGTCCAAATCCTAATGTTCTCTTAATAACAAAATGATGCACGAGAGGAACATTTTGGCCCGACTCACCACTCTAAAGTCTACTTGATTAGGTTCGGCATTGTATTCTATCATCATTCTGATTGGTAGATGGTGTTTGTAGGTAATCAGGTAAATCCAAGCACAGCTTTTGATCATCCAGAGGAAACAATAACACCCGTTTGAGCGAAACATTTTTTAGTTGTTGTCTTGCAGACGTTACTATTTGATGTTGGTCTGTAAATGTGATGAGAATAATGTTGCTATTTCGTGACCAATTTAAAAGGCTGTATAATTCTCAGTGGCTTGTTCTTTCACTGCTGCCTCCACATGGTGGAGCCATTGGAAAACATGTGATAAAAGTCTTTAGTTGGCTGTGTTCAAGGGTTTATGCGTGTGTAATATGGTCTCACACCGTAGACATCAGAATACACACAGAACGGAGCAGACACACAATGGCAGGTGTCAACTTTCTGTCACACATATGATTTCAATTCAGATCACCATCTTGACTCGGCAAATATACTGTAGTCGGATTAGGAATTAAGTATCCGTCTTCCAAAACAACTGTTCCTTGATGTGTTATTATTTAGATATGCTCCAAACAGACTAAAAGGCAAACACACCAAAACATTATACACAACATATTGTCTTTATTTATGACTATGGACACATTGACTACAGAAACAACAGAATAACGTTTAAATGAGCTCGCAAGAGCTGCTACAATTGATACCTGCCCCCCCCCCCCCCCTTCTCTCTCTCTCTCTCACTCACACACACACACACACACACACACAGACACACACACACATCGCTTCAGCTTTTGTGAACCACCCAGGGCTGCAGATGTTGTCACTTCAAACACGGTGATGATGTCAGAACAACACGTGGGTCTCCATCTGGTCATGTGCTTGGTTTCAGGACGTCAGAGCGCCGTTAAGGAGTGTAAACAAACACACACGCTACTTCAGACTACCACCTATTACTATGAAGAGACATGTAGGTCTTAAATACTAATCACCACAACTGTACGAGTTGTGTTGAGTTAGTGTGCGTGCTTGTATGCTTGTGTGGACGTCCTGATATGTTCACAGGCATCTTTTGATACCCATCAGCGACAATCTGTGAAGTGTACTCTTTCATGTTCAGTTGTTGTTGTTGAGGACCCACCACGAGGCTGTGGAGATGCAGAAGAAGAAAAACAGACTTCTATTGAATGCAAATGAGTGACAGTCTAATGTAAGCGGACTATGTGAATGTGAAACGTGATTTTGCATGATTTGCTTTATAGCGGTAATTAAATTAAAATTAAGTTTTGAGGTGCTGAGGCTCATCTTTGTGATTAATGATGGGTTGATGATCGCTCGGGTGAAAGTTATCTTGGTATCACTGGATGTGAGAGGTATGAAGGTGATGTGAGCGGAGAACCAGCAGGAGTTTGAATGAATGATCTTACCAGGAACCAGCATGGTGGTTACGCTCTCAGGAGTTTCCAGGAAGTCCACATTCCCCCTCTGGAAGGTCTTACTGTAGTTGGTCTGCAGGTGACTGTGCAGAGGAAGATTCACTTACTCATCATACATAAAGATATCTTCACTTGCATGTTATTTGTCTTGTTGTCTATTGTCTCATTGTCTGTCGGATGTTATGCACAAACTGCAATGTCAAATTCCTTACATGTCGAACATATTTTGGCAATAAATGCAATATGGCAATAATTCCTGATTCCTCATAAACCTTTTTATTCTTACCTCAACCCTGAGGTAGTCGGGGGTCTAGTTAGTCGTCTAACTAGACGACTAACTAGACCCCACATGCGAAGAAAATGTCGAGAAATGACTGCAAGTCATGAGGCATTTTGACCACAGTTGCCAGGTTAACCAAGTTGCATTTAAATGAATTCCTCTCTGCAGCGTTGCTCTTTTGAACCAGACCTTCTCTTAGTGAGTTCAAGCTGAACAAAAAACACAATTTATTTGACGAGGGTTCATTAGTCATTATGCAAATACTTACTTCTTCCACACGTTGTTATGCTCCCAGAATTCATAGAGAATGAAGCGTGATTCATTTACCAGCCGCTGAACTGCGATGCTGCAAAATGCAAAAGAGGAGAGAGCACAAGTCATGCAATCACTAATTAGTGTGCCACATCGTGTGCCTCAGCACAGCCTGTCCGTCTGCATTGTTTTTCACTCTCTGATAGGAAGCAATCTATCAAATAATGTTTCCTGTGTCCATCCTCAAATCATAATTACATATTGTTATAGTTACAGTTACCTGAAAACAGTCTTTTATCCACTGACAGAATGTGTTGTGGTCTGATTACACTGAAACCCCCCTGAGTCTCTGGGCCCAAAACATTCCAGTCATTACCCGGATGATACTATTTTAAAGCCGCATCATTAATTCATTGTTGATTATGACCTCATGAATAGCCCTCAGTGATATTTTATATAAATAAACCATGTGCGCCTGCAGTTTTCATGGGTGTAATTCGCACAAAATACTACAGCTCCAGAGGAGATTATGTAATGTAAAACAGATTTAAATCAAAGCGTTAAAATGCCATAATCCTCTAAATTGGGAATCAAACACTCAGGCACAGTATGTGTTGTTTTTGTGAGTGAATGTGATATCTTGGTATGTAAGGGACAAACCTTTTGTTTCCACAAATGAAATAAAGGAATATGGTGCTATGGTCAAAAATAGTTTTTTACATACATTTGATAATTGAGTGTCTTTTTTTTAAGATGGGCAAGATGTGTGCCCATTGTGTGTCCAGATAATACACCAACTAAATGTAAAATGTTGCATTTCTTGCCCCAAGTTTTCCTTCTTTTTCTTTCTTTTACAGCCCTTTGCTAAAATGTTAACACAACATAAATATGTCGGAAATTCCTGGGACTAAGTGAGCATAAAGACTCTAAACTGACTGTAGGCATCCAGTCTGGGCGCAGGCACACTCCATGTACTGTCTGAGAGCCAAACGAAACTCCTCCAGCTCCTCCTCCAGCACCGACAGCTGCCTCTGGACTATCAGGATGTGCTGTGAACGCACACGCACACAAACACACACACAATATCTAAATCAAGTCAAACGGTTGTGATTGGCTTCTGGTGGATGGTTGGCTTCAGGAGTCTTTTACACTCTTCTTACATAAAAATAAATATAAATACAAAGGCAAGAAAAGAAAGGAACAACCACCAGAAATACCTGCTGTGATCATGAGAGTAAAATCTTGCTGATAATTCCCTTCGGCCGATGGAACGATGTTGACAGAGGCCGCGTGGCTGACGAGAACAGGAAGTGAGTGGTCTGGCCTTCGGTGAGAGTATGTGTGTTCATTACGTGTTTCTGTGTGACTGATAAAACGCCTCAAGATTTTCTTTCGGTGGCTAATTTGGGAGAAACTTTCTCTCTCCCTCTGTCTATCTCTCTCTCACCCACACACGCACGCACAAACACACACACACACACACACACACACACACATACAAGCACACACACGCCTCAAGTGTGAGGCACATGCACCACCAACGAAGTCGCATAGTGCTTCTCTCGGCAGCACATATATTCCAAGTACACCAATTACGTATTAATTAATTCACACACAGCTGAGACGCGCTGACAATGAGACATGACAGTGACATGCAACATGAATATGAATCGCTTTATTTGCGCAGATGTGCTGTGATACTTCTGGTCGCATTGTGATACAAAATATTGATTTAAAAAAAGAGGATGCATGTGACACTCCTGATTTCACATCCTCTCTATAATAACATGTCAGACCTGATCTCTTTGGTGTTTGGACTGGTGAACGGGGAAAACAAGACATTTGTCAGTTGTAATCTCTTCATTGTTGCTTTTTTCTTACTTTAATTTTTTTAAACAAAAAAGTCAGTGTGAAATGTCCAAAAAACACATGTCCTATTATAAAGGGAAACTTTAAGTGTAAACAGTAGCCTACGTTGTTAAAAAAAATGAATATGTCCCACTTCAACTGCATCACATAGACATGGGTAATTTTCCAAAATTGATTAATTAATAATTGTTTAAGGGTTCCTTATTTTAGTAACCATGGATATTTAAAAAAATAAAGGAAGCTCCCCTCTTCTAAACATGTTCTTCTGTGTTTGTGTTGGTCGGCTGTGTCATCGACTGGAGTCTTTTACCTGTGAAAAGGTGACATTTCATTTGCCTGCCGGTTCACACACCCGAGAAGATTAACAAACTGTTACTACTATAGTGTTACTGTGCAAATATATTTTTTCACGCGTCAGAGTCTAGACCGTATGCTCTCTCTTCCCCACACCTCCTCGTCCAATACTGAGCCTACAAACTCAAAAATAAAGGCAGTGCAGAGGAAGAACAGAACATGATTCAATCAACTTCCAGCCCTGCTGTTGCTATGACAACCACTTAGGGGTATTTTACGTGTGACCTCCCTTTCAGGAAAATCCCCCCATGGGAGAACGGAGAGATGCAGAGCGGTCACAAACTGCAGAAAAGTAACGGAGGGAGACTCACCGGCTTGCTCTCCAAAACCTCCTCTTCAACGGGCTCCAGACGGATCTCCTGCAGGACAAACATGCGATGACGGATGGTGACACCATCTACTAATTCATCGGATAATACTTTGGAATTTGCACTTCTTGGACAATTTCCTGTAACAGCTGGTTACTGGCTTGTCTGGTAAGCCCGTGAAGGTTCCAAAATACCAGATTGGGAGCGTTTTGAGCTGATGGCGCTAACAGTACAAACTACCTTACACGGCCCTTCAGCTTTATATGCGAGTCCCGTAAAGAGACCCAGCCCCCAGTTTGGGAACCACTGAGGAGCGTAAAATATAAAAAAGATCCAAAATTGATAGAAAATAAAAAAAGAACTCAATAATTACCAATCAGATTTCATGATACGTTCAACATATGCATATTTCATTTCATACTATTGATGGCATATGTGTATGCATTGCTACGTGGGTGTTCTCATTTATTTAAAGTTGTTGCAAGTCCACATTTCTTGTCTATTCTAGAGAGCGAAGCAAAGACAAGATGGCCGTGTTGGTGAGAGGAGGCAGATGAAGATACAAATAAAGAGAGCAAAGAAGAAGATGGAAACAGGAAGGAGCAAAGTGGATGGAACAGATTGAAGAAAAGGAAATCACTTTTTTTTCCAGCCGGTCGATGAGCCTCTGCAGTCTGTTGACCTGGATCATCCAGTGGCTGTCCTCTTCATAAACAGCTAGAGACACACACGGGTAGGTTTTAGTAACAGGGAGTGAACAACAAAGGTGAAAGGAGGAAAGGTGCAGCTGAATGCCTGGAGGACATTGTCCTCCATTGATTACATCTCTTAAAAAAAAGGCAATGCTGTCTCAGGAGACATTTCATGGTGTCCTTTCATGTTATGCTGCACACACACACGACAATCAATAGAAACGCTGTAACCGTCCAAACTCACTGTTGTGCGTTTGGACGGTTACAAAACACACAACAAGGCAACAAGTGAATGTGATCACAAAGTGAAGTTACATTTTTATCATTTTAATTATATATAAGAAAAATAGTATCAGATTTCATAGTAATGACCTGAAGCAATAAACTCTGTCCCTTTACAACAACAAAAAAGTTTATCGCCCGAGCAGACAAGGGGCAAGGAGGACTCCTGAGGACCTCCTTTGACTCAGCCTTTTATTATTTAGGGGTCTTCTGGAGCAGCAGCATCCCGACAGCTGACATGAGGAGACTCGTCAAGAAGGACAGCAGTGAGCTGGAGTGTCCTCTGGATACGGGGGAAGTGGTGGGGGAAGCAGGATGATTCCCGTTACACCGCTTTAACCTTTGCTACTGTAATTCTGTCAATTTCCCTGCTCCGTGAATAAAGGACTATCTGATCTTAAACTTTTAAAATATAAAACAATAAACATGAATGATCCACTGCAGTGGAATTCAAGTTTATTAAAATCCCAATTTGTCTTTTGAAAGATGCAGCAGTAATATACAAAGAAATAGGCATTCAAATGTTAATGTAAAATATACGGCAAAAGAGAAAGATTTATATTATCTATAATTCATATTCATAAAAACATTGTGTAAACAATGAAAGCAGCTTTTGTTACAAAAAAGACTCTTTTTTATTAAGTGTTCTGGAGTTTTTGTCCACATCTTGTGTGAAAGTGTCACAACTCGCAGCACGTGGCCATTTGAGCTTGAGGTCGCGCGTCTCCCGACCTCAAAACCTCCAAACTCTGAATTCGGCGGCTTCGGCTCGACGGCGAGCAGCACAAACGGAACCCGACTGTCCCCCTGCATCAAGACTCCGTCTCTCACTTCAGATCCTCTCTCACACCTCCGCTCCGCCTCCCGCTGCGCCGCGTCCCGCAGGACTCCCGGCCGGGACGTTGTTCAGCTACAACACAACTCAACTCAAGGGGGGGGGGAGGGGGGAAGCACCGCGGTATAAAAACCACCGGAGGCTCGGAATATCTACGCAACAGCAGCAGCAGAGAGCCGGACACACAAACCCACCGGAAGTGACGAGGCTGAGCAGAGGGTTGTTGGGAGAGAGGCTGCTGTTCCTCTGCAGCCTGCGGTTTGAGCGACGACCCGACCACTGGATGGACAAACCCTCCGGCTTCAGCGGGCCCTGTCTAGATCCACAAGAGGGAGGAGGTCATGTTTAGTTGGGTTTAGCCCAGGCCTAAAGTTGTCGAGGCTTACGTTGTATGTGACGGTTGTGTTGCTCCGACATTGATGCTAATGTCAGAGGCAAGTTACATGCAGCCACACGGTGACATCACCGAGGATTTTTATTTAAAGCTGTCAAGTTGATCGGCCCCATATCTTGAGAAGACCTAAGGGCGTCTCCGGTGGTGCGTGCGTGTGTATGTTTTTTACGTGTGTGTGTGTGTGGATTTCGTGTCTTTGAAAGAAGAGAAAGTCTGCTTTGTGATCATTACTTTTTGTTAAGATGAAGCTCTGCAGCATTCTTCAGATTTCCCCACTGGTATGTTCACAATTTCCATTTTAGCTTTAGTATACAGTGAGTGTCATAAAGAGTGAGGTAACTCTATGGGGGGATTTGTGACTCTGTGTTTCCTTACATACTAAAATCACAGACATCTTATTCAGAGCAATTTCTTTTGGTCGAGAATAGATGGTTGCCTCATATAACAGCAATTACAAGAGATTTTAAATGCTCCCTCCTACATCTGTGAGAAATGCAGCTTTTTAATTAACCCACGGATTAATTGTGTGCGTGTGTGTGTGTGTGCGCTTGACGCGTGGAGCAAGAGGAACGTGAAAGAGGTCCCCCTCGGTCTTCCAGTGAGTCACGAGGTATTCTCGGATATATAGCAAAACATCTGAAATCAGTAATCAAGGATCAGCTTCCCTTCCACATACATTATGTCAACCAGAAGATGAGGATGTAATGAGCTGTTAGAGCAAACTTTGTTGCCGGAATTAGTGATTCAGGACATTTTTGTCAGCTATTCTGTATCAAAGCCATGCTGTGATTAATGAATGAATGAATGAATGAATGAATGATATGATTATGCAGATTAATCAGGGTTAAAAGATTATTTTCAAAAATAACCATTAATTACCAAGAAGAAAGTATTATTACTTTTGAAATGAACAGTAGAATTTAGGAATACAAAGCTCACACTCGTCGTACAGCACATCCATGAATACGAACACCAGTGAGTCCTTTTCACACATAAGAAAACTGACCACGGAAATCAACTCTAACCACCAGAGAAACAGCCTGCTCCTCCGGATGTGCGGGAGAACAGAGTGGCAGCACTCGGATGCACGGGGGAATTATTGAGTGTGGCACTTCAGAGTTGGACGCTGGAGGAGAAGGAGCTGCTGTGGGAGCGAGGGACAGACACACACTCTGATTTGAGAGCGTGACAGAGAGAAAGAAACATTAGCAGGAGAAGAGGAGAGGACAGGAACAAAAAAAAGGGAAGAGTCATGGGAGTCTCAAAGCTCGTCACGTTCTGCCTCTGAGAACGAGTTCAACCACGGGGAGAAAAAAGGGACACGGCGATCTTTCAATCTGAAGTCGAGCACAAACACTTCAAACTGGAAGGATCATTGCTGGGTTGTGAAGTGTGAAAATGGACAGGTGAGGGAATGCAACAAGATGCTGCGTTTAAAAAAAAAAAAGCGTAAATCCATAACCCTACATGAAGCCTGGTGTACTGCACCGGTAAGTCACTTATGAATGGAGCAGAGAGACCCCATTCAGAGGAGGTGTGTCAGGTTGAATCAACTAACCACACAACGATCGAATGGTTCAATCATAAACCAATCACAGTGGTTTTCGCCCTATTTCACCCTCATTTAGTGTTTCAACCCACAAACAGTGGATGTCTCATGTGGGAAAAAGGAGTCACGGTTTACACATTTTCGGGGTCAGCCTTCACTTAGTAACACAGCAGTAACGTGGCCTGTGTTCAACCTGGGTTTATTGATTTGTGGCCCACATCAAGGCAATGCACCAAGCTGTAAACATGACATCTGCAACTCTGAGGGTGACACAGAGTCAAATTAGCATTGATTATGAGTCATGCTGGTGTCCGTCAGCGCCCGACGACTGACTGATACTCCCTTTCCTTGTAGTTCTGGAGGAAAATGTCTGGCTGCTAAATGCTTCACTAATCAGCTGCTTACATTTTCTGTGCTTCAGGAATTCATTTAAATGAGCCTCGTCATTCTATAATAAAATAATGAATGGTCAATGATTTGTTCTGACTGTTAAGCCCACAGCAGAAGTGGTAACAGAGACAAATTGACAATTGTGTAAAAAGGACTGCCGTGACACACAAACACAAACACACACACACACACACACACACACGCGCCTCTTTTGGTTGAAAAAGCAAATGCGGCACAGAGGAGGTGCAAAAACGGCACCTCCTCTGTGCAGAAATGAGGATTCTGTGTAAAACAGGCTTTCGTGTAACGGCCCCGCTATTTCTTTCACCTGTAGCGATTCACCACTAAACCCAGAATACTTTCATATTGTTGTTGTGATTCCAGATCGCAGGACATTGAAGCCATCTTTCCTTCCATGCGGTTGTGTTTAATCAACCTTCATTGTTTACCATCTCTCAATCCTGAACAATCCCTTTTTAATTGTCTCACTCCATGTATATATTTCCTACAGAGTGCTCAAATAAATAAAGGATTAGATATAACTGCTGGATTACAGAGATGCGCAGGTGGCCTTTTCAAATACAGGGAAAGAACCTGTGTTGTTGCCCAGCACCTTGGACGAAAGCATCATTTTAATCTAAAATGTGGAATTAATTAGTGTGCGTGGTTTGGACAAAACTGTCACCCTAGATGTGATAACTGTTATTATAGGTGCCGTTGTGCAATATAATTTGCCCATGTTTTAGGGACTAATTATACGTGTGTGAAAGATTTGTTCTTACTTCTCTTGGCGAGTCTGCTCGGCGGTGGTTTCCATGGCGCACTCGAGAGAGCTTTGAAGTGAATGAAGCTGATTGGTCGTCTCCTTCAGCAAGAAGCGGGTCACAAACTGCTCCAAGTGGGTGGACTCCTGATAATCCTGTCAATCACGAGGAAGGGGGCGGGCGAAGGAGGCGTGATGTGGGAGGCATGAAAAGAAGAAAGAATGATGGAGCAGCCACAGGTTTCATATGTAAGTAACTCAATGTTCAGGCTTCTTCCGCTCATTAAACGGTGCTTAATAGAGCAATTGTTGCGAAAAGATGACAGAAATCAGCTTCATGGGAGAGAAATTTGTATTTGATTAATCTTTAATTGATGAGAAAAAGACAACAGAATGATAAAAATGAAATAGGGAGTAAAATAAAAACGTATTTGCATGAATGATTGAAAGGTTATAATTATTATTAAACATTTAATTTACAGGTAAAACACGGAGGGAGTTTGGGTTTTTGTTGTATTTATTCGTTCATCCATTCATTTTAAGTATTCAGTTCAACTCAACTTAACTTAAAGGCACACTAAGCAACATTTTTCAGTTAATTAATATGTTCCATATCATTTTGGATGATTAAATGAGTCATTTCAGGATAATGATATTATAATAAACTGACCTTTATTCATGATATTGGTTGAGGGGCCCAATATGAAATATGAAATTAGTGTCATTTTCTGAACTGGTAATTTTCTTTGCAGGAATTAGATAGAAGCTGTAAGACACTCACAGCAGATATGATACGTGGTGGTAGTTGAGTCATGTTTCTGATTAGCGCGACAAGAATCTGCATAAGTTTCAGCTGGTTTATGTAAAGAAATATTGTCAGTGTTTATCAGTGTGGAGAACTGATTCATGTGTGTGTGTGTGACAGAGAAATAACAATACTAGGATTATTGTGTTTTAAAGCACAACAAAGATGGCTTGATTTTAAATGCTGGACCTATTTATCAGGCGGTGGAATTGTCCCCGCACATCCCTGTATGTCAGCTGCATATAGAGCGGATCATTAGACTCCAGCTTTTACCATTGATCAGCAAAGCAAATGAAAGATTGAACCACTGGTCCTAAAATGCAAGAAAAAAAAACATGCATAGCTTTGGTTTTCAATGGAAGAAAAATAGGAAAACTATTTATTTATAGAAATTATTTATTTAAAAACTGCTAGCGGCCGTAAGTATTGCTCGATCCCCTGACATTCTGAATACCAGCAGACACACACACACACACACACACACACACACACACACACACGCATGCATTCACTGAACGAGTCACGACAAAACTGGTAAAGGTCAGTCTCCTGTCTGCACTCTGAGCATAGATTACCTCCTGTGATTTATTTCTTTGTGTACTTTGCAGTATTTGAGCATCATCGCCTGGGCTGTGGCTACTTAACTTCCAGCGTGCCACGCAATCATACCTCACCCACTGCAGAAGGACTTTTCCTCTGGATTTTTAAAAGATTGCAAATCATCAGCAAATTATGTCACAGAGAAGCTGATTGAGATGTGACAGACATTTTTTCTGAGGGAACGCAAACTGAGTTTCTCCAGCTTTTAATAAATGTAACGCTTATTTTGTATGTAATATACTTCATTACTGAGATACATCAGCTCCCGGCAGACACTCGTGGTGCGTCTCAGCATCCAAACACTGAACTGAACGTTGGGTCTGTTCGTCTTCATAAATAAAAAACTGTTGCCTCCCTAACACTACAATAAACTGTGAATTTCACAGAAACGTCCTGTCTCAGCCGAAGGAGGTCTGGTATGAGAAGCTTCTGAAAAGCTTTGAAGGATCTGTGAGGGATGGAACCCCGAGTGCCTTGCTGCAGATGAACATACATGCTTGGCTTCGTTTAAAAACGCCCATCCTTGTTCCAGCTCCCCCGTAACATGTGCATGGATAATTGACGACAAAGGCGCACACACAGTGTACACTTATCATTTTCCAATGCAAAAACACCTCACAAATCATGCAGCCAGCCCCCTCACACACGTCCACAGCCAGAGACCACCCACTCAAACACACACACAGTTCATACCAGCCGTGTCTTCAGCATCTGTTCTCTTTGCTGCGCAAAGCCAGCTAACAGATAAGTGCAGGTTTCCATTCCACCTCATTCCACCGATATGACACACGCAGGTCAAAGGCCTTTTGGTTCGGGAAAGGCTGCAGTGAGTAAACACCGAGGGGACATTGGCCGTTTTCTTCAGAGTACAGTGTTGCGATTTGATTTCACAGTCATTAACTGAAGTCCAATTTCAGAACAAGCAAATTGATTTAACTTGACTCAAATATCCATTTTATACAATTTCAGGGAAGGGAACACGAGTGCAGAATATGTAAATAGGGAGAAAGAAACCTAATTTGTGAGACTGATTGTTTCTCTAGTGCTCCTCGTGAGATCTGGGGCATTAAGCAGTCCTTAAAACACCCATCCAAGCTGCCTCCGTTGCCTCTTCTTTCTCTCTGACTGTCTTACTTCCTGCTCTCAGCTATTCCCCCGAAGAATAGGAAATCATTCATTATTGTAAGCCATTTTTCTTAAAATCTCCCTTCCTGTGTCCAAAAATGTAACCAACCAAAAATCGATATCTTCCATTGACGTGTCACTATTTTCCTGAAGCTCTTAGGCGTTGAAGATGGATGTCGTCTTGCGTTACCTCCCTGTGTGCTAATAAGGAACCACCACCAATAATTGATCACTTTATCGCTGCAGAAACAGACGTGCAGATCAGAGGGGCCTGCAGCGTGTGTCATAAGGACCAGATCAGACACTGCAGAGAGAGAGGGTGGCAGAATCAAAGAGATGTTTTCCCTGCAGATGCACAGCCTCTCTCCCTCCTCCTGGCATTCGTCCCTTCAGTCCTCTTGTTTTTTCTCTGCTTGTTTACCTTCAACCTCGTCTCTGTGCTCTTCTCTCCCTTGTAATAATCTTCTACAATAATCCACAAGGTGCTCAGCTTCTGCCACTGCTTTACAGCGAGATCGAGAGGACATGCAGCCATTTTCAAGGGATGATCAGAAGCAGTATTGGTTTGATCACAGAGACAAGACCCATTTAATTCCTTGTGTCGTCTGCGAGAACAAAAATAATCACGCCAAGCTTTGTTGTGGGGGTTGATTAGGGGTATGAATGAGACCTGGCTTGCTTGTTTTGGCTCTAAAAATCTGACTAATGGGAGATCTGAGGAAGCTAGTTGTGCAGCAGAGGAGCATGGGGGAGGATTGAAACGTGGAGGTCAGGACGTGCTGTGAGTAAATCAAACATCTCATTTTATTATGATTTTGTGCGCCGCTTGAGATGTTTACTGTGCAGAAGTGTGGCTCCGTGCACGAGTGTGTCACAGGAATGTAAATTGTCTCATGTGGCTGTGAGTAGATGATTTCATTTGATCTTAATAGATATAGAAATATCATTAATCTAGTAGATATTTATCCTGCAATTTTCTTTCAGTGACCAGTTTTACACAATTTGCAAAGAATGTCACAGCCTTTTTATTCAGCTACATCATAACACACTGCTAACACCTCTTACTTTATATATTTAATGGGGAAGTTCAAAATATGTATCTACATATGGGGATGAATGGAAATAGAAAACATATATATAAATATATATATATTAAACAATAGAGTAGACACAATAGACACAACAAAGTGTGTTTTGTTGAGAATCGCATGTTCATATTTATATATCATGACTCTATTTCTGTCTTCTCACCTTCTTTGTTTTGTCCATCGCCCTCAGTATGGACATATTCAGGTCTTCCAAGGCGCCGAGAACGTTGTCATATTCCCCGAGGTGCTGGGAGAAATAGTCTTCAGAGCACAACGCCGACATGTGGGAGAAAACATTTTGAGTTGAACCGCTTGGACAGGGCTGTAGGTGTTTGGTGGAAGCAGCGCTGTGCGGCGGCTCGGTCACGCTGCCCGCAGGGGTTCGGTCACAGCGCGTGTGACAAAATCTTACAATGGTTCAAGAGAAGCTTGTCGGCGATATTAAAAGCGGTCGTGATATGGGTGAGGACACTTACCACAGAGTTCATCGGTGTCCACGTTGCTGTGAAAACAAACATTGAGAAAGAGATTTTTCTTCACAAGCTCTAGAACTTTACTGTTGAATCAGTTTATGATGTCAAATGACACGTGTCATCAATAATTAAATTAATGAACGCTTCAGCGGACAGTGAATCGCTCACAAGAAACCCGTCAGGAATGTGGCTGTTTGGGGTGAATACCAACAAAAGAGGTGAAGCATTTTAATGTGGAAAATTATCGTTCTAGTCCCTGAATGACATTTTTTCTTATGTTGCCATCAAGATGCTGGGGACATAAACAGACATAAACTGTAGCTGTCGCTCACTGGGGAGGAAGTGCGGAAACAATCAATCACAGTATGAGGAAACACTAGGAGCCACAAAAAGATGATGATGAGAGACATTCACAGTAGACATCGGCACAGTCCTGATCTGTAACTGCACATGTTTCATGTTTAAATTAAACTCTCTGCATTTGAAAACTACATGCAATATCTTTTTTAATATTTTTTCATGTAACATTGAATATTCTGTCAGTGTACAACAATGAGAGCTGCCTCGCTGTCTGTCACGCAGACCTCTCAGTTTACTGACTCACATTTTAATTAACACATAAATTCAATTTGAGACTTCCAAATGACTTCCTTTTAACTTTGCCATTTGTGAAATGAACACAGAACAAGGCAAAATTAAGCACATCGAGTCCATTGAATCTGTGGCGATAGCAGAATGATGGCGATAGCAGAATGATGGCGGCAGCGAAGAACATTTATCAGAGCTGGAAGTGCAAATGAGATTTGTTTGTGAACCTGATTGCTGTTGAGATACAGTAAATAAAATGTAATGGCTCCATCATTGTTGACAAAGCAATTGTCTGACACAGGTGAGTCACACATCTTAGTATACGCTCATTATGAGGATAACAAATCCTAACATTTGTCATGCGCATCCCTGTAATCTCTAAACATTCTTTATCCCACAATCAGTTGCATTTCTAAACTTGGAGCAGCAAGCAGTGAGTTATTGAGGGAGAGGAAACGCAGTCTGCTGATGTGGCTCAAAACGTTTCATTATCTGGTTGCGAGACACAATTATACCGATGAAGGAAGGACACAACGCAAATGACACTCTGCCTTGAGATAATTCAATGATGAAACATTGATAATGAAGTCAAACAGAAAACTCTTTCCCTCCGATGACAAAAAAAAGTGACAAATAATGTTTCTATTACTAATCAGCAGCAGCAACATGTGAATGTAGCCTCCACTTCTCTCTCAACATGACCCTTGTTGTATCGAAATCGCACCCAGCAGTTTCTTAACACTTACGTTTAACTTATTTTGCTGCATTGTTGTTTGTGCGTTAATTCCAAGGACTTTCATGGACACTATGAGAATGAATCTCTGATGATGATCAAAATAACATTGTGTCAAATCCGGAAACATTAAGGTGGTTTTTGGTGCTGCTTTGATTTTTCCTGTTACTGTGTCTTCAATCAAAGGCAGCCTGGAGTGGACCGTTGGTCAAATGACTATTAGTTGACAAATTGAATGCAATTTCTTTTTCTTTCTTTTCTTCTTCATTAGAAGGAGCATTGCCACACAAATAAGTCATTTCAACAATATTAAGGACACAGACATGTCATTTGAAGGGCTACACCAGTCAGAATGACTATTTGTCCAGAATAAGTGCTTGTTTCCTCTACTCTTGGCCTTTGCCTACAAGTGGAGCTTTCAATGGAAGTTCCTGGGAGGTGGAAAAAGGTAACATCTGTGTGAAGGCCGTGTAAAGGTCACCGTGTCACATCTTCCACAATGACGGCATCATTTTAACTGTAATGTCAGGCCGCATTGACACCAACAATGTTCCACTGTAATCTAGATTTTCTTGTACAATACAATACAATGATACCATAAATAAATGAAATTACTTACTCTGTGTTATGAGTGTCAATTGTGTGGAAGAGCTCCTGTAATTCCTCCGCTGTCAAAACTCCATCAGAGAAGTAGGCTTTGAATTCATCAAAGGACAGCTTTCCGTCATCTGGGGACGGAGCACAAATGCAGCTTGTCAACACGGTGTCCGTACCGATCCGTCAGGACGGCGTTTGTCAGATGAGGTGGCCGTTTTCTAAATGATTCCTTAATCCTAAAGTTAAGCCAAATGAGCAATCTTGTGTGTGTCTGTTGGACATACAAAATGTAGTGAAATGTATCATGGAAGGTGAAGAGTTTAAATGCTGTCAGTAGCACAGATTTAATTCATCATAATTCCATAAGGAAAAAAGGATCACCGACTTATAATGAATATTTTAAATTCTCAGGGCGACCTGAGATAACTTGGATGTAATGAAGCATATAATCAACTGCAGGGGCGTAATCAGCAAAAGATGGTATTAAGAGGAGGAGTCAATAAAAGCTTTGATTCTTAAATTAAAAATATGAGAAAGAAATGAGCAGCGGCAAACTGAATGTCCTGCAGCAAAACAACCACAGGTGACATATTTCCTCCCCACGGTTCTTTCTGTCTGCCGATGCGATATGAGGTGGCTGATCTTTAAATGTTCACCGCTGAGCTGCTGCTCTGGAGGTGATGTTCAGTATGTCGGTCATGTCACTATGTGAGCAGCAGAGATGATCACAGGTGAATGTACACTAACGAAGCGCGCAGAGACTCACTCGCTGAGCTCAGAGTTCATCTTGTAAAAGGACCTGACCTGATGCTGTTTTCAGAACACTAAAAGCAAATGTGATTAGCCAATCGTTGTGTGTAGAGATGATCATTGAGTTGCTCTCAAAATATAAACCAAACAAGATTTCACTTTGTTCCTAAGTTCCAAACACTCAAATTAATGAGGTTTGACTGTTTGATACCAGCAACTAACATGTGTGAGCAGCGTTATATTCTATGACGCATCATATGTATGCACATATGTGATAATCCGTAGGATACATGCGTTGTAAAAAGATAAAGTGATCCATATAGGTGTTTGTTTCCTTTCTGAGTGGGTATCTGTGCTTTTCATACAATTTCCTTCCATTGAAAACAATTTATTTGAATAAACTGTATATGTTCTAAGTTTTATGCCATTTTCCTCTTGACCCACAGGTGGTTATTTGAGTGGGTCCCTAAATATATATATATATATATATTACCATTTATGATTATTTACATACATATTGAAGGGATATCTTAAAAGAAAAGAAAAGAAATCACCAATCTGAATTTGTTGTATAAGTCTTTGCAAATCAATTAACACTAATGAAAATTAACTGAGACAGAAACGAGGCCAGAGTTCTGAGACAGAAGTAGAAAGTCGTTCTAGAAGCAGAAGTCTGGTGATAAAATAATAAATAACACAAATATGTGGCACAAAGGGACTTAAGTATCTTTGGCCCCCAACTTCACCTCTTTGCACTATGAAGATACAGCCGGCCGCAGTTAGCTCAGCATTAGCAGTGGAAACAATGGGAAACAGCTAGTTGGGCTCAGTCTAAAGCTGAAAATAATATTATTATAATCACATATTTTAGAGCCAAATAATAAAGAATCCAGATGTACACTAAACTTTCATGATGATAATGTTGAACTGGTACAATTTTTTTCTTCATCAATGCTCTGAAACTGAACCTCAGTAGACATGGTCAGTTTCCTGTTTCCATGGAAACTGCGGAAAGTATCAGCAGAGAGTCATGACCAGAATTTCATTGAGAAAGTAGGTTTTCACACACACAAAAAAAGGGTTGAAGTAAGTAATGCCCAAGACTCTGTGTGTGTGCGTGAGTCTGGTGCAGTGTTTACCGTTTTTATCCGCTCTCCGTAAAATCTGCAAAGAGAAAAGGAAAAATGATCAAAGGTAAACGCTGTGTTTGAGTGTGGGGATGACGGCCATCGATCACATACTCAAAAGAGGTGTGCCATTGAATTATTGATAGTGCTGTCCCAGAGTCCAGATGAGATTAAAGGCAGAGTGGCAATGGTAAAATCAGCTTGAAAAGGTTTTAAACATCTCAAAATACAACAGCCCTAAATAATATTTATGTTATTATGGGGGAGATCTACAAGTGTTGGGAATCTTTGTGTAATATTGTAAAATATATTTTAGATTCAGAAAGCTATGTACATGAATATTATGTTTGTCTAATTCAGCAACATTGTCAGCATTAAGAACCTTACAAAACAAGAAGACTTATAATATTTCCTAAAAATGGTATTTGGTTTTGAACATTTGACATAAAAATAAATGTATTACAAGCCTTTCCAATTCTGATATCATGAAACCAAATCCAAAGGTCAGCCTTTTCAAACTAATTAGTTCTATAAAAAAAAGAAATGCTGCTTCTTACCTAACTCCTAACCCTACATGGAGGTGGGGATGCATGCATTTTGGTTAACCAAACTCTTCTCACACTGGGAAGCACTGTGGGTGTTTCCCTTTTTCCTGTTAGAAGCAATAGACCAGTATCTAGATCATTTGTAAAATAAAATCAGTAGTACTTACATCTATGAAAACCGACATTCCTTTTTTCAGCTCCATTTGGGCTGTGGGCTCCTCGGACACAGACTGAACTTCCTCTGAACAATCCATCTTTTATAATGTAGCTTCAGTTGTAAAATGCTGAGGAATGTGTCCGCTTGAGCCTGTTGTGTTATCAAAGCCAATGGACAGAGGGAGCGACTACTTAACGCCACCAAGAGCTCTGGCAAGGTCAAGTCAACCGGAATAAAGCTCTTAACTTCCGGATAAAGTTTCACAATTAAACAATTCATTATTACTCCCCACAATACATAGAAAATGTTGTCTCACCCTGCACGTTTTTTTCTTGCGATTTAAATGATTATTTAGGTACTCTTTGATTGCTATTCTTTGATTTTTCCACTAATACCAACACTAAGAAAAAAAATTCAACATGTTTTTTATTTTGAAAGCAAAACAAACCGACTTCCTCTCACCTCAGCGTCCAACTTGACCAACCTCCGCTCTTCCCATGAAAAGTCCCAACCTTTCTCTCCTTTAGAGCAAACGAAGCGTTCATCATTTGCAAAGTTGTGGTCTACAACTACAACAAGGTAGACTACAACAATGTGCACGTTTTCCTTTATAGATAACTGGTAAATAGCATTTGAAATCAGTTGTCGTCTGTGATATTTCTCACCATGGTCGTCGTCATATAAAATATGATACTGGTGAATATTTCTCTTGAGAAATATTCACAAACTGTATTCACCCGGCTAGATTTAAGTTAACGTTGCACTACTTGTTGGACCATTTCTATGGTCGTATCGATCGACCTACATCATTATCCTCATCATCATCATCAAAAACATTAAAAATATATTTTTGCAAACCTTTATCAATTTGGAAGAGTTATTATTGAGGAACACTAAAGAAACGAACATAAGAATTACCTGTGAAACAGTACATGCTTGTGATGAATTGTATCCGGTTGTATTATTGTGTAATGGTTCCATCTAGTGGATAGTTAGGCTACAACTGCTCCGCAGTCAACCAACTAACTCCAAGCATCTGTGAAGGTGGAACCTTTAACGAAATCTTTGTCCATCCACGTCCTCACATTAATTCAAATTCACGTTTTTTTAAAGAAATTGAAGGCGTCCGAATTTTCCTTCAGAAATACCACAAAATAACTTTATTTGTCCACAGCTGGGAGAGCCAGGCGATGAGCAGTTCAGATGCATGAATGCACACGTTGTCTGCTTTACATCTCTCATTAGGAGTTTATGGTGAGCACGCCAAGAAAGGAAATTTCCTGTAGGCTACTATGCTATGTTGTATTGTCTCTGAAATGCATGGAACAATTCACACTGTTAAATAATAAAAATCCCGCTTTTGTATATGATTTACCATAAATTACACTACACCTTTTTCCAACGTTACAATGTACATTGGTAGGCCTTAATCACATACCGTTCGTACGAGGCGTACAATTCATAGTACTTTTGTCTATTTCTATTTTGTTGTACTTTATATATCCTATTTCCTATATTTTAGAGCAATATTGTATTGCACTTTATTTCACAGCTAGGGTACAGCTTATCAACATATGACCTGCCTACATTAACAGTTACAATTTGCTCATCTACCAAACTACAATGCTGCCTACATGTTAATTCAGAACCACAATCCAATAATGTAAGTTATATGATAATATACTAATTATGTAGAATGTGTACTTTGGACAGACCAACTATATTCAGTTAATCTTTTTGGATAAGTAAAACTGCTAAACTTTTACTTTTGTGTACTTCTTCTAAAACTGCTTATCGTCAGTGTAGTTTCGAAACATTTACCCTTCCTAACAATTGAAGAAAATATGTAGCCTACTTTATCATTAATAACATTTCACAACTAACCTTTTCAGATAAGGAAAACAAATGTTTAATACATCTATAACATTGATGATTGGTTAAAGGGTAAATAGCCCACCATCAACCATGTTGATGTGTGTGAATTAAGCATAATTGTATAATGTGTTAGTAAGTAAAGTAAAATATGTTATACGACTGCTTCTTTATTAATACATTTTTTGATTTCCCTATTCATCAAAGTTATCTAATGTAATGTAAACTAATTAATTGCAGTACCACATCGGGTATGAGGTAACTGTAAATTATATTTCATCCAAAACAAACACAATGTACCGTAAAAACCCGCGAAAATCTCGCGATGACAATTGGAGCGCTCTGATTGGATTTAAAAGTCAAATGATTGGTCACGTGGGCCGGGCTCGCTTGGGTTTCTGGGACACAAACAGTGGTGTATGAATAGCTTCAACCGCGTCAACAGCAGCAGTTTCCAGCGTAGATGGAAGGCGACGGGGAAAACAGCAGCAACCATCCACCGCAGAGACAGAGCGAGTGAACCCGCATTCCCACTCCTGCGTCCCGCGAGTCGGAGCGAGAAGCGGGTGAAGAGGAAGAGGAGAACGGCGGTTGCGTCTGACGTTTGTAACGGTGGACTTTAATTATCGCCGCGCGCGCTAACGTCATCTAGCTAACGGCAGGAGCCGCATCGATCCATGCTAGTCTGATAACGCTAGCTGGTAAAGCGATGCCTCACTAGTTGACGCTCTCGCACCACGTCGACTCCGGTCAGTAAGTCCGAAGACCACTCGGGTCCTCGTGTCTCTGTGTCCACTGCTCTCCTCGCCCTCGGCCGCTCCATCCGCCCGTGGACTCGACGCTGTCCTCAGCTGAGGGCTTAAGACTCTGAATATGGCGAGTCGTTCACACAGAGACCACGCAACTTGCACTTTTAAGTGGCTAGACTGGAACCTTGTCCAGTTGGTGTACCCAAGATAAACCCCGCTCCATTTCATGCAATGGCCAAGGAGAGCGACGGGTTTCGTCTGTGTGTCTCGCTACAGAGTTGTTGTCAGAGTTGCGTAACGATGGGAGACCGCTGCTGAAGCCCCGCCTCCCCGCGAAGTCCATGTACACATATCTCTGTTGAAGCTCCACAAATGTATATTACTGCACATCGATTTACGCTGGATTAAGAAAAAACAAACAAAAACCACTCTGCAGAAACTTCAAACTTCACAGCTTTCGTCACATCAGACAACTCACCTGAGCTTTTCTGTTGCCCCCCCACCCCCGGAGATTAATTTAGAGCCAACATGTCAGGGTCCACGACTGTGCAGCTTTTCACCAAACTAGTCAAGCATGCAGTGGGCAAGGCGCAGATTCAGCTCAACCGCTGGGTGCAGAAGACGGCCATGGATGACTGTGACAAGATAGACATCCTGATATGCAGCACCTTTGACGAGGCAGGGGCCGTCATCGGGAAGGCCGATGGAGACCCCGAGGTCGACACGGGAGGAATGTCCTTCAGCAACGGCGGCGAGTTCAGACACCCGTGCTGCATCACCACCTTTTGCTTCAAGAGCACCCTGCTGGCGTGCATCCTCACGGCCGTGTGCTTCTCCTCGGTGGCGCTGGTTCGGCAGTATCTCAAGGACCTCCTGCTGTGGGTGGAGAGCTTGGACAGCCTCGTCGGAGCCCTGCTGTTTATAGTAGGGTTGATTATCGTGTCCTTCCCATGCGGATGGGGGTATATTGTTCTTAATGTGGCAGCTGGCTACCTCTACGGCTTTGTGCTGGGCATGGGACTGGTCATGGTGGGAGTCGTAATAGGGACCTTCGTGGCACACCTGGTGTGCAAACGTCTTTTGACTGAGTGGGTGTTGAACAAAGTTGGGAACAGTGAACAGCTCAGCGCTGTCATTCGAGTGGTGGAGGGAGGAAGTGGACTCAAAGTTGTGGCCTTAGCGAGACTCACTCCTATACCATTTGGGCTCCAAAATGCAATTTTCTCGGTGAGTATGAAAACGCCATAACCTGTTTTCTCCTTTTCAGTTTAGAAGCGCATTAGACACATGCACGTGCTTTCCTTCTTACAAGGCCAATCTACCACAAGGATACATCATAAGTAGCTGGAAACTAGCCACAAATAATAATAATATTAATTGAACTGACATTAAAGTCTAATTGCAGGAAATAAAATATTAGTCTCCAGACAAAAGACATTATTTTTTAATAAAATTAATTTGATCGCTACCTCGGAACATGCATTATTTTATCTGTTCGAGCCACCAGTATAACATTTAAAATCTTGGGTTTGGGTTTTCAAATATTGAGCAATGGTTTATCTGAACTCCATAATGAAATTGTGCACATGAGTTTATAGCTGTAAGGTAAATCTGAAGTCCATTACCAAGGCAACTAACACAATGTTACAGACAGTATAAAGCCCCACCTCTACACGATATTACTTTAAGCCGCACTCCTACACTTTAGCTGAGGCCCTTGACCGTCATACATGGAATGAGTCACTAGTATTTGCTGATTACCCATCTTCGTAAACTTATTGTTACCTCCAAATGGTAAAAGCCTCAATGTATATGTTACTATGTTGTAGGAAATCTACATTACATGTCATTTTACATTTTAACACCAAATTGTTTGTTTTTGTGTGTTTCATAACTTGTTTCATGTGGTTACCAGCTTGCATCCTCCATGTAATTAACTGCAGAGTTACAGTTGGCATAGCACTACACACATCCATATAAAAATTAACACATTTTGATCCAAAGGTAAATCCGTCTTGGACTAAATGAACATCTGTGGAAAAAATGGATGACACATATTTGCTGTATTGCAATATGAGGCTGGTGAAAATCACAGTCAACCAGTGTATTCCTTCAAAACTACAAAGGGCAATGTGTCAGCAAAAGAACAATGTTTATTTTATGCCAATTAAATTACCTCTACTTAAACAACGTATTGTTTCCAAACTAGGATACACTGCTGAACAGACATTTTCATTCCCCTCAACTTTAGCTGTTTGGAACATTGCACTGTGCTTATGGAAAAATATCTGACGAGGAGAATCTGAATAGTGTCGACGACAGAAACCAAACGCGGCACAAACATCCTGAAGTGAAAATGAAGAGAAGTGCTTGAAAGGCATTTATGGCTTGAAGCGTAAAGGAGTTGATGCACAGCCTCCGGCTGGAAAGGGAAAACGGATTACGTAAGTTGCATTCAGAAGCACAGTAATTGCAAATTACAGAGTTGGTACGTTTTCTGGAATGAATGATTTACTAGGACACATTTGGCATGGCCTATGGATGGCTAAATTGCAACCACCCAATAATAAACACCCACTTTATGCAACTCTTTCACAATGTGTTTGGCTGTCACAGCCGTTTTCTCTGGTCCATTTTGAAGTTTGAGTTGGTTCAACTATTAGAAACAGCTTTTCAAGATGATAAAAATCAAATCTTGACACAACAGAAATTCTTGTATTTGATGTCGTTTTGGAGATTAAATTCCTGTCAGGAGATGTGTGTGTTTCCTGTTGGTTTACAACTTCAGCGGGGGTGGGTGGGGCGCTGTGGAGTATGTCAGTCTGCTGTTGCTCTTTGCTCAGCTGGTGCGAGCGCCACGCAGACATATTCGCACACATGTCAGTGGCTAACTTGGGAAAATTGATTTTTAAAAATGCGGAAACACCGCATGACTTTAAGTTCAACTTAATCTGGTTATTTTGTACAGCTCAGGACGATGTGTTCAGATTTCTTGTAGTATTCAAACTGTTCAAAATGGAATAGATTTAGTGTCACTGTTGCCAAACAAAATAGTTATAATCAAATGCATTAATCAATTTGTCAAATGCTAGCCATTTAATTTTTTGTGAAAGATAATCTCTTGATTATTTGTCGTAGCACGCTTAACACAAGTTGCTCATTATTTATGAGTAAGACGACATTTTCAGATAAGGGACAATAGTCATTATGCAACGATGAGGTAAGATGACCCCAGGAATCCGCTGCTTGTTACATCCGGCTTTGCAGGCAGTAAACATCTTTGTTGCACTTTGACGAGTCTGTTGGTATTTGAGAAGAACCTCATAATCAAAGGCCTCTGCTTTCCCCAGTAAAGTCTTAAGACTGAGTGAGGATTTTAGCTGCTGCTGAAAAGAGGCCATCATTTCATTTTGAGTACATTTGAATGAAGTCGTCTGGATGCAAGTGCATTCTGCCATTGGTTTAGGTGTTGATCTGTGAAGATGGTTGTTCAACACGTTGTTTTTAAATGCCGGAGAGCTCCAAGCTAAAAGGGAGACCGTTGAAAATGAATGACTTCTGTATCTTGGCCCGGGTGGGGGACGGCAGTTCATCTGTAAAACAGATTTTGAACAAGACATACAAACCTAACAGATGGTCTTCTTTTGCCTGACTGGCTTAAACGGCTTCTGTTTGTCATCCGCTCACACCCGGGGCACCGCGGCCGGGACACAGCTCGCTCTGTTCAAAGGTTGCAGTGTCCCACTTGTGCAACGATCACGGATGCAGCTTCAACAGTGAACTCACTGTTCCACTCCGAGGTGGGAACGAGGTGTCAAAGTCAAAGTGACACACAGTCGACAGTGTGTTGACCAGCTGCCCCCACGGTCACTGGCCTGATTGGTACTCCACGATCACTTCGCCGGGGTCGGATTCAAAAGGCGGGCGAATTGAAAGCCTTTTTCAATCCCTACAGCTGCGCTTTTGCTTCTGCTTCTCTGGGGCTTTTTTCTACAGGCGAAGGCAAACAAACATTTTTACGCAGAATGCTGCCTGCTAGAAAAGTGGTTCATGTTGGGCCAAATCGCTTTGTTTTCCGGTTAGTTATTGTTCAATTTATGACGGCTGTTAGTCTTTGAAAATGCAGCCTGTGTTTGACTTTTGTGATTGCTCGCTTTGACACATATATTTATACACTTGTTTTATTTATTTATTTACTAATGCACCTGCATCCTGTGCAAAGGTTTGGCCTCATTCTGCGTACTCCCACCACTCTCAAAGCATCCAGAAGCTACAGTGCCCTAAATTAAATGGTTTGTATTCGACTTGCCAGGTGGCCGGAGACACTAAGAGTGTTGCAGACCCTCCGTAACTGCTGGATGTATAAACAAGCGAATGTTTGCCAACACATTTTTATGGCCAGTTAGAAAGTGATGTTTCCCAATGTTGTGCTCTCCTCTAGTTCAACTTGAGTGAGCCTTGCGCGTTTAATCAGTCCCGACAAAATCAGTTGGAAAAACTGAAGCTCCCCCCTCGTCTGCGTGCCTCTTCTGCCAAAGATTCACGTCTCAGCCTGCACAGGCCTCTTGACTGTGCACTTTTTTTTATAACAAATCTTCCACGGTAGCTTGTGTTATGGCTAGCTCTTATTCTCTATAACAAGAGTTGAAACAAACCGTACTTCTAGTCCTCAGCTGGCTCATGGTGGCGTTATGTGTTGTCCGCTCTGCCCTTGGTGAGCACTTACTGTGGATGCGGCTACATTTCACCAATCCCCCCGCCCCCCCTGCTTCTTTCTGCTGAACTGGACCGTGCTACATTTATAGCGGGTAACCTAAAACGACATCGAGACTGCAGTAGTAAGTGGACCAAGTGGGGACATTCAGGTCCTCTGTGTATGTTGTGGAAATGCTCACTGGCCTGGCTTCATCACTCTGCCGTCATAACGAGCTGATCAGGAAATTCCTTTTCACCCTAACTGCAGGAAAACGTCCTTTTGCAGCCATTGGTTCGGCCCTGTCCTCCCCTCACTAAACCCAGTGCAAGTCTAGATAAAAAGTGAAACAAACATAACGATCTATTAGTCCTAAAATGTCCCCCTCAGTCCAGACAGTCTCTTTCCTGTTTTTGGTTACGAGCACGAACTCTCATCTGCTCTGGGTTTGACCTGATTTATTCAGAACAGGCTGTTTTTATTCAGAGTATCTTGATAAACAGTCTTGTAAAAACGAGTAGGAGGGACTGTGGGAGAAAGAGATTCCCTCCCTTCTTCAGCTCTCATGGGTTCACGTGTCATGTCTCGGCAATCACCTAAAGGCGCTTGGATTGTGTCGACAGAGTGTGGACACGTCAGTGCTCATCTCTCAAGGAGAAAGGCCTTTTGCATGATAGTGTGGGGGAGGAAATGTTCAACCAGGCACATTAAGGAGAAACCACTGGATGTCATCAGCTTGATTAACCAGCCGTTGATAACCTCGGCACCCTATGAATTGTAATCCGGGGTAGTGTGATTAAAAGGAGAGGGTTTAGGATTGAACAATGCAGAGCGACCCGGGCAGTATCCCGCTGTAACGCACTGCAGTCACATGTTGGCTTATGTCATCACTTCATCAAGGGTCGCGGCTACGCCGACCCTTGTTTTTATTCAGATGGATGATCTGAGAGATGTTGTAGTTCTCAGAAAAGCAAAAGATTGTAATTGCAGATATATTGTTTTAGGTGCCTCCAATATAAATACATTTACAAAAGCTTTTTTTTGGAGGTTGATTTAAAAAGGGCTATGATTTGAATCAAGTGTTAATTAAATGATCCATCTCCAACTTCTTTTGACTTGTTTGAAATGAGTCGTTTAGCGTTAATACTTGACCTAAACACATAAGTACTTTGATTCCACAAATCCCTTATTTCGTTCACCTGTAACAGTGAGGAAAAGGTTTTTCAACTTCAACCATAGTCTCAAATACAAATACAAATGCATACTAGTTACTGGTTTTGTGCTAATGTTTTCTTTTAAGTTTGTTAAGATGTTTCTTTATCTTAAGATCACAGATGTGTCCTTGCCAAACTACCTGGTGGCCTCCTCTGTGGGTTTGCTCCCCACTCAGCTGCTCAACTCCTACCTGGGCACCACACTTCGCACCATGGAGGACGTCATCGCTGAGCAGAGCATCAGCGGCTACTTTGTGTTCAGCCTGCAGGTGAGTTGAGGGTGGTAATATGTTAAATATCCTGAATGTGGCCTTTGAAGGTCATAAGTAGAGCGTATCCCACGCATAAAAGTAGTGACAGTGTTAAGCAGGTGGAGCTGGTTTTGTTTGCGCAAGCATTGACATCTGCTACATCTGCTGTATTAAGTCACGTACGCGTCTCGAGGAATGCACAGCTTTAGGTAGATATGCAAAATATGCCCACACTTCTTCTGAGCTGAACCAAAGGTCATTCCAAGCTGTGACAACATCTCCAACACTTTGCTAATCCATCATGGGTCAATGCGTTTATAGGGTCAGAGGGGTCAGTCTAAAACTGACTGGTCGTGCATGCAGAAATAAAAGCTGCTGCTCCAACTTGACAACTGGCCATGACTTCCTCCTCTGTACCCTGCAGATCGTCATCAGCATCGGCTTGATGTTCTACGTCGTGCACCGGGCGCAGGTAGAGCTCAACGCAGCCATCGCAGCCTGCCAGATGGAGCTGAAGTCGTCACACATGAACGGCTCCTCCACCAATCACGGCAGCTTCACCTACTGCAGCAAGAGGGTGGCAGCAGGCAGCGGAAACTGCATCAATGTGGTGTGATCGCCAATCGGCTGACGAGGCAGTCGCTCGTACTGTTCGGTTTTCCTCCAATTTCAACGCTGATGGACGCAAGGAAACCCTGCGGAGACTGGAACGTGTCGTCGGCGTGGATTTTCCCACGACTTCCTCTGGCCATGTTTGTGTGAAAACCACAAAGGTGAACGTCTCCAGTAGGTACAGTGATCTTACAAGCGTGGGCCCATCATAGTTGGGGTTGTTCTTCTTTTTGATTAAGGTACTTCTGAGATGTCAAAGAATATTATGAAGACGACGTTGCTGAGTAAGTCACTAAAAACTAGCTCGGCACTTGCGGCCTGGTAACACTCTGAATGTGCAATCTGGAGCTTTCTACAGAACCAAGGATTTGTTTTTCCATTTCAGTGTCAAAAGAATGCCAACCTATGCACCTTTCTTTTGTAATACATTTGTTTTATTCATCCATATTCAAACTACACATAATAAGGGCCTTATTAATATTTTTTTTGAAGTGTCTTGTTTTCCGACTACGGACAGAGGGGGAACGTTTGAGCTTTACCGTTTGATATCTGCTGGCTTATGACCACATCAGCCGGTTCTGCCCGGAGATCATTTTGGCGCTTCTGCAGTTTTGAGAAGAAAAGCTGGGGATGAGAGTGTTTCTCACAGCAGGAAACTCAGGAATGTTTCTGCCAGGAAAGTTGAAGTGTGGTGTGATCAGCTGGTTTGGCTACGGAGTGATCGCCACGCCGAGCATAAGCTGAGATGTCAAGCTTTCCTGTAAACGATTAGGATTCATTTTGAGGGGATTTTATCGATCGCTATCGTGTTATCCATTATGATTATCACAATTTCTTAAGACTGTAGTTCTCAATTCTGTGCAATACACACAAAAATGGTGACGCAATGGCATGAATGTTTCAGTGCGGCAACCAAACTAATCAGAGATGCGCTCATGCATAAAAATAACCTTAAACCTAGTCTGTGTTTATTCAAAGTTTAACTTGCATTTTAAAAGTTTAACTTGCATTATAGACACATAAGCTAGAGGAGATACAGAGGCTATTTTTTATGTGCCATGATTTGCTAATTGACACAGGCCCCGCCTGAGCAGAGGCTGCATGTGACCTATCCTATATTTTCTTACTTCATAATGCTGGTAATTATAGAATCTATCCGCCAACAACTTTTGTGTTCAAGCTCTCATGCAGTAGATTCTTTGGCACAGTCCACTTCAAACTGACATTTTGTACAGATTGGAAGAGGTTTGGTTGGTCAAAGTTGAAGGTGATGTGTCTCAGACAATCAAACCCAACGTGGACACAAAGTGACGAATGTGATATTTTTTTAATTTTACATAAATTATTGTGATGCTGCTCCTCAGACAAAGTCTGGATGAGGAATTATAAGGGCTCCTATATGAAATATTGATCTATATTTCTAATGCAGGCAAAACATGTTGTTTATTTGTTTTAATTATTCATACTAATGTTTGTTTTTCTTTCTTTAGAGCCAGATTTAATAATGTTTGCCCCACTCATTCCATGGCGTCAGTCCTCTTTTAGAGCTGTAGTTATTTTGCTAAATGTTTGGTGAAATAAACTCATCATATCCAAATTCAGCAATAATGTTTGAAAGATAATAGAAGTCCTACATGGGAGATCTGTTGGGAGTAGCTGTTTGCTGCCAATGTAAAAAATGTGCTTATCTCTGTGCTTAAACTGCATTTGAGTTGACTCGTGTATTAATATACCCAGGTTTGTGTTTCACTGTTCAACCTGCATATTTCCTCCCGCTGCCTCTGATGGACATTACTGAGCTGCCAATTATCATTATTATTATTATTATTATTAATATTATGTGGAAGAAAAACCTGATCAGAACAGCGTGTTCATATTCATAGCACCTTCTTTGGGAGTCCCTCACTCATGTCACACGTACCAGTTTTTCAATTGAATTGAAAGTTTACTGCAGAGATGAGAACACATTATGGGCGCAAGGTTTATAAGATCGACTCACAACCGTTTCTCATTTTTCCACGACACGGAAATTTGTTTTTTTCCTTCTCACATTTGAGGCTTCCACTCGACAGCAGGGATATTTTTTAGGAAGCGTATCGACCCTCTGAAAAAAGTGTGATTGATGAAGCTGTTTTGCTCAGAAGTGCACATTATACCATGTTTAATACAAACATGAAGTATGTGAAACTTGATTGACCACCATGGACACACGTCATAATGGTTTTTTTTGTCTGTCAAGTTTTTAAAATCCCAGTTGATAATGTGGGAGCGGTTTTATAGTAAAGGCTTTGTTTTCTCCTAGGTGGGCTCTATTTAACTTAGATATAGTTATGCAACAACTGATTCCTACGGGAAGTATATTTCATAGACACCCACACACAATACCTAAATCTGGGATGTTAAATTGTGATACAAACTTCACATTAAGGGTCTCGTTTGGTATGAAATACAATACTTCCCATCTGTATCAAGTGCATTACACATATACTGTATTTTGTAATACAGAGAATTTTACAGTGTATAAATATTCATATTTATCGCTGTACTATGCTTGTTGAGTGTTATTTAAGAGAGAAAATAAAACCTGTCAGAATTTAATACAATTATTTTGTTTCTGGGGGGGTTTTCCATCTTCCTCTGCTTTTGAATATATATATTCTTTTTAAAATGATATATACATATATATATTTTTTAAAAACATGCCTCTTTATGAATTAATAGTCAGTCTATTAAGAGTAGAATAAGAGTGTACTTATTTGCTCCTAGTTAGTCCTAGTTTTCTATATATGTTTAATAAAAATCTACAGATAACATCGATAACAATTAAATGAGATCGTCCTTCACATCTACCTCAACGAAAGCATAAAAGTTTTCCAAAATGTCCAACCATTGCTTTCATATTATGTATCTAGTCCACTTTTTGTTTGACAATTTATAGATATAGATAATACTAGTCGATCTTCTTTTCTTGATTTACCCGAACTTTGTTGGCCTTGTTGGATTTAATGAACAGGTATCACCGGGCGACTGACTTCTCAACAGAGCCACAGAAATGTGTTTACTTTTCAAATCCTCCCAACACTGGATGAGCGGCCACACTTTTCATGACCTCCTTTCCCCGACACCTCATAATCTCGCCCCAAATCCAAGCCGTCCCTTCATATTACCCAGCTTCATCCTCAACCCTTTAAGAGCCATGGAAGACAAAATGTCCTCGCTCTTGAGTATCCCTCTTATCTTGCAAACCTCTAAATAACTGCCAGTCCTCAAATATGCAGCAGAAGCAGCTGCACTGAAAGGCCAGAAATAATGCTGCCTTCTGGGGCAGTTTGTCATAGAGATTTTGAACAAAAGTAGTGATGGATGTCGCGGTGGTGACGTAGAGAGCACCTCTTCCGCGTTGCGTGCCCTTGCCCTGTGACAAACTGTCTGTGGAGGGAGGGAGGGTGGGGGAGGAGGGGTGGACAGACGGACACGGTCCAGATAGATCCTGCTTGACAACACACCTGTTCCCATGTACACACACCCACAATGAAAATGTTGCCCACAGCCGTCTGCCCACACCCCAAATCCCCCCCCACACACACACACAGCAGCAAACAACACCCCTTGTATTTCTCTATCTGTTCCCAGAAGTCACAGAAAAATACTTGACCGCTAAACTTCAGGGGCTCGGGTCAGAGCTGTGTCTGATCCATCATCGTCTATCGCTGCCTCAAAATACCTCTTCCAGAGCCTCTCCGCCAGCACACGGACACGTCCACACAAAACCAAGAACATTCATTTTGACGGGCCTCAAATGAAAGCCCTACATCTCACTGCGGGCTACGCTTTTGGAGGAAAGCTCCAAAAATACATCTGTGATGGGTGGAAAAAAAACAAAACAAAACAAAACATAGATCTGAGAGTGAAGTTGTCATTGAAAAAAAAAAAAGTGAAACGATCTTGGCGTATTGTCTACACCGCCTTGCAGAGGAAAACCTGTGGTGCGGATGTTAAAGGTTGATGAGGCCTCTGGCAGAGGAATCCTGCTCGGGGCGGGGGGTGAGATCACATGACCTCCTTCTTTGCCCCGGACGCCTCCATCTGTACCGTCTATGAACTGCTGTGGTTCTCACCAATGCTGACGTGGGAAAATAGGACAAAATAGCACACTTGCAAAGGACTGTGAAAAACCATTGTACTCAAATATCTGCCGATGCTCTGCTGCTGATCAGGCAGCTAGAAATAAATTGATCTTTGCTTCCGGCCCTCTACTGGCTGGAAGCAAAGATCAATGTATTTTTATTGTGGACTGTGCCCTTGACTCTGACTGTCCATGCCAACCTTTAGTCTATTTTGAAGTTATTTTCATCACAACATTCTGGAAAGTCAAGCCAAAGAAAAGGTCTTCCACTTTGATTGAAACATATTAAAAAAATGCAAAAGAATTGTGTCCATGTCATATGTGAATATCTTTGGGTTTTAGAAACGTGGAACCTTGAAGGGACATCACCTTGGGTTTAAATTTCTTTTTTGCGTTTGCATGTTTTAGGCTTGAGGTAAGCTTGTTAGAGCTGGACAGACATGGCTCATGTGTCCTTGCTAATTAGGAAACATACAGCAGAGGACAAACGGGGGGAAGGGGGAGGCCCGTTCTGATGACGGCTGCTTCCGGCGAAAAGCTGCATCTGTGTCCTCTCCCGAGGTCAGCTCGGTCTGCGTGAGGAGCAAACGCAGTCACATCTGAAGAGCGCATCACAGAGAGGGGCGAGGGACACATGATGGGGCGTGCGACGTGGCGGCAGAGACGGCGAGGTTTACTGAGGTTATAGTGTAGAGTTGTAGATTATTGGTGCAAGTGAATCATATCCTAATGTGCCCTTTTCCCATGTGTATTAGTGATGTAAGCTTGCGCTGCACTCACGGTTTTGGATCCGTCTTTCAATGGTTGAGTCAGCTTCCAATACATAAAGAAATGGTCCATGTCGGAGTTTGGCTACAGGTGTGAGGAGTTTGCCGTTGGGCTCAAATTATAGAGCCACTTTTCAGTGGCAGACTGATGTTTCTTTCGTTTTATAAAAAATGAACTCCACACTGGCATTAAACAACGTCAATTTTTGAAGAAGTGCAACTTTGTGCTGCTCTCTAGTGTTCAGATACCGATACTACATACAGAGTTGCCAAGTTTATTGATGCTTTCTACATTTATTAACCGATTAAAAAAAAAAAAAAGAAGCTGCAGTAAATTCCCCAGTGATCACTAGTGAAGCGTCTACAGTCCAGCTTCTCCAGCCCCACCAGGGCCATGTGGTCGGGAGCCAGGCGTGGGACGCCATCCTTGGCCGCGGGGCGGAGGTAGACCCGGTCGAAGCGGCAGCGACTGATGTAAGGCACCTTCTTGTTGTTGTTGGCTTTGGTGTCCCATGTGTAGCGGCAGTGCTCCTGCTTTCCCAGCCGTTCCCACACGTCGCAGACACTGGAGGGCAGACCCACCTTGGCCACCTGAGATGGACCATTTTATCATTTTAAAAAAGAGATACAATGTGTGATTGCATTTATAAAGAGAAATAAACCAGAAATGCCAGCACAGAAGCAACTGTTGTTGCCCAAGACAAATGGCAGACCTCAGTGTCCCTTAGGTTCGTGTCCCCTCCAAACAGGACGGTGACATCATCAGGTGCCTCTCTCATCCTCTGCATCACCACTCGCAGCTGTTTCATCCGTTCCCCTGCTTGGCCTTTGCAGCTCTCGAGGTGGGACGTCATCAGACACAGCTTCTGGCCTTTGAATGTCACCTGATTTCAAAGAGAAAAAAAATCAGTGTGTCAACTTGGGTTGAGCTGCACGTGGGTTCAGTATTTGGAACAAACTGTAATCGGACAAACCTGAGCTACAAGCAGATTCCTCATCATCTGAGTTGTAGGATAAGATACTATCTCGCTCTCCAAAAATCTGACCCGTGTCTTCTTCAGCATTATCCCGGTGAAGTAATTATCCTCACCACCTGGACAAAAAAAAGGATAATTTAAACCATTGTTATTTAGTTCAAGATGCTGTGCAATAGTAGAGTTTATTGAAACAGTAGTTTAGGGAAATTCTTCATAGTATTTTTTAAATAGCAAACGTTTTGACTTCATTCAAAGGCTCCGCTCTGTCGCAGCAAGCCAAAACAGAGTGGAGGTGAGCCAGAAAGCACAATACCAGGACTAAACTAAACAGAATCCGTCCATTATTCACTTATTTGATGCTGCACTTATTCTTAAGTACTTGGCGACAAGGGCCTGTTGATTACAACGTACCTTCGATGATCAGGTAGCTCACAGCCCGTTTCTTCAAGTACTGGACGTAAGGTGGAATGAGCTCCTGTAGGAACACTACGTCTGGAGTGTATCTACGTGAAGACGAGATTCAACTTTAAAAAAAACAACTTTTTTTTTTTTCCTTTTTCGTGCGGATGAACAAGCTTACAGGACTAAGAAGGAGCACAGGCCTCTGGCGCGTTCTCCAAGGTTGTCTGTATCCAGTCCGTCCACGTTCCAGGAGATCAGTGACAGCTTATTGTCGTCTTCATCTGAGGGTTTGCGTGTCGAGGCGGGACTGTCTGCGGTCAAATCTACACTGCAAATGTTTCACAAACGGTTGATTAATTTGGAGTTAATGTCACTTAAG
The DNA here is from genome assembly GCA_021346845.1 of Apeltes quadracus. Classification (NCBI taxonomy): domain Eukaryota; kingdom Metazoa; phylum Chordata; class Actinopteri; order Perciformes; family Gasterosteidae; genus Apeltes; species Apeltes quadracus. The sequence continues at coordinate 8,046,026 of CM037926.1, read as the reverse complement.
TGACACTTTCCGACCGTCAAAAGGAGGGACGACTGTAAACTTACACATCTGCTGTGGGTTTTTCCTCTACATTCTGCTTCTTTTTGGGGGGGCTCGTACCACTGTCTGGAAAGTCTTCTTCAAATACTTTTTCCAAATCAGCGTTCGTAGAAGGAATTCAAAGCTCTCTGAAAGGTAACAGGACAGGTGCATCGGGATCAACTGCCTTGCGTTTTCAAGACATCCATAAAAGATTTGCAAACATGTTTGAGCACTTTTTAAAAGCCTTAGAAGCTAAAGTAACCACTGACATAAGCAGTGTTTATGTCACTGGTTCACGTCATTATGTCACTGGTTTAACACTCAGCAGTGTTAAATTGCCAAAACTGGCCCCGCCATAATTTATCATGTCAGAGAGGCCTCAGCGGTCTACTGTACCTCCATCTCCCACTCGTGTTCGGCCAGGTAGCACTGAGCCACGGCGCTATCGGATCCGGTCAGCGCCGCAAACTCATCGCAGAGACGACTTCTGCTTCCTTCCACGTTAGAAACCGATGGCTCGCCCGCGTCTGATGCGACGTTAGAAGCCATGTTTTGAAGCCACCAGTTTGTACTTGCAGAATTACACAGGAGAAGCGGACTAGTGCAAACACTGGTCCATGTTTTTCCTCCGCAAGTTATCTCAGGTGCAACAGTGAAAGTCTTTCGGGTAACTTTTCCGAATAAAGCGAAGCGAAGCAAAATAGACTTGTGTATGTTTGAACGTGAGCAAATTTAAATTACACGTGCAGCTACCAATCAATGTTTAAAAAATACCGTTTACGACGAGCACTGAAATTACAACCATGGATCTAAATGCAATTTAGCTAACACTAGCCGATTAGCACTTAACTTCAGCCGGACGATTTCTCGAACGGAACTGCTTCCGGTGTGAGGTCCGAGGTAAACGGAAGTTATTTTTGACATTGACCGGCGTTATCCTTTAACATGGTTTCACTGTCTTTGAACTCGTTAAAGCAAATCATGAAAGCGATGGTAGATCACCAAGGCTTCGACAAAGTCCTGAGAAAGGTAAGACCCGTACATTCTGAAACATTTCATGGCGCATTTAATATTCGCTTCTGTGACCGTGAGTATCGTAACACCGCTCGGTTACCCGGGCGGGACGTCACACAGGTGCATTGTGACAGGTAGCTACGTGTGTCCCTCAGGTGGACGTCTTGTCTGCCACTCCAGGCAAGGTGGTGTGTGAAATGCGGGTGGAGGAGGAGCACACCAACCGGGGAGGGACGCTTCACGGCGGGTTGACAGCCACTCTGGTCGATGTCATATCCACCATGGCCATCATGTACACTGAGCGGGGAGCCCCGGGAGTCAGTGTGGATATGAACATAACGTGAGTCCAGGAACAAAAGCTGATCATAAACATTGGCTGTTGATTAACCTGTGAAATGTACATGGACATTTGAGCTCTACGGTGGACAAATGTATGGCAGATGGCTTTTGGGTTCACAACTGTATACATAATTAAGGCCTTGTATTTTTCAATGTTTTTAGCCCTGGAGAAGAGAAGCCAGGTTACAAGAAGTCTGGTTGAAGATCAGCTTCTAAGTACAAATGTCAAAACATTTTTTTACAGATATGTGAACGCTGCGAAAATGGGAGAGGACGTACTCATCACTGCACAGGTTCTGAAGCAGGGACGGACGCTGGCGTTTGCCACTGTAGACCTCACCAACAAGGCCACAGGAAAGCTCATAGCACAAGGCAGACACACCAAACACCTCGGCAGCGGCTAAGCCAATGCCACATCACATATGAGCTGTAGAAACAAGGGAAATGGTTCTCAAAAACGCAAGACTGTGTGACGAGAAAGATGATGGTCCGCTAAATCAATCCGTCTGCCTCTGTTGTATCCATGTAAACAGTAACATGGAAATGAATGGATGTATGTTAAGTCACTTCTGTGACTACTGTATCAATAGTACCATTTCATGCACATTTAATAAAAATAGACAAGAGTTATGCTTTCAGAATTTGTATTGGGATATGCTCAGCAGTATTGATTGGAGAATCAACAAAAAACCCAGAAGTTACACACCTATTACCCTTTTAAGTGAACACACTAAAACAAGGAGCAAAATTATATTTACTATGTACTTAACATTCTTTTGACAAGCAAAGCCAATTTTAATTTGAGCATGTCAGCAAATTATCAATTTAGTAAGTCAAAACAAATTTAATTAGCAACTTTGTTAGGCAAGTTAAACATGAACTATTTCACCACCCAACATCTCATAAAACAAAACATAAAACAGATTTCAGTAGCTTAAATGAATGGTGCTTGAACGGTGACAATGACCTGCAACAGCTAACCAAAACTTCTCGACTTGGTGTACAATGCCTTTCAAGCAACTCCAGATTTTAGCGAAGACCTGCCTAGCATTTCTTTAGGAAAGCAGATGACACCAAAACATTTTTTTTAAAGTCCAGCAAAAAAAGAACTAAGGCAGTTAAGAAGCAATACCTACACCATATGATTTGACAAATAATGTTCATCTTGTTTTCTCTGCTTATACAGGTGTTTAAACACCTTTTCACACCTGTCCTTGGTCAAACGATTGTGTCAAGTTGTTCTAGAAAACCCATCAACATTACAAACAAGCTTGAACAACCCTTTCTTATGACAACAAGGTTATTAAACACGTCCACCTGAAAACCAGCGTGAAGACCTGTGTATTGTTTGTTCCTGTTTTGATGCAACATAAAGAGTTCCTTCAATGACCGGTGCTGTTAGTGTGGCTCCAAGAGAACAACTAACCACTCAAAATCAATGTTCGTGCAGGTTCAAATGAACAAAAACATATGAGTAAGTAAGCGGGAATGGAGAGGGAGTAAAAGAAAAAAAGGGGCAGGTGGGGGGGACCAATCCAAAAACGGCAGAAAGAGAAAAGAACATTGGGAGCATGAGGGGGAAAAAAAAAAAGAAGGCTGGGAACTGAATCAGCCTCGCGTCAGGGAGGGGAGAAACGGGTAGGTAACAAAAACGGGAGAGATCCAAGCACAACTTAAAATCTTTTAACAGGAAATGAATGGAGATGAGTACATCAATTTGCTTCTGAAAGCTTAGGCAGGAAGGAGGGAATGGGCTTCTTCCCGTGCGGCTGTTTGATGCAGGAAGCCTTAATCAGGCATGTATGGGCGGAGGTGATCCTCGATGTCTCCCACACCCCAGCAGGTCAGCTGGTCCTGAGGCAAGTATAGGCAAAGGCTGCACAACTTGAACACTGTGGCCTTGGTTTTAGGAGTCTGGAAGAGGTGGATAGAGAACATTTGCAGTCAAATGTTAGGCTGCTGTCTGGGTTAAAATTAGTAGCAAATCAGTAGCATTACACTTTCAGTGGACTGACTCACCTGTAAGTGCTGTCTATCCATAAAGAGAAATACAGACTGAGTTGGGTTATTCATGACCATTCCAGCCTTGTCTTTACGACCCAAAGCATGCAAGCACTGCTTCTCATAGTCTCCATGATGAAATTCGAACCTGGCCTGTAAATCAGAGAAAAGTCTTATGAGCCTATAAGAACATTTGGTCTCATATACTTCTACCAGGGTGGTTCATGAATTAAGTTAGCTGAATAAAAATGTATCAATGTGAAAACCAGGTTATTATAACATGGACAAAGCATATTTTCATTTTAACTAATTAGAATAAAAATAGCCGCAGTCATCAAACAGCTACAGTCCAAATGATCTGCCGACCTGAACAGGCCTAAACGGTTCATCATCGGCCCCCTTCCATCTGGAGAACAGTAGACAGACGATCTTCTCAATATCATTGCGTGGCCAAAGAATGAAGTCCATCTCCTGCGTGCAGCCTATCACATCCTGTGACAAGAGAAGAGAGGGTAAAACACAACAGGACTGCCCTTTTCAAGCAATCCCCCTCCTATGACAAGGCACCCGCCGACTTACCCGTCGCATTGACTGGTATCGGGGTGCGTGCAGTTGCACAACATCTTTTTGCAGGAGTTCTAACGAACTCTCGAGAGAGTAGCTGGAATCTCGCACACCTCGTAGAATGTTTTCTTCATAGTTGTTGGTCATCACTGGCACCACTTCAGCTACCTCAAAAAGTGCAGACTTCTTCTTCTGCAATGAATGAACACAAGAACTTGTTTAAAATAATTTTGCCGTGGGAATTTAAAAGGTCTTAATGGGACGTATAATTGTGCAATGATCAAAAAGATGGGAGAAAATGATGTCAAAGTACGAGCAGCTTGTACAAATTAAGATCATGTCCAGTTACTGACAAACCTTTTCTTTGAAAACGAAGGCTATATAAATCTTGAAGTCAAACTGATCCGCCAAAGATTCCCTTTTCTTCCGAAGTTGAGCTCGCAGTCGATTTCTTGTGTGATTTCTTCGTGAAGTTGGGTCCCCCATGTTGAGATTTTGATGGTTACGGTCTTCTCTTGTGCAGAATATTTTTGCAAAACTCGATATATATCCTTTGGATAAAGGATGGAGGAAGCTACCCTTTGCAGAAACAACGCATCAAACAACTCTAGGCAAGATCGCGACAATAACCACTATCAACTGAGAAGTTTGACAAATTATAAACAATACCAAGTCATTTTTTGTTTATTGTAAAAGGGCAGTGCTTTAGGAGGGGATTGGTCGACAATCTAAGACTACATCTCCTTTTTACTTGTTCAGAAATTCATGTTTTAAGACATGATTTTTAAGCTACATGAGCATTTTTCAACCTGCCATCGACAAGGGATTAACAGCCTTAAGAAAAAGAGCAAATCAAATGTGTCTTTTATACTGAGAATTGTACTGAAATCAACAGAAATGTCTACTACTGTAAAAACCCACACGGACCATACATCTTTCCTAGTGAAATTGTGGACTACAGAGAGCAGCGAGTCGACAAATATTGTATTATTTGGTTCATTTCAGAGTCCCTCCTCCATTGCTGTCGTTTTGTGTTTGTTTATCCGTAGATACAGCGTGTTAAAGACGGATTGGGGAGACGGACGAACATGGCTGTTAAATACAGATGCCAGGAGATAGTGGCACCGGGTAACATCGAAGACTACTGCGAAAGTACCTTGACATTCCCTCGACTTTTTACTGCCACTCACTCGGCCCACGGCCCGCTGTGCTGCCACTGCCGATAGTCATGATGTGGGCGTATTTTTAGCACACTAGCTAAAGTGAGCTAGCAAGCTAATCTAGGCAGTCACTTCCGACACTAACTAGTAGTGAACCGACGATAACGCTACATCTTATCTTCTGACGGATTGGCTTAATTGAGGCCCACGTGAAGTTGGCTAGCTAGCGTACAGTCATCTTTCTACGCGTTTACATTTTCTCGCCAGGTTCAATGCGACTGCCAGTGCGGAGAGAGTCAAGAGACCGTCAGGGGTGACTGACTAACTGGTTTTGCTCGTGCGAGGCATTTTAGCTAGGCACAGTTCGCTTCAGTCGCGTCTTGTCGACAACTTAAATCGACAAAAAACAACAAGGGAATTAATAGCGAACCAACGACTACCGCTGAAGGCCGCGATACACGTCAGTTGAACCAGATCTCCCCCTTTCTACGCCTGAAGTTTTGAGTTGTTTGCAGCGCTTGTTTTCTTTCTCTTTTTTTTCTTCAGTCGTCACAACCGCCGACTCGCCCTGCCGCATGCCATGTCAAGATAAATCGACAATCCAGCTGAAATCCTCCGTTCTTTCAGTCGACATGTGGCGTGGTCTGTCTCCGGGCGGGCCCATATTTAACGGCGTGTCGTCCAACGTTTGTCCGCTCGGTTTTCTTTGTGTGGTTTTGGACAGCTTGTAACGGCACACTCCAGCTCGACGACAGCCTCCCCAAAATGGCTGCACAGTCAACTACGAAGATGTGACGTGTTTTGACATGTGACCGCGAGAGGGGAAAAAAAACACGCTTCGCTTCGCGTCGTTATCACGTGACCGAGCGGGTGTATTTAAGCCACCGACGCGGGCTTCTTAAAGGCAAATAACCAATCTGCTGCTTGGCGCGAACGCGACGTGTTTGTGTCACCGACGGTAAGCTTATCAAGACATGATTATAAACCATTGATTAATGTGTTGAACCGCATACAGTACACTCTAATTACTCATACTGTTATCGTTAACCGCCGCTGTGCTAGCTTTAGCTGTAGTTTTTTAAACGGTCGTAGATTCAGCGCGAGTCACTTTTTACTTGACGTAACTAAAATGTTTCCTACTAGGGAGCCGACACGTGTAAGCTAGTTTAGTTAACCATACTCTTGTGAATGGCTTTACTCGCTAACGCCATTGAATTACAATCCGCTTGTTATCCATGTTGTATTTAACGTTAGACTATGCAGTTAACTTGTCATTTTCTTATTTTGGCTGTGTGTGTGTGTGTGCACTTCCTCTGTTTCCCCTCCAGGCATTTTGAAATAAAATGAGTTCCAGTGGAAAGCTAAAACCCAGCCACCATCGGTCTAATGAGAATGTAAAGGTGCGCTTGTGCTCTGCATTGGTTTGTTGGACATGTCATTTTAACGTTACTTGTATTGTTCACGTGGGTCTCGTTCAGTCTCAATGTCGTTGAGCTGTTCTCCCAAAGTAACGTGTCGTTGTTTGAGGCTTATGTCCTCTACCTTACACCGGCGAGCCGGTATTTTCAGGCCAGAGACTGAAACGGTGGATTTAGTTATTGTCGTCTCATGTAGGGGGGGGTCACGATAGCTTACAGGGTATACCGCAGATAACTGTTGGCTTTTTGTTTTTCAGAGGCTTTTCACAACATCTCAAAATGCAATGGGCTGCCCGAGGCAAACCCTTCAGGTCCTCCAACAATCGGCTGGCAATAAAGCGTTTGGAAAGTCCGCTCAGGTATGCTGCAGGGGCTCATTTGATTTGGCGCTCATGTTTAAAATTGTTCCACTAGAATATTGCTCTGTTGCGCCCTTGAATGAGTTTAAACATTTGAACGGTTCTAGCCTTAACCCCTCCCCACTCTCATTCTCTTTAGGCAGGAAAGATTGTTCCCAAAAGGAAACAATGTAATGCTGAGTACATTAGAGGTCCAAAGAGGGTGAAGGCAGAGGTCAAGGCTACACAAACTGAAGAAACTCCATGTCTGTCAAATGACCTGTCCAATGATGCATATCAACTTATGGTCTTAGGTAGGCATGATCACCCCATTACATACCAATATATGAAATCTACCCTCAAATTTGAGCTAAATTTCCTTTTGTTGTAGAAACTCCCCCCTCCGCCTACTGGAAAGCAATCGCAGACGAGCGTCAGAAAGCCTTGTACAATGTTTTACAGGAGAACGAGAAGGTGAGCTAATGTTTAGCAGCCCATTGACTTGTTCCAATGCCCTTGTGGTCTTAACCTTGGCTTGCTTCAGTCCAAATGGAACTACGTTTTCAAGCAACCCCGGACCAAAATGCCCTCATTGACATGCTAGTGTGTTGGTTGGTGCTGCTGTAGAATTACTTGCTTAGCCAGTGATGACTGCTATATTGTTTGTAAAATGCATTCTGAAAACCAATTGTCCTTCCACTTTGCCCTTTGTCATGGTTCTGCTTTTCCTTTTGATGCACAATGAGTTTAAACATGTTTTTATTTCACCAGTTGCACAAAGACATTGAAGCTAAAGATGATCAGATAACGCAAGCTAAAATGTGAGAATGCAGAGCTGCAGGAGCTGGCGCAGCATGTACAATACATGGCTGATATGATTGAGGTAGGCTCAATTAGTCTAATATCCCAGTGTCTGAGGTGATGTTTTGTGGCCATAGTAACTGCATATTTTTTCTTAATTTCAGAGGCTGACTGGGGCGAGCCCAGAGAGTCTGGAGGACATGAGGGAGATTGCTCTTGACGTGGAAGAGGATGGGGAGGACGATCGTGATGACATTAATGAGGCAGAAGACTCTTACAGCGAGTGTGATTTGGCGGATGAAGAAGAGGCCTCAGACCACGAGCGAGCTGGACCCTCAGGAGAGCAGGATTAACTGGCACAACTTTGGGTTATAATGGGACTTTGGCCTCTTTTCATACAGGTCAGCAAGTTGTCATCCACGTGACTGCATTAGCTTATGACAGTTGTGTACTTCTGCTGATTTTTGTTTTTAAACTTTTTTTTTAAGTTTAGGTTTTGCTGTACTTCTGTGTGAAGATGTCTTCAGAACAGAGCCACAGAGGCCTTTTAACAAAGCACAGGCGTTAGCTGACTAGCTGCTTACTTTGTCCGACTCATTAAGGAGGCAAATGTGATGGTACTGAAGTGTTCGTTTTGCATGAAGAATCAACAGCAGACAGGTCTCACCCATATCCCCTCATTCATCTATCGTGGGGTGTGAAAAGGACCATGTGACTAAAGCTGCACTTTTCCCATGAGTGAGGAAAGGCTACATGCAAGATGTGTCTGATCACATGGCCCTCTTTTTGTTTACACTGTAATGTGCAATGTTGCTCAATTTAAAATAAACCACTTCTGCATCTTCGACTGAAACATTGACTGGCTTTGCCCAAGTATTTAAGGATTTTTAGAGTGTTCCTTACTGAATTAAAAGTATGAAGACTTGTGTCCGTAAGCATTATGCTACAAGAAACATGCCTTTTTTTTTTTTTTTTTTTACTACATGCTGTAAAATGTAATGGCCCTCACATTGTGGTCTAATTTCTTTTAACCATGACTTCAACTGGCTACTTTGCCCTGTTGAACTTAGCTCTTCACTTTTAAGGTTGGTTTCTTCTTGTGAAACAATTTATCTGCAAAGTTGGTTTAGACATCAAATGATTACAAGTTTTTTTGAAAGCCACAATTTATTGCATCTGTAGTTGCTGCCTAGTACAATGAAGTGTCTGCAACTAAATTGAAACTTTTCTAAATAAGTTGTGCACAACAGCCGATTAATTGACTTGACACTGGTAGACTAAAAGCAAAGATTCAACAGTGGATGAGTTATAAACTTTACCAAAATACTATTCACATGAATGAAAAACAAGTGTTACTTAAAATACAGACCATGTTTTGCAAAAGGTTGCTTAGAAAAAAAGAGCTAGCTTTTAGTAAGAACTCCAGATATTACAAAATATGAATTTCATAAAAATATTACTAACTTTTAATTGATATGGCTTTCGGATTGTGCAGTTATAACCAAATCACGGCATTCATGTTATGGGTTCCTCCTATTTTGTGCTTTGAAATATTCTGGCCAAAATGCAAGTGTTTTTAAAATTCATAATGGAGTATTAGTAAATTTAAAATGAATTCAGGCTTTGGTTGGAGTAATAACTTATAATAATGTCCTATTATGTTTAACACCTTTTAGGAAATAGATATGTAAGATTTAACTATTTTAATCTACCCCAAATAATGAATCTAATAATTCCTTCCAGCATGATATCATGGACATCTTTTCAAACGATAAATAATATTTCCAATAATAGAATTCATCCGAAATAAAACAAATATACATCTGATTTACATAATGTCTGCACTATTACAGTATAACTCCAAATAATAGAATTACAAGTAAACAATAAATAATGTTTATCATTGTGCTCTGGCACAAGACTCAGTAGTACATTTACAATGAAAAAAGTTGGAAGCCGCTGATGTCAGGTCATTTTCACCACACAACAGTTATGATGAAGCAAAATAAAACTTTGTTGGGCAGCTTCTTATAAAAAATAATTAAAAAAAAGCAAAATTTGCAATCCTGCCACCAGCTCACATACTGTATTAATGTGCAGTTTGCCAAAATGAGGCCTGCACCTCAGCCTAAAGTATTCTCCGCTCTGTAAAGTGAATCGGATCACAATCCTAAACCAAATCTATTCGGTACCTAAGAAATAAAATAAAAAAAGTGTATTTGCCTGCTCGACCATATCAAGGCTCAAATTACTTTACCACCTGTCTTCTAATGTCTCGGTGCAAAAGGTTCACGTATGTACAGAAAAATTGCACTTGTTGAACTGTGAGTATGAGAAGACTGTTATAAACAGCTAATCGAGGGAAAAGTGGGCAGTGTGCCGACCTGTTTAAGATCTGCCTTTCAGGTTTTTCTTTTCCTCCGAATAACGGACAGCTGAGGTCAAGACGGTAAAACCACAACATCACTTCCTCTTTGAATGACATTCTCAACGCATTATTGGTCCTCCCTGTCTCACAACACACATCTTCCAAATGTACAAGAATCCCTGAAACTCAAAATGGAACGCATTAGAAAACTTAAAAATACATCTTGAATACAAGCACATATATTACACGGGCTGTGTAACATGCGCCACATTACAGGCCTCGCAACAGTGCAAATCCTTCAAAAGCGCCATTTGTATAGACAATGATTATACAAAGATCATTGTTAGCATATTGCATGACACAACTGACTCTGGAACAATCAAGATGATGATTAATCAGTGAGTAAATAGGGCAGCGGCTTGTCGAGTGGCTTCGTGTGCAGTCCGATTTGTGCTCTCCGGTTAAACTCAATATGTCCAGTCTGTCTGGCTCAGAAAGCAGGGAGAGGAAAGGGTGAAGCGTAGAAGTTTCTGAAGAGTGACGAGTCCAGGAGCGTGAATGCGAATGGTGTCTGGTGGTTGATGCGGGTCGTTTCGGTGTTAGTTCCTACGAGGAGGCAGTGCGGTAAGAGAACAGTGATCTAACGTGGAGATCGTGAGTCGGTGCAGAGAAGCGGATCAATAAAGTGATCAGTCATAGACAGCCCTGTGAGGGTGTGCAGTGTCGGGCCGAGTGAGGGGGCGGGGCTGTCTTCGGGAGGTGGGGCTGAGATGTTTCTGGTGGCGGTGGCTCAGAAGGCAGTGGTGACAGCGTTTCCCCGCCGTGCACCAAGGCGGAGGATTTCCCTCGGGCACCGTGTCCAGCTGCTCGTAGGCCAGACGGCCCTCCTCACCTGCCACAAACAAAAGGCCCATCCGTCAAGTCGTCGTATCATACTGCACAGACCTCATCAGATTCAGATGCTTTTTAGAATCGATGGTGTTTAATTATTACGTACGACACTATAGTCTTTGTTTATTAGGACCATGGTATACCATCTACGAGTGTCCAATATACTTCTATCGACAACCATCACAATATTTCAAAGATGAAACAACTGAGATGTTAAATTACACATAAAAACTATATTGGCTAAATAAATCAAGCAGCTCTTAAATGATTACAGACTCTATAAATCTCCCTGCATTCATGTTTTGTAGTTTAATTCATTCCAGCAGATCCAAAACACATGGTGAAAATGAAAGATGAATATGCCGCCATTAAATAATAGACAGTCAATTCTTCTGTAAATATGGTCCTTACCAAATGTAAGTAGGGTTTCTATGGCGACGTGGCGAAGCTCTTCATCAGCTGAATCACACAGTGCTACCACCGCCTTGATGCTCTCTACGGCCTAAAGACGGACAGAACGGCTGTGAAAAGGGGCAAAGATGACAAAAAAAAACAACAGGCCGCCTTTTCTTTTAATTGACACAAATTGCGACTATAAGCCCGCCCCAAATCTTCACAACATCACAGCTGCAGACGACGTAGTTGGCCACTGACCTGCAGACAGCTGAGCGCTGAACAAGCCGCCCTCTGGCTCTGGACTCCAGCCTCCAACAGCGCGTGGGTGTAGCACTCCACTGCCTGCGGAAACCCACACAGACATTCAAACACGGCGTCCATAAATCCATCCATCCGTTTAAAACCGCTGCTTGCCTCCGATCCGCCCCGTCCGTCACACACACAGCCCCTCCCCTTTATCACTACTCACTCTGATCCTGAAGTGGCTGTGCGGCGCAGAGGAGAGGTAGTCGGCTGCTGCCTTGTTGACCTGAGGGTGCTCTGCAGTGAGCAGGGAGGCCAGGGCCCTCAGGGTGCCGTTTCTAGGCCACAAAGAGGAGACGGGAACCTCTTCCAGCTCTGCCAGGCACCGGGAATAATCCTGACTGCACAGAGCCTGGGCAAACATCTCTACGGAGGACACATGTAAGAGGTTTAAGCAACGTATAGCATGCTAATCGTGTTTTTGTGCATGTTGTGGTTTAGGGGCTTGTGGAGATACCTAAATACTACAAATTGGTTAACTGATCTTTTCTGATGGTATTTTCCATGACCAATGAATGATAACAGAGGAGGAATTTACAGTGTCTCAATGAGCAGTGCTGTGAATCCATCCCCCCTTTCCTCACCTTCTCTGGCCAGATGTAGGAGGTGCGTCTCCATGTCCAGGACTCCATGTTGCAAGACGTAGCTGTGGAACTGAAACACGGTCAGGACGTCCTGGGAAAGCTCAGCGGCAGTGAGCTGCCCCGCCGCCAAATAGCTCCTGTCCGCCATCTCGCCCACAACGACGCCGGTCACTGGAGAGAGCAGCAGGGGAGCTCCAGTCAGAGAACGTTGCTTTGATTGAACTGGAAATCCATTCGCATCAAACCACCAACTTTAGTTCATCGTTACGCGTTGATAAAGATCCAACCTGTGTCCGCGCTGTGCGGGTGCCTCTCCCGCAGCACGGCTGCGTAGCGCTGGCTCAGGTGCGTGAACACTCGGTCCAGCGTGGTGTGGAAAAGTCCTGCCGATCCGCTGCACTCCGACCACAGGGTCATCAGCTGTGGGCGCTCGGCGAGGCCCGGGAGAACTTTGAAAGTAAAGTACAAAAGATGTTTGCACGACTACGCTTGTTTGCACGGACAGCAAAACAACCACACGAATGAGGCAAACTGGGTTTCCCCTCGTCAGCGCCTACCGTCTGCAGTAGATGTAATGGTTCCCAGTTTGTCCACACTGAGCTCTGCCAGCTCTTCCAACAGCTGCGTCTGACCGGAGAGTTTGAGGAGGAGACCGCGGCGCTGCCACTGACCGACCCCGCCGGTCAGCAACTGTCATTGAGAGGAAGAAACAAAAGGCCCGTTGCTATAAACTGTCAACTGTGGACTATTCATGTATCCTGCGCACTCCAACATCGGGAGGCCAACCTGTATGAGGCGGTTACAGTACTGCAGGTGGATGACGATGGCCACGTCCAGGTTCTCGTTTCCAGTGGTGAGCGGCAGGGGGCTTCCTGCCACGCTGTTGCCCACGCCGGTGTCCTCCGTCAGGGCTTCACTCAGGTGTCCTCTGACGTCTGGGTGCAGGCTACCGGGGGGAGGGAAGGGGGGAATAATTAACAATGGTTGACTTTCCTTATGATGCATTAATTGGACAGATTTCCCGCAGGATACTTTCATGAATAAATAGCGGCTTTCCTGTGTGCACTCACCCGATCCTTTCTCCATCTGCATCGAACAGCGGAGACCTTTGTGGGGGGGGGCTGAGAACGGCGTTATCGTCTCCAGTGTCCTCGTCATCAAAGTCAGAGGTGTTGAGGAAGTCGAAGCTCTCCAGGGCGCTCTCCACGGTCAGACTGAGGCTGGAGGACCTGCTCCTGTGACCTGGCAGACGACACTGAGTACAAGAAGGTAGCGAACAGATCCTTAACATCGACGTCAATTATGAAAACGTAAGTACTCAAATACAGACCTTTTTAATTGCAGTGAGTAGGTGTTTCATAAATTATACTGAGTGGATTGGATTATTTACAGTTGAAGGTCTTTTTATTTTTGATGCATGCCACTTTTCAAAAATGTAATTATTGTGTGATGTAAATGTGGATGCACATTCGATTGGAAATAATATTGATTGAAAATCATTAGTGTTCTTCTTCAGTTTTTCCTCCATACAACATCTTGTGCAGGAATGAATTAGGATGGAAGTTGGAGAAATGGTTCCGGTACCTTGAGCAGGTCTTCCAGCCGCATCACTTCCTGCTCCAGGTCCTGCAGCTCTCGGCAGCGGTGATTCAGAGACTCCAGCCTCATCAACAAGCTGTGGATGGCCTCCTCCATGCTGCTCTCCAGGAAAGCCCTGCTCCCTTCCCCCGTCCAGCTCAGACTGCCTCCCTCATCCGTGGGGCTCCCGCTGGGCGGCACCACGTCCAAGGAAGTCAGCCTCTTCACGAGCTGCTTGGTCAGGCTGCCCGCTTCCTCTGTGTCCAGCTCGACAGGTTTCAGTTCGTCGGCGTGGTCCAAGAAGACGTCCTCTGGAGCCACTGCGGACAGGTGCACGTCAGAGCAGAGGGACGGCGCCGCTGAACCACAGTGGGAGTTGGAATTTCGCTGGGACTCCGTGCGCTCCCACTCAGAGTCCTCGGCCACCTCAGCCTCATCACTGGCAAGGCTGCCACTGGTGCCCCTGCTCCCTCTACTACCCATCTCCCCATCTTCTTCGTACTCATCCTCTTCTTCCTCTTCCTCTTCCTCTTCTTCTTCCTCCTCCTCATCTTCTTCCTCCTCCTCTTCCACCAAGTGCTCCTCAGCGATGGAGTCCTCCCTTGTTGGGAAGATTTGTGTAGGTGACGGGTCCATTTCTGGGGGGGTGACTGTGATCTCAGGGTTGGACGGGCCTGCGGAGTGGGAGCTCGGCGCGGGGCTGGGCATTGAACCAGAGGTGTCCGAAAAGGTGAAGGAGAGACGTTTGCAGTCTGCCACACCGCAGCCCCCGTTGTCAAAGACGTCATCTGGTAGAGTGGACTGAAAGAAAGGACAGAGGAGTAAATATGTGTAACAAGACGATGGAGGATCAAAGAGGAACCCTGATCTCAGTCTCATCTGTACCGTAGTGTTGTCAGGATTAATCAAGATATTGGCAAATATGATAAAACTATTTTTTATCAAAAGATACCAAGTTTAGCTTTAAGAGCGAGCTAAAGCTTAAAATAATTGAAAGAGAAAGATTCAAGTGGAAAAAGAGATGGCCCACATACCGTAGCAGTGAGTGTTTCACTACTCTCCTTTATGAGTTCTTATGACCAAATCATCCAAGACAGAATCAAAGTAAGATAAATACAAAACCACCACAAAAGCCTGTGCATAGACATGCAAGGAGCCACATATTGCATTCTGCAGCTCACAGAAAAGGACTGGACAAGTGCAAGTGTGTCCACACCAGCAGAGGAACACACATCCCCGTTCTGTCCCGAGGCAGGGGGGGGGGGCACACACAGTCAGGTTAGGGTCAACGGGACGCAACACACTCACATAGACCTCCAGACTGGATTTGGGCCTTGGCCGGCGCGAGGCCAGGTCACCAAACGAGCGACTGAGCCTTAACTTCTCTAGCAGGGTGTCTCGGAGCATGTGCAGGAAGGAGAGGCGCTGGCGCTGTACGGGATATTGCCGCCACTTCTTCACACAATGCACGCAGGCAAATGGGACAAGGTGTTGGATATTTTGAGTGAGGGCAGAGGAGGGATGGGTAAACATGTAGTGGGACAGAGTGTGGGTAAGGGATTTTGATGTGGAAATGCAAAAGAAAAGGAGGATAGCAGGGAAATGGGGAGGGTTAGTTTTGGGGTAGCACTGGCGCTGCTCACATAAGCATGATGTATCAACAGAAAAAATGCATGCAATACCGTGGGACCGTGATAAGATATGCACAGGGCGCACACAGGTTAGTATGCTGGCACTATGGGCGTGTAAAAGACAAAGGGTGTCTCTTGCACCTAAATTGACCGCGTTATTAGCCTTAAAACAAGCACAGTTCAGAGGTTTTTCTAGTTTGTTCTCAGCTGTGCAAACGCGATGGTTTCCCACCACACTTATTGGAGCTGAAGGAGGTTTGTCTGTCGGACTCACAAAGAAGGAAGCGTCCTGGAAGGTGGGCGTCTCCGGCGTGCCCTGGCTGTAGACGGACACTCGTCTCTGCAGTGCTGTGGCTTTGCTCAAGTTACCGGACGACAAAGTCAGGTCCTCGACATCGAAGGGGCTGAAAGGGGGGACAACACATGAGTCATTAGGATTCCTCTATGCCCACCTTCATGCACTGTGCACATGATCTCATTCATTTGGTTTTGTGGACCGAGGATTATTTTGCTTAGTTGAGTTCCATAACTTGTAATAATCACGTCTCTCCACCAGATGGCAGAAAACGACAACTGATGTAGACTGAATTTAATGCAACGCAATAATATTAGATGTGTGATGGTAACATACTGACGAGGTGCAAAATAATAAATATAGTGTTGAGAGGATCTGTAGAAATACCTGGCTGAAAGAATGCAGCTTTTATCCCTGTTATGAACTGAAAATCAAAAACGCTCACCAAGATGAAAATTCAACCATGGCGAATAACGTATAAGAGTCAACTTACTACCACGTGACCTCCAGGTTGAGTTTGATGGTGCCCAGGTCGTTGACGTCCTACAGCTACAACCTGAGGCATGGCGGTGAACAGCTCCTTGGTCTCACAGATCACGCTGCCAACCAGCATGTGAGAGGCCAGGCCCTTCAGTTCAGTCACCTGATTGAGGCCAAAGACAACATCCATTGAAAAAGATTACCCAGGTTCTTCCGACATCAAGAAGTCGATTATTTTCTCACACCCGCGGTTATTAAATATGTCCGTGAACCGTCAGAATAAAATCACCCAATCTGGGTAAAACAAACTTCACAGACCGTCCACATGAGCTGAATAGGGTAAAGAAAACAATTGTTGATTTACTAAAGTACAAAGCTTGCTTATCTGGATTGCGTCGGTACCTTGATGTTGATGAGGTCGGTGATGAGCGGCATGAAGATCATCTCGTCTCCATCCCAACTCTGTCTGGAGTTCACTTCAATTCTTCCCTTCAATTTCCAGCGCTGGCGACCGTAGCGCATGAAGATCTGAAGGAAGGGAAGGCAGCGTAAAGGGAGAGATCATCATTTAATCCACCAGTAACATAGCAAACCAAGTTCTTTACTTGAAATTAAAGCGTTGAGTTACATAAAGATGACCGTACCTCATACTGGTCTCCAGGACAAAGCCTAGCAAAGCCTGCCAAACCTGTCAGAAGGAGGGTATTGATTTGAAAAACAACTTTTGTACAGGATACGGGAAAAATAAAAAGAAAGCCAAGTCCCGCTGCGTTGAGTAACAATGCAGCGGTTTCCTCATTGAACATTGCAGTACACAAAACCGTAGTGAATTTAAATATCATTGGCCTGTTGTGAAATACTTTTGCCACAGCGTCAACGATGATGCTCAAAACAGTATGTAGGTGGTGTAGTGAAGATAATAGAATTACTTTTTGGTTCCTCATCAAAGACGTTCAAGTAAACGTGAATGATTAATGCCCCTTATTTCAAACATCAGCGATTGCTCCGTGAGTTTTCTCACCTTTCATTTTGATATGAAACTCTCCGAGCAGATTCTCCAGTTCACTCTCGAACGCGCTCATGTTCTGGAGAAGAGACACATGACACTGATCACATCAACAGCCCTTTGTGACACAAGACCAGAACAACAATAGGAATCAAGTTATCTCTCTTTTTAATCTTGAGAGAGAAGGAGAGAGACTTCACTGCAGAGGAGTCAGGGCGGCTGGTTTTAGCCCTCCGGACAGGTGATCACAGGTGTGTGCGTGTTATTAGGGTTTAACAGCGCTTTTGTAAGTACGTGACTGTACATGTCAGTATTTATACATGACAGCGTAAGCAGTAATCTAAATTATACCAAGGGTGCAGCAAATGTTTACTGTACATTTTTACACATATACTTTACATGACTTTGAAATACATTACCCCCCTTAGCTTTACTCTTGTCAGAGTCACTGTAATGAGCCCAGCCAATCATATTTATTCAGCATAATGCAACGAACGGATGGGCCTTCTGCCTCCCTCCACGTTCATTGATTGTCAGCTAGTGGCTTTGGGAGGAGGCTCAAAGGGGGCGGGCTTTTAGTGGTGCTGACTCAGCAACTTTCTCGGTAAATTTAAAAAAGGCCATAAGTGCTCCTAGCTACTTTATCGGAAAAAATCAGTACTGCTGTGCAGCTTTTTGCTTCCTCAGACACTGAAGATCATTCTCGATGCCTCGGTGTACCTCGGTGTACTCCTTATAGCGGCGGTTGACCTCTGCGATGCTCTCCTTGGTGCCTTTGGTGGAGGGTGAGGAGGAAAAGGCCTGCTTCATTCGGCTGGCACCGTCCCTCAAACGGCTCTGGATGCAGAAGGCCTCATACAGCTCGTCCACCTGGAAGCAGACAAAAGCCCCTCCATCATTAACACATGTTCCACAGGGACAAGAAGGTATTCGTACACACACACACACACACACACACACACACACACACACACACACAGGAGAAATGTCTGCTGTAATGAAAGAGGGTGAGTCTTTGAAGTTGAAACCCTCCCTAAGTTATACATCAAAACATCCCTGAGCAGGAGGCAAACTCCGCAAAAAAAACCTCCAACTTCCAACTGTCATCTAAATTATTCTGGATGTGTTCACATCTCACTGGGATTCAGTCAAGGATGTCCAACACAGCTTTGGCCTTGAGCAGTAGTCAGTAAAATGTGTCAAATGTCGGCGAGAGGATTCTTTCACAATGATCCTATTCTGGAGAAGCAAAAAGTAGAAACAATGAAACGTTGATATGAAAAGAAAACAGACCCATTTAAACAAGACAACCATCAAGTGAGACCAGACAGGACCGACGGATAAACGGAGAGGAAGAGTCGTCAGCTGAGCAGCTACAGCTGGTTTGTACCAGCGTAAATGTGTTGCAGGACCCCGGTGGGAGCAACAGAGAGCGTTTACAGCTCATCTGGAGATTCCCACACAAGCCTGATCAATATATTTATATCGATAAAGTATTTTTTTTAATTAATGTTTAATCCTGTAATCTTGTGCTAATGGCAAACGTCTGGAGATCATCAAAATCTGCAGCATCATCCTGTGGTAATTATGAGGTCAATCTTATGGTCAATCTTATAATCCATTTCTTACATTTTTTATATTTGCAGTCACTCAGTTATTCCTCCATGAAACCACAACTTAGAGACCAGATTGTCGTCATCGTGTCTGTCATGATTTCCTGCTGTCCCAAACTAAAATCTGATTAGCTGGGAAAAACAAAAAACACCTCTGGTGAGCCCCAAAGGGAAACATATCAGCTGCCTGACTAGAGTGCTGAAATATTGATGTCTTGCACTCTCCATGGCATTCATTAGGGATGAGTGGTAGAAAACGGAAAACGGCTCCTCCGAGTGTTTTGTTTGTGCATCTCTGTGTCCGAGCTGTGCGCTGTGAGCAGACTCTGTGGCCATGTTTACATGTACAGAGTGCAGGTTGTTGTTGTTGTTGTTGTTGTTGGGAACATGAGTGTTTTATTGTACAAAGCGTAAGTGGGATGTGTGTGGAATGCAGCCTCAAGGCGTCACTATCTGGGCAGACAACACCCATCCTAAACCCACCATCTCCACCTCAAAGCAGCCAGCGCCCCCTCAGCACCTCCACCCCCTGACTGGGACGCGGCCCCGTCGGCCCGTCTGTCGTATGTGGTATGTGATGGATGCGGCGGGGCTGCAGCAGCTGAGCCAGCTAGAAAATAACCTCCAACCACCACGGTTACTCTCATCTCTCAGGCTTCAGAGAAATCATTAGACTGCTTTAAAACTTGTTAGTTTGCAACAAAACCAAAAAGGGAAAACTATGTTTTGTTGTTGTTGGCGAAGCTGAGGTAAAGTCAAAAGTGAAACTGATTCACACGTTAAGAACTTTTGCACTGATCAAGTCAAGAAATACCACATTACTGAACTCACAAATGAGCGGACATCTACAAAGAGATGAATGATCTGGGACAACATTGGGCCTTCACAAATTAGGGCTGATGAATTGGCCATCATCGTTTTGTGGTAATCAGGAATCATATCATTATGAGCCAATTAAGCTCATTGTTGTCCCCCATCACAGAAATGCCCTCGTGAAGGTCAGCCAAGCGGCCACTCCAGAGGACAGGCCATTAGCACATTGCAACACCTCAGGCTCATTTCACCCCAGAAAAAAAAAAGAGAAACATAAAAGGCTAAACACAAACAAAGCCAAGACAGAAACCTCAATGCAGGAATACGGATAAAACATTACATTTCATATATAAAAAAAGGATAAATGAGAACATTTATCCGGAACATATATCCGGGACAGATCGTCCCTTAAAGACACGTTATAAGTAGAAAGAAGAAAACTGCCATTTGTGGGGGCTCAAATTCATCCTGAAACAATAGCAATCTTATAAGCAACATTTAATCATTTAAATTCACTCCATCCAAATATCCTCAGAACCTTCATAATGAACTCTCACCAGATGTGTACGGATACAAGAGTCCCTGTATTTATACAGCCATGATAAACATGAATGGCTCAGAGACCCAGTGCATTTTGGTAAAGCTTTATTTGGACTTATGAGGGATTGTCTCTGTATTGACTGTATATCTGACTTTAAACTGTAGGATTTTAAATATGAGCACTGGATATTTAGGATAGAACAGGAATCCTCTTAAGATATGGCTATTATCCTGTACTGTGACACCACACGCACACAGCCAGAGGGCGAGTGATTTTAAGCAGATTAAAACATGCGGGCCGCATCAAACAGCATCACACACACAGACCCGTCTCTCTGGAGAACTGTGTCTGTCTGTCTAAGTGTGTGTGTGTACGTTGGTGGCTAGATTAGCATTCAAAAGGAAACTGCAACGTAAAAAAAAGAAAAGAAATGTATATAAAAGAGGCAAAAAAAATCCCATGCAAAGTATTTCCACTCATTCTGGATTAAATTTGGCACAATTAACATACAAAGAGACTCTCGTGGGGGAAGAGGCAGAGCCCGGCAGCTGCACTTCCCACCTTCAATCTCTGTCACTCATCCCCTTAATGATGCCCTGCTGAAACTAGCCACGCACACGCACACGCACACGCTTCTCCTTGTGTGCCAATTACTGCTTGGAGATCTGCAGGCAGCACGTGCAGGAACAATAGACCAGGTTGATGGGATCCACACACAAAAACAAACATACGTACTTAACTTGCTGACGAATAGTTGCTGTTCTGCACAAAGACGAGGATGTTCCTTCTTTTCTTTTCAAGCCCAATCAGCACCATCACTCTCCCACAAAACATGCACCTCATGTTTACACCTTGTAGACATGGCTGAATCAAATAGTTAGCTGCATAATGCTTGACATGGGCCGCATACATACAAATCCACAATGTGTGTGTGTGTATGCGCCAGTAGCCACTTACAGTAGAGCCAGGAGTAATAAAAGGCTACAAGCCAACTTAACTTTTTTGCAAGTTGCATTTTCAGAGCACCACACTGCTGGAAGAGTAAAGGAGCATCTGCTACACTGCATCACTTCTAACTTAAAAACAGCAGAGTCATACTGTCTGTTGTGGAGTAACGCCCGCGGAGTGAATATGAACCAATAAGAAATTGCGGAAATTTGTTATGTGAATCAATGAAAAGACTGAGGTTGGAAAAGGAGAGCTACATGTTTGGAATGAAAGTGCACAGGCCGTGCTGGATTTAACTTGGCTTTATATTTGCCTGACAAGAAAAATCACCTCAAATATTTAGAAGTGCCTACAAATCTATTTTTGCACACAGAGCCAGAAAGAACACAGGAGCTTCAGGCTAATGCTGGATGCAAAGCACCAGCGACCGCAGCCTGTGACAACCTCACAGGAGATAAAAAGCGCTGCATCTGTTTGTGTTTTCTCTTTCTTATCAAGTGGCGCATTCGAGCAGATCCATCACCTATTTTTCAAATGACTCATCACATTCTGCCTCTGTCTCCCTCCCTTCATTCTTCTTGTTAAAAAGGACCCCGGCAATCGCTGCTGGCTGCAGCCGACCGACTGCTCTGACCCAGATTCACGGTCCTCATCCCCTCGGAAACATCTCAACGAAAAGGCCGTCGCTGTGTCTTCCGTTGTCTGGCTTTTGGACGTTTTTGGACGTTTTTAAAAGTCAGTAAACGGGACACATGTGATCGTGAATGTTAAGGTCACCAAACAGCTGGTTCCTCGGGACTACAAAGGCTCCGTCCTCCGGTAACCGTGATTACCGCCGGAGCTGCACTGTGCGGCCGTGTGTATTCGGATCGCCTGCTGTTCCGTTTGATTTGACGCACAGCGAGGGACACTATTACAGGACTGCAAAACATGTCCTTTGCAACCTTGCAGGGGATTAGGGTCCGAAATAGGCAACTTGGGGCGCAACTAAAAAAAAAAGGAGCAGGCAGGACAAAACGTTTCCCTATCCAGAGACGCCAACCATCAAAACAGCTGAAAATGTCATTCCTCAAGTAAAGACCCAACACAAACCAGCACGGAGGGAATCAATTGTTATCAGTTTTATTCAAAATGAATAGATATTCATTTGGTTGCCTGCTGGGAGCTAGATGAGGAAGACTCCCATCAGATGTTAGCGTCGCTTGGCATAAAGACCGGAAACGAGGGAAACTCGAACAGAACGCAAAACTTGTAATGTGTCATTTTAAGAATGGGCTGCCATCAACCGCTTACATCAGTTCTTACCTTGCTCATGTGAAACTCCAGGCGCCTCATGTATCTTTCGATGGTTTTGATTTGCTGCAGAAAGAAAATCACAGCAAAATAATTTAACATCTGGTTTAAGGCCGTACACATCGGTGTCCACACTACAGCACATAGTGAGCCTGAAAAAAATCCTTCAGTCTCAGTTGATCCACCTCATGCTTCCCCCCTCACTTATTTTGCTTCTAGCGGTTCTTTCCCCTGCATTAGTCTATTTTTATTTTTTACATCAAAGACCCCCCCCCCCCCAGCACACGCCGCAGTTGTTACAGCAGACCCTCCCCCATCAACTAACCTTGTCAAGATCGTACAGGACTCCCTAGTGAGAAGAAAACAGATACACGAAACACAAAATCAGTTAAGAAGGCGAAGCTGAAACGGCTTAAAAAAAACGAATAATGCATCAAAAAATATCTTTCTGGAAGCCATGACTGTGTATTCATACAATACGTGTATGTGTGTGTGTGTGTGAGACTGTTTTCACTGTAGCAAATCAAAATGAGGTTTAAATTGATTGAATATAAAATAGCTAAGCTGATCCAAGCTGCCAAAAACCTTGTTGTTGTATCAGTGATCTTTTTAAAGATAAAAGCAACAATAGGTATACATGATGAAACAAATGGGATTTTGTCCTTTAAAAAGAAATAGTTTTTTTTACTGATGAGATGCAATACCATACATAAGTGAATATCTAACCAGAGTGCTTGGCTAATTGCTTATGATAGGATCTCTGCAAACAGGAGGAAATAAGTTATGCTGTTGAAAATAAATAAATTAGCACATCTGAAGCTTTGTTAAGCAATGAAACGTTTGTAAGACGCTACTTACTTTGGACAGTGCCAGGCTACCTTTTATCTCCATCGTCAATCTTTATTCTAAGCAATGCTTGGGCCATTCTCGCCTTAGCTAAATGTGCACAGTACAACCATGAAGGAAAAGTTTCTCTAATGTCTTTTAAGTTGTAGTTAATGTGGGACTAAACGGCTGCAGATGTGTTATGTACTGTTCAATAGTTCCTCACCAGGCGGGAGTTCCTCTTCATGTCCTTCATCAGACACATTAGCTTTTCTAGCTCTGTTTGATGAACTTCAAGATACTCACTGCGAGACAATAAAGAATAAAACTTCAGGTCTAGTACAGAGGGAACTTTATCAATGCCTGCGAGGCGTATTAAATAAACATAATGTACAGGGACTCTTCACTCAAGACGTCCCTAGAGCGTAGAAAGGAACGATTTTAACATCATTTGATTAGTTAATGGACTGAAGAAGGAGACATTTTAATTGCTTGACTGAGCGTTGTGCGATTAAACAGTGCACTCACTCCAGGCCTTGTTTGAGTGCGTTGTAAACTTCCTCGAGCCTTTGGGGCTGCGGCTCCCTGGAGCTGCTGCCCCCCTTGTGTCCTGCCGGGTGGCTCTTCTTTGGCTTAGACTGAGGCTTCTTCTGCACCGCCGCGTTCCCCATGAAAGAGTTACAGCTACGCACAACACAAAAGCACACGCGTGAAAAAGAGGTTCCCCTTTTCACTTTGTGTGCAATGACGTGAAAACATTGAAGCTCTGCAAAGCATACAAACAGTATTTCATTTCATTTTTATCGTGTATCTGATGGCGAGGGCTTGTCAGGACAAAACGGGCCCGCTGCCTTTAGACATAACATAAACCGAAAACAGCTCAACCTCAGAGGTGATGGTCTTCATCACAAGTCTGCGCATTTATCTGGCAACACGTGCAAACATGTGATTCAAACCCCCACCCACCTCTGTGTTAGGCTGCTATTCATCTTCTGCTGGAGTTTACCAAAATAACACACAGTCACAGCAATCAAGGACACTGAGTACCGTTCACGCTCCTCCTCACAGACAGCGTGACCTGGTCTGCGGCGGCAGTCAACACATGTGGATGGACTAAAGCAGAGCCACGTACCACAAATCCAGGATCCTGTAAAAGCTTTTATAGTTGCACAAAAAGGGGCCGCAACTACTGAGAGATGCACCAATACCTAAACCTTTATTTATTTGTAATGAATGGCTCTTTATCTTTTCGCGACAACCCGCTGATGAATTAGGCCGAAAGCTCCATCAATGCTTTCAGATTCACAAGCCTGTCATTTCTGCTGAAATAAAAAAGGAAACTTCTGAAGCCTTTCACATAAACTCATTCTAGGTCACGCTCATCTTTTGCGCGTGTACATCTCTGGCTTTGAACAACCATTACAGATTCGGCTGACAAATGACAATTACCCTGGACTTAATGAAACGGATAAAATTCCACCGCTCGACATGCTGGAACGCGCCGCGTCTCGCCTCCTCCCAGGGAACGTTAAGCTGAGCTGCCACAAATGTAGGGCACGACGGAAAGAGGGAGCGCTGCGTAGCCTTTGGGGGTCACGCAAGCAAGTAGACGTGTGGCTTGGCAGTGACACACACGCACGTATAGATGCAAACACAATTACATACTGACAAACAACTGACAAATACGGCGAAGTCTGCAGTGAGCATGCACGCCTGAATGCACATGTCCACACGCATGCAAAACCTCTGCCCAATAACCAGAAATACAATTCAGTGGCCTCAGAAGCCGAATCTCTGCAGCGTTCCACCTCGCTCATATTCAGAACTGGGTATATTGTCAGTCTCCTACACACCAGAGTCATTCCAACCAATCACCCCCCAGTCAGTGTCTGAGCAGAGAGACAGGACGGTTCTCTCCGCGGGACCAGAGTCTAATGAAGACCAAGCATCAGCAGCAGGAAAGCTGTCAGTGAGTGACGACTCATTGAGAGCCGTCAGAAGGGAGTCAAAGAAGAACCGAGATAAAAGCTCTCAAGATCTCCATCTACGATTTCCAACAACTCACAATCAGCTTTCGGCCATGAATGAAACAATCATCAGCAAACAGATGGATCTGTGTGGTTATAAAAGGAGTGCTTTAAGAGTTCTGTTCTTTTCCTAGATCACAAGACTTGCTGTGGCTGCCTGAACTTTACAAAAGGTTGGTACCAGATTATGGAGTTACCGACATTTTCTTAAAATCCTGGTTTGCCTTCAACATAATCCCTTTACACAGGTCGTGTTTCTCACCAACATCCCGCCAACACACAGATTTTAAAGATTTGCATCTACAATATAAGTAAATGAATCCCTGCGAGTCCCCTGTGGTTTTATCGTCATGCCATCTTACGCCAAAAATAATGCAAGATTTAGCTAAATAAAAAAGAAATTGTCCTTAACCTCACAGGTTGGGCTGATGCCGATTTCCATATTTAACGGAATGCTTACAAAACGTCAAGTCAAAAGTCCCACCTGTAATGTTTCAGTAAAAATGGGGTATAGTTTTAAAAGAAGTGGGCCTGAACAATACAACTAAAAAGATGGAGAATGTTGGATGAAATATATTTTCAGGGTGTCTTCTTTTATTATAATATGCTTTGTTTTACAATACATTCTTTTCATCTTGCGAGGGAAGATCCTCCTCACTGACATCATTTGTGTTTTTCAGAGATGAGTGACATCAGCAGACCAACCGTTTGACACCGAGACTCACCGAGAGCGCCGCTCCTGCAGCGTGCTGAACCCGGCGAAAGACTGACTGCGGATGATTCCGTTGGGCCCGCCAGGGGGAGTGGGTGCCGGCCGCCATGATCTCCGGGACGCGGGACGACACTCCTGGAGAAAAAAAAAAAGACACACACAAATCCTCGATTAACACAAAAAACCTCTGGAGCATAAAGAGGTTGGTCAGAGTGGAGGGAGCACCGTGCAAAGCAGGAGGAGAGAGTTGGTGAAGCTCGGTGAGGACAAACACAACACAAACACGTCTCTACTTGGTCACTCGGACCCGTCAGTCACAGAGTCAGGTTTCATCCGTCACCCTTTGCCTTCCTCCATCAGGTGTCACGAAGCAAAGCGACTGTTTCATTCCTCAACCGGGAGGTTGACCTTTAAGTCTGAGACAGGCAGAAGTCACGGCGCCCACAGATCTGCTTTAAAGGCCACATAACGTCTTGAAAATCTAATTCACTCGTTTCCATGAAAAAAGCAATCCAGAGTGTCCTATGGCTGAGTAATCTAATCAGCTTCTCCTACAGGTCAAACCGCTTTTATCACCGTGTCTACATTTAGCAGCAGCAGCAGCAGCAGCAGCTCGTCGCATCCCATCCTTTTTTTAAAGATGAGGTGGAATGCATCACGGTTCATGTTTGCACTTAGGGAACAAGCTGAAAATAGAAACGTCCACAAATAGCCGTCGCATAATGATGTGGCAAAGAGGAAGTGCCCAGATTACTAAATCTCAGTTTTATCTCACGTGTTGAGGCAGCAGGTTGACTTTTAATCTTAAAAAGGAATTCAGTGAATAACAGTTTCCTATCAAACAAAGCAGGGCGGCACCACTCTGCTGCACTCGATACTGACCTTAACTTGAATATAGTTATAGTGTGCTGAGTGCAGCGAGGACGTGTCATTTCTGTTAATTAGTAATGCTACACAACTGAGCTAAAAGGAACAGTTTGGTGAAGACACAAATGCCAAGAGGGATCGGGACAGATTTGTATAATCAAATGTATCTCCTCTGCCGATAAGCAGAGGAATCAGCTTGTGAAACAGAGCTCAGTGTTCAGCTCTCCTGTGAGCTTCTCCCCCTCAAACAAACAAGATAAACGTGCCGCAGCGCTTCAGTTAAAACAACAACAATGACTTCATCTTTCGTTGGTTTGTTTGACTCAGTTTGTCGCGCCTTGTGGTTGTCTATTTTTTAATTCACTGACCCATCGGCCTCTTTCTCCAGAGGACAGACCATCTCTGTGTGGGGCTCATTTTGTCATACAAATCAAATCAAAGCACACACACACACACACACCTCAAAGCTATAAGCGATTGAGCAACCAGAGCCCCCCTGCTGTGGTCTGTGAGCCACACAGCGACCCGGCATGATACCTCGGTAAGACTAGAGCCTTGTTTTGCAGTGGGGGGACAAAAAAAGGGTGATTCTGATACCTTGGGGCTGTTAATAGAAGCCAGCTCACAGCGAGTTGACCGTCGGGACCAATGGATCAATCGATGTTTTTGCTCAGAACAGCATGGTCCATTTTCAGTGATTAGAAGTAGGCCAAAAATGTCTTCTACGGACTGAGTTGTCTGTGGATATTAGACAACATGCTTAAAAATAGATGTCAATTTTGGTCTTTTACGAGTTGATCGACGCTTGCCAGATAAATGTATGATAATCGAATTTTACTGAAATAATCTGTAATATCTACGCTATTGCTTGCCTGAAGCGTAGGTGACAGCGGGAGTAAAACAAAAAAGGGAGAACAGCAATTTCTTCTCTGGCAATTTTCTGCCTCGGCGTGTTTGTCTCTCTGACTTTCTGACTCACGCTCCTAAAACAAGAGCAGTAGGAGGGAAATGGTACACGGTACATTTTGTTATCTAATGCTTCACAGAAACTGGCCAGACGCGACTCCACTCGCCGTTTTTCCCAAAGATTCAGACAGAGGACCAGAGAACCGTCCTTTCAGTGACCTGATAACTACAAAGCAGTACGGCCAATTATGAAGACTCGAGAAAATGAAAGCACACGGTCAGCAGAGAATAGATGTGCAATAACAGCACTCGCATAATTCAAACAGTGGAAAAGCTTCATATCCAGAGTTACAGCTCACTAGAACCTGATGACTGCACGGTGTTTGTCCTTCATTCCTTTATTAGGGGCCTCCCACCCACAACGGGATGTACGTGGCTTTAAAAAAGTGAATCGTCTTCTCTCCCTCTGTAACAACTAAGAGTTTTAAAATTAACATTAATTTCTAAAAAATCGGCTATTTTGCAAACAAAATGGTCAAACATTGTGTTTCGAGCTTCTGTGTGGGAGTAGTTGCTGCTTTTCTTTGTCAAAGTAGAATAATGTGGGTCCGAGACGGACAGCAGACAAGAGATTAAAAGACGCCATGTTAGATCCCGAGGAAATATTCTTCTACTGGAAGTAAACAGAATGGCCATTCACTCCAAGTGAAACAAAACTGAGCCGCTTCACTCTCTAGATGCGTTTCGTAGAACAGATTTTGGCACAAGTTGTTTGCCAAACGTTCAGTCACGTCCAGGATTTTCCCAAAAGCCTCCCCAGCAAGCTCCTTCGAAACCAACATTTATATAAATGCTCCCAAACACAAACACAAAGAGTTGTGTTCAGCCACTGAATCATAAAAACCTCTCCTTTGCACTTTGTAGTGTCGCCCTCACCTCGTCCTCAGCACCTTTAGAACCACCATGCAAACTCTCTCTGTGTGTTCTGGTTTGGTGCCAGCCTTTAACCCGGGTTGAATACCGTCCATTCAGAAGTCTTTTTCTTGCCTCTGGTGTTCACACATCAACAGCCATAAAAGCCCTCAACGGAGGTGTGAGAGCGTGTTTCTTTTTGCAGTGTGTTGACATGAGCTTCATCAGCACGATGCGCTGCACTGAGAGAACTAATGCACTAATGCACACGGACCTCAGAGAGCCAAAAGCAAATTAACATGACATCAGTTGTCCTGCTCTCTCATACAAGTACCCCCCTGTATTGTGTCTTTTGCAAATATTTTGAACGCGCATACTGAATTGCCACATTTGAGAAGATTTCCTACTTTGACTTTCCTCATGTCTTTAAATCACAAGTTCACTAAAAATACTACATTTCCCAACAGAAATTCTTATGAAGTTGCAACTACCACACAGAAGAGTTGTAAAAGAGGAGGAATATGCCTAATGTTTTGTACAAGTGTCTTCACTAACAATCACATCAACAGTTCAGAGATTCTTGTTTTCTAAAAAGGTTTCCTCACAAAACACACTGACATTGTCATTACTTTCTTCTATACAAGAGTCCCAGTCGGAGCAGCAGGCACATTAATGAACATACATAAGTACATTCATCCATACATGTGCAGTTTACTGTAAAAGAATCCTCTGAAAGCGTGTGCGCCCTGCTCTACCAGTGTGCATGAGTGTGTATTTATGTTTAAAAGAAAGAAGGTCCCACTGTGCACGTTAGGAACAGGAGCCTAATCCTTGATGTCCTGTATAAATTAGCCTCACCATGGCAACGGCAGACAAAATGGGATAAAGTGTGTTATGTAAAACAAAGCTTATGAGAGCCAACTCCCGAGAAGTGGGACGCACGCCCTCGTGTTACAAGGCAGAGGCTTTTAAAAGCACCGACTCGCAATTTTTATATTCAGATCGATTACAGATGCTGCTTTAAATGTCAGTCAAAGCCTCCGTGAAAAGCTTTTCATTCCTTTCCAATTGTGTTTTTTATTTTTTTATTTAATGAGGCAGCAAATGAAGATAACAACAAGAGTATGAAGCAGCAAGGAGACGAGCGATCCGACAGGAGACAAGTGTATAAAAAGATTGTGTCTCGTAACCAGGGTGCTCAAACAATCGGGAACACAGAACAAATAGTGATGATTTACCGTTTACACGGCTGGAGGTGAACAGACAGGCATCAACACATCCTGCAGGTTGCAAGCACGTGCCTGAAAGCTGCTCCATTTCCCTTGATACGCCGATGTCTTTGTGAACTGGTTCAGTGAGGACGGGTGGCTGTTGGTTCGGAGCCAGCTGGAGCTCAAACGAGCTGCAGGCTTCCACCTCTGAGCCAAAACATACCACAATGTTTCTTTGTGTTTTTTCGCCCCTGTGATCTCGTTAACAAGTGAGGACAGGGTTTGATTTGGTTTTGCATGTGCACATCAGCTTATAAAATCAACTTCGAGTGTCTCAAACACGGTCAAAAATAAACTTAAGAAGTTCAACAAAAGTCTACTTATAATATCACATATTCATCTGTACAACCGGTGCATGCAAATCAAAAGTTTCTTCAAATATTAAGATTAAAGACTTGCAGCAAGAAGTACTGACATATCAGCTCTTTACAGATTAAAAACTGTCTACATAATTGCATGACTGCATAAAGTACAAAAGATGTATTTGGAGATGAAAGGTAGCATGTTTTATTCCCACTTTCATCTCAGGTCCCATTAACCCGTTGACCATTTTAGAAAGGACATTTTCCAAATGTAAAAGACACCTGCAGGTGAAGGATGTGTAAAAACTCACTGACGCATAAACACTGCACAGCCACGTTTATGAAGGCTGAGACCAGAGTGGTGCAAATGCAATTATACAGATATCGTAATATCACTTCTTAACTGACAGGATTAGGATGTTGTATTTACTACTCAAGCCAAAATGACTTCAGAATAAAAGCGCTTAATTATGATACAGAGGAAAGTTTCACCTGAGTGAACTGAGTAAAGTCTAAAAAGTGATTCAACGCCAAGAAAAGAAGGCGTGAGGAAACATGCCGAAATCCCTTTATGTGTCTTTTCCTTGATGATATCCAAACTGAGCTTTATGATGCGCTGCACCACTACTGAGAAGGAATCAAACTTGCAACAAGTTTGACGAACAGTAGTTGAGCCAACATGTGACAAATTAAAGAACGCCATTTTCAATATCCTTTTTAAAAATTGACTAAAATTACAATGTGCTTTTACATGGTGTTGCAACCTTTCCCCTCTCGATTTTTAAACTCTGTGTTCAAGCTGTTGCATCACAGAGAAAAACCCCACACGGGAACCAATAGGCAGTACAGAAACGTCAACACCCCCTGCATGATGCAGGTATGCAGCACCGATACCTCAGGTGCAAAAAGAATCACTAGCTTGGTCAATAGTCTTCTCTACACACGTGAACAATGCCTCTTTGTAACATTATAAAAAGGGCTACAGCGGTGGAAAATTCCCGAAGAAGAGCAAACATTTGACAAAAGACCCTGAACTGACAAGTGGCAAAGTACCCGATGACCCGTTTCACACGTGAGCCTGTGTGACGCCGAACCAAAGTAGAACTAGGAGCACATTTATTTTGGCATCACCCTGTGTGTCGGGACCTTATCTAGTCCAAACTAATCAAGCAGCGTGAAACGTTGACCCAAAAATCTTCGAATGTCATACATCTTCTCATGGCGAGAGATTAAAAAAATAAATAAAAAAAAGCTTTATTGGGTCAACATTAGAAATAATAACTATATTCAGTCACATGATTATTCATTGGTTTATTACCAGACAGATTGGGCGTCGGGACGCGTCAGAAATGCTGAAGAATTGCAGACGCAAACATAGTCTGCGGCCTTATTTTGAGATACGGGTATTAGAGGCCAGTGTTGGACTTGGTGCGTCATCTCAATATGTACACATATAGCTTCATTCTAAGGATAATCATGTTTAACAAGAATCAACTCTTATTTCTGTGCATCTGTCATTTCCCAAGCATTCATGAGGGACCGTCTGCTCTGTGACCGCAGCGTGCGTGTCTGTGTCTCTATTAAATTCAATTTTTATTCTAATTATAGGTCATCAGTGTCCTTTCGGAGTAGTGCATACAGTTAAAATTAAGGCCAGGATAGGAGGTGGCATTTAAATGCACAGATGAGCAGATTAACCGAGTCGTGGCCGGACTTAATCTACAGCCAGGCAGCTGATGCTGACATTCCAGCAGCGCAGAGGGGCGCGTCATCAGTCGTGAGGGCCGCGAGCCGAGCCAGTGAATGTACAATCCAGATTAATGGACTCAAAGATTATTTTATGACATTCAATGCATTATTAGACAGCATGGTAGACAGCAGCTGCAGCTGAGAGAAAGGAGCTTAAGTCATTAACAGTGAAACTCTAACGCTGCACGTTCACACATCCACCACGTCGCCAGCACGATCCGCACCGTGTCAATGCTGCTCTGCCACAAACAATCAAACAACAAACAACAGCAGACACCGATGTCCAGGTATCAGTTTGTATTTAGAAGCTCAACACATCACAACCTCCAACGGAGCGGTCTGCGGTTTAGTACTTAGCATTCTGGGTAATGAATCGGCTATTGACTAGAAAGTAATACTTCTATTCCTTTTCTTTTTTTTGTTGGTCCGTCAATTCTAGTGGCTGACTGAATGCTTATGGAGAAAAATATAACCAATAAATAATAAAATTAGGTCTGATTAAATCCCTTTTAACCAGTTTCTAACCTGCTCTTTTGCAATTCGTCCATTATGTGTGAGTCTTATTGAAAGTGACCACCTATGCTGCAGCGCTGGAATGCAGTTACGATAACAGGATTTAGCTCGATATTTTAGCTCCATTTGTTATTTTTTGCAGGAAAAACAGAGCTGCTGCTGTGATAATACGAGCTCAAAGTGCTGTACTGCACTGTGTGCATAAGCCGGCCATGGGAAAGCTGCCAGCTATTGTCACAGTTGGAAATGGGAAGGTAGAAGGAGCGTGATGTGATCGCCACTTCGACCACTAAATGAAAATTTAAAAAAAATGGAGAAAAACACTAAAAAGAATCTTTTTATTTAGGAAAAAACTAATTATGCTACAACTGTCCAATTAGTTCATGACAAAAGCCAAACAAACTAAGGCCAATGATCCGCATGCTCCCTCTTTTGTTTCACGCACACTTTACCTCTCAATCGATCGTACTCTAGGTGGGGTTTTCACAAAGGAGTCATGGTGGAGTTCTGTCTCACTCGTCCCTCCGGCAGCCTTGACTCAGTAATTACCACACTGTTAATAACAATTTATAGAGCGGCTTGGAAACGAAAAAACACACGGCTGAAGGCAACAAGGGAAACCCAGACACCTCCAGATGTTCCTGAAATGAACCATTTAAATAAATACACCAGGGGGAAATAGTTCATTATCTTCTCCTTAAACTGTGGGTTAAAAATGAAATATTCCAGCCAGCTGAGGAGATTGTCCCTCTGTCTCAGGTAAAGACACAGCAGGGAGCCGGACACGCATGTTGGTCAGCTATGATGACAACCTGAGGAGCATTTGACTGGAAATGGATAAACATTGCAACTTGCAAACAGACAGTTAAGAGCACGATTAAGTTCAGATAATTAGAGTTGAAGTAAAAAGAGAAAATTAAACAAGAAAAACAGAGTTACAGACAACGGTGACAGCAGGAGTAGAAAACAAAAAAGAATGATTCAGACACTGACTGAGAGATCAAGCAAGTCGGTACATCTGCGGATGCACCAAAAAACAGGAACGTCATTCACTGCACTGCTTAAAAAGCTGTTCATCATGTGAACTCATTCAACTGACCGCCGCCTCAACACACAGCTGTTCACAGACCGCACCTACACTGGCAGCAAACATCTGGTCCCACTGAGATCTCCTGTACGTACTGTATTAACGCCTCCCACATTGTGTTTTCATGGCTTGTCAGCTTTTATCTGTGCAGTGCAAGACCGAGACCCAGCAGGAAGGATGTGAGGCAGGAGAACCGGAGAACATGCAGAAAAAGGTCAAGAGGCACTCAGACTTGCTAAGCTACAATACGCTGAGAATTGTATCCAAGTGCTTACTGGGGACGTGCAGCTGAGTGTGCGAGTTGTCATTTAAGATCATATTTATAAAAAGACAAAAAGACCAACTGCAAAGCCACAATATAATTAGGGCTGAGGAGAGTCATGTGCGAACACGAGCCAAGACTTTAGTATCCGAACAACAGACTCTCAGGGGTATTTCCTTTTTTTTATTGAAAGTCAAGGAGAAAATCAAAAGCCTCGAGCCAGACACGCTCCCCATTTTAACAGCCATACAAAGTTTAAATGAACTTCATGAGCACGGCTGAATTAGAGTCGGATGTGACATTTAGTGATCACAAACCCAACACAAAGCAGAACCTGACATTTACCACGGCTTTGAACCGGCGATAAAGTCTGGTGATGTTCTCAATTCAAATCTACGGTGAAGAAAGTCTGCCGACTAAATGTCTTTGATCTAGACAGACCGTTCATAACCATTTACCTCCATGTGCGGAGACGCACTCGTGTGCCATGTAGGGATAAGACACATTGGTCAAAGGTGTCCGGGATGCACAATCCTAATCCTAAAACACAAATCAATTTATCAGTTTAGAACCGCCCACGTCTACTGCATTCCCTGCTAGGTCTACTGCATTCCCTGCTACAGCAGTGACATTTTAGGGTTGTGATGCTGCCCAAATCCCGCCCCTTACCCCGGGCGGCAGCGACCTTTAAGGACGCACAGTGTGAGGAGAGAACGTCACCCGGGCAACGACTCGCCTCATGACGGAGCAGCGGCGTCCTCCCTCCCCCGCCCTCAAGTCATTACACAGCTGTGTGTCACAACCCCTCCGGGGCAGCTGGGCAGAGAGTCTCCTCAAAAAGCTGCAAATGTTGTTGGATGTGTGGCACAGCATTATTGTTTTTCCTCATGGCGGCAAACAAAGAATCCAACATAAAACCTTCGTGACACACAAACGTGAACCAATGGTGTTTCCTCCAGCTGCTGGAAGCTTCAGAGGGAGCATCAAATAGCAAAACAGACAGATTATCAGCTTAAGACCCTAAAACGCTTACGGCAATCATAACATCACTACGGCACCCTGCTGGTCCAACCAGAGGAGTGGGCCCGTGTGTCAAACATTATGTGTCTTGCATGACGTCAATTGTAGATTTGCAATGTGGTGCATGAGTGTTCCTCCATAGCACAGTAACACAGCTGGTAAGGGAATTAATGGGGAACACCTCCACACACACATACACCTCCCCACACACACACACACACAGACAGAATGCCCTGCTGATCTGCTCAGAGACAACAGGGGAGGAGGGTGAGGACGGGTTCAAACCATAAATTCTTCGTCTGTATCCAGGGGGAGAGGAGAAGGGAGGGGTGCACAGATGGGAAGGGACCGCAAGAAACAGAAGGAGGGAGGGAGGGGAGCAAAATGATGGAAATAATAAAGTCCTAAAAAGATGGAAAACCCCAGGGTGGATCAGCAGTCATTCAGTTGATGGATGTCCCCCCCACACACACACTCTCTCAGACTCATGCTGACACACACACACACATAGAGTCGGAAACGAGTCATTAACACATCAGCAACATATAACTTTTCCGTTTATCATTTTTCAGCAGCGTCTTACTCATGCACACTCTTACACATTTGTGTTGCAGGATACACGTGCACGCATGTGCCTGAGCCACAGCTTGTGGTTTAGCAGCACTGACCTCAGCGACTATTCTCTATTCTATAGGACCGTGCTCACTGATGCCCAGCTGAGCGAAACGTCTGTGGAGGAAGAGAAGGACTTGTGAAGACAAGCAGACAAATTCATTTCTTTTGTTTTATCTGTCCAAAGCCACACAACCAACTATATGAGGCTATCGGCTATGGAGGCTGAATGATAAGGTTGGCATGGCAACAAGCCAACAATGACAGAGCCAACAAGGACAGAGCTGACCCGTTGACATTAAGCAGATATGATGTCTAGAATCTTTTGGTCTTTTTAGTTAAACCTTAGTTTAACTTCAGTGTCAGCATGCATACATTAGCGAAGTTCAAACTACAGCGGACGTTAAAAAGGAATGTCATTAATTTGGTTGGTATTTGGTGCTTGATAAAGAGTCAAAAGAGATTCCAACTAACAGTCGGGTTCTTCCTCCAGGAGACCACGAATGTCCGTACAAACCACATCTTTCCGGTCTCGCCTCCCACTCCTTCCCCTCCCTCCACATACCACTTCACCCCAGTGGAACAACCACAACCCATCTATTAGACAAAAGAGAATCCCAAGCCCCAGGCGGAGGCTGTGATCGTGGAGCAGGACGGGACAGGAGAGCCAGGCCAGAGAAGCATCTTGAGAGCAGATAACCTCTTACACAGAGCAGACGCGAGGGTCTCCTTATCAGCGCATGGTGTCACTGAACTACAATCTAAATGGAGGACTGTCAGTTAACTCACTTTGCATCAACAAACCAGAAGGCAGGGAAAAGTGAACCATGTTTCTAAAATAATACAAATTTGTACGCACTGAGACTGACATATCAACACAACTGTCTCCTGTATCTGTGAATAAAAGGAAACTTTAATGTACCAAAAAGCAAATGGGCCTAAAGGCAAAAGGCACCGTTAAAGTTTCACCCGAGAACTAGAACCAAATCAACTCAGTTCCTCCAAAGCAGCTTCTCAGGAGCAGACAGTTAAATTTGTTTCTCTGGATCATGGTAACTCGGCGGGAGACTTGACTTCGTTACTTAATTTTATTATCTAACGGTCACAGTGCATCCCGCTGAAATATAAAACATTCAGGAGCCGCGTCACAAAATGAATATCAGCTGTGAAAACGTAAAAAGGAGGCACTCCTCGTGTAAGAATTTAAGGCTACGTTGCCCCTTAAAACCACACATATAATCACAGATGGAAAGACATATGTACGTTCATAAAGCTCATGCTGCACACACACACACACAGGCAACATTCCCAAGAAGTGTAAGTGGGTGTTCTTGCAGAATGGAAAAGGTCATGTGCTCCATGAGTGACAGGCTTAAAGTCAACACAATGCACATCTGGGTCATATTGATTCTACTTTCTTTGGTTTCTCGTTTAAATTGCCTTCATAATCTGGTTCTATTGAATTAGCTGTGTGTTTAAATAAAATGATTCAAACAGCGGTGAAGATGTTTCAGTCCGAATTGGCTGATGCTCCTCAATATTGTCGCTGTGAGGTCATAACTGAGCAACCACAATTTTTGCATCTGCTATCCAAATGTTTTTATGTCATTTGGTGGATCAGATGCTGCTCAATAGAAACATTTAACTATACGGAATTCAGAAGATCACCGGGTGGCTAAAATCGATGCGCAGTTGTGATACTTGATCATTTTTCAACTGATGATGTCAAACTTTCGCAGTTTCCAACGTCGAACAGAGAAAGAGATTCCTTGAAATCCCATTCAACTCACATTTTTTCAACTCACGTTTTTTCAGCAGTTAGGGGAGAAAAACAACCAACAAAACAACCACGCCTCTGATTTTTTCCCCCAAATCACACAGTCATAATTCCTTTTAATGAGACTTTGGAGAGAAAGAAGAGGAAATGAGAGTGTGTGTGTGTGTGTGTGTGTGTGTGTGTGTGTACGCGTTTGTCCCTGCATGAGTGGAGACGGAGAAAGTGAAAAGACTGAGTGAGAGTGAAAAGGGGGGGCGAAGAAAGCCGGCTGAGACTGAGGGAGCAGATGCGGTGAATGAAAAGCCGGCTGGGCCGAAGTGGAGGGAAGGTGAGCGGAGTCTGGGAACAGACGCTGCTCTCCTTGCATCCCTGCAGCCGCTCTCGCCTTGGCACGAGCATGCCACCCCCTCGTCTCCAGCCCCTTTTCAAACGACTTAGCCATGGCCCAAAACTGGCTGGCACGGAAGCAAAGCGCTTCTACTTAACCATATCAAAGTCAGTCTGGCGCGGCTCTGAAAGCGCATTTGGCCCTGAAAAAGGAAAATAAAAAAGAGCCCCTTTTTCCCAGAATCATCACAAGCAGCTGGGGGAAATCCTCACGGCAGCTAAATGCTGAAGATTGTGTTGTTGTTGTTGTTTTTTGTGCTCGAACTTGCAGAGAATTCTGGCCCTAACCCTAACCCTGACAAATTGCCACATTTATTTATTTCAAGAGCCTTTTATTTTCCTATTGCCACTGTTATTTATTTCAAGTTCTTATATGCAAATCAGGGGGCGTGGCTATCTCTCACATTCAGAACAGACAACGGAGCCGTGGGCAAAAAAAGGCTGGCAGTGTAAGGGCTATAAATAGGGCAGGTTAATTGTAGCCTTC
Organism: Apeltes quadracus; assembly: GCA_021346845.1. Taxonomy (NCBI): domain Eukaryota; kingdom Metazoa; phylum Chordata; class Actinopteri; order Perciformes; family Gasterosteidae; genus Apeltes; species Apeltes quadracus. The sequence goes on along the minus strand of CM037926.1, from coordinate 8,007,914 downwards.
TTATACAACTACTGTCTATGGTTGTAGTAGCAGATAAGGTACTGGTTCATTCATTACAATGTCTGAGAAAAGTATCTCAGACTTATTGAGAGCGGCTGCCGCGGTGCTCAATCAGTCTGAAACTATGTAAAACTTTGTCGTCTATACATATATCTTGAAGAGCACTTATCCGCCCTAGTATTTCCAAAAAACCCTCAATATGTGTCAAAATAGTATCTGTAGATAACCTATGGTAATCGATTTGATCTGCTAATGCTAGCATGATATCTCTGAGCCCACCAATGTCTTCCAATATGTCAACACTCACGTCCCTTAGCCAGCCTTTTTTTTGCCCACGGCTTTGTTGTCTGAATGTGAGAGATAGCCACGCCCCCTGATTTGCATACACGAACTTGAAATAAAACTCCCTTGAAATAAATAAAGGTGGCATTAGGAAAATAAAAGTCTCTTGAAATAAATGTGGCATTATGAAATAAAAGTCTCTTGAAATAAATAAATGTGTACATATGAAATAAAAGTACCATGAAATAATTAAATCTATTTAATATTTATGTGTTTATTGCCTTATTTATTTATTTCACAATGTATTTCAAATGCATATTTATTCATTTATGCATTCATGCATTTATGTATTTATTCATGTATGTATTTAATTGTGAATAAAACGACAAAGCTTCTCTTTAATCAAAAGGGGAAAAAACTAAAATTGCAGTTATTTGCAGACCATCTGGCTGGTAGAAATCTCCTAACACCTGGATACATCTCCTAACAGAACAGACATGGCTGCTTCACTTTGCAAACAGATTTCTTTCAGCAATGCTGCTCTGGTTCAACTGGCAGATCCACTGTGGGTGGTATCAGGTACATGACAAAAGACTGATACCCTTTGACCTCCATCCTCAACAAAGCCAGGAGGACATTTTTAAAATCAGTGACCTAATTCTCGGTCATCGGAAAAGTACTCAACCAAATGCACAGATGCACACATGAACAAGCTCAGCAACCCTAAATTTCAATTTGTTGCATTATGTCTCAGAGAAAACGCAAAGCAACTTCAGGGCCCGATGCTGCTCTTTAAAGCACATAATTCGTCAAGAGGAGTGACAGACAGATCAAATAAAAAAGAAAAACACACAACTCCAACTGTCGAAGTCACAGATTTGCAATTCTGGACGTTGATTTCTTCACTTGGAAATGGTCGTGGGCAAAATACCGATACTATATTGAAAACGGAATACAAGAGCAGTTTTTGTCTTAGCTGTTGATATCAAAATATCACAATATCTGGGTTTAAAGCCTGTGTTGCAGTAAAGTGTAATTTTCTGAACTTACTGGGCTGCTCTTGTTTGTCTCTCTAAACTTCCATCCACATTTCTGACGATTTTTTGTAAACAGTATATTGCTGTGTCAATGTTGTTAAAATAGCATTGGTCAACCGTACAATCTTGACATTGAGATTTGATCAGAATGATCACGATCGATTGATTTTCGCCATGCTTAGTTTCAAAACTAGACATTCAGAAGAACAAGATGTTATAATGATGGAACTGGAACACGGCAGATATTCATGGGTTTATAACTCGACTTATTGGTGTTTTACGTGGATTCTTCCTCCGTGTGTTTATGGTGAGATCAGTTCATGCGTCGCTGTGATCCACTAACCTACTGCCCCAGAGAAAACGCAGATTCCCACATTTCAGACATTTTGTTTTTGTATGAATGAGCCCCACTTCGAGCCAGTGGTATTTTGAGTCTTCCTGAAGTTGCAGTGTGCGATGATTCAACTTAACTTACCTCTGCAAAACTTCACGAGCGGCTCCTCAGTGGCGTCTCCGGCCGTCTACCTGCGCCTCTCCATCCATGCGTAAAGGAAATAAGAAAGTGCGATGTTTCTCTCTAACACGCTTCGCTCCTCTACGCGACGCGGATTTAAAAACCAAAACAAAGGAAATGTCCCACAAAAAGAAAGGAGCTGCCCGCAGGAGCTACGGACGCTCGTCGTTTGTTCCCGGTTCGCTCGGTGCAGCCGCCGTCCGCAGCAAACAGTGAACCCCCTCTCACACATTCCAGTTTATCAGCGCTGGGCCCCGCCCAGATAACGGTGAGCCAATCAGAAGCGAATGGATGTCACAAGGAGGGCGGGGCCAGACTGTTGCGGGCCCTCCAACTCTCCATTGTGTGTGCGCGCGCGCGCGCGTGTGTGTGTGTGTGTAAAATTGCTGAATCAAATTGGGAGTACGGTCTGTCTGTTTCTCTTTGTCTGCTGTCTGTCTCATTAAATCAAATGAAACGTAACATTTTGGCGCAGGGATACTGGCAGATATAGATCAGGTGATGACGGGTAACAAACATGAAAATAAAAGAACTAATCAAATAACAGAACAATCAGAGAAAAATGATTATCGTGATACGAGAAGCTTCCAGCAGTGTGCGGTGAATAGGTTTTTTCACAATTTTGTTTAGTCGTTATTTATAACAGGAATGATGGATGCCTCTTGCAATCACCTTGATCAGTGTGAAAAGATTAACACAAATCTGTAACCCATGACCGAACTCAAACCCACTTTCAGTACAAAATATAAAGGACGTGTAGTCTGTTACAGGCATTAGCACTCTCTCTCTCTCTCCAGCTGTCACCTCATGAACTGTCTCAGACATTTATCTTTGCCCTTGTACCAGCAGACAGCGGCGGGGCCATTTTGGGAGGGCGAGAGCTGATACCATTTCAGCCCTGCGGGTTTGAATTTAGACCTTTCATGTTCACTTGGACGTTAAATCAGACTTCGGCACTGTACGGCAAGTGCCGTAAATCTGCATCTATCTATCTGCATGTAAAAGAGGCCGGTTTTTACCAGTGCACAAAAGAAGTTTGATTTGTCCTCGTAAATGTATTGACAAGTTGTAAAAATGATGGCGTGATTATCTGTGATTGCACAGCTTTAAAACCAGGGGTTTTTTTTCTTCTCAAAATTGCCTCTCCAATCTGTTTCCCTCAAGTGGGCTTATTGCTTTTCCTTGGACAAACTGAATTACACGGAAGGGAACCAGTGAAAAACACAAACATCTCCGTCTTTGGGAGCTACAAACAGGTTCTCAAGTGCTGCTATTTGAGGACTGAGGGAAAACACATTTCTGTAGGGTTACTTGTTTTTTTTGTAGTGACTCGGCGTGAGCTGCTGCTTCCAGCATAATTGGCCTCCTTAAGTGGATGCGTTGTTCCATACGAATGCAACTCAGCTCAGCCCCTCACGAAGCAGAGGAGGCATGTCTCTTTTCATTAAGGATTTAATAATGACTCAAGGGTGTGATTAAACTAAGTCCAGAGATTTTTCACCTCTGATCTGGCTTTTTGATGCGCGTTCATATTGGGCAAGAAAAGAAGCTTTGTGATTTCAATGTTGAGTGTAATTTGATTTGCTTTCCAAGGGCCAAAAGGTGCGTAATGGTACCATTAAATCCCTTGCCTCTAAGGTAAGCTAACTCTTGGCTGTAGACCCAAACTATAAAAAGAGGAAAGTAACATTTATTATCTCATCCTCTTAAATGCAAATAAGCATGTTTACCAAAATGTCCTTCAACCCATTCCTTCCCTATAATAAGTATGCAGCAGTTTCACTCATCCTGCTGTCACACCCCTCCATCCGACTGACCTCAGATAGACCTTTTCTGATTAAGAAACTGAGGCTCTGATTGGTCCAAAATGAAATGTTCTTTGGCAACACACTCTTTAATATCTGTAATGTTAAACATTACTCTGTAAAACACCCGCCTACATTCCTCTGTACATTTTATTATGAAATGCTGGGTAACACATTAAAAGAACTCTGCATGGTTTCCATAAGCCCCTCAGCTGGCGCTGTCACGCACGCGCACACACACATACCCACACACACACACACACACACGTTCTTGCTCACACACCCAGACACACCTCTCTCTCTCTCCCTCTCTCTCTCTCTCTCTCTCTCTCTCTCTCCCTCTCCCTCCTCGGCTCTCAGCTGCCAAACAGCTCAGCCTGTAATTATGGCTTGTCATCAACAGCCCCTGACTAGCAGCTATATATACTGAAGACCCAGCGTGCACAGACACGTAACCTGACACACAGAATGAGAATACCATACACACTAAACGTGCACGCAGATACATAACTGCATATTTATAGCAGTTGTCATTCAAAATCCCAGCAAGAGGTAATTTAGCAGCAGGCTAATTTGCTCCAATCCTTTCAAGGATTTTCTCCACGTCACTTCACGTGTATAGCAGGAAAATGAAATAGTGCATTTTCTCAAGGTTATAACTTTAATGTTAGCTTTCCTTTTGACGTGCAGTCCACAAAAGTTACACAAAAATATCTATATACTGTAATATTCAACTGTATCACGTTACTCTAAAACGCTGTGGATAGAATTCACATTGTCCTCAAAACTACTAAAAGACTTATCCTTATGGACCATAACTTTAGATCCTTGAGTACATATACAGCATGTACCCAAGCATTTGTATCCATTCGTACACACCAGGAATTGAATGGAGCCAAACTGCACTGACCTCCTTGCTGAGAAGTTCCTTTCCTTCTGTTCCCGCTGCACCTGCTGCTGGTCACCAGCGCACAGCATTGAAACGGCCCCACAAACTCTCCGCTGTGTTATTCAGTTTAACTTTTCCTTTGCCTCTGCCTGACTACGTCTAACCACTGAAACAGAGTGAGTCAGAGAGGCCACATGACTGGAGGGCAGGGAGGTCAAATCAAAGCGTTTGTGTGTGTGTGTGTGTGTGTGTGTGTGTGTGGGGCACTAGAGAGGAAAATGCTGCCTCCTCTCTGGTCACCGGCCCTGTTTTGGGTGAATCATTATTTGACTTCCTAATCCTAACTTGTAGAGGCCAAACTTGAAGCTAAATTCTGTTGTCGACAAAAGTTGTCGACTCAGCTTTGGTTTCAGCCTTTCGCAGAGAAAATGATGAATCTAAAGCTCCGATATGTCTGTACGAAATGGCGTAACATGTGGTGGTTCTCTTCTGCAGTGAACCAACAAAAGGCTGCATGGCAGCACGCATTTGGTCTGCAATGACAAGTTGCCTGTTGCAGGTGGAGCTTCTGCCCAGAGGAGGTCGGTGCTGCAGGTCTGCAGACTGCAGGTGCCTGCCAACAGCATGATCTCACCAGTGACCTCACAAAGCAAATAGGTGCAATGTGGCATAGAATATTAAAGCACGTAAAGCACGTAAAGAGCCATGGGTGGTCTGTTACATTTCATGTCTTTTGACAGGATTGCGAGAAAGGTTCCAACCGCCAAGTGTAAACCTTGCACGCCCGGTGATGAATACAGCACAGACTGTCATAGAAACCACAGTGGAAAGTTCAGTAAAAAAAAAATACCATCTGAGATCTAAACAACATGTAAAGAACTGAGACAAGGTTATATTTATGGATTAGACAACAAAAGAAAGATTCCTGCACTCTTGCATCATCAGGCGTACTGATAGTTGCACCATTAGAATGCTTTCCTCTCTTGTAGCCGTCCGGTTTATTCCTGCTCTCCTCTATCAGGGAAAATTATACAACATAAAAATGATTTGAGTATGTTGGGAAAAAAAAGTAGGTCAGTGGAGCCGACTGTCGGATGCACGTAGCGTGATATGCGGAGTGGTGATATTCCAGCTACAGTCGGTCCCCTCAGGTCAGAGCCGCTGACACGGAGTGGCCACTGACACAAACTACACTACTGCCGCTTCACTGTGTAGTATTGCTGTGGACAGAGAAGTTTATGTGTGGGTGGACAGTCAGTGTGTGCGCGATGAGGACGGAGGATAATGAGATTGTGCAAGAGTGCAGAGGAGCGGGTCAGTTCATGTGTGTGAGGTTTGTGTGAGAGCGAAATCAAGTCAGCTGTAGATCATTTTCCAACTTCCCGCAGTGACCCCTTTGATTCTGCTTCAGATATGCACTTACAACAAAGCAAATGATCACTGACAAATGTTTAGAGACGGCAAAGGAGCATTGATTTCATTTAGTCTTTGTCAGGCTGTGAAAGTGCATTAAGCGTCATATTCCTGTACATGACCCTCATTTATAATATACAGGTTTTCACCTCTGAAAACTTGAATAGAATCGAATGGAAAGTGTTTTATTGCTAAATCCAAAACAAATCTAAAATGGATGTTGAAGTATCATTGGGATTATTAAAACAAGAAGCTAAATGAAAGTCAAGCATGACCCTCTATCACTTTACCAAATCATTTTTTATTACTAGGAAATGATTCGCCCCGTAAAGATCTCAGTGTGTCTTTGTATAATAAAGCTGGTACACTGTTGACTTACAGCTGAGCAAAGCGACCCACTGATATTTCTGCTACATGAGTTCCACCTGCTGAATCCCAAACTGTTCCCTTATAAATCCTTTGTCATTACCAGCTGGTGATTTCAGCGAATGCCAAAAAATAATCAGTTTTTTGGGAGGGTGGGGGTGGGGGAAACAATACCTTTTTGCTTTTTGTCATTTGTCCGAAATTTAGATGTAAGCGGTGAAAAAACCAAATCTGATGCTTTTAATAACAGCATGTTTGTGTTTGTTCTTGTATCTCTCTTTATAGATATCAAACAGTCAGATCAGATGGCGTATAGATACATCTCCTCTCTCCTCCTCTATCCTCCTCCTCTCTCCTCCTCTCTCCTCCTCTCCTCCTCTATCCTCCTCTTTCCTGGGCACCATGTGGGCTCAGAGGGGGAAATAGTGTCCTGGGGTTTGGCTCTCAAGGCAAGTACAGACAAGACTCGGAGAGAAATCTGACCAGCCTTCTGGTGTTGCGGACTTCTCCATGCACTCTGTATATCACACTAATGTCTTGTGAGAGTGTGTGTGTGTGTGTGTGTGTGTGTGTGTGTGTGTGTGTGTGTGTGTGTGTGTGTGTGTGGTGGGGGTGTGTCCTCCGTTTCACCCTCTGGGCGACAGCTGAAAGCCTACACCCTAGAAGTTAGATTGATTTCATGTCATCGGCCTGAAAACATAATGAGAGCGAATAGTGAAGGTGAGATACAGTCGTATTAAACGTGTGCGTCCATAAAAGATGTCATTCTACGGTTGCAAACGTTTGTCTTTAACACCCAATTTAATCACATCTGTTTCTTTAGCATGATCATTTCAAGATACCTGTCTCAGTTACTGTTAATAAATGTAAGTGAACCCGTAGCTACTTTTAAACCTGAACTGAAAATGTGAAGTTTGCTGACTGAAGTGGAAGCACTTCAAGTAAAACCGGTCGGTCGCCAAGCAGCATGTACGATAGTAATTTAGGAATAACTCCACAAGTATCTACCACTTGATAAGGAAGACATTTTGACCCAATTCACACTAGCTCTCATCTATGAGTCGAGATAAGAGCTACTTGATGTGGAAACAAATGATGCTGATTTCTTTAGCCACCCAAATAGAATTCCATGCGACCCACCTGAGGGTCCCAACATGTGAGTAAACACATTAGTAGATAAACTCAAGCCTGTAGATTCCTTTACTTGGTCTTTTTGTCCTGGATTACTGGAGGATCGCTGTCCCATCACTTGTTCCAAGAAAACCTCTTGAAACCCGAGACAATGAGAAATTGAGTGTTTTTGACATTCCTCCTTTAAAACAGTCCTGCATGTTGTGTCATGCCTTTACTGCAGTACTTGTTCCCTCTCTAAATATCAGGTGTTGTTTAGATGAGAACTTTAAAGAAAAGCCCTTTGGCAAAGTTTAAGCAAAGGCTTAAAGTCAAAGGTGAAAACACTGCATCAAAGCTTTGACCCCTCTCAGGTTACAGTCTGTGCTATCTAAATGACATCATCAGAATGTAAAGGTCTGTGGAGAGACATCGGCTGAATAGAAAACTATTCAGAAAATTAGAAACAGTCTAAAAGACACATCCTAGTGCACAAGAACCAGAGACAACACTAAACATCATAAACTCTTCACTGAAGTCACAGCTGTGTTAACCGACGGGGACTTAGTTCAGTTTAACACACACAAAAATGCCAAAGTTTAAAGTCAAATGGAGAGTTATTTGCTATTTGTGTAACTCAGGGTGCTTTCTGAGAGTTGAGGGAAGCCTTGTCGAGCTTTCTGACCTGACCAAGTCGGTTAAACACAAGTTTATTTGCACAGAAAACATTGATTCAAGCCGTCAATCTCACACTCAACTTTACTTTTCCTGCCGTCAAAGCCCTGCTGCTGCTGCTGCAGCAGCTTTCCTCCTCTTTGAGACACACAACTCTTGTCTGCTTTGCTTGCGGCGTTTGTCGCTCCGCTGCCAAACACACGAGTGGAGCAGCATAGCAAACCAGCCCCTTCAGGCCACTCAGAAAGAGGAAGAAGGAGCTAAAGAGGCCGTTGTGTCCATTTCCGTCTCAATAAAGCTGCTGTGCACTTTTACTGATATCCTTTTTTTAATTTTGTGTATTTTTTTAAGGGTGCTGTGTGTGTGTGTGTGTGTGTGTGTGTGTGTGTGTGTGTGTGGTCCAGCATGATAAGAAGGGAAGAAAGCAGACTTGTGTTTGTGTAAAAACTATTAAATGGTCTCTGGTTCTGAACGAGTCCTTCAGGTCAGGTGGGAGTTGACGCAGAGGTGATTTTGCTGAGACTTTTGTCGTGATTAACCTTTTGGGTTGCATGTCAGCTACAACACTACAACAAGTACAAGACCATTAGTAAATATTACAAACTCCCCTGAATCACGCGTTCAGGCCCCTTGAAGACATAATCCGCTGGAACAAGTGGCTCTTGTTTGAGGCCCACGGTTCCCACTGAGCAACGTTAACTATCTTTCTGTTAGTTTATAGGACCTGAACTGGACTCAATGAGTGTGACTGAGGAGGAAAGGCAGGAAGAGTGTGGGAGGAAGTGCGCCTGTGGCTGTGTAAGCTCTGCTGCCGGGCCAAAAGGAGGGCTCCATAATGGAGTTTGCAGTGCAGCAGCAGAGATGACCGCAAAGACATCATATACACTCCCTCTTTATTACTGTAACTTTGAGGCCAGTGCCATATTTACACGGAGGGCAAATATCTCAGTAATTAATAGATGGAGAGCCATGTTCATGTTCACACATTGATGAGACAGTGCCTTTTTATGATCCACCACAAACAGGATTCAATTCATCTGCTTTGGATACTTTGGAGCTACAACTAAATAATCGCAAAACTAATGGCATTCCTGTCAGCCCCGTGTATGATACCGTGCTAACAAATGCCTGGATCTCCCAGTTCACGGCTCCTAGATTTGGGAATAACTTCACAGAAGAACACCCCCCCCCGCCCCCCTCCCCTCATTGTTGGTAAAAAAAATCTCAAAGATTTGCAAAGCCACCGCAAAACAAATGTTTTCAGAGAGATGCCTGGTGGTAACACATTTATATTCAGCGCCACTGAAAATGAAAATTGAATATGCAACACAAAACGCACAGCATCATTTTCATCACTAATCCAGGGAGCTAATTAGAACAGAAAATATAAGTGATCCACATTCTGCAACCTTCAGCTACGTCTGTGAATAGACACACCGATGGCTGCTGGCCAGCCGCTACGTGACGCCGTGCGCTGTGATTGGACGGTTGGTTGCAGGGAGTCAGCTGGCTGCGTACCTCCTGGCTGTGTTGTTCAAAGGAAACGTGACATTACCATCCGTGTCTCTCAGTCACAAGTGGGTCAGTGGAGGCATTAACATACTTTACACCCCGAGTGATGCGATAAGTGGGAATATCCTGCTGCTCGCTGTCCACTAATGATCAGCTTAGCTGCAGCACAGCAATGTCTTCAAATCTATAAATATACTAGTTTGGGCTGCAATTACACACCTCAACTCAGTGGCGCTGAGCATGTTTGTGAGGTGGGAAGCTGTATTCAGAATAGTTTAATCTGAAATTTTGCAACCGGTGTGTCAGTGGTCATGTATGACGCATCGTTAGACATAAAACACTCCTAGTCGAAGAAACATTGAGCAGTCCTCTTGAATTAATGTTCATCCTGACAGCAAATCCCCCCCTTTTCATCAGTTCCTGCAGTAGCTGAACTGCCCATCACTCTCCCAGGGTACCACTGGATGTAGGTTATGATTACAGCAGGCCCACGATAAAAGAGAACTGTGGTGCATAACGCTTGCTTAAAAACATCTGCCCGTTATACAAGAACACCCACACTGCGGAGGGCAAGGCTGAACTCGGCTGTCTGAAAAGGGTAAAAGTTGAAAAATCAATATACAAACTCTGCGCAGAACTCCTGTAAAAACACAGCCCCAAGCTCTCAAGTCCCGGATTCATTTAATGGAATAATTATAGCGATTATGTAACCGCGGTTTGGCAGACGTTTTTTTTTTTTCTTCCACCTAATAGAAATATTTTTGGTGGTAACCTTTTAAGCGTCAGCGGGTATCACAGCCCACTCAACCGTGCCCGAAATTACCCCACCTACACAGCCGACGAGATCCCTCTGGGCCACACTCGATCACGACCACAACACACAAACCCACCGGTCTGACCGCACTGGGAGCCTCGGGCGCCCGCTGGGGCCCTGCAGCCCACCTGTGCACCCACGCCTGCTTTTCAGACTCCCCCACTGACCCTCGGCAATCCTTACCGTCCTGGAAGAAGACATCCTCCGCTTCATCGCGCATCACCTCATCCAGGTCATCCTCCGCAATGCCGGCCATAGCCATCACTGTTCCTCTTCTCCTTCTTCTTGTCCTCCAACCCTCCCGCGCCCCCAACCCCCCCACCCCCCCAACCTCCAACCCCTCGTCTCCCTCGGCTGACTAGTCGGAGCTTGGGAAGGAGGTGACCGGGCTGTGAAATCAAATCGACGCCGGATCGGCCCCTTGGCTTCACGCGAAACAGTCCGATCACCAGCAGGCTCCTCGCTCGAGCGGCAGAAGACCGGGAGTGAGTGGAGATTCCGCTCTCTGCTGGAGGATGTGTGTGTATGTGTGTGTGTGTGTGTGTGTGAGATAGTGTTTAAGTGCCAGGTGAAGAGGGTGTGTGGGTGTGTGAGTAAGAGCGAGGACTCTAAGCGACCTTCACTAAGTTTCAGCAACACTGCAGATTTCATAATATCCTGTGCAAAGCTGAAGTGAGAGTGTGCTGGTTCAATAGCAATTGTAGGAGTAAGCGTGCGCATGTGTGTGTGTGTGTGTGCGTGCGTGCCTTTGGGGAGGATGGAGGATGGTGCATGCGTGCGTCCATATGCACAGTTTGGCGCTATGGCATGAGTCAGTTTGAGAGGCTGGTGATTAACAGGAATTATTAGATTCTGTAAATTGAGCCGACAAGGACACACAAAAACGGTGTAGAGGTGTGTGTGTGTGTGTGTGTGTGTGTGTGTGCGCGCGTGTGAGATGCGACTCTACTTGTCATTCCTTCACAGCTCACTAGGAAACATGGGACCACACTGATTGCTCTCTCTATTTTTTCACTTGGCCCACTTGGAGGGAGCCTCAGCACAGCTGATAACGTCTCCATGGTGCCGATCGGGATGCAGCCAATAAACACACACACACGCACACACACACACACACACACACACACCTGCTCACGAGAGGACTGATTCAGACTGTGGGAGGCTTTGCCTGTTCCTCTTATGAATTCATACAGTTTACACATGTGGGTCTTTGGCATTGATGAACAAACTTTTTTTAACAACTGCGCAGGTTGTTTGATGCCAAATGCTGCCAAAGAAATTACATGGAAATGACAAGAAATCTAGTTGGAATGTCAAATATTCCACCCACTGCATAACAGAGCAGCTTTATAACAGGTATCCCAGCAGTCAACATCTTAATACGCTGTGCAAAGTGTCATCATCTTATGGATAGTGATTTAGTTTAATTGTTATAATTAAAAGGTATCTAATGTGCTCTGATAAACTTTCCAGCCTTTTAGGCAGGATGAAGAGTTTTGGTCCCCAGGAGGCCTCCTACCAGGACCTCGCAAGCATTTCACCTTCCAACACAAATTAGTGGTATCAAGCAGTCTCAGCTCTTTTTTGCATTTAATTTATTGTAAGGTGGAAAAAGTCAAAAAAGCTGAGCGACATGGAATGTCTTGTCCCCTGCATATCCCACCTGGTCGGTCTACACTGTGCAGTTTCTCTGACTCACACCCTATTTTCACAAACCAATTCCAAACCGAAATAGAAACTGGGCCTTAAGTCAGTTCATTATCAGGCTTCCTCTCCCCTGCCACCGCCTCCTTTAAGGCCAAAGCTCAAGGGAACGGACCCGGACACAAACTCATTTTCACTAAGGCTTCTCCAGACCATCCAGATGCATTACATCTGTCACACCGCTAGATGTGGGATGTGGAAAAATTTGAAGAACTTGGGGCCGACATTTTATTTGTGAATACAAATGTGTAGAATGAGTGGATGTCTCATTATCTTGAGGTCTATGAGGAGGATGTGACGAACAGACCTTGGCGGAGTGTGTTAAAGATCTTTAGCATGTTATTCTGTGGTTACCTTCATATCGTAAAAGTGATACCTGCATTATTTATAGGTACGTTTTTTGGACTCTGTGGCACACCGTGCTTACAATATCATAAGAAACAATGTTTAATCCAAAATGAGCGGTGTGTCACAAAAAGCAGTGTTATTCATCTTAAAATGAAGGAAGGCACAAAAGACTGCAAAAGCTTTTGAGGCAATTTACAAGAACAAAGGAGAAACTGTCCCAGCAGCAACAGGAAATTACGGAAAGTGGTGAAACACATTGCATAACGAAAAATATCTGAAATCTCAAAGATGCAGAAGAAACGTACTTGCAAACACTGAATCAAGATTTAAATGTTCTCAAACCGACATGGTGGTTTACATAAGACAGCATTGGCATTCTGATTCTGATGTTAAAAACACAATGCAGGAAATGGAGAGTCCCTGGTCATGAGACACGTAAACAGAACCCTGAAGCATGCAAAAACAAAGCTGATGCCTCCTGCAGATCCTTCCCACTCCCATCTGTTCACTGCTTTAATCGTCACATGTTGACACCCGGTGACTGTATCGCGATTCATGTGCAGCGCTACAAACTAACCCCAAAGTTATTCACAGCTGAAGGGTGCGTGCGGTTTTGAAAACATTTAAAATCGGATCAGTTTCAGACGTTTCAAAACAACTCCATTCTTGTTCCTTCGCTCAGCAGAAGCGTCTGACTATGAGCCACTTCACAGGCAGCAGGGCCACAAAACCCAGGCACTTTTGGGTTGAATTTGCCTCGCTGGGTTTTAATGACTGGTTGCATTGTTGTGCCAGCAGAGAAAACCCCTGCTTCGGGAAATGCAAACGCATGCTGCTGGATGCAAACACACAATGCCACTGACACACACACACACACACACACACACACACACACACACACACACACACACACACGTCTGTATAACGATTCTCAAACAATGCAACCAAAACATTGTGCAGACAAACACACACGCAGTTGTTACTACGGCGTTGCAAAGAGTAGCAGGCCCACTTGGTACAATGGTGATGTTTGAATGGCTCAAACAAAGGAGCTCTTTGGCATCAGATGACGAGTGGCCTCCTACACACTCGCTCCTCGGGCCCTGATGCATCAGAGCGCCGCCTTTTACTCTGGACTCAAATATCCGTTATTAGCATGGAAGCCGCTGCTCGTTAGTATCCGGGCTAATTCTATGGTGCTAGCTAATTGGCGAGTACGTAGCCATAAAAAAAACCCCGAGAAACTGGAGAAGATCATTTGCTTTGTTCTACTCTCAACTGGCTGGAAGACTCGTTGAAGCACAACAGCTCTGCATAAAGCAAAGGAAGAACATTCAGTCAAGTTAACTTTCAGTCCAAACTAACAGCTTACACATACTTCAAAAAGAAGAGATTCACAACTCAGATTCTATTTCAATAACCCCTCTCTGATTCAACAGTAAAACGATTATATAAAAGTTTGTCAGATCGACTGTAGTTTAGTTTACTTGTTTGTGTTTGAGCTGACTCATGCTTGGAATTAATCAATGTTCACAGCCGCTTATTTATGCTTTCTGTTTGTTGTTTCAGGGCCATAAGCGATTCTGTTCTCTGGTCACTGAGTTCATCTGCTGGATGCCTATTCCTGGACATTTGGGGGTTTCAGTAACATGGGGTTTATTTCAGCACTACAAATAGAATACAAACTAAGTCAAATTAAGGCCAACAGAGTTGAATAAAGCCTTCGATCTTCATGTTATCGCAACACTATTTCAAGCAGGATACATGAAACTTGATCTTTATTATTATGATTTCTCATGTGGTGCAATTGCATTTATGGGTTTATGTTTTTTCTTTAAACTACACTAACATACTTTATTTTCATGATCTGGAAATGAACAATAACATCTGGTTATATCTGTGAAGCACATTTCTATCTAGGACTGCAGAGAATAAAAACATGTCCACGAAAAGAAACAACGAAACTGTCAATGAAGAGCGGAACATGTACCCGTCGCACAACAGTTTATTGTTGCAACACAAAAAGCCAATTCATAAATCTCGTGTAAACTGGATTTCTGAGTAAAGGGAACTCGATTAACAGCGTGTCGTAACAGCACGTCACCTCAGACGGCCCACATATCAAACACAAAAGCACGGCAGCAAGTTTAAGGTGACGGATAGGAAAACTACTGCGTAAAGTTTTTGATGTCCGCATAAGATCCCACAGCACGATGGGTCTGGGTCTACGGTGATGGAGGAGGAAACAATGTCCTGTTTGGAGGCCGCTGAACTGTAGCTGATAATTCCCACGGACTAATGTGCGAGTCACAGGGAACGGTTGGTGAAAGAATCTTCTCCCCTCACCCTCCGCCTCTTGTTCTCCCCCCTCTAAGAAATGGGATGATTGTGAAGGGGCGCCCGGTTACCCTGGTTACAATAATGAGGGCATTGCGCGGTGAATCCAATTTGTCACGGCCCTCTCCGACTCGGCCGAGGTGCACGGCTGTGAGTTAGGGTTTGCGTGTGCCACGCTGTGGTTCCAATTGTCTGATGGAGGACGACACCACTGCAGCCATATTGCGCACTCAATCATGCATGTAGTCACGCACGCTTAGAGGCAGAAGCGTGGTTTCCACTGTCTCTGCAAACTGCAAACTGCAAACAACCCCAATTAGAGATCAAAGAGTGGATCTTACATTCCTAAAAATTCACACAGCAAAGACACTGGAGATAATAACATCTTGAACTTGCAAATGAGCGCTGAATTTAAATGTAAACCTTTCTTAGCAGAACAAAGCGGCGGCCTGTAATTGTTTGAATACGCTGGCTGGTTCGCTGCACAGGAGGAAGGGTGGCGTTGACAGAAAACAGGCAAAGTTAAGCTACTAAAAAGCAGCAAACAACCTACTGTAAGAATGTTGATATCTTTTCCTCTTTACAGGGTTGTGCGTCCTGACTCTCCGGTACATTACGATAAAGAATAATCCCAGCAGACGCCTCCTCGCCAGCGTGAAGCCTTCTCCTTTTGTTCTGTCACTAATTTTAATTCCGAGCCCTCTCCCTGTCTCTTCCTGTCGCCTTTGTATTTTGTCTTTCTTCATTTGACAATCAGATCCTTTTCTCTCCCGCTCATTCACTCTTTGCCGTTCTGTCTCTGTCCCGGAGTGCACCGAGGGCATCGGACAATGGCAGCGATACAGCCGCTGGACGCCAGCTGGGCAGACTGGCACCGCAGAGATGTCAGTGCCCACTTTGTGGCCGCGGGCTTCACCTGAAGGGAGGAGATGACAGGCGGCCGAAGAACTCGCCAAATGAACCAGCACCCCACAGATTTATATCCGTCCTTTTGTTTTTGACACTCCATGGGGATTAACACGCGTGCACTTTACACAAACTGCACAAAAAGTGCTTTTTAATGTGTAGATCAGGTATTGATAAGATGGATTTACCTAAGGAGCAATCATTGGCTGCTCAATAAACACCACCCATCAATCCAACGCTGAAGCTGCGCCATCGAGACTTCGGTTATTCTAGCTTTCCCAAACAACTCTGCCTTTATGAGCTCTTGAGTGAACTGTAATCATTAGCGTGGCAGGCTATCATGTCTGCGACAGAACACGTAAAGAACTTAGACTACACTGTGAAAGGTGTCGTTTATAAGAAGATGTGCAGGAACAGCTCGCCCACAGTATGGAAGCTGGATGCGTTATACTTATACAAAGAAAGAGGTTTGCTCATGCTTTCTCTTCATCATCCGTTCTTTTTGCAACATTAAAAGTACATTTGAAATGTTCTAACAAATAAAATCTGATGTCAAGCAAGGTTATGTTGTGATGAACGTTACATTTAGTCATATTTATGTGTGTGTGCGTTATTAATGCCATTTCTTACGATTTGATTGTCAATAAATACTGGGACCTGCCAGGTAATATTTTACCACAATATATATGTATGTATTTAGCAATGAGTTAAGATTTACAGCCTCTTTTACATTCATGATTGAGAAAAGCTGTAAAAATTTCATAAATGTCAGAAACCAACTCATCTCACAGAAAAAGGATCTTTGTCGGCCACAAAGGAGAAGCTACTTCAGTCCACCTCTGAAATTAAAGAAGTAGTTTAAAAATAACGATTGTGCATAGCAACAGTACCTCAATGAAAAGTAAATGAAAGTCCACTCAGGCTACGGACAGAAGATCACTTTCTGGTGCATTATTTTAACATCTCGCCACACCTCACATTGCAAAACGCAGGCCTTTTATTGACATTTTCCCAGGGTGGGAGAGTTGCAGCAGGGTGGGGCAGTAGAAAGCCACAGTTTCCTCTCCCACGCCACTCGGCACATTGCCTTGTCCTCCCTCATGCAGTAGAGCCAGCACCTGCAAGAGGAAGTCAACTTTCAAACTAGAAAAAAAAACGGCAACTGATGAAATGCACCCAAGATGGACAAAATGACGCAATATTCCCCAGCGTTACCACCTCCGCTGATGCTGTTTGAGCTGCGAGATGTGCGGCGTGACACCTACAAACATACATTTGGGTGAGAGAGAAAAGTGAGCAGGCAGAGGTGGGGTGCGTTTAGAGATTTAAATATGAAATGTATTCCATGTAAACAGGCAGCGACGATATCACAACACAGCTTCTGAGAAGTAAGGGTGTGGATGTGGAAGGAAGGTTGGGCAATGGTGTGTAACATAACATGAAGTGCCTATTGCAGCCGTGCAACAGAGTGCACATGTGCCACAGCAGCCATGCAGGAAGTGGGTGGAGGACTGGTTCCAACAGGAGGATGACAGAACTACTGTGTGAAGTGTTACACGTGTAGCCTTTCTGCCCCGATGGTCAGAGGAGGAAGGGCAGTGGGAGCTGAAACTGTAGTGACAGCTCGTCATCACGCATGAGGGAACCTTAAAAAACAACTAAAGACCCTGCGTCTGTGTGTGTGTGTGTGTATGTGTGTAAGAGTGGGTTCTCCTGGTGGCTGGAGTAACTCCAGAAGGACGACATCAGCCATGACTAGACATCTGTCCATCTCCCTGGAGGATGTTAATGTTTAGTTACATCAAAAGTGCGTGACCTATATACATCTGCTCGAATATCAATTTGTTCTGGAGTCTGCACTTAGTTTCAGATATTCCATGAAAAACGGGTGAAATTATGATAAATCACTGTCATAAAAGCAAAGACATGTATGTTTATAAGTGGGATGATGGTGAGGTTTGTAGCAAAGGCTGAATATACTTAAAACATTTACAAAATACAATAAAAATATGAATATAGACACGTTGATTTCTTTCTTAAGTGGTAGTTAACATTTATGGGGCTTTAGTTGATTGCACTATTGTTGTAAAAGACAATTTAAACAGCAATGGTTACTGTAAACTCATCTTTGCAATTATGTGCCCAACAGGAGAAATCTCCCGGGAAAAATGTTTGATTTGTGGCACAAACCAATGCAAAGCACAAACATGAACACCCTTTATTTAATTCCACATGCACGGACGAAGCAGCAGATGCCAAGATCCAAAGTTTGGGTCAAGCGAGAAAAAAAAAGGCTGTGCATTGTACTTTTCCAATAACGCAACCTAGTGGCTTCCTTTCACGAAACTCCACACCCCCCGTTTGAGCCGCCGGATCTCATTTAGAGATTTGTCGTCTCCAATAATTAAATTTTAGTTGAGCGACAGACCGAGACTCTCCCACTGCACGGAGAGAGTTAAGTCACGTCCGTCTTTCCGGTTCATCAGCATTTGAATGTTTCTTCTCATCACTGGAGCCAGCATGGGTTTAAGCAAGGCCGGCATCTTGCACGCGCGCACGCACACACACACACGCACACGCACACACACACACACTTATGTTCGACTGGCATCGCTCTGAAGGGAATGGACACTCATGAAAGCCACATCCTGGCCACCATGAGTTCTACTGAGAAGCACAAAGAAGGAACTGTCCCCTGGGTCGGAACCCGGTGACGTGGGAACCATGAGCTCACAAGCGAGAGCTGCCACACACTCACAGGATGCCAGACCTGCCAGCCTCGGCCCAGAGACTCATGTTATTTACCAAAAAACATCTTCAGACAAGAATATTGGATCCACATTGATGAGGAGACAAAGCCATTGAGAAAAGAAAGAGAGAACATGTTTTTGCGTACAACTAATATTGCAATGTGGAACACTGCTCCTCTAAACAACTTAATGTAGTTTTGATTTATAGCAGCCCGGGTATATTGTTTTGCTGCATCGGGATATTAAAAAAGCACCTCGCAAAAAATAAATTAAAAAAAACAACCTGTGCGTTGCATCCATCACAGCATATTATTCTGCATGTTCCTTGTATTGACTGTGTTCAAGGTGTTTTCTTGTAAACATTTGATCTGTCGGTCATCATGAATGAGGCTGATGGAACTCTAGAAGTTAACCTGACGCTTTAACTGGCAACATTAATAAACAAGCTGCATTTCTTCATTTCCAATTGCTGTTCGCACAATAAACAAAATCCAGCCACCTTTGATTCATTGGGATGTCAATTCAAATAACACAAACTTATCTAAATCCTGAGAAAATAAAAGCAAAACGAGCTCATTTGCTAGGCATGCTGGGAAAATGTTATTTTTGTAATCATGATTTTCCATCAGTCTTTCCCTCTTGCAGCAGTGCTGCTTGTCTACTTTATTATGTGAAATTACAGAGCAAAGGCTAACGCACTTCCACGCTCACATGGGCCCTCAAAGCTTCTGAATTCAATTGTTCTAAAGGAGGGGCGCGGAGGAACATGTTGATAAGCAGAAGTGGAAGAAGGCAGAGCAAATGGGTGCGTGAGAGAGAAAGGGGAAGTGAGAAAAGAGAGCGGAAGAAAGTGAGCGGCGAGGGAGGCCGAGAGACCAGTTTCCAGCTACGGCTGAAAACGGGATGTAGTGTCCTGTGATGTAGTTCTACCTCCCAACACCGCCTCCAGAGGCTGCAGCGAGGAGGAGGCGCGTTGCCATGGAGTGGGAAGATTTTCAGAGAATCCACCATTACAAATCCTTTTGTAGCGAGAAGAGAAGAGGGGAGGCAGGGAGATAATGAGAATATGGGGGGGGGGGTTCAGGCCACAAGGCCGATAAGTGAGAAGAGAGATGAGAAAGGAAGCAATAAAGCAAATGCATCAAGGGGCAGAGGTGAGGGACACAGAAGTATGCAGGCAGGTCGTAGACACACAATAATACAATGTGGTGAAGTGTTTGGGTTCCACAACGGCCTCAGATCCCTGACCGTTTTCATTCCGCATGTTTGTTTCTGCATATTGTATGTATGTATATATATATATATATATATATATTATATATATATATATATATATTCAGCGCCCTAAATTATTCATTAAATCAGTCGGATGATCTTGTGTGGCACTTTCTCCTTTACTTTGTGCCGGAAACGGGAAGAATACATTGAAATCATCAGAGAGGAAAAGAGCCTTTTTCATCACATTACACACACTACGGCATTGTCCAGAGGAGAGTGGGTGCGATGTTTCATGTCGATTGTGTGTTAGCGTACGTGTATGCGCCTGTGAGTTGAACTGGAATGTAGACGCCATTCAGCCATTGTATTATCAAACTGTGGAGGCCCTCTACTGGTGGCTACTAGAAACAATGGAAAGCGAATAATTGAAAAAAGACTTTGTGCATTAAAAGTACAGTAAATATAACACTAGTTCATTTCAAAGAGGAAACTCGCACCAGAACAGAAACACTGATCCCCTCATCAACATTGTGATGTATGACACGTGCATATCTTACATCCTAAGTGACTTGAAACCACAGTGGAAGACGACCATCATGCACGCAGTGCCGTAGGCTCGTTCACACACATCACACAATCAAAACTTCTTGAAGGAAAATTCCAATTGTGATGACTAAATAAAAAGAAACTAATTCAGCTTCAATCAACAGAGATCAGGTAAAAGTCTTGAACGTCTTCTCCCTCATCAATAAATACTGAGATAATCAATAATGGACAAAGCCTAAGTGTTCCGAGGAAATAAATCAATAGCCTTCAGCTTCAGCGCTTTGTCCTCTTTGGTGCGGCCTTCAAACCGCTGACCCCGGAGGAAACATGTCTACTACCAGAAAACACACAAGACAATTAATGACAGCGTCACACAACAGTGTGCTGATGTCAAATTATGCTCCATCTTCAAAACCTCCTACATTCATAATGTATGCAGGAACATGGCTGTGGTGTGTGTCAGTGCCTCCATTCAGCGTTGATTGAATGTTGTGCGGGCAAAAAATAATAATACAGGGCAGCTCAGCAACATTCACACAACACGTGTATCGCTACGCAGGAACCGTACCAACGTATCCACACCTTAAATATCCTCAGAAATCTTGAATCCACAGAGGAAATGTGTGTTTTCTTTGGGACAACAGTTTGTAATCAACGCTGCTAAATATTACCCATGTAGACCTATTTGGCACGGACACAAGTGCTGTAATAAATTAATTTAATTCAACATTCACAGATGAAATCTGATCAAAGAAAACGCAGCCAAAGGTCTCCAACAGGATTTATTGTAATATATTTGTGTAATATTTAAACGTTTGTTGAGGTTAAAAAAGATTTGTCTTCAATAATCCAGTCATGCTTACCTGTACAGCCACTGAAAGCACTCATTTTGAAATTACCGCTAATAATATGGATTGACTGAGTGCAAATCATATGATAGATGGAAGATATACAGGAGAGCTTCTTATGAACAACCGCTTCAAGGAGAAACTGATAAATCTTATCGAACACTGGGGAGGTGGGGAGGCAGTAGCGGGGGGTATCTGCTACCCGCTTGCGAAAAAAGTAGAGTAACACTTATGAGTTACATTACTAATTTAAAACACAAAACCTAGAGAACGGTGCAGTATTTTATTTACATGGCCAAAGCAGATTATCCGCAGCACACGACTTCACTGGGAGCTTCTCAGGTTCATGGCGACACTTAAAACCACTAAGAGACCCAGGGGACAGGTATTTTTAGAAACGACACAAAATACGACGACTGGGAAAAGCCAACGTGGAACAGGACTACAGGTCTATTGTGCGATTAGCAGACACTCACGGCTGAAGTCCCTGCGGCAGACACGGGGCCTCCAGGGTCGCCTCCGTATCCAGTTCAGACGCCGAGGCACCTCCATGATGCCGAGCTGGTGCCAGTGTGTGAAGGCCACTCATCCATCAAAGAGCAGCACCCGGGTGTTTCTGTCCATCCCCGGGACAGATTATCCCCCCCGGAGCATCAGTGGACCCAGAACCCGCTTTATCTCTGAGCTGGTCCTGCACTCTCTGAGTGAGACCCGTTCCCGAAGCCGTCGTGGTGCTCGACTGCATTTCCCCTGCACTGCTTTATCTTTTATGCATGAGTCAGTGGAACCCAACTCCCTCCACTCCCGGGAGGGGGCGCGGGGGGAAAGAGAGGCAGAACTCTCCCCGGGCAACGGGCGCCTATCTGCAGGCACCATCCGAAGCAAAGAGTGCCCGCCTCGCTGAAATGTGAGGCCTCTGCAGTGAGCCCTCAGGGAGGCGAGGAGGCGGGGCTTAGCTACCTGAGGAGGCTGGGAGGAATGCGGTCAGACAGAGACACCAAGAACACCAAAAAAACTATTGTTATTTATTCATTATTGTGCTCACAATAAAGAATATATTCATGTATTCATGTTGAAAACACATTCAGTGTTCAGGAATCCTGTATTACATTTTAAACTGTACATGGTGCAGACTTCTTTGTTTTGCATTTATCTGCTGATGGAGTCATATTATTAAATATAAATGAATGCCAATCAGCTTCAAAGAAATTTCCCAAACATCAGGTTTTTAAAAAGCTTGTTTGCTATACATAAAAATGAGTGAGCCATATTCAACCGCGTCATATTCTTACATTATAGTTAAAAATACTTTCAAGAGTGTGAATACAAATTTGTTAAAGGGTTAGGGTTAGATTGAATATTTACGGTTAGGTTAAATATATACCCACTCAAACTACCTCAACTTTCCAGTCTGCGTGGAGGACGATAGATCAGACCATTCAAAGTCAATGAAACACATTTTTTACTCGCCTTTATTCAAATAAAAATATTTAAAAAAACACGGCAGCTTCAGGTGTCAGTCTGAGCAAACTAGACATCCTCCCCTAAAAAGCATAGTTTTACATTTGGTTTGTCCAACAAATAATAAATTAAAAAGAAACCACAATCCTACAAAGAATGACATCACAAGTTCAAACATCAAAACCAGACCCACCAGAACGGAATAAACAGTTTCAGGAGGTTCAACCCCTTAACACACGTTGAACACACTGCAACATTCATTTCCGAGTATATAAACGTCACAACATTATAATCCATCAAATTACCTTGACAACGTCCTGTTGTCTCAGCACATATACGGTGACTTTCTTCATCAAGTAGACCACACTCACAAAAATAGACAACACCCACAGAAGGCACATAAAGGCCGTAAGGACACAACACTACAGGTGTAATTTCCTCACACACACACACAATTTGCTGCAGGCTTATAGAAACACGGTCCAACGATCAGCCCGTCTAAGACCTTTGGCTGTGAACGGTGAACAAGTGACCCCAGCTGGTGATATATTGACAAGGCAACATCTTTAAATACACACATCCCATATATATATTTGTGTTACAAACTATTAAGACAGGAGTTCGGGTGAAGACAAAAGTTCAAGATAACAGCTACAACGTGTGGACATCAGCGTCCGTTTGTGGGAGGAGACCCAAAAGGAGTGTGGTACGAACAAACGTCGATACGGAAAACCGTCACAACTACATTGTTACATTAGTCCCATGTGACAGGAGCAGCATACGCAAAAAGTTTAAAACTCTGGATGGGTTCTTGATTTCTGCGCGGAAGAATCTGAAAACACGTCCCTGGATGTGAATATTAGTTACCACTAGAAGGCAGCAGAAATCAAATATAGCCCTGAAGCATTCAAAGGGTTCATGGTGGAACAGAAAGAGGATACACGTACGGACGGATTCATCATCATTGTCAGCTGACGCGTCAATAGGCTTGTTAAAAAAAAATAAAAAATAAAAAAAAAACAGCACTTTTGTAAACAATCCAATTATTACAAATTAGTCTACTTGGTCATCCAGTGTGGTGATAGACGAGGATGACGCTTTTCCAAGAACAAGGTCTGTCTGCCATACCGATTGAGCTGATGTAAACAAAATGAACCGATAAAAAATCCATGAGAACGACACACTGGTTTGCATTTGTAAAAAAGGCACAAACATGTTAGAATACATCTGTGTGCTTCGTCACAGGCTCACCATAACGCTTTCTGTCAGCTGTGTGCGCGAGAGTTTCAGTGGTGTGGGGGGAATTACACGGATAACACTGTACGAATAGCATGTGAATGTGCTCGAGTTAATCTATGCGGTGCCGTTTGGAGGGTCGTACTGAGCACAGCAGGCTTTGGCTGGAGCATTTTTTTTTTTATGGCTAGTGCTTGAGAGGACAAAGGAAGAGGTGTGTGGAGCTCACCTGCCCAGTTTTCTTCATTCTCTGCTAAATCAAGTCAATCTATACTCGTTTAAATGCCGATTGTCTAAAGCTCTCAGCTTCCTGGGTGTCGTTCCTTCTCTTCCATCCCTCCTTCCTGGCTTTCAGACGAGGGTTTAGCTGCTCCATCATTCAATCTTCGCCGGGTCCAAATTGTCCAGGTCGATATCAGGCGAGGTCACACAGCACAGGAACAGTTTTTGGGTGTACAGGGAGATTTTATCTGTGGTGATTAAATAAAGGAAAAATAATGCAAAATAACTAAAGAGAACATCTTTGAAAATAAAGTTAAGATTGAGTGGAGTGAAGATCCCGTATGAATATTCATCCTCAACCACAAGATGAAGCCATAACCAGATGCACTAATGTCATGTGAGATCATAGGAGGGCTGGCGGACACACACGTGCATGATTCACTAAGTAGAGATGCTTATTAAAATTAGCAATAGTGTTTTAGAACAAATGGTGCGAGGTTTGGGATATTCTAAAGGATTTATAGTTGCACTACAGAACCCTTTCCAGTATGTGGCTCAAAAGTACAGTGAGCTTTGAAACTGTAATCTCAATCACGCTTTAGCTCTTAACTCCAAGACAAGGAGTTTTTACATGTGCCAATGGAAGCTGGTCTATTGTAAGACCTGTAAGCTACTTTAAATAATAATATCGCACAGGGAAAGAAAAAAACCCATGTATCCACATTTTTAACGTTTAAATGACTATCTGTAATTTATATGGGACTCAGATCTTATTTGCCAGTGTTTTTACCTGAACGTTACTCATGTAGTGTATGGAACTTAATGGTTAAAAAGAATTTCCCCTTTCAAATTCAACCCCCAGTCTGCATATTTGTATAAATGGTTCAATTTTCATTCATTCCATAAAATGCATCTAAACAGTGAAGCGAACTGAGTGGGAGGGTCTCAAAGCGCCAGTCGACGCCTCTTACCGATCATCTTTCTGAGGAAGGCTGGTCGTGAGCTGGGTGGCAGGTGGATGCAGACGTAGTAGACTGGTACACCAGACAACGCCACAGCAATTCCCACCAGAGAGTTGACGGTGTCGCTGTAGAGGGGAACTACAACCAGAAAAAGACTGCACAAGCAGTAGACAATCGGGAAGAACAAAGAGAGCTGCAGGGGAAGGGAGCGAGGGAGGACGGACACACAGGAGGATGATAGACAAGGGTTCAGTGAGAAAGTGCAAGGAGAGAAGAGGAAGGGGGCGCAGAGGCAATGTTGAAAACTTTTTTTAAAGTTGAATACACAAATATAATTACATTCCATACATTTTGAATATTTAACTGTGGGTCTAATCAGCCGTGCAGTCACTTTCATGGTTACTAAGACAACCAGATGGGCTACGTGATTAGATTTAAAACATCATGAGCTTTTAACATAGTTATCAAAGCTCAAAGCCATTGCTGTGGGGGCCTGCAAGGGAGGCGATGTAGATGAATAAATGGTCTAAAACAGAACATTCTGTTCAGAGTACAGCTCAGTCACAGCTCTCGTTTTTTCTTACTGTGAGATGTGGGTTTCTGTTTGTGTGTTTTTTTATAATCTTTTGACTTGTAGAAAAGATGGTGTGACCGGATGAGACCATACAAGTCAGACAATGTGAATTGTGGAAGGGAGATCACAGGAAAAATGAAGATAAAATATTATCTGAGATAGCGCACCTGTGACCGAAAGGGAGAGCCAGTTTGAACCCATCTTCAGGGCAAGACCGAAGGCTACGTGAAGGAGTACCAGGCACTCATTGTTCGGGGAAGGCAGAATGTTACAGAAGGATGAACTGGGTTGAACCAACGTTCAAGGACAAGAGAGGTTATAAAAAAGAGCAGAGTCAGACAGTGGACGGACTCTGAGAGGGACAGCTTGCGAAGTGTGTTTCAGGTCTCCAGGTATACCTGCCGAGGATTGCTCGAGTAGCACTTTATCTCTTCTAAATAAAATGTTAACTTTTTTAACTTTAATTGAGCGCCGTATTGGATTCTTCTCATCAACCAACTCGGGGGGATAGGAAATCCCAACAATTTTGGGGGCTCGTTCCGGGATGAGAAGTTTTCCTGTATAGGTGAATTCGGTCCAAGACGCTTTCATCCGCTGAACACTGCGTACTCCCAAGGCCGCCTCAAACCAAGGTAAGCAGAAACCTGTTTCCACTAATTCTGCATATTGGATAATCTAAAATAAGGAGTACATTGTGGATTGGTGGTGAAGGAACCAAATTGATACACGAGCAATTCGCTAAAGTTAACATTAAGGAAACCGGTAAAAGTGCACAATAGTACCGGCGAGTACCAAGGGATCAATGATCTGACACAAATAAAAGGATTTTGAATCCTAGTCTTTGGTTTGGCAACCCAATCAGTTCCTGATGAGGGCTGAAGTCGCTAGGCGAGTGTCCTGGGGATTTGAGGACCCCCGAAAACTGGTCTTTGGTTTGGCAACCCCATCAGACCCTGACGAGGGCTGAAGTCGCTAGGTTGGAGTCCCGGGGATTTGAGGACCCCCGAATCCCAGGGTTAGAGGCCCTAGGAGGTGAACCTTCTTGAATCCTGTGGGTTAGAGGCCCTAGGAGCAAAGTCTCCTTAAATCCTGTGGGTTAGAGTCCCTAGAAGGTGAACCTCCTTACGACAATATTTGCCAATATTTGCCAGTGGTTCCCCTGTTGATTCAGGAGACGTCTCCAACAACAGGAAGGCAGCCAGAGGAAAGACGCATCGGATTCTATTTTTTACAGAAATGTAGCGCCTCTTTTGCCAAAAAAGCTATACACACACATTTAAAAAAGATTTGACCACAACCAAATTACCACAGTAAGAGGGAAAGCAAAAGGTTACTGGAAGTCGGCGTCGATGTGATTATTAAACATGCACGTCAGCGTTCACGTTTAATCAACGGCTTACCTTGACAGGCCGGTGCAGATCAGGAGCTTTGAAGCGCAGGTAGATCAGGCTGGCTATTGACAAGCCAATGAACAGCCAGTAGTTGAAACTGAAGTAGTTGATTAATTGGAAGACGTCAGGTACAGACAGGAAGATTAGAGACATGCCTCCCTAAAAGGAAGACGGTTGGAGCTCAGCAGGAACACAAGCCTCAAAACAACCAATTATGCGCAGTTTATCACTTAAACTGTCAGAAATGCATAATCCCTACATTGAAAAGCAGGGCAGGAATGGGGGTGAAATGTTCTATGTGGATCATGCACAGCATATTGGGCAGGTGACCTTCTCTGGAACCAACAAAGAACAACCTGCAGGCGAAACAAAATGTTGGAAAGATGTTGCTGCTTAGTTTTGCTCAAAGATTACAGGCAGAAATGAGTTTTTTTTTCTTTTTTAGGACAGCAGGGTAAATCTGTATACGAGTTTGCCTCGGACTTACCTGGAGGCAGCAATGATGGAGGAGTTGAGGCCTCCGTAGCAAGAGATGGCCACAGACAGAGGGATCAGCCACCGCGCCCAGCCCAGCACATCATCCGCAAAGGTCTGGGGACAAATTCAACAAAGCATCTTACTGCTCTCATAGATTTATTGGTAAGTTCTTTGTGATGATGAAAAAAGGCTGGTTCTATGATTACTTATTCATTCAACATAATTCAAAGATAATTTATCATCACAATGAACTTTGAGGTCATTTTTAACCACCAAACTGTAAAAAGTGGACGCTTGTGCACCATTTGAAGCAATGATATACCAGATATTGTAGCAGATAATAAAAGCCAGTCAAACTCTCCCTCCTCCATGACTAATCACATTATCACGTTCCCAAGGTTCTGCGTGGGGCGCTAACCTCTTTAGCTAAATGAGGT
This sequence comes from Apeltes quadracus, assembly GCA_021346845.1. Taxonomy (NCBI): domain Eukaryota; kingdom Metazoa; phylum Chordata; class Actinopteri; order Perciformes; family Gasterosteidae; genus Apeltes; species Apeltes quadracus. The sequence continues at coordinate 7,980,080 of CM037926.1, read as the reverse complement.
TCCTGCCATCATCTCGATCTTACAGCTACAAATAACTCAAAGGGACAACGCAGCAGACACCAGTGAGCCTGGCTGCCAGCCAGACGCAGAGAGACAATAGCACAAGACGGGAAGCAAAGATCAAACTATCCCTGCGCGGCTGAGCAGATGTTCATTTGAACCAGACTCGTGAGGCAGACGGCCGGATTTGGTTTCTGCTCAGTTCCAGCTCCTTCGGTGCACGAGGAGAACGCATCACACGACTCACCACAGCGACAGCATCGCTGCTGAGCACTCTGTCGGCATCCATGACGACATAATAAGCCACGTTGGTTAGGATGTAGATCACGGTGACGATGGGCATGGAGATGGCGATGGACAAGGGCAGATTCCTGAAAATGAAAAAAGTAGATTTCATTTGCCAAGATATCTCTATATTACTTATTTATAGGGGTGTAACGATCCATCTATTTCGTCGATGTATCGATTTATATTTCTCCAACCCAACTACATCGATCTGTGCTCAGCGAGTTCGCCTTACATACATCGATCTAACATCGTTTTAAAATTAAATAAATCAATTGTATCGATACTAGGAAATAACTCATTGGATTTAAGCACGTCAGACTTTATATGGATGTTTTTTCTTAGCACTTTTATTGACTGAACCGTGACGTGCTCACGCAGTATGCATGTCCTGCCGTCCCGAGCCCCGAGTCAACTTCCGGGTTTCACGGGCAAAGCCGACGGGATGTTCCACAGGGGTTGAAATATAGAGGGGTTTTGCGGGGGTTAGGAGGGGGAAACCATTATTGCAGGGGTGTTTTTTGTGTATATCACTAATACAGGTTTTTTTCTGCTACACTGCTACAGCAGTGTTTGCACTTTATTCAAATAAAATGTGAATGCATTTGCCATTCATAGCTGTTTACTGGTTTATTTATATTCATAATGAATTGATACCCGATTCCAGTACAAGAAACAACAGGAATCTAGGAAATTTATTTCAGTCACACTGGTTGAATTTTTGGCTAAAAAGTTACTGAATCGATTTCAAGTCACTGAATTGTTTCGGATCGTATCGTTCTAAATGAACCAATATCGCCCTTGAATCGTATCGACAACCACGAATCGTGATGCAAATCGAATCGTTGTTAAAACCCTACTTAGTTATAAGCAATTTTTTAGATGCTAGACTTACAGATTAATGACGACCTCGTACCTCTCTGGGTTTTTGATCTCCTCTGTGATGAAGTTCAGTGTGTCCCAGCCCGAGTAGGAGTAAAGCGCTGAGTAAAGGGCCAGGGCCATGTCCCCAGGGTTCAGCTTGGAGCCTTTGAATGAGTCTTCAAAGTTCTGGTCAAAACCTGCATCGACAAAGGGTTGTTTAATGAGCCCCGTACACAAAGAAGTACAATTTAAGGCTAAACCTTTCCTGGATATTTAAAATCAAGCTCATGTCTCACATTTTAGTTATGGCAATCGTCCAAGAACAACCGTGCATATTTGGCCTTCTTACTGATTTTAATGAAATCCTACCTTGTCCAAGCTTCACCAGGCCAGTAATGATGATGACGATGAGCGCTAGGACCTTCGCTACAGTGGAGATGACCTGAAGATTAGCGCCCCATGTCACTTTCATACAGTTCACAAAAGTCAGCAGACCTGATGAGAGAAGAGGAGGACGAAAGCCGTTTACAAATAGCAAAACGCTACTGACCTAAGATCTAAAAGTAGCAGCAGAAACAAATTTGTTCCAGCATCTCAGACGGACGCATGCAGCCCAGTGGGAGACGCGTGTTGCACTGCGAGTCACACATTCTCATGAAGAGGTTATATCAGCAGAATTATTTTCTCAAACGATCCCATCTGAGCAGATCTTAGGGTTTCTATTCACTAAAGCAGCGCTGTACATTGAAGGCTGAGTTGAGAGGAAATCTACAAGTATTAAGTGTAATTACACACATATCTCCCTAATTGAAAAGAAAACTAAGACTATGTGAGGCAGCTTTAATATAATGTGTCATCCATTTAAACGCAGCATGCATGATTCACCATGTACGAGTAGCGGTGCTTATGATAACTACTGTTGTTATTTCTTCTCCTGAACTCAAACGTTCAACAGTTTGCTATTGACTTAAGTAGATTCCACATGAGATTACTGCAAACACAAGAGAGCACAACCGCAGGCAGCACACCGCTACGACTAAAACAGTACCACTGGTGAAGCGGAGCACGCGGGTGTGCTCAGTACAGGGAGAGACTTGCATATGATGGCGGCAGCGATGAGACGGACAGCAGCATATGGGGCTACACAGGTGGAGTAGAAGGGCTGGACCAGGTAGGTGGAGAAGGTCAGAGCGATCACTGCCTGACAAGCTGGCTCCACTATCAACAAGGACGTCCACAGTCTATGGGATTAAGAAGTCTTCATTATAAAAAAAGGCAAACATGCAGCATACATCTTGTTTAACTGCATTAAGAAAATAATTAAATCAAAAGACATTGACTGCATCTCTACCATTAGGAACATGGCTTTCCCAGTTAAAAATGGAGTGATGCGCATGCGTGATAAAGAATTGCCATGCATTGTGTGAACTGTCTCCAATGAACTCATGAGACAATTCCCTGTTCAGTGGAGACGTAGCCAAGCACTCTTTCATATTCACAGATCTCTGCCAGGACCGAAGTGCAACTGCTGAAAACTTTTTTGCCAATAATGATGCAATAAAGAACACACAGTTCTGTCCACAGAGTTCAGTAGGACTTCATGGATTTCCCCAACACATTAACAAACCTAAATACAGATTTGGACTTGAAGAAAAAACATGGTAGAACAAGAACCAAAAGTCTCTGCTGTGTGGGGTTTGTAGGGCAATACGTTAAAAATGAGTGTCTGCGAGGGTAAAGTATTAAAAACAGAAAAATGGCACACCGGATGAAAGCTAAGAAACCTCCAAAGGCCTCCAGGATGTAGGCATAGGACGCTCCTGATTTACGGATGGTGGTACCCAGCTCAGCATAGCACAACGCCCCGAACACCGAAAATATCCCCCCGATGGCCCACACCACCAGGGACAGGCCAAACGAGCCGGTGTAGAAGAGAACCCCCTGCGGGACAGCAGAGAATGAAGAGCACATTACATAACGAATGGAGAAGATCACGCGTACATTTTCAGGTAGGTTTCAGTTACTTGAGAGCTGTGTGTAAAGGAAAAGTTCTACGTGGAATATATTTTCATTCAGTATTTGGTGTATTCACCATCCCAAACACGCAAATATAAATTAAGCTAACTATTACACTAATTTGAGACTTTATTAGAGGCCGTTGAATAGCGATCGTTGAATGTGATGGTCCCGGGAGAAGTCTCGTCTGGTTTGCTGTAGTTTCACCAAAGATTACACTCAGCTCCAAGTCGCCGGCAAACTTCCCTTTCCTGCTCGAGCTGCAGAGCTTGTGGCTCTCAGACGCCTGTAAGCTCGCTTAACATTTACGCAGCTTCTGGCCGCGCAATTGGTGTAGCGCACGACGGCGTTTCCGCAGGCGACAAGCTCATTTATCACCACCGCCTTGTGGCCTACTTGCCAGAAGTAAAGAAACTCTCCCTAAAACTGCCTTTGTTACAGAATGTGAAGCTCCCTCTTAGCAGGCTACTTTTTCAACGCTCGGCTGGCAAGTTGAGCCGAAAGAAACCGCCCTCGCTTCGGGTTATAAAGGGTCACAGAGAGATCCAGATTTGGTGCGGTTATTCTTTTTTTTTAATTGTTGTTGTAAAAACCCACTAACTTTGTCTGAAACATTGCCAAACCCCATGGCAGGAGATAAATCAACATACTTTGGCAACCGTGCAGGTTGTTCTCGCTTCCTTCAACGGCTCATCAACAGGTTGATGTGTCATCAAAGCAAAGAAGAACACATGTACAATGCAATTGGTACAACTCTTATAACAGAAAATGTAATTAGCTGTCCTTCTACGCTAGACAATACGAATTATTTGAGAATAATAAATATTTATATTTGATTATGTTATTTTAAAATACAATAAAGTATGAAGTATTGTTAATGGAAAATGTATATGTAACTCTTACAAATGCTTCATCGTATAACCAGTTTATTAATTGCAAGGCCATGGGAAAAGAGCTGAAGTGTCTAATACTGTAACTCCTACAAATGCTTCATCGTATGCAGTTTTCGCACTCAAATCGTTATGAAAGGTTATTGCCTAACGTTCTCACAGGCGTGGCGCATATAAAGAATATGTATGGAATGCAACAGAAAACGTCTGCCCAGGTTACGTTTCTACGTCTATGGAAAGAAAGAACAAAGAACGTCACCATTTCCTGCGTGCAAATGCTAAATGCACACAGCCGATTGACAGGTTAGTGTGGTTGCAGGCAGTTTTTAAAGTGACTGTAACCGTCTCTCCAGGTACAAGGGAAGCGTTTACACTCTTCGTGACTTTGCAGGGAATTAATACTTAAAAGACAACTCCTGCAGTTCAGTTCTTTTTCTTACCTTAGGTGAGACGAAGATGCCGGAGCCGATCATATTTCCCACAATCAGACAGACCCCATGGAGGAGGGAAATCTCCTGCTTCAGCCGCACAGCGCTGCCCTGAGATGCCGTGTCTACCTCAGCACTCATTGTACGGGGCTAAAAAGGCCTTCCGCCTCAACTCAGATGAGGTAAAGGTTAAGTGAAAAAGAAGATGGACTGGTTTCTGGAAGCAGCAGAAACTAGAGACGAGAGCACAGAAAAAAGGGAATGGAATAAAAAGGAGTGAAAGGGAGTGGAGAGGTGTCACTGGTAGGCCTGTGGATGTTTTGAAACAGCCACTGTTAAAACTGAGGAGTAGTTCGTCATCGGGTTAATTTGCAAGAAAAACAAACAACAACTCACACATCTCAGTTATTTAGTTCTGCACAAAGGTTGACAACTACGTCTAAATGAAGAACTCACTTTAAAGTGTAAATCGTGCCAAAGGTCCATCTATTAAGTTTTGGAAACGGTCCTACACCAGACTGATAACACAGAGCAAGATCAGGATCTCCTTGTGCTGAGACTTAACGGCTCAAATGTTTACAAATCTACTTTGGTTGAAGTGACCTTACAGGTGTGGGTTAAAATCATGCATCCCGGAGGCTACACAAACATCTTCATTTCCACATACAACCCTGCCCCCCTTCCTGCAAAGCTGTAAACCTGGGAACACCGAACTCACATCTTTGCAGAAAACACCCTATGCAAACCACCATAACTTCATGGAGCCCGACACATATCTGGTAAATAGTATCAGCGTGGAAGGTGTACATTCTACGCTGAGCTATTTTTCCCACTGACAAATGCATTACTTTAAATTAATAAGACGTGGTTGCAGTTTCACAGCTGCTGAGATCTCAAGGCCTTTCAGCAATAAACACAGTACTGATTGGCATCATAAGGGACAAGGCCATGTGTCCCAGTACAGAAATTATATACAACACGATTAAAAGGGTTTGGTCTGCAATACGGCTACTGGTTAACAAAGTTTTTTTTTTTCAAAATGATGAAAATGAAATGATAATCTCCACCTTCACAGCTTAATTTCCTATTAATCTACCCCCACCCGATAAGGTTAATACCTCAAGATGTGTATCATTAAACGGTATTTTGGGCACGCTACATACCGGAATCGGCGTCCCCTCGTGTGTCAAACACAAGTTGACAGCTGAAGACAGGATAGGGGGGCTTAGACGTGGGACTACTTTTACGAACACGTGCGCTCATAACCCATCCGGACATCTGCTCACGTTATGGGCAGACAAAACATGGGTTTCTTTCTGGTGGGAACAAGCTGACCTTACACGAACTCAAACGAGGACCGCGAGGCATTAATTAAATCCGCGTTTCACTGCGTTGACGCTGTCAACCATCTTTAAACCCGGTATCCGCCGCGCACATCTTTAACCCAGGATGGCGCGAAAGCTAACGCAGCTAGCCGTCGACGCTAACCGCGGTAGGTGACGTACGTTAGCCAACGTCATCCGGCGGTTGTCCCGGTGACTTTACTACCTCGGTCCCGTTGTTAAAAGATAACGCGAGAGGGGCGTCTAACCTTCGCGGTTCGGTCCTTTTTGTTCTCCTCCGGCCGCAGTTCGCGCACCTCCCGCCGGCTTGGTGTGAACAACTTAGGTTCGGAAGTCCGGCAGCAGTCCACATCTGCAGTTAAGCTCCACCTCATCGTCGCGGACACCCACCCACTGAGTGACGCGGACCCGACCCCATACCGTCGATTAAATGTGCAACACGTGGTAAAGATGAATGGGACACCGCTCGGCTCCAACGTGTCAACTCAACATGACAACGTCAAAAAAAAAACAATATAATTGAATAACTGAAATACTTTTCAATTGAGGGTATTTCAAGCCCTTTCCTCGTAAAATTAGATGTAATTTTGAATAATGTTTTACCGCTTTTTACATTATAAAATTGCGTCTGATTTCGTGTATTTCTTTCTCCATCTTTAGTCCATGATCATGGACTACAGATGGAGAAAGAAATATTGAGATATTGTAATACAGTGATATTAAAATGTATACATTTATAACCTCGAGGTTATAAATGTATACATTTTAATATCACAGTCTGAACACACGTGTCCTTGTTGTTTACTTTTTTGTAAGCCTTCATAAATTCACTGGTTATCACGTTTTACGGTCACATTGCAATGACCATTCATAAAAGAGCTTTAAACAGTGTGCCCAAGAGCCCATTTTGCACATTTTTGTCTTTTAACCCGAATTGAATCATGTTGTGCTCATAAAGTTACTAGCTTATCCACAGCATGCCACAACCAAAAGCTCTGCTCTGGTTAATTAGTGGCCATTCTCGTCTTGACATTTTCTTATCGTACTAAATAAACACCAGAATCGGATTGACCGCAGCTATCTTGTGGTGAGGAACAGCTGGAGTCGGTGTGTGAATGTGCTGGTAGCCTGTTCAATGTTCAATGCACAAATTCAGCTTTCATACAACGTGCCCATAACTGCGAACCCGTACATGAGTTAAAGTGAACATTTCATGCTGAGGCTCAGTGTGGATTGAACTGGGTCTACAGACAAACGCGTAATCTCATGTAGCATTTAATATGCTGCCACCTAGTGGTTGTTGGTTTAATGATCCCACCCACTTATTGGGCATGTTATGATTTGACCATCAGTATTTCCATATAGCAGATCGCTGGTATGCTTTTGACCTTTTGGCCTTTTGGGCATTCATCGTTGGAGGATCTGTTATGCTGTATGTGTTATTTATTGTAATTTCATGTAATTTCATGCAATTGATAATGGCTCTTATCTATAGTAAGTTGCAAATGGTCTTATTTGATGAAATTGCACTAGAAACTCTTGTTTCTTGTTCTCTTGGGTTTATATCCTTATGTTTGAAATGCACTTATTGAAAGTCGCTTTGGATAAAAACGTCAGCTAAATTCTCCTAGAATAACATTCATGTTTAGGCCACTAAAGCTTCCAATCCTCTCTGGTGACATCAGGAACGAGAGCCTCTACATCTTTCGCCGCAAACTAAAGACACTCCTTTTCAGACTGCACTTTGACTAAACACTAACTAATTGCAGCACTTAAATTGTATTGGCTCATGAATTGTACTTAAAATGGCTCTTATCCATAAAAAGTTGTAAATCGGCTATTTTTGGTTGAACTTTGTTGTTTCTTGTTCTTTGTGTTTGTATACCTATGCATTTCAACCATATGGTTCAACCATAAATTGTATATCATTTGATCTAAAAAAAACTCTAAACCGTAATGTTGTCTTGTGAAGAGTCATTGTTCCTGGCACTGTGGACAGAGACTTTGACTATCCTCTGCTCTGAAACAAAGAGGGAAACACCCATCCTGCAGAGGACCTGAGCGCTCCATGAGGGGACGTAGGGGTTGTAAACGCTCATTAGGGACTCATTGTAAAAGCTTTAGATTGTGACATGTTCGGACTTCCTGTCGTACATTTTCACAATACATCTTTTTAAAATCTGGCTAATTTAGATATGGGCAAAGGTTTCACCCGGATCAAGATATGATTTATGGAACACCCTAACTAACCCATAACCCTAACTCTAACATTGACAGGTTACCAAAACTAAATCATTCTCAAGATGAGAAAAACAACATTAACATTAACATAACCTCAATCTTACTAAAGCATTTCCCTTCTCCTTTATGAGCTTAGTTACAAAAAAAAAACATTTAGCAATGACTTCAAATGTTTCCCATATGCATATTGTGCATGCCATGTATGAAACGAGCCAAACAATTACTTACATCATCAATTTATCTGTCAATTATTTTTTTGAATAATTGACAGATAGACCCTCATAATAAACATCATCATCATAATAAAAACATCCGGAAAAATGGTTTGCTTTAAAAAAAAAATAATCTTGACTAAAACAAATTAGCTCTGTTACAATATAGTGTATATAGTGTAGTATCGAATTAACTAATCTTTGACTTTAAACAACACAATACTGACTCGCTGACCGACATTCTATGGGACGTCGCGCGTTTATTCTGAAGGCGCATTCGCCTGCACTTCCGGTCTTGTTCTAGTTATTTCCCGCTGACCTGACGCAGCTCATAACAGCCCACCAGGCGCACCGGCAGTCCTGTCTCTGCTGACTCAGTGCCTTACCAGCAGTCTCTTCGCCGCGCGATACCGCATCCAGCAACCGACGCAGCATCCTCCGCCCAACCGGCACCACCAACACCACCGCCACCGAAGAAATGGCTAAGACCGCGATCGGTGAGTTTTGCACCATGATATTTTTATTCTATGTATATTTTTTTTACCAGAGATTGCAGAGGCTTTGCGGATGCGATTATGCTTTTTGAGATACTGTGGCGACACCCATGGCACAAAAGGATGCTGAGGGTTGGCTGATTACAGGGAGCGGCCGAACTCCACTGCGAGTCGCTGCTTTAACATGAAGTTGGAAAATTGAAGAATTATTATTTTATTCAATCTTTGTTTACAATATCTTTATTATTTATTTTTTGCGTGTGTGGTAATTGCTTGATCCTAAATGCGCGACGGATCAATATGTGATTCAGTTTGCCAAATCAGTGACGCATATTTTTTTTAAGTTCACTTTTCAATTCGAGGGAATGTATCAAATGAAATGAATCCACGGCAACGCTTGGGGTGAGGCGTGGGAGGAGACGTTATTTCCTCCCCCAGCAGAACTGTGTCGATGCGCGGCCGCCGCACCTCACGAGAGCCGCGCAGCATAATGCAGCGACCCCACCCAACATCCCCGGTCCCTCCACAGCAGCGCGCCGCTCTCCACAGGGTGTGACACATTCCACCGTGACGAATCTCCTTACGAGAACTGGGCCCATCTCACAGCACGCAGCTTCGCTGAAAGAGACCCGCTCATCCAATTTTGTGGGTGACCGCTAAAGGCGTGAATAAGAGACACGCAGGGAGGGAGAGAGGGAGAGAGAGAGAGAGAGAGAGAGAGAGAGAGAGAGAGAGAGAGAAAAGAAAAGAGCATCATTTGGCAGAATTGCTTTGCAGTCGAGGGAAGAATTTATGACCGAAGATGAAAATGAATGTCGTCTCTGGAATAATACAAGGCGATCCTATTAGGAGGGTTATAGACTGTAAACGTGGTTTATGAATAAGTGTATAATATAAGCTTTAGAAATAAAATCCTATTGCATGTTATTGCAGGCGGTAGGCCTCACGTGAGTGTGATTTCCACATTAGACTTTATATATTTTTTATGTGTTAATTCAAATATTTTACCACATCACGGTGGGAGGCCACTGGATCTGACTCTGAAGATAAGTGTGCTCGCTTTAAGAGGTGCGTCGCAGGTTGAAAAAGTGCAACGTGCTTGTGGCCAGTCTAGCGGGTAGTCGGTTTGCCTCATGCTCGACTTAGCACTTGATGGATGGAGGGGCGTGCAGACAGACAGCGGCGAGGGGGTCCTGCATGGCGTCTGCGCTGAGCGACACTGGCAAATAAAGCCTCGACTGTCAGATGTGTTCCCCTCTCCTCCTCCTCCTCCTCATCCTCCTCCTCCTCCTCCTCCTCCTCCTCATCCTCTACTTTCCTCTGTGACTCGAGCCGTGCTTTAGGGGTTGGGCAGGGAGCAGACACTGAGGGGCGAAGGCAGCCTTCGTGCCACTCAGCATCTCGCAGGTCATTGAGTTTGCGTCTGCTACAGAAACGCAGCAGAATCACATGTGGAATTTAATTCTACGTTCTGAGATTTGACACCCCCACTCAGACTATTTAGGGCAGCATCAATGCACCTTTATATATTTGAATGTATTTTGTGAGGGTAGACACATCCTAAAGCCTCTACATGACAAGATGTATCGACTATTCTTCAAAAGGCCCGTTATGAGAACCACCTCTGTGTGCTTTAAGGCGTCTTCGGCCCTTTTCCCCGATCCCTCCCACGCCCTCGTGTCATGTCCTCTAAGGTGTGGTCATTCAGCTTCCCCAATAAATCAATTCCTTTGTGTGCAGGAACAGAGGCTTCTCAGGCGTCATCAACTGTAACCCCATTAAAGCCAGCAACATATCATCTGCATCACTGTTGCCTTAATGTGTACAAAGCTCAAAAGACTCACAAAGCAAGCGGATTCATCACAGAGTCTCATCGATCGACTCGGCCCACTCGCACGTTCTGGTTCAGAGGACTGCTTTGAAACGAAGCTGGGTGGGAGAGGTGACGTCCTTCCGGTGATGCTACACTCCGTGCGCTCGTGATTTGTTATGAATCCTGTGTAAAATATCCTTATTTGCCATGTTGTGCACGAATGTGGGGTACCAAGGGTGCGGCCTATCAGCCCATCCCTCCACAAAAGACTTAGTCCTCTGGATGCTGTATCATTTTATTTAACAACTTTGTGATTATATTGTTGTAAAGGGCCTTTATATGCCAAGCGCAGATGCCAAGCCCATATTGCTGCCAGGTTACAGGACCCAGGAAGGTAGTAAACATAATACATTTTGCTCAACGTAACTGTTGCTTGTTCATTTTTGCGTGTTGGGGGCTGGGTATTTAGCCGAGAAGCAGAGTAGGGGAAACGAAGAAACCAAACAGAGGTGTGGTGGTTTTTTTTGCTAACGCAGAATGAAAGCTCCCAGGAGACGCAAGGAGTGAAGGGACGGACGGACTAGAAAGAGAACATTGGGACTGAGAATAAATTAGCAACAGATGGAAATGAGTCTCCGGGACGCAGAAGGGACCGGGGGAGAGGGATGCTTGCGGGGGAGGAGGCACAGTAGAGGCCGACGGCTGATGGACTGGAAGGGGCTGGAAGGTGCGACGCTGTGGTCGGTGGCAGGAAGAGCCGGCCGGATGAAAGCAGCCTGGCGGAGCGCCGGCTTCAGGCTGAAATCATGTGTGTCTGAAATGGTTTCGCCTGACCCGACATGTCTATGAACACATCCTGGGGGTTGGACACGTCCGGCTGTGGAGCTTCATTCTTGATCATTTGCTATTTTAATGTGCCGGGGAGTGAGCTTATTACTCCAGCAGTTATGGAAGTAAAATATCTTTTCTCTCAGGAGAAATACGAAGGCAATTTCAGATCTTAGCACAATGGAGAATCTCATATATTTTTGATTAGGGATATGAAAAAAAATGTGCAGGGAAATGAAGACCTATTTCAATTCACAGTCTGCTTATCTTCCAAGAAAATGACTGATGATGGTAAAAAAAAAACTCAAATAAAACTCAACAACCAGAATTGAGCTGCAACAATTCAACACCATTTTTTTAAATGATCTATCCCTAGTTTTGTTTAATTGAATCTTTGATGGTTCCTGTGAGGGTTTTTCCTACTTGATATAATTGTAACTGTAATAGTTTGTGGTTTGTAATTGTTAGTCGGACAAACAAGACATTCAATTTCATGAATGTGATCAGGATTGTTCATTCAACAGTTTAAAACAATCTAAATATGTTGTTGACCCAACCAGATAACCAAATAATTGAGAGAAATAATGATTAATAAAAACAAATGAACACCCTTCAGCTTAAAGTCAAAAATCCAGATCTAAATGTAAACAATATTGAACAGAAAGCGTATCTTCCTGAGGTTGGCACCTGCTGAACTAGAAGCTCTAACGATCTGCTCCAGTCACTGTGCACTTAACTCAAATGACCTGCTCCGCTGAATCATCACCGCTTCATCTTTCAGCAGTCAACCGGGATTGTGTGTTGGAGAAAATGGCTGCTGTCTGAGGTCTTGACATATTCCCTGCCCTTAATGGGCCGGTGACAACCCACCGGACGCCCCGCTCCACCCCTGCCGTCAGCAGGAATGGTTCGGCCCGCTAATTACAAATTAAAGCGACCTGCGGCGGCTGCTTCCATTAGGCCGTCCTCGGGGCGGTTGGCGGTGGCTGCGAGTCCCCTTGGGAGCCGCCCCCTTTTTACTGTTTTTTAATCCCCCTGTCTGGGATTTCTCTTTATATCAGAAAGGAGTTACCGCGACAGTGAAGAAGCCATAAACATTTTACCCATTTTCTCCACCTTCTATTTCCTCTCATCTGGTAGAAATCCAACCATTTTATGTTTCTCTACTAAACTCCACCTTTGTCTCCATTCCTACTCCACCGCATCTCACTCCCTCCTCAGGGGAACGGGTTAACAAGGCCACGAGAGAGTAGCGAGAGCCACATTTGAGGGTTGATCACATTACCGTGGCGTCTGCCAGTCTGCGGCGCACCAAGTGAGAGACGGAGAGAAGAAGAGGAGGGTGGAGCGAGCAGGGAATAGGAGTGAGGAAGAGGATTTGTATCTATCACGCTGTCAATCACCGCACCCCATCACAGGGAAGCGCTTTCACAGCGAATCTCATTTTGGGGTTTGCCACTGTAGCTCCGTGCGGATCATGAATCAACCCTGCAGGCCCTGCACTCCGGGTGATGGATTGTTCTCCATTACCACATCCTGCATGCAGATCTCCTCGATGAGACGCTGTACTTTGGGTGAAAGCAGAATAGTTCACAAGCTGCTGTGCATTGCAGATATTTTTTGCCGTTCTCCCTGTGGGGAATTCTCGGGGCTCACAATTACAAAGTAGTAGATGCCAAAATAAAAGAAAGCCAAGGTTAGACAAGGTTGAGTGTTTCTGTTTTTCTGTTTTTTTGGAGTCCTTTCTCCCGTCATTCACATTCATATTGCTGTGATGGGCTGATGAGCTAAACCCTCAGCTACTAGCCTCCACCCACAAGCTGCAAAAAAAGAAGATGAGAAACAACAAAATCATCAATTTCCCAATTGATGATTTCACATATCCATCCCAATATCCGCTGTAAACAAATGAAAAGCAAGGTGTTTTTAGGTGTTGGCCAAAGAACAGGTGAGAGGCAATAAAGCATTGGTCTGACTTTGTAAATAAATAATATGCGCAGCTAATGATGTGTGGGGAATCCTGTGGGCACGGCAGCATCTTGGCGGTTTGGGAAATTAAGGACACAACCATCTCCTCACAGCTCTGAGAAAACAAAGGACACAAAATGCCTCCAAAACCCCGGGCAGCTCCAAGAGGGATCCTTTGATGAGGTTTTTTGGGGGGGGGGGGCGACTTGATGAATAATTATTTACATCAAGGACCTCCTGTGGAGGAAGAAGAGAGTTAATGATGTTTCATTCTTTTGTGTGTTAGTAGGCTAATGATATTTTGTGCACTCACTTTACATCAGACAGTCAGTTAACACGCAGCCCTGTTTCATGTTTCATTTTCCGCAGCATACAAAGAGAAGATGAAGGAGATCTCCGTTCTCTCGTTCATCTGCTCCTGTCTGTACCCGGAGACCCAAAAAAACATCATGGGTGACTTCGAAGGTATGTGGTGATAGGATTTCTATTAAATCTTCTAAATAAAACGTGCTTGAATCAAAAGACTTGTCTGTCTGTCTGTCTTTCTAACACATTGATGCGCACGCACGCAGACATGGACATCAAGCCGATCAACAAGCGAGCCTCAGGCCAGGCCTTCGAGGTCATCCTGAAGCCGACCTCCCCCGTGTCTGACGCTGCCCACTGCGTCACCACCACCCCCCCGAAGAGGGACGTTTCCCTGGAGGACATCCAGAAGAAACTGGAGGCAGCTGAGGAACGGAGGAGAGTAAGGATGCTTTCAATCATTTTCATGGCTCCCAGCTGCCGCCCATCACTTTGGGTCAATAAGAGAGCCACAAGAAGCTTTTTGTAACACCCAAACCAAGACTTTCTACCAGAATGTTAATTTGATAGCTGGTTGTTTGGTTTGTCATGAGTAACCTTAACTCAACATTGTCTAGTTCTAATGGATCTCATTGATTTCAATGTCATTTCAGTCATTACGAGCAGCTGGGAGATCCTGCAGACCACCAACAAATCAATCACTCAAATCAATAGCACAGTTTCACATTGTTCTAACACCAGATGTCCAATACTATGGGTGAAACATACATGGCGTGTTCTTTAAATCATAGCAAGTGTCCGGAGAGGATGAAGGTGTCAAGTAGAGAATTATTTGTGTGTTGGCATTAATACGTCTGATGAGTTACAGCAGTGCTTACTCATGCTTACATTGCAAGAAAAATCAATGCGTGTTTTTCACTAAATCTCCGCCTCGCTGTCTCTCCATTGACCCGTCGCCCTCTCGGAGTCCCTCCGCTATAATCCCGTCTCTCTTCGCTTCCAGTCCCAGGAGGCGCAGGTACTCCGGGCCCTGGCTGAGAAGCGCGACCACGAGCGCGACGTGCTGCTGAAGGCCATGGAGGAGAACAGCGCCTTCAGCCGCATGGCCGAGGAGAAGCTCCAGGTGAAGATGGAGCACATCGAGGAGAACCGGCAGGCTTACCTGGCGGCCATAATGGAGCGCCTGCAGGAGAGGGTGAGGACCGGAGGTGTAGACGTGCTCGGGTTGTGTTGTGTTGTCTGTAAATGACGTTTAGCTGGTATTAACGGTAAGTTAGTGCGTGACAGATGGTGTTCACAAAGAGGAGGATGTGTTTACGTGAGTCTGCCAGTGGAGAGGAACCTGATCTCCATCTGGGTGTTTTTTTTTCTAGGAGAGGCATGCGCAGGAGGTGCGCCGGAACAAGGAGTTGAGAGAAGAAGTGACAGCGTGAGAAGCCCCAACAGGATCTACGTTCCACCTCCAACCCCTCCGACCCCTCCCCCTCCACCCTCTCCCTAACGCCCAACCGCCACCCCCGACCCCGATGAACACCCCCGTCCCCACCTTATCCCACATGTCCCCAACCTCCTCCCCCCCCATACTACTATGAAATCACCACAGCCCGAGACGCCGCCCCGAGACAGTGGGAGGTTCAAATGGGGGTGGGGGAGGAAAAAAAAACAGCAAACATGATTTAGGCAAAAAAAGGAAAAAATTAATGTCTCCCACCCACTCTTCACAAAAAAGAATCTTTTAGCCGCGTTTGAATTGAGAAGAAAAAAAAATCAAAATGAGAAGTGACAGTGGGTATTGTTTTTTTGTAAATACTTCTTTTTTTGTTATATACAGTACGATACAAGCAGCAAAAGTATTGCAGTGTGCCATTTTTTTTCTATATAGGTTTCCTCTCTCCTACTCGAATATGGATGTAATTATTTGTTCATTGTATGCTTTCGTTTGGTTCCTTTCAGCCGAGTATCGCTTCGGGTGTAGGTGTTTGTTGTGAGTTTGCCAGCTAGCCGATGTTTGCTGCGACCCGCTTGCGTCTTCGCGAGACCCCCCCCCATCACCCCATCTTCCCCCTCCCTCCGGTTCTAATCCCTTGTCCCTTTGAATGGGCACTGGCTTGTTTGACCCGGCAGATTTAGAAAACAGAATTGGATCTGTGCTTGGTTGGACTGATTCTGCACCCAGTTTCATGCTGATTAGCCAGGGACACCAGAGGGAACGTGGGGACTGCAGGTGGTCGCTGCACATCTACTCCTGTGAGGTAGATGGTGATTGTACCACTAGGAGAACACTATAGCATTTAATGAGCCCATCCGCTTCCCTCTCCCCTCCGTCTGCAACCTCCTCATCGCTCCACATGAGTGC
This sequence comes from Apeltes quadracus, assembly GCA_021346845.1. Classification (NCBI taxonomy): domain Eukaryota; kingdom Metazoa; phylum Chordata; class Actinopteri; order Perciformes; family Gasterosteidae; genus Apeltes; species Apeltes quadracus. The sequence continues at coordinate 7,964,036 of CM037926.1, read as the reverse complement.
ACATACTGTAGAAGCACTCGCTCACACGCTCTCCACATGGGCGGGCCTTTAGCCAATCACAGCACAGAGCTCAAGAGGAGCATTCAAACATCCGTCCATCAACTCGCGGGCCTCTTATATTCTTCAGAAACAGGCTTCCAATCACAAGTTACTGTATTTACTATACAACACCGCTGAGGTTCGACGTGTTACTGTGAATCTTGAACTGGAGAAATGATTTAAAAATTGCAGCTTTCTCCATTTTATAGAGGCTAGAGTAGTGCCCCAAAACGCCATCGGCTCCTGCTGTAGTCACCGCACTTCACTCCAAGACACTGTCAACGCCACCGAAAGGTCGGCACAAGAAAGATATTCAAGCCATAACAGGTGCAGCTGCAACAATGATCGAGAACAAAGTATTGGCGTCTGTGAAGGTGTTCATGAGTGTATTAAAAGGATGTCGGTCACACTCGCACGGCAGGCCAACAGGTGTGTGTGAGTGTGGGTGTGTTTGGCAGGTGGATAACGGAATGTTTGTGCCATATGATATTGACCCGGTGATGTAAGATCGATGTCATTACAGTGTGTACCAACGTCACAGACAGACGATCCTACCTGTCTCTCTCTTTCTCTCCTCCGTCCATTTGTGTGTATCCCTCCTCTCCACGTATATCTTTGTGAGCAAGCAGTGGTTAATAAAGATTTGGGGTTCAGTGAATGAAACTGGCTTTGAGAGTGACTTTTTTTCAGACAAGGTAATCAGTCGAGTGTAGAATTCAGGTAGTACTGCTTGAACAATATATCTGAATACATTATGCTGAGACACAAATTTATTAAATTATTAAATGATGAATCATTCATTTGTTCAGTGAATGTGTCTAAAATTAGAAAACAATAGAAATGTCTATAATAATACAGGAGGTAGTTTGTGCTGCAGTTTGTGCTGCAATCCGAAAGACACAAGACTTCAACGCATGTAAACTTATGTTTTGATTTGTATAAACATATAACAAGAATTTAAGTCAAATGAATTAATATATATATATATATATACATAATTTATACTGATAGATTGAAAACATTATGCAGCCTGAAAAGTGCTCACTACGAAAAAAGCAATGGACTTTTTATTTTTTATTTAAGGTTTTTAAAAATTTGTATAGGATCCCACAGTTTATTTTAATTCAAACCAAACCATGTGCTGTCTTTATGCCAGTAATACTGTATATTTGTTTTTAAACACGGGTATTTTTTTTCTTCACACAGGCCTCATATCAAAGCACGTTTGCGTACCTTTGACAAACGCTCCTAGTGTTGAGACTTTACTGCTTTCCAACTTCCTGCAAGGAAAAGAACTGAGGTTAAAGCCGCAGCGCCATCAGGTGGATTCATTTAGTATTACACACCTCAACACAGAAGGAGACAAGGCTCAATACGGTTTTATTCCATTAATTGTTAAAACACTGGCCGCCTGTTTTAAGATGAGAAACAAAAACATTTTTAGAAGCGTGAAATAAGTTTACGTCATTACGTTTTGGTCAGAATGGATGTCGTAGTTTCCCCCCCCCCGTCCTTCTCCTGTTCCGTGGTCCCATTCGATGCAGTACCGTTTATGACCAGCTGGGTGAGACAACAGACAAGTTGTCTCAACTAAACGTCTCCTTGACCTTGTGGTTTTGGCTGCAGTGGAGCTTACATCACCACCTGGCACTGCATCATCCTCGACATTGAAAGAAAAAAGAAACAGAAAGGAGAATGACGGAAGAGATCAGAGGGGAATGACAGTTTGTGTACATTTTTAGAGAAAGAGTGGTATTAAACCTTCGGTGCAGCAGAGGAGGTGAAGGCACGCAGGAGCTCGGAGCAGAAGGGGCAGCTGGCCGCGAGCTCAAACGATGGCAGAGGGACAAAACTGTGTGCACACTTCCTTTCTCGCAGCTTTTCACTCCTTTCCTTCTTCTCCCTACATCCCGCCCCTTTCCCATTCATTTCTTCCCTGTCGGTTCCTTTCGTTTCTCCATCTCTTCCAACCTTCCCTCCCTCCTTCATCCCTCCTCCTCTAGTTCCCACGCAGCACATGGGGCCAGCCGGGCTGCTATTGTTCAGGATATCCCCTCCTTGTTAATGGTTTCCTGTGCACACACAGAGGGCTGCTGAGAGAAACAAGGCGCCTCATCTGATAGCAGGCGTCGCTGCGTACTGCACACACACACACACACACACCGATAAACAACCACACATAACATGACACTGATGAAGCCTCAGGTGATTTAACAGAACTCTTTTATTACAGGGAAGTTGGCATTAACGCCGGTGACAACGCTGAAAAGTGGCGAAATCTGATTGGTCAGTGCTTGCTTGTTCTTTGTACAACCATAAAATATACAAACTCAAACAGTGAGAATTACGAGGGGACGCGGGATTATCAGGCGACAGCAGGAAACTGAATTGTTGTGCCTTGTTCTACTGTGGCACGAACAATAGAGCTCCCTCTTGATGATGATTACAGATCAATAATGCTGCTACTTTTTCGAGAAAATAAAAAAAAGGTGATAATATCAACCAAGCATCATGTTACACAAGAAATCCAAAAGAAACGTTGAACAGTAAAACATATGTGGAGCCTCCGCTGTCAACTGTACTGTGGACGGGAAACATGAATTAAAGAAGCGAGCCTAAACAATGGCGCGCCGCGCGAACCTCAGAGGACGTCGCTAAATCACGTTCATTTCAAACCAAGCCGGCCGCTAAATTACGTCCCCGGTATTTTGCCAAAGAGACACCTGGTTTTGGTTATTACACCCCATAAAACACGGGGTGACACTTCACCACTTCAGGCCCCCCTCCTCACTAATCTCTGTAACCATCTAGTGCACCAACACTGGGTCCTTCAGCACGTAGGGGAAACAAAGGGGGGACAGTTTCAGCAAGGAACTTGACGGGCGACCATCTGGAAAACCCATTGCAGCCATGCTGACAGCAGTGGGTGACACTCCGCAATGGGAGGGTGGAAGGGGGGGCATTAAATCACTCTTATTGCTTTTTAAACTTTGTCCCCCTTCCTCACTGTTCCTTCTGTAAAAATAGGGCAATACATTAGAAATAAAGGGTCAAAATCTCTGTGGGAGGTCAACGCCATGGAAGAAAAGAAGCTAAGCTAAGCTGGGAATATAAAAAATATCGTCCTTGAAAGTCCAGCTCAGCTCGAGTCTTTGAGTGGATTGACATGAGGTTTTCATCTCAGTCAGAAAGCTCCTATCTCCATCCCCCAGGGTCTGTAGGGTTTACCCACACTGGATGTGGGGACCGGGGCGCCGATGGCGGGGGAGATGATGGGGAAGGCGCTGAAGGGGAAGGGGAACGCAGAGAGGGAGGAGAGGAGAGGCGGGGACAGCTTGGACACCGACGAGGACACCAGGGCCGGGTGTGGCACGCTGACGGGGGCCGCGGTGGTGGCGGGAACCCGGATGGGGCCTTGATCCGAGTGGGGGGTGGCGCTGCCGCTGCGCCGGCCCGGGGCGTGGGTCTCTGCAACCGACGAGGACGAAGAAGAGGATGAGGAGGACGAGGTGGATGTCGATGACAGAGGGGTCTGGGGGCTGCTGGTGGTGCTGCGGGTCAGAGCAGAGGCCCCCTGCTGGTGCTGTAGGAGGAGGGGGTGCGTCAGGTGGGCAGGAGGGGATCCGAACGCAGAGCCCCAGGCCAGGTGACTGAGGCCGGAGTGAGCCTCTCTTTGACTGGCGTAGTTGTTCAGGTGGGAGACCAGGCGGATCCGCAGGGGGTCCGCACTGTCCAAGCCTTCGATTATGCTCAGATAACGGGCCGTCTCAGCCAGGCACTCCCTGAAACCCAAACCGCGATAGTCCATAGCCAGGGCATGGGCGTCGAAATAACCTGAGGGCAGAAGAGAGGGACCAGGGTCACTTTTAAAACATGGTAGCCAGAGCTGCTGCAAAACAAGTTTGTCAAGAGCTGAACGATATTCATCTCATGGCAATACATATTTTTCTCGCTTTGAGAGCGTGGAAGCGACAAACTCAGTCAAAACTAGAATTTTCTCAATTCGTGCATTTTTCTATTACGGTATTTTTCCGTAACAGTGAAATCTCAGACATACCTTTGCCTCCAGCAGCGTGAAGCATCTTCAGATGGTCGACAGTCATCTGCAAAATCTCTGCTTTCTCCAGTTTGGCGGAGCCCTTCAATGCAAAAAATATATATACACAAATGAGCACAAATCCAACACGGCGGTTTGGTAGCACAGTGCGTGTTGTCGCCTGTTGCTGACCTGCTTCTCGAAGGCGCTGGGCACCAGCCTGCGCAGCTCGCTCAGGCTGTTGTTGATCCGGTCACGGCGCCGTTTCTCAATGATCTGAGCAAAGGCGAAACACAAAATCATTGGTTAATTTAAAAAAATTAATTTATTTTAAAAAATATTGACTCTTTTCCAACTGCACACATTTTCTACAAAAGAATTTTTAAATGTACTTACTCCTCGACGCCTTTTCCTCGCCTGCACTTGAGTTGTGGTCGTTGTTGGAGACATGGAGCCGAGAGGAGAGCTCATGCTGCTTAAACGAGAGGAAACAGTGTCAGTCAGTATGCCGTGCATCTTTTTTTGCAATAACATTCTTAAATATAGAAGTGTTAGGGGCGCTTTTTACGCACGTCAGAGCCAAACTTACCCATTCTCATCCGCGCTCTCCTTCTCCACCTCGATAGTCTCATCCATCTCGCTGTCCGAGGAGCTGAAATCGTGATTCCTCTTCATTTTAACTTTCCGCAATAGTCCTTCGCTGTTCCTGTCGTGTCTTCCAGCCGTGCGTCTGCCCAAGTTTCGCCCGTTTGAAGCCCTCGGGTTTCCCACGGTGTCATTTCAACGCTGCGGCACCCCGGCAGGGGCGTGGCCTCGGGAGAAACCGGCCAATCACGAAACGGCCGTGAGTTTGAGTGACAGCGCAGTTGGCCCAAGCACGTCGCAACGGGCTTGACCATGTCAGAGAGGATGCAAAGAGGTTAAGACATCTCACTCTGTGGATATTCCTGACGGTTGTGGAAGTTGTGATGACGTCAACATTATTACGTTCTGAGGTTATGAATACATCTTCAAACGTCCTGTTTTCAACCGAAATCGTGGCTCGAATACGTCTATTTCTGAGGAACACGTTGTGGTTTCGATTTTCCGATTAATTTTTTTTTATTCTTAAAAGTCGCATTTATAAATGTCTGTCCACTAAGGCAATAATTAACTTAACTATCTTTACTATTAAGTAGCTCAATGTCTGAACAAAGTACAATAACAGTGGGGTTCTTTCGCGTCATTGAATATTATTTGGGGAGATAATTCTCTTTTGAAACAGGCTTTTGAAGTCACGCTGTTTTTCCATCAGCAGCTGTTTTAATCCTACCATCTTTGTAATTTGTTATTCGCCAACACAAAAAAAGACGTATTATGTGTGTAACTATTTAATAAAATACATACATTTCCAAGTGTAATTTTCGCCGTGCCATTTTTCTGACAAAAATTAAAATAGAGGATCTTTGACAAAACGTTGCCAGCAGTCCAGTTCGGTCCGTGGCTGCCCCGACCGATAAACGCCCCCCCGCTTCCCACCCCCACCCCCTCGTGCGTACCGGCGGTGCTGAGGAGTGGCTGGCCGGCTGTCAGCACGCGTTGGCCGTGGGAAAGTTCCCCAACCGGCGCTGATAACCAATCAGAGGCCGGCGGCCGTCTCCGGCGCTGGAATGAATGGAGCAATTGGTCGGGGCGACGGGCGGTCTGAGAGCGAGCGTGTGAACCTGTAATCCAATACCGACTCAGCCCGGGAGGAGAGACAGGGAGCACCGCCGCAACCAGAGGAAGCCACCACGTCTAATCTCACCCCACAGAGAGACCTCATGCTCGGCGGAGACGCTGTGGGGACTTCAAGTGCTCTCAACAAAAGGCCATAATGCAATCAAAGCCGTGCTCGGTTTTTTTTTTTGTTTGTTTTTTTTCTCCTGCTTTTTTCTTCCCCCTCAGGAGTTTCCACATCATCGCCACCACAAGACCGGCAGCTCCCAAAAATGGTCACACTCCCCAAATAATTTGACAGAGCTGGCTGGTGTGTGTTTGTATACCCGGAGAGCTCGTGTTACTGCATGTGACCCTTCACTGAAGGGCTCCTGCAGACTGGACTGTGGCTGGTTTAATTAGAACAGGGGAGAATATCACAGCAAGGCTACATGAGCTAAATCACTTTGCATTAAAAGGTGAAAACTACTACTTCAATGGAACAATGTGTGGGGTTTAGTACTATTCACAGGAATGGAATATGATACATATAAAATAATGTCTTTAATCCCCTGAGATAAGAATAGCGCGTCTGCCATATGAAACTCCCCACCAAGAAGCATCACAATCTGATTATTTCTTTAAGTTCATGCTGTTTTACTGACCTGATCACGTGTGGACATTTATAAGAGGGCTGTGTTCATTAGAACTTAACTCTTAACTCAAAACAATCTTATTATTTCCCATACGAAGAATATAGAACTCAGTTGAAAAGGAACAAAAAAAGAAAACAACAGCAAAAAGTAAATGAATGTACAAAAGTAATCAAACTATACCCATAAAACTAAATGTGACGGCATTAGAAGGAAAAGACCCCTCGTCTCACGACCCTCGGCTTGTTGACCTTGTTTCCAATCCGCGTTGAAACCCGTTGGGGCCGTCAGCACGCTGACAACCCACCCGACCTGCCGCACAGTCTGATCAGAAAAGCTCCTGTGAAAAGTCTCCTCAAAGGCAAGAAAACGCAAAGGTTCTTGAACATGTGCTTCTCCGTCAATCTGCAGTCAGCAAACACAAAATCACGATTTGGACGACACGAAAACAATATTGCAAAACAAAATACTCCATGAATGCTGCCATTCATCCCGGGGGCGGGGGGTTGATGATCCTGTGGTAATAAAGAACAACACTGAATTACGGATCACTCATGACTAACCTCAGCACACACACACACGCACACACACACGCGCACACACACACGCACACACACACACAGACACGCACACACAAAGTGATATGTGGACCCTTATCAGTGGGAGCCGAAAGCAACCAAAGACGAATAATAGTCATCACAGAGAGACGCGGCTGCCTGTTTGCTTCATGTGAATGACAGGAAGCACTTAGGACTGTTTTCATCTTATTGTTGTTGTACAAGGCCGAGCTTCCAGCAGCACAGACACACAGACGCACAACCTTCATCAAAGTCATTATTGGTGTGCGTGTGTGCGTGTGTGTGTGTGTGTGTGTGTGTGTGTTGAAGTGGGAGTGGGGGAGTTGCGTTCACATACATCCGAGTGCAACCTGAAGCTTTTGTCACAATAAACACAGGTGTGCTTCCACATTACTTTCTGAGTGTGAGTGTGTGTGTGTGTGTGTGTGTGTGTGTGTGTAGCTAGGGGGGGTGGGAGGCGGGGGTGGGGCGGAGGGGAGGGCGTGCGAGTCCTCTTGTTGTATTTCAAGTTCACCCAGAGTTCCCACGCTGTTATTTTCTGCACGGCTGTCTTTGTTCCGCGGGTCTCATCACATGTTGTGATTAGTAGGGCCTTAGAGGGGCCGCCCTTTGAAGGTGAGGGGCCCGGCTACACAACATCATCAAATCCCCCCCCCCCTCCCTCCCCCTCTTATCCCCCGCCAAATCAGGCCACCACACCGGGTCGCACCCGCCAAAATAGTCAGGGCCGCAGTGACGGCTCACCTCCATTGATTTGCGCTCTCTAGAATTTGTTTGTGGTGTAGTTTCCTGTTTTCACATATCGTCCTCCGTCTCGTTTTTTCTTCTGTCCTAAATACTAATCTTTTCTCCTCCTCAATCAGTACTTTGGAGCTGATACCTTTGGCTGATTTAAGCCAAAGGTAATTTTGTCCCTCCGAACCCTCTCTTCCGCTGCCAAAGGCTCTCAAACTCTGAATATTGGTATAATGAGTGAGTTCAAGGAGACGCATTGAGATATCTATATAGAAATAAACATTGCACGTCGGGATATTTTGGCCAGAAAATTTCTTTTCCATGTCCTCCGGCGACTTAAAGTGTGCAATCAAAAAGGGGGTTCGAGTTAGAAAACCACAAGTGCGTTTTTTTTCAGGAATGACATGTCACCATCGCAGGCATGAAGTGAGTCCGGACCGTATTAGCAGAAGGAAATAGTTTTGATGCACACGGAGGCCTTGAAGTAGTTTTAAAGCCACATTTCGCCAATAAATGCTGTGCACGGTGGATATTTCCCGCATTAAGTGTAATTGATTCTGCTGTACACATCTACACAGCGGTCCACATGTCATCAGGTATTTAGCTGCAAAGGTTTGTTTAGGTTTGATTTCCTGCACAGAGCTCGTGTGGATCGACATGATTTGTGAGTGTACATTCGGCTCGGCTGCCGTGTTGACGGAGTAACAATGATGAACGAGGTCGATATCATGCTCAGGAACTCTCAGTTACCCCCTAACCAAACAAAGTCCAGCTAACTGTTGACTGCTGGGAATAATCCCGGTGCTGCCTGATATAATTAACAGACACGTAACACAAACAATGGCCACGTGAATACGGTTGATTAAACAAAGAACGGCATCAAACAACAACTGTGCTTTCTTCTCTGGGTCAGAATGAAGGAGATACGTGTCCCCACAAAGTATTGAGACGCGTCTCAATGACAACAAATCAAATGGTTTCCTTTTTCTCACCGTTTCCATTTCCTTTTATTTTATAAAACCTCAAAAACTAAAGTCACCTCAGCTCGTTACGAGGATCTCTTATCTTCTAACTTTAATTTGGAAAATGATTGCGTGATGATGTCATATTTATATATATTATTTCTTTACAGATTTATTACATACATATAGAGATTAAATCGTTGATGATAGCTGAAGCTTGAATTTCCTTAAACACAAAACCTTCATTTGTCACATGTCTCAGTTTTATACCATGTTCCAATATACACAACTGCACACATTTCATGTGATGCAATAAATCAACTGAATCTGCCAGGAAACCATCCGTCAACACATGTTTCCTATGTAGTTAATTTTCAAACAAATGTTTGTCTATTGATTTGAGTTGTTGTTTTTTGTCTGTCAGTCTTTAAATGGGATTATGAGCAAGCGATAGAGATGATGTCAGTGCCATCTGTTTCACAACACACAAGATTCTTTCCAGAAAAGACACCAGTTAAGATTCTCAGAGAACCTTTTGAAATGTCTTAAAAGCATATTCCATCCATTGTTTAACAAACCTATAACCCATGAACAAGCAGCTGTTTTACCATTTTAAAAGTTTCTACTGGTTGTGTATTGCATTGGGATTGACTTCCGTCTGTCGTGTCATGAAGCCTCTCGGTTTGTTCAGCAGGAGGACAGGGAGGCGCAGGGAGGCGCAGGGAGGCGCAGGGAGGCGCAGGGAGGCGCAGGGAGGCGCAGGGAGGCGCAGGGAGGCACAGGGAGGCGCAGGGAGGCGCAGCAGCAAGAAGAAGAAGGTGCGACCGTCAGTGAGTCAACATGAGGCTCAGGAGACACAGAGCTACAGGTCGGCCACAGACAGATGTTCGTCCGCTTGGAAACAATACGCTGAGCCCGCTGGGAGGGGGGGGCGAGGGGGGGGGGGGGGATGGCTTGTTATTGTTTATAAATAGAGCTGTGGGGCCGCTGGGGAGAAGGCTAACTTTGTTTCCCCCGACAGGGAGAGGAAGCAACGGCTAATTCTGCCCCAGACGTGTGTGACACCCGACCATTGTGCCTGAGCGAGGGAGGGGGGCATTGTTTATGAATGTGTGTCTTCAGGAGGGTTGTGTGTGTGTGTGTGTGTGTGTGTGTGTGTGTGTGTGTGTGTGTGAGAGAGAGACACCCTAGTATTGTCCTTCAGGAGGGTGGGGGTTGGAACATGGTTTCATTGTTGCTCTCGTCTATCAGTTTAACTGTGAGCTAACGGGTCTTCTCCTTCACACAGCTCCACACGGGACATAATCCTCAGTGTGTGACCGTGTGTGTGTGTGTGTGTGGTGAGGAAGTGCACAACGTGTCAAAGTTGACCTAGTGACACACATCACTGTCTTGTCTCCCCATGGGAAGTCTTGCACGGCCCCCCTCTCTTACACAGACACACACACACATAAACCAACCCACTATTGATGCTAAAATACCAAATGTCTCTTATTTCTCCATTTCTCCTTATTTCAATGTTTGCCATGAATGAATTACCTAACAAATAGCTAATTTGTTGGGTATTTCTTTCCCCATTTACCTACCTACACTACACAAACATTAAATTCAATTTAGCTTCATTGTCAATATACTTGTATACAACTAATCGCGTTCTTGCTTGTAGATTAATAGTGTAATGTAATGCGCCATTAGAGCTTCACTTTTCTTTTAAAGTCACAGTCACGTCCTGAAACATCTTTGTACTATTAGTGGGTGCTGGAGGACGGTTCTCTGGGTAATATCGCGAGCAGTATGGTTTGTGGGTTTGTTCAAAGAGTCAGTGTGAGACAGGGTGTCTCAGTGTGTGTTTTACATTTCAAACAAGTCAATGGCACAGAGGAATCAACTATAATGAGCTTTTTGCAACATTCACCGTTAATGGGATGAATTAATTGTTGGTCATCCTTTCATGGTCAATAACAGTAGTCCATCGTATACATCTGAACTATGCGGTTTGTATTAAAAAGAATTACTTTAGAAAAAAATAGTCTGAGCCTGGATGTGGGGGCTCAGAGGCACCTGCAGTGTTCCCAGACAGCAGACATGATGGACATGTGTTGCATGGATCACGTCTGTGATATTTTGGGCTACAGCAACCTTAGAAGACCTGAACACATCCCCTTCATCTGCCGTTCTTTGAAGATGCAAACGGTCTCCTGATCCTCAGTCTGATACATTTGATATCTAAATTCAACAGGTGGATTGAAGACAGACTTTGGCATTCGATTCCCATTCGAAAATACAAAAGACTGAAAAACCTGCTGGTGAATATTCGCAGGACGTCATTATTAGCTGTGTCTCCTTCCAACCTGGAGACGAAGTGGGAAGCAGCGCGGCTGGTTTTGTGGGGATTTGGGTGTGACTCGCGTCTGCAGGCGGTGAAACTCCCGCTGCTGGTGGGTGGTCACTGTGAGGGGAGAGCGAGAGAAAGTCATAGAGAACAAAGGCAATTATTCTACTTTTATCTTTCAAACTGGCCATGTGCCCTCGGAAAACTGGGAATTCTGTCCTGTTTTGACATCTTACATAACGGAGTGTATACACTGAAGCTAGCTGGCATGCAACAGGAGTCACGAGTAGAGGTTCATGGTTTGTGCTTAAAGAGGAGGGATGGTTTGAATTTAATCCTTTGATTTTTGAAGTTTGAAGGTTCAAACTGTGAATCAAAAAAATACTTTGGTTTCATACGTTTGTCAAATGTACCAACGCGCACACACACACACACACACACACACACACACACACACGGTGGCATACACACATCTAATCACCCACCTTCACTCACTAATTCGATAACAGCCAGAACAGTTACAACATGTTTTAACGTTTGACATTTGCCCTCAAGAAAAAAAAGAAAGAGCGAACAAGACGAGTCTCCCATCAGTGTCTTTGCCGTTTTGGGAGACAGCAGCCACACACACACACACACAGAGACACACACAGCGCCCACCCTCTGCTGCAGCGAGGGGTTGCTGGTCCTCTGACCTCGGTAATGACGCAGGGTCAGGAGTCAGGTTGTGCGAAGGAACCGTCTACGTCTGCTGAGCGCGTGAGGAGCGCCTGGGAACCAGAGACCGCTGTGTGATCCTGTGAAATTGATCCCTCCAGAGGGGACCGGTGGTTGTGTATTTATGTGTGTCGGTGGTACGTGTGTGTGTGTGTGTGTGTGAGTAGGAGGGGAGCGACTGCGGCAGGAAATAGTAGATCCCAGCGGCTGGCCCGGCTCGCCGTGACCGGGGTTGCCCTGTCTGCGTGCCTGTTCGGGACGCTGCACTGTCTCTACCGAGGGACTCAGAACATAGCAGATTCAACTCCCAAAACAGGGTTTCCTATTTTATAAAAATAGCACAACGGAGCACAAAAGCAAACCGCCTCAGCCAACCGGCAGAAGAAGAAAAAAAAAAGTTCCACACACTTGTTTACTTTCTCGGTGAGAGTTGGAAACCACCCGTGTGTTAAATATGAAGCTGGAGCTTGCGGCTTGTTAGCTTAGCTTAGCACAAAGACCGGAAAACAGGGCGAAACTGCCAGCGTGTTGAAGCGGTAACAAAATGTCCCTACAAGCCCCTCTTATGCTAAAGCCACTGAGTCACACTGGAAAGGACCTATGGCATCCCGCCTCATCGTAATCAGACGCGTTAGCCCCTCTCGTCTGGTTTCTGTAAGGAAACTGTTTATCAACTAGAAGTTTAGGGATTAATGTGTCAGACTATTTTAAATAGGCACTTTCTGGTGGACTGGTGGACGGAGACGGGCTGTCCGTCTCCCACTCGTCCCCCTTCTTATCGCCGTGTTTTGAACTGAGGCATAAACTGTTCTTTCAAGTAAATTCTCTTGTGATAAATATTCAGGATGACATTTTTTCACTTCAATTTGCAGGTCTCGTGGGTCGAGATTTTCAGAACGTTACTTCCATTTTTAAGATTTATCAATCTGAACTTTGAAGCCACAAAGGACTTCTGTAGAAGATGGTTTGACAGGCTATAATTCTCTTGCAGGTAACGAAGCTTGTGAAATATGGTCCAGTATTTCAACTCTTTACTGAAGCAAATGATCTGAATCTTTCATCTTGTCCTCCTCACGTTCAGGGTCGCGTGCTCGTGCATTGTTCGTTCCCAATAGAGCGACATTGAATTTATGTTTATGTTTATGTTCGTCGCAGGGAGCAAAAGGCACACGGAGGTTGTTTTCAATCGTGTGTGTCGGTTTCTGAGAAACAGACCCCTCTGGTGAAGAAGGCCTCGCTGCTCTTTCATCTCCAGCATCTGCGATTCTTCTTAGAGCTCTCGGGCCGAGCCTCCGCTGTGCGTCTGGTCGGCCCGTTTGGATGCAACCACTTCAGTCGTATCTGCAGGCCGCCTGAAAACCATCCCTCCTCGTGCTTATTCAATCACGGAAGGATCTCGTGAGCCTTTTTTTTTTTTTTTTTTTGTCTGTCTGCTACCTCCCCGGAGGCTTTGTTCAGACATTTCGAGACAATCAGATGCATTAGTCAGGACTTGTGGTGTCTGATCCGTGGAAATGCACACACCCTTTTTCAGATATTCCTTGAGGTTTGCCAATTATGAAAGAGAAAATGAGTCAAGGGTTTACCACAGCTTTGAAGGAATGCCACAGATGTCTAAGAGAATTTATATCTGCCGTGTTGCGATGCGTCAGATGGCGATGGATCGTAGATGGACGTGCAACTTAAAACGGATGTGCATTTTGTTTTTATAATAAAAGTAGAAAGAAGAAGAAAAAATAATGTGTTATCATTATTATCGTTTGTCAGCCATCAACATATTTCATTATGAATAATTTGAACATTGATATGTACGTATATTGGTATAGTACACTAAATAAAAACAGCTATTCCTCCCAAGCCACTGTGTAAAAATCTTTAAAAAAATTAAACAACAAACATGATTATTGTCATATTTGTTAGAGTTAGAGTTAGAGCTAGAGCTAACAGAGTAAGCCACAATAATACAATGAGTTTGTGATGGAGATTTATGGTGACGGGAGCACTGCCACTTTCCTAATTTCATGGATAGGCACCTTTTGCTTCAACATCAGCACAATTGAATTCATTCTTTCATTCAAAAATCATCTCTCAGCCTCCAGGTGATTGAAACGAAATACGCTTGAAGGATACACAAAATAATGTGACACAACTAATGACGAATGTGACGCACAAACCGGTGAGTGTTGTGCAGATGTGCTGCTGCTCTTCTGCCCACACAAGTCCAATCCAGGCTTGTGAGAAGAGAGAGTCTCGCTTACTGTCGTCATTACGTCACTCAGAGGCCGGACACAAAACATTAATTAGCCAGACTTCCCCCGGCTTATTTGCCTTTGGACCTGTGAGTGACGTGCGTACGCACTCGCGTGCGTGCGTGTGTGCGTGCGTGTGTGCGTGCACGCGTGGAGCAGGGTGTGCGCACAGATGGGTGCCCTCCTGCGCTTTGTGTGCGGTTGAGCAAGACTTGAGCCGGGGTTCTTGCTGTGTGTATGTGTGTTTTGTCACAGAGCGGTTAGGGCGGCGCTGATTGCTGTTTATTTGCTCTCTGGGTCGACACGGAGCCTAACAGTCAGGAGCGCTACTGACAGCTCTGTTTTTTTTTGGGCCCCTGTGGCCGTACCAACACTAACACTGGGGTCGCGCTCTTCCCTCTGTCCCCCCGTACGCCGAGACTCCCACAGCAAGCTTCCTGTCTGCGCCTCGAAATAACATACAGTAAATGATTGTGATTGCAACACGGCTTCTTTCGAAACAGCGAAGGAACGCTGAGGCCGGACTGATGTGTTTCAAAGAGGACATTTTAGGGAATCACAGTGTCAGGACTAATTGTGTGAACGGTTCTTTTGAAAATATTAAAGAGCTTAAAACTTTTACATCCTTTTTGGAATAGTTCTTACAAGGTAGGAATATCTGCCAAATAGTAACTCTGAAGCTCAATGCTAAACAAAGTGTACATTTCCGATCATGTCCAGCAAACGAGGCTCTAATGCCCCATAATATGTCAAATTATTCAAAACATCCAGCAGAAGAACCCTCATCAATGTTAAAATGTTTGGAAGATTTTCTTTTTTCTCACCTCGTAATCACTTTGTATAACGTGATGGAGTCACGGACTGTTTACTCTACAAGTCTGCAAGTGTTGCCCGAACCGTCTCACCGTCTCCTAAACGCAGACACATGCTGGAGATGGTACACGGTACATGAACACTTAGTCAACCGTGTAATGTGACCCTGTCTTAACCAACGCACTCACGCACAGACACACACACGCACCGGTAAAGAGGTCATCGGTTTACCATCTGGTGGTCAAACCCCCATCACACACACACACACACACCCAGACATAATTATATAATAACCTGTACTGTCCTATACGCTGGACGGCCATGTTTGTCTCCTCACCCAGCCACTGACCCCTTAACACACACACACGCACACACATGCGCACACACACGCACACACGCGCACACACTCTCTTTACTAACAAGAGCATTTGGAGGAGGAGTGGGACGAGTGTGTGCGTGTGTGTGTTCCTGCTGTAACGGCTGCTACTTGCCGTCCACACAGCTGTCTGCGAGACACACTCACACACACACACACACACACATACACACTGAGCGGCTGTGAGACATCCCCCCCGTGACTGCTTCCCAGGGCTACGGAGGAGAGAAAGGAAAGGAGGGGAAACGGCTGGAAAGGATTACTCACACACCCGCACAACTACACGTACACACAAACAACCAGGCATCAAACAGCAGACGTTCGAGCCTCCAAGTTCACTTTTGCTTCAGTGTCCAGCAAATGTCCTGAATTTGACTTGAAACTGTCCCAGACTTAACAACCAATGGCCCAAACCGAGGTTGCTTTCGTTTCAATCAACATAATGACTTTATTCTAAACTTTTTATTGTAAACGAGTTTACTCTGGTCGGGTCATTTAGCAATTGGTTCAATTACCAAAGAGTACGACGTCAACAATGACAGTAGCACACAATGAAATCACAATCAGCCTCTGACATTACCTCTTGTTATGTCTCGCCGAGAATGCCGTTTCTCTGCTGCCTGTGGCTCCGTTCTCTTAAGTTGCTACCGGAGCGCTGCACTGTGATAATTACATTGTCAATGGTCCCGCAGACTGTGTCTCTGCGTCACATATTTGTACCCGGCGTCAATGGGACAGCCTCTTTTCCGAGATGTTTTGCTTTGAGATGACTGATGATCAGATTGACGTTGTACCTCTGGACCTATGATAAGAACTAGATACCAGACATCAAGGTGGTAATTCAGCAAATTTCACAAATACAAAACCATTGATTCCAAAAAATAAAGGGCGAGTTTGACTGTACCTGACACCGATGTGAGACTTCATTGAAATGAACAGCTGACAAAATGACCAGCTTTCAGGAAGAGTACCTTTCCATTGATGCGATAACACTTTAATAACACTTAAGCATGGCAGCACAGTGGCCGCGCCGCCGCCACTAGAAAGGCTTGAGCAGGTAACAGGAAACGAGACCAGTCTCAACAGAAAGCAACGGGCCGCCACTGTGGTGAAACCAAACCTCCCGGGTTGTAGGTGAACCTTTGACGGCCGCGTTTCATTTCAACACGACCGATTTAAAAAAACGTGTCAAGCGGCGACCTCGGTGTGCGTTGTCCTAACACGCCAACCAGATTTGTTATGTAAATGGCCACATCCTTTCATAGAGGGCAGGTCTCGCTTCTGGAAATGTTTGGAGTGCAGTAACGGTGCTATTTTAGTTATTTGTTGAGGGCCTCGCGGCATTTCGGACGTGCCATGTGAAAACACGCAGCGGACTCAGGATCATTCCCTGTGTTTATGTTGTTAACGGGCCGCTTTAAGCCGTGTTTGTTATCCCTGCAGATGGAAATAGACAGAGGCCAGAGTCTCACAGGCACAGGAAAGGCCTTGTTGGCAATCCAGGGCACTCAGGGCTGTCACTGCAGGCGTCGGTATCTGGAGATCTGCACTGACGCGCTGAGGCCCTGGTGGTGAGGCCCCTGGGTTCAGTTCGAGACGAGGCACTGAATGTGTTCAGCGGGTTTTAATGAGAGACCTTACTTTGCAAACACAAAGAAAGACAAATAATTAAAGTGGCTCGACAGAGTGAGGCTCCACGAAAATCAAAGTTGTGACATCGAGGCAATGATTCCAGACCCCAGATTTAATGCTTGGTCTTCACCACACATATTTGCTTTGTAGCTTTCTTCCACTTCTCGTGAATACTTGGGCGCATGTTCTTTGGGCGACGGCGGGTTCCGCTCTTTGTGCGTTTGATGGGTGCGGTGGCGTGTGTGCGAGTGAGCACTGTTGCGGTCGGTGATCCGTACTTCGGGCGAAGGCACGACGTTGCGAGCTGGGCAGAAGTTGAGAGGCTGGCGGGGTGTGTTTGTTGGGTGTGTTGAGAGTGTGGGAGCGAGACAGAGACGAGGGACAAAGACACTGAGACGGAGGGGAAACCACGAGGCGAGAAACTCGCAGGGCCAAATGAAAGGTTAGCAGAAAGACGGTTCCATGTGTGCGATGCATGTGAGGAGCGTTGGGAGGAAAGAGTGTGTCAGAGGGGATCCAGGGAAGTGAACGTGGGACACGGCAACAGCGAGCCGTGAGCATACATGTTGTTGTCATCTCCTGCTATCGTACATGACTGACTCGGTCTCCCAGAACGATCCGCCGCTTCAATGTGACTCCAGATAAACCCCAAAAACCTGTCTGTGAACATAATCCAGGTAGCGATAATGCTTCTCGTCCCAGCATTCATATTTCGAAAAAAAGATTCCGGAAATTTAAAGATGCAGTTAATTGAGCAAATCAAATTTCTTTTTGGGGTTCCAATGAAGCAGAAAACCTACATGTTGGTAACAAAGGGAAAGAACAGGCAGACTCCAAAAGACCCCAGTCACTGATGCATAACCTCCAATTAGCCAATCAATAGATGAGGCCGTTTCAAACTCCAAAAATAACAATCTTGTACGCATACCGACAAATCATTATGCTTGATTCAAAGAATATTATATCATCAAAAATGACATGTTGAAGCTTAGCTTAGTCACTGATTTACACCTTTGTAAACTCTTTATTTATCTCATCTAAATTGGTTGCATCTATCAAAGTGGTTTGAATAATAAGTCGCATCGTCCTGCAGCACTGATGCTGTGAGGCTGTCATCCTCCCAGCACAAAGCAGCTTCATGACAAAAGAAAGAAAAGAATGCAGAGATGCTGAAATTAAAGATAGGTCATGGCATGTTATTTCAGAATAGCTGTGGAACAGGGATGGAAAACAAAAACCCAAAAGAGTGTATGAGGAAAGGGTGAGTGTGCTGTGGGCAGCTGAAGGATTCTTGTTTTGCAAATGTTGAAAATGACCGATGATAATAAAAAGTACATCTGATTTAGTGTGTGCAGTTTCTGAATGTAACCCCTTCAAAATATACAAACTAGGTGGGAAAATGTGTGGGTAATTTATATAAAAGTATGCAAACATGTGCGTGTGTGTGTGCGTGTGTGCATGTGCGCGTGTGCGTGTGCGTGTGTGTGTGCTCGTGGGTGTGGGATCTGCAGCTGGTGGATTCTACGGCTCCGGCGTGTCCCTCACGTCCTTCAGAAGCCGTCGTCACGCTTCCTGTATTTTGGCCAGTGGTGCATGATGTCACTTCCTGTGCGGGGTTGCGTGTTCGTGAGGGTGTGGGCTGTGCGGCGATCCAGCTGCCTCAGGCTCCCAACAGTCTGTGACAGCACTAACACACCCACAGGGAACACTACCTCACCTGCCTCAATACACTCATAACTGAGTCTCCACCGATCTGTGATCTTTGTTTTGTAATCTAATCTTTTTTGACATTTCTGTTGACACACACAACCTTATAGTGTCACAGTGTTTTCTTTGTTTCTGCATCATATGAGCATCTGTACTTCATCCATTTGAGTTTCAGTGGAAGTTGATGAAACGCAGCATGAAAGAGGTGCAGGCCGAGTTGGGATCACATAGTTTGGCAGCAATGTAGCGTGATGTGTTCAGCAGGGTAGTTATGGTGCCGTTAATCTTATATCGCTCTGTTTCAAAGAAAAAGGCACCTTAGGTTGTAAGCTACAGTAAGAGTTAAAGTAATGACTCGGTTTTGTCTTTAAGTGTGCGAGTGTTTTGTCATCTAGGCCTTTTAAAAGTTTTATTGAAAAACACTTTCTGAAAAGGAGAACAAAAAGTTCCTGCGACTCTATTTACAATGATCTGCAGACGCAGGAGGAATATTTCCTTTCCGATGTGTTTATCACATAAACGAGATCAAACTGAAAATAATGAATAGATGTCAGTGTTTCACAAGCATGAGGAGTCTATCTGGTTTGGCAGTGACACAGTTATGATGCCTCCTGTTGTTATTCCATCAGCTGGTTCAAGAGAACAGGCGATATTCAGTTCAGACAAAGTCACACGTTCCTCCACTGACCCTGGGAAGCCTGCACGTCAGACATATCAACATCTTCGTGTCCATCCTCTCACTCCTCTGACCCCGTTTCGCAGTCTATGGCCGGCAGCCCGGCGGCTGGGACACGTGGCTCATTGACTGGGAAGATCTGGCAACACGGTCCGACTTTTTTCTCTCACACCGTGTATTATCTGGCCCGGGACGCTCCCAGGACCCGGGAGAGAGAGAGAGAGAGAGAGAGAGAGAGAGAGAGAGAGAGAGGGCTGCACGCAACACTCAGTGTGAGAACTCCAGCGGGGTCTCTTCACCCGAGTCACACAGATGTTCCTCTTGGCACCTCAGCAGGTTGCAGCGGGGCGGCTCAGGGGCTTTTCCGAGGTCTTGGGGGGGAGGGGAGGGGGAGGGCAAACCGAGGGCCAAACGGGGCCCCAGAGCCTGGATGAGAGCTTCCTTTGTGGGACATAAAGCATTGTCTGTGCTGGGAAAGGCCATGGGGATGGGAACACCGCCCAGAGCTGGACACCGGGCAGCAACTTCGAGCTCTGTGTGTGTGTGTTTGTTGTAGACAGATAGCCAAGGAGAGTGCGTCCGAGTGTGGGAGAGAGAAAGAAAATGTGTGTCCTCACATACGACATATTAAGGGTGTTGTGTGTGAGTGTGTGTGTGTGTGTGTGTGTGTGTGTGTGTGTGATCGTGTGTGAGAAACTCCCGGCTGCTCAATGTGTGATTAACAGACGTGGAGGGACGTTGTGTGAAAATCTGTGCGATAGTGTGAGAGCCCAGCTGGAAGAGTGTTTTTGTCTTCAGGGTCTCAGCAGTTTGAGCTCAGTACTGAAGCGCGAACACACCATCAAGTGACCAGGAAGAATGGATGAATTGAAGCCAACAAGCCAGGACCACGTCTTTCTCTTTTAGAGTATTTACCTCCCCCGTCTTTCAGATTTTTATATAATAAATACATTGTTGATTGTGAATAAATGTTTTCTTAGCACGCAAACCTGCAGAGACTTGCGTCTGACATAGCGAGATTTATCTTCCCGACGCTGCGTCAGGGCCAACGAATCATTCTGGAATACGAGGAAAGGAACATATGGCGTGTTTGTGTTTCTTCAAACCAACCACAGGCAGAGTGCAGGGTACCTCTCGGCCACACTATCGTTCTTTATGCCAGACCTAACCTTTGCTTTGGATACCAATGTTATCTTGAAAAAGTGGTTGTCACCAGCGGCAACACAAAACCAGACAAAATGGCCCTGTACACAAAACATTTGCGCCGCCGTTGCAAACTGCCGTGAGGCTGTGTTGAAAAGAAGAGTTTAAGAGCAGATAAGATGGAAGTAAAATACCTACTTAAAAGATGTATTCTAAATATGTGGGACTGGGAAATGGTCCCAGTAGCTTATTACCTCAAATGTCTTAATGTCCTTAAATGCTACTTTGCCTCCAATGAGCAGAATTGTACTTGTAGTGGGTAGTAAAGAAAATGATCATCAAAGAAATAGGGAAGCAATATAAATGTTTCAACAACCACATCATATCAACCCCGGGGGTAAAGCCGTCGCCGTGGCAACGGACAGTCTATCAAGCAGCCCCGCCCAGCTTTCCCTTCAGACGTGATAAGATACCGTGCTGATGAAGGACCAGGAAGAGCGGCGGCTATTCTAAGACTTCGGGGACCGACGCTATTAAAGTTATAAAAGTTGTCACGAGCCAAAAAGAAGAAAAGCTTGCATGTGTGCGTGAGCGTGAGTAACACCAGAGTTTTCTTTTAGGGACGGTGGGAATGGAGGAGGAATGTCAAAAAGCCAAAGAAGGGGAAAGAATGAAAACAATAAAGCAAAGATGTGGTTTGTGCCCACAGAACAAAGATGGAGAGAGTTTTTTTTTTTATAATTGGCTTTTTCCTTCGGGACCCAGACTCACTGGCTGAGAGGAGGAGACACGGGGGGACGGAAGAGTCCATGAAGTCTTTCTCTCACACGTACGCACACACACACACACACACACACACACACACACACACACACACACACACACACAACAAACACAGTCCAAAGTTAGAAGGACTTTGGGAAGCTATTAGGAGAATTTGGGACTGGGGTGATGTGGCAACCTTGATAAACCTTCACAGTAATTTGTAATCCTCTTTTACTGGCCAGGCACACTACACCTAAAGAAAATACACACATATTCACACCTAATGAACCACACTCAAGCAAACTGTTACAATAACTGTCACAATAAAAACACACACACACGCTTTTACTTCAGCACATGTGAACAAAAGAGCAGGTTGGCTTCTCTGCGGGAAGCTCTGTTTTACACGAGAAAAGCGTGACGGTAAAGCACCATGGAGGGAGTGTGTCTGTGTGTGTGTATGTGTGTGTGAGTGTGTGTGTGTTAGTGTGTGTGTGTGTGTGTGTGCATTTTGTAAACCACCATGGAAAGCCCCGCTCCTCATGTGGATCCACGGAGCTGCTGTCTCATAGTTTACTCAGCTATTTCTGGGAGCCGGTTTATTTCGGTGTTTCGCAGGGAACCTGAGAACGTTTGCGTGGAGGTTCACTTTCTCACAGGGAGGTTAAAGAAAATTAAATGTTCGGGTCGTGTTTTGTTGGTATTGTTATTTCTCAAGCCTCATGCACCCCAAAGTTTAAAAAGAGCAAAGGCATTAATTACATCAGAGCTGGACAGCTCAGTGCTGTCCTCCACTGTGCACCGATCATCCATAATCTCACAAAATGATTATTTTGTGAGATTTTGTTTAAATAGTGACAGAAACGTGTGCGATAGAATGCAAACGTTCTGCTGTGGATTTGAACCCTTTGCTGCAATTCACACCCAACTCTTCGGCTGTGCGGCTGAGCTCCGCAGAAGAATAAAAACAAACAGACGAGCGCCTTCGCAGGCTTCATCGCTGCTGTCGTGCCAAAAAGTTGCACATTGATGTGTTTTTCATAGTTTTTGGAAAGGGAACGATGAGTCACTGTTTACTGCCAAATACAGCATTTGGTGCCTTGGTTGATTTGTTTTTTAAGCGTGTAAGTAAAGAGGAAATATACAGACAACTGGCGGTATGCCCTTGAACACACACACACACACGCACACGCACACACAGACAGACAGACACACACTGAGCCGGTGAGACAGCGGTACAGAGGATCTTGTCCCTGAGCAGGCTGCAGTAGCTCCGGTAGCGGTGTTTAGTTTCGACATGATGAGAGTGTAATCCTCGCAGGTTCCTGCCCGCCGCTTTGTTTTCCCCGCTGTCTGACTCATCCCTCCAACCTGTGGGAAGGAGGGAGAGATGAACTATGTCACTGTCATAACACGGGATTAGAGTGTGTAATGCACTTTCTCAAAGGGATGGGAACGATGCCGTGGAGATTCTATCCCGTCCTCTTCTTTGTCCTCTCACTTATCTCCTGATTGCACTTTTTGTTCATCGCCTTTCTTTTCTTCCTCTATCTCCTCCTGTCTTTCAAAGTTCACTGGTTTACAGCTATATTCTGATTTATGTACAGTATCGGAGGCTTTCATTCAAAAATCTTGCCCTCTTGTTTTTTTTTAATCCAGGCAGGATTAATTATCTCCCTTTGTTACCTTGCATCAAAGACTTCTAACGAGCTGATGATTATCACATCCTCTGATTTAATACTTAAGGCCTTGATTATATCATCAGAATCTTTGCAAGAAAGTACTGAAAGCACTACAGTTATGTTAAATAATTTTTGAGACAAAGTAAAAAATTATTGTGCTTTTGAATGTTCGTGAAACGTTCACTCGTCAAAGCTACAGGTGACATATTTCTTACAGTTTGATCTTAACGCTCCAAGCAAATGCAACTTTTTTTTCAGGTCACAGGGACCGACCCGTTCTTTCACTCCCGTCCTCCTACTTTTTCATTATCTGTGTGAATCCCAGGTCTTATCAGCCGGCACCTGCGTCGCTGCTCAACTTTAGAGAACTAAATCCAGCTGGATCAGAGCTAAACACTGTGGGATTACAGCACAGTTTAACACTGAAGCACAAAGCCTTTCTGAAGCTCCCTCCCCACATGTTAAGAACCACACGTTTTCCACACGTCCAGTGTGACGTGCCGTGTGGCTTTGCTGCCCAAAGCCACCTGTCCCTCAAAGTCTTTGGTTCGATAACGCGATAAAGCAGCTATTCAACCATTGACACACAGCCGTTTTGCTCCCATGTCTAATCAAAAACTGTTTTGTCATCAGGGCAATGAAGAATATTTAGTTGAATAATCAAAATGCAGCCTTCGATGATGCATCGCGGTTTGACCGGCTCGGAGGAAAACTAGTTCAGACCGGTTCAAGATCGTACTTGCAGCCCCTGTGGAGTTGAGGTGATGGTTTGCCCTTCGGGAAGCGGGGCAACATCAAAAGCTTGCTGCTTTTTTGGGATGCCAAAAGAGCTTAACAAAGTACACTCATAAACTCATCTGGTACGGCACCGACGTACCGTCCACCTGGCAGGAAACACAGCGGCACAGCGAGGAGCTCACTCGCACCTGCATCGATAATCCGCCCTCACCCACTTTGCTTCAAAAAAATCCCCCAAAGGATACGGAAATTTCAAGTGTGTCTATCACGTCTGAGTTTGACACGTTTTTTTTTTCTTCTTTATCCTTGGGAGTGGAGATGTGGCCACCTCAACAAGGCTGGTAAGAAAAACAAATGAAGGTCGGCATATTTCCATCTGGAAGAAAAGCAGGAAGCTTTGAATACCGAACGCCAACAGTTCAAAGAGCTGTAACGAAGGTGGGGAGGGAACATGTATACAAACGCACACACATTCATACATTCACACGCAGTATGCCATTCAGTCAAAACAAACAGGAGGCCTCATGGACCCTTACAAAGCAATGTGGCGTAGTTACTGAGGCTACCAGTTGCCTTGCACACACACACGCACACACACAAACACACATACGTGTTCGCAAAATCTCTGCGAGACCTGGTTTGAGTGAATCATTGTTGTGTTACAGTCACACACACACACTAACACACTCTGTAAAACACACTCACACAGAAAGCCCCTCATCGCTCTCCTGTTTCAGCTGCATGCAACAGGCGACGCGTACGTCCACACAGGACAGGCCTTGTGTGCACGGGGTCGTAACAACTGCGGCAGTAGCTGCGCGGTGACCTTTAACCCCTGACAGCATGGGAAAGTGGGCACATTCAGCTGTCAGGACCCCAGTGGGCCCGTTACCCCCCCTGGGTAATGTTTAAATAATGATTTAGACATCAATGGGAAGACATACACAACGATCAGCAACGAATGCTACAAATGGGCATAAAAGAGACAAAAGAGGAAAAGAATGCACTCATTGGTCTAATTAATTAAACGTTCACTAAAACCGCTACCGGTACCGACGAGCAATTGTCCAATCGTAACTTAGCGATAGTAACTAAGCCTGTCAAGCGTAAGTACAGGGTACCCGGCATCTAAAGAGGGCGGAGCCTCGTGTCCTTCCGGAAGGACGACAACACCAAAAGAAAAAGTGTAAAAAACGGATTCAAGGTTGGTCAATTCAAAGATGTTTCTCTGCTTCAACATAAGCTGCAATTGTTAGCATCTTTAGCTAACTAGCTTAACGCCTACAGTTCCCTACCAACCTTGTTACCAGAGCCGCCCTGAGGCATAAGCGAACTAAGCGGCTGCTTAGGGCCCCCTCTGGCCACCAGGGGGCCCCAAGCAGCCAGCGAGCCGCAAGCCGCGAGCCGGCCCAAGCTGCCGGCAAGTTGCCGGCGAGCACTGGGAGAGTTGCCGGCGAACAGCGAGCCGCAAGCGGGCGGAAACAGCCGGCTTACATGCATGCATTGACAAGCATGAATAATAGCTCAGATATAAGGTCTCCACTTAGGGAGGCAGAGATCTGGTTTGATTCCTGCCTGGGACAAGATTTTTTTCCTTCTCTTTTCACTTTTTGACCACGTTTCTGGCTGACCCGCTGCCCCCCCGACATGCAAGGGGAGGCTGAGGCCCGTTCAGTGCTGCAAGCAGCCCTAGTTTTGTGTCATAACCTCACTGTATTTGTTTATAATTTTCGCTATAACATTATAGCAAGACATTTGTGCCAATAAGGTGACTCTGCGTGGTGGGAGGGGGGCCCCCAAATCAAATTCTGCTTAGGGCCCCCAAGAGGCTTGGGCCGGCACTGCTTGTTACTGTACTTAAAAAAAGCACATCACTAACTCACTGCATCAGTATGCAGGGTTATGGGTTGCGGTTTCAAAAACAATGAATAGAATGACAAGCAAAAGGTATCTCCCCAACATGTGGAAGACAGTTACGGATCAGAGTTTAGGGAAAAGTTACCGGCTCAGTGCTGCAGCAACTCCAGTCAACTTCACGCACACTCACACACACATCCACACACACATACATACACGGCATCCGTTCCTGCAGCCTTTTAAGACCTAAGAGTATTTCTGCCTGCGTCCTTTGGTTCTCACAGTCTTCAGTCACTGTAGGAATGCTAAGTATCCAGGACCCCCCCCCGCTTAGCAGCCAGTGGTTAGGCCCGTGATTTAAAGCAGCCCTGGTGGTTCCCATGTCACACGCTGTGAAAGGGGGCATGCGGAGGTACGATATATGCTCCCTGCCCTCCATGTGCTTACACGTACTCCGGGATTTCTTTCAGCC
Organism: Apeltes quadracus; assembly: GCA_021346845.1. Lineage (NCBI taxonomy): Eukaryota > Metazoa > Chordata > Actinopteri > Perciformes > Gasterosteidae > Apeltes > Apeltes quadracus. Next base: position 7,938,197 of record CM037926.1, on the reverse strand, counting down.
GAGCCGACACCACTTCAAAGGAGCATAATAAGAGTGTGTTTTGTGGTTGAGCCCATTAACTACAAATTACTGCAAACCATTTGCAAAAGAGAAACATGGTTAAGCGACAAATTCATCTTTTCGACCTTTCAGTCAGCCGCAGTTAGAAGTATCTAACTTGAACGCAGTTGACACCAGCAAAGATTTCAAAGAAAGAAATTGTTGAGTTCATATTCAGATTTCCTGTGGTTTGCCTTCTTAATCTGATAAAGTAAAGGTATTTCAACCGAGCATTTGTAAGAGCTCAGAATTGCCATGAAAGAACTTTGATATCGGATGATTCCACAAACCCTCGTGAAAAGCAACAACGATATGGACGAGATCAGGGGAATACTTGTATTATGACCAACTTTAAAGGCTTCCATAACAGACAAACCCGTGAAATCCAAATGTCACTGTTGTAAAACTACACCAACATTAATCACTCAAAAACTGATCTTCAAACAAATGATTTAAAAAATGTCATACAAATCTAAGAAAATGCAAAAGCTTACATAGTATACTTTTTCAAAATGTCCTGCAGTAATGTGTTGCAATTTCTGGTTAGAAATGAAAAATATGCCTAAAAAAAGGAATTATTTGGTTCACCAGGTAAGAAAAAGCATTGATAAATGAGACCCAACGTGTTGTTGTCAAGCTACAGAGAGAAAACATACATCTTCACTTCATCACGCTGGTTGTGACGGGTCACCGAACACACCGGCCTGAAGGATCCTCCTTCGATTGTTCTAATCCTGCAGACAGCTGGGAGCCCCAGACTCACAGATGCCCAGGCGAGAGGAGCGGGGGACTGATAAGGAGTGCTGGGTGTGTGTGTGTGTGTGTGTGTGTGCCCGAAGAACCTGTTACCGATATGCATGTGAGTGTGTAGATGTCTGCGAGACGCAGGTTTGTGTGCGTGTACGTGTGGCGTGGAGGGCTTCATGCTGCACATCGTTTCCTTGTCGGGTCGGCAGCTGACTGTGATTAATATTTCACAGCTAACAAATGGAGGGGACATGCAGGCCTGTCAGTGTGTGTTTGTGTGTGTGTGTGTGTGTATAACCTTGCCATGACAGCAGTATAATTGACATAATTACCCACCCACCTTTAACATCGCGCACACACCCCGTCTCACACACAGACACACACACACACACACACACACACACCCTTGGCACTCTACACCTTTCACTGTGTACGTTCACATGGCTGAACTGATGAATGTAGTACGGTCACATGCAGGAGGAGTGACCCCATTAAACACTCTCACACACACACACAGACTCACTACAGTTTCCTAATGTCACTGTGCATGTTTATTTTTATGTTGTCATGTATTAATGTGTAAATCCTTTTTCATGAGGAAGGTCATGCTCTTAATAGCATTTTTGAGTGTAAGGATGTGTGTGGAAAAACACACAGCAGTTTATTTGTTGTCCTTGATCTATTATCGGTTGCTGCAAATGTTATTTAATCAAATTGAAGTTGTGATAAAATCTTGTTTTTTCATCCTTGTTTTAATCTAATAAAAGAAAAACAGCATGTAACATGTTTTCCAAACAGAAACGCTGATTTGCTTTGCCGAACACAAAAGGATAATTTAATTATCATAAATAAGGAAAGAGGCGGTCGTCTTGACTTCAGAAGTAAAGTGTCATATTTTTTCCAGCACTCCAAACCCTGCAACTCCACAACCTTATATAAACGACAACATGTGCCTTGAATTCCTAGTTTCTTAAGTAGGTTATCTTTTTAACGAGACGAGGGCGTCACAGGTTTCAAGCAGCAGATAACTCCTTTGGATAAAAAATGATTGACAAAGTTAAAACGGTTATCTTTGTTTTTCTTAAACGTGAAAACATCCAAATAGAATCTGTCCCCCCGAAGCTCTCCCCCGATGACTCCGCTTTGATGAGGCCTTTGAAGTGGAGCAGCCGCGGTAATAACGGCGATGGCGGTAATTGATAACGGGGAGCTGGACGGTAAATGGCCGTGCTGAATGGAGGCCGAGCCTCCGGCTGTGTGATAATAAAGGGAGCGGTTGAAACAACCATGATAAGAAAAAAAACATTGGCGGTTGTGTGTGTGTGTGTGTGTGCGTGTGTGTGGTTGTTTTTTGTGTCCGTCATGTGGTGTGTTTGTTTGTATGCTGAAAAGCACGTGTAATCTTCCGGTACGTGATGTGTGCTTCCGTGCTCAGTGGTGCGTGCTGCTGTCGGTGCGAGTGCTTGTGGAAGGGGGGGGCGATGGGGGGTGGGGGAGTGTGGTGGGGGGGGGGGGCAGTCGGAGGAGCGCGAGGCCTGTCTGTGGTGCGGGCATCACGGCAGGTGGTTGAAGGGCTGAATTTTGTTGGAGAGAAGTGGCAACAAATAGAGAGAGGGCTCATCTAGGCAGCCTTTATCTCACTGTGTGTGTGTGTGTGTGTGTGTGCGTGTGTGTGTGTGTGCGTGAGCGAGAGAGAGAGAGAGAGAGAGAGAGAGACCGTGCTGCAAGCTAATGGAGCTGGCAGGGCGGAATCAATTACTGACCAGCAAGGATTTTCCCACCAGTTCGAGGTGGTGGGAAAACAGGAGCTTCTCAACATGTATCTGTGTGTGTGTTTGTGTGTGTTTGTGTACTTGTGTCACAAGCATGTGCAGGTGCGTTCGTACGTGTGTGACGCATGACCCCTTGGTTGCTACAGCACATCAGACTGAGGCAAAGGTATAGGTGTGTTAACGTTCATTGCTGTGTGTGTGTGTGTGTGTGTGTGTGTGTGTGTGTGTGTGTGTGTGTGTGTGTGTGTGTGTGTGTGTGTGTGTGTGTGTGTTTGTGTGTGTGTGTGTGAGGGCAGCTGGCATGAAGGAAACACGGGGAAAGGAGCCAGCACGACTTCGGAAGAGGAAGAAGTTGACTTCCAAACGCTTGGCTCAGTGCTCAGTTTAAAGCTTGTTATGTTTTTGGTCTCCTCTGTGTCTCCCGAAAGAAAGAAAAACAACCACAAACTTAATCACAAACTTAATTCAACACTTAACAACTTTGATCCCCCTGCGGCAAACCGAACCACGTGAAGTTCCACATTGATTGAACGGTGCATCAACAGAAATGGCTGAATTGGTTTTGTTACGCTGAGAGGCGGATCGCTCCTTCACACTGAAACACCCACTCACACACATCGAGCAGGAGCACATGTTCAACGCCTCACACCCGCCAGACCACCGCCACTCAGTCACTTATAGCTTACACTCTCATTATTCTTACAAATCCTGCACTTTTGGAATGCATTTATTTGTATTGTACTGTCCTGGCCCGTTGTGTGAACGTTTTGGTTGCTTTTCTTTTTTGGATTGTTCTGTTTAACAATCAACTCCACATTGAGTGGTGCCAAGCAGGATGGCACTGGCCTGAAGAAAGGGCCTGGTGACCCGGAGGGATACTGAGCCACACACACACACACACACACACACACACACACACACACACACACCATATTGGGGCCAGTAGGGCTGGACAACAGTCTCTTGCATGTTTTTTAAAAACCAAGCAAGCAGACCCTTTGGCTCCTTACATTGTTGGGTGCGACAGTAACGTTGACCATGTGACCAGAACAACACACACACACACACACACACACACACACACACACACACTCGTAAAAACAAACAGTTTGGGCCATAGTTTTACGCTGGCTTGTTTGCCATCAATAGTCATTCAGTCATCTTTTTGAATAACCGTGGCAAGTTTATCTGCACAGGAACAAAAGAGTCATGAAGTCAACAGGTTTGCACGTTTATGCCACTTAAACAGCATCCATCTCCATGGCAAACATTGCTGCTGAACTACTGAGAATATCCGACCAGAAAAAGGCCTCAAACCCTTGCAAAATGTTACATTGTTTCCAAAAACAAATGAAAATGAGTTATCTTTCTCAATAAAGACAAATTCAGGTTTTCTGCCAAGGACCTTCTAATAAATAAAATAAATAAATTCCTTCCAGGAAACTTTCTTTTGGAAAATATGGGCCCTAATTTTGAGCAGGTAGCGGCGCTGGCGGGCTGTGATTGGAAAACGGGACTGGAGGGGGTGGGATTATTCAAATATCTAGGTTTGTGACGTAACAAACCTTGTGGATTCACAGCTCACCCAGAGGCTGAAGGCAGGATCAATTCAGAAACCTGTATCTCACTCAAAACAGCATGGATGGATTTTCTTCCAAGTCTGATGGCGTGTGGAAGCACCAGAGACACACAATAACACCCCAAATCCCAGAAAAAGTGATTTTTCCATAATATGGGCCCTTTAAGAACAACGTTGAGTAAAAAAAAAAGTACAAAAAAACAAATGTTGCATGAATGTTGGTTAGTCACAATTCACTGGGCCGTGCAAGTGTGTAAATGTGTCAGCGCGCATTTTGTTAAGTTTGAGATTGAGAACCATCGTCTTACGTAACGAATGGAACCGTGTGCACACACACGCAGGCCGACAAACACACACACACACGGCTGAGAAGCATTCCTCTTGCCAGGTCTACCGCATGCTATTCAGTCCGAACACAATACACAAACGCACATCCACACTTGCATGAATACAACAGTAACAAAGTGCTGAATGCACACCAGTGGCTGAATAAACACTTCAGCAGACTTCAGCATTTGCATGAGCAGTGGCGCGCACACACACACACACACACACACACATTTATTTTCACATAAACAGTCTCTCTCTCTCTCTCTCTCTGAAAGCAGTTTAGTGGGATTAGTCATTGTGAGGTTTATAAAACAAGATGCTCAAATGAACATCACTTTCTTTAAGCGCTAATTCTAAAAGGCCGCTCTCTTATAGCATCAGTGTGAGATTGAGTGGAAGGACGTGCGTCACGTCTTGTCCAACTGTAGGACCACACACACTCACAGACACATTCACAGTATTTATATATACATATATGTATATATAGTTTATAATCATAGACAAAAAAACATGCACACACATCACCAGTGTCCAATAACCTCCCAATGGTCTGAATGGGAGGTATAAGGTTTCTGTGTGTGTGTGCGTGTGTGCGTGAACGTGGCTGCTGCTGCCGTCAAGCTCCCTGCGTTGACACGGTAAACTGACACCAAGGGTTCTGAGAGGGGAAATGTCTCCCTGCCGTACACACAAACGCACGCACAAACACACACATACGTACACACACACTCCAGGGGGAGAGGAGAGCACTGGAGGGGCGGCACTCACACGGAGATTGAGTTACAGCTGAATTAGATCTGAGCTGTGGGAACCAGCACCTTCCCTTAGACACACACACACACACACACACACACACACACACGCACACGCACATGTTGTCCCTCCTTGACACCACAGACGCGCTGGGACACACGCTGAGATGATGCGGTATGTGTACACATTCTCCCACACACTCATAAACAAACACACGGTTTTGAACAGATGCAGGCCGACCCTCCGGAAGAGAAACACACACGCACGCAAAAACATCACATCGATGAGAAAACATGTGATCCCGCAAATGAAGAGCATCTACGAACACACAATGTGTGTGTGCGTGTGTGTTTGTTTGTGTGTGGCTGGATCAACAGACGTAATTATAAACGCAGATAGTGACGCGTAAACGGGAAACACGCAGTTGTGTGTCTCCCGTTGAGTCCAGAGAGGCAGCGAGTTTATGAATGTGCTATGCAGAGTGTGTGTTTGCGTGAATGTGTGCGTGTTGTGATCGCGTTGGCCTTGAATTTGGAGATGGTTGCCCCAAAATAAAGCAAAGCTGAAAAGGAAAAGGACAGAAGAGAGGCCACCACACCGCAAGCCCATAAACTCTCCACATCTTAATTGCCCTTTCGTTTTCACATGGTAATGCTTTTCACTTACAAGTGTTGTGTGGGTGTGTGTGTGGGTGTGTGTGTGTGTTTGTTTGTGTGCCCATGCCAGGTTCACACAGCAAAGCCCGCCAGAATGCCATAAACACACACTCTGCTGCCCCGGGCTCCATTGTACACACATGGCCGGATGGAAGGATGGATGGAGCATTTCCACCCACACACACACACACACGCGTGCACACACACACACACACACATCCATCGCCCGCCTACTTTTCTGACATTTCAGAAGCTTTGGTTGAGATGGAAACTGCTGTTATTTTTTGCAAAGAACATTATATTTGCCTTAAACGAGTGGTGCAAACAGCACATTTCGCTTCTGGTTTTCACTTTCTTTTTTTCTAGTGAATATATGCAATGATGATAAGTAGCTACGAGAATTAAAGTCTTTATCCGCCTAAAAATGTTTTAGTCCAATTCATGTTTACAGAAGAACGAAAAACTACGAAACAGCTTAAAAACTTATTTTTTTTGTGATGTTCGACGTGATATTTTCTGATCTAACAAGAGATAACAAAATTGACCAAATTTAGTAGTTTTCCTGAGTTTTATTTGCCTGCATGATAAACACCCTCATATTAAAAAACAACAACAACTTACAATGCAGGCTTTCTGTGGGCTATTTTAGGTCACGAGGCTGCAGAGAGAATTCCTCAAACTTTGGAAAACCCCCTCGAAAGTCCCAGAAGACATTAAACAACATCTTTCACAGGAGCATCACAACAAACAAACTAAACGTGTAAAACCAGCGGTGGAACAATCAGTTGATTAGACAGGAACCACAGTTAGACAGCACGATGTCAGCTTCAGAGCTGCCGGGTCGACGCACGGACGCACAAAGTCCAAGCGAAGGGTCACACAGCAGGAACACGGGGGGGTGAGAGCCATCGGAGAACAATCTTCTCCATTAATGTTTGCTCTCCGTTCCGCCTCTGAGGGCCGTCGCTGTGAAGCGTCGGGCCGATACCCACAACGACAGAGGGCCATTATGATGTGAAGGTAGAAACCACACACACCACACACACACAGGGGTTACCCTGCCGACAGCTGCAGCTGTGACCACATGATTACCTGTCTCTCCAACTTAGATGTTGTAATGTTCAACCTACCCCACACACACACACACACACTCAGAGCCCCCCCAAACGTCCCCTCACAACAACCAACGCACACTTGCCGCCATCGCGCTCAGAGGCGTCTCCGTGGACACGAGCTCCTGTGGGCGCCGCCGAGAGAAAGAGTGTGGGGCTCCGGTTTCAGCCTCCCGTGGCCGGGGGAGTGGGGGCGGGGGGGTCGAGGGGTCGGGGAGGTGGGGGGGGGGGCATGGGAACAACGACGCGCCAGGGGCCCTGCGTCAATAAGAAGCAGTGGTTCAACACAATGGGGGCCTGCTTGCAGACAACACCGCTGACAGACAACCACACAAAAGGGCCTGTGAATGGGAAGGAGGCTCACGCACTTGCTCAGGAACACACAAACACACATGGGAAAGAATAGAGCAGTTTGTTTGTTTGTGTGTGTGTGTGTGTGTGTCGTTGCCCACAAGGCCAATGTTTGATGACGGCATCTTAGTGTGCACACATACACTTCAAGAAACATGCTCATACAGAACGTACAAACACATTCGCCCTGTAACAAACTCAGCACTGTGCCACTCTTGAATGCACCGTGCTGCATGTCTGTTTCTCTGCATTCAGCCCTGCAGATGCAATTTGTCGGTGGAACATGGACCATCAGGTATCATGGTTCAGCACAGCAAGATGGAATCTGATTTTATTCCATAAATGTGTTCACACAACTACCTGAGCAGCACTGCTGTGTTTCTGCTCATCTCACTGGAATCACAATCTGTGTTTTTGCTGACTTGGTATTTGTGATCTCAGACAGTTACACAATTTGTCTGTTTGGTTTCACACATGAATTGGCTTCTTACATTTCGAAAGAAAAATGTAACAGTAAACAATAAGCCATTCTATTTAACAATACCAAAGTAGCTAAATAGTTACAAAATACACCACAAAGAACAATATAACAATCACGGTAATGGAACAATACAATATATGCAGGACACTGAAGTTAGTGAAGTACAGACTGAATTAAATGTAACTGTGTTTGATGTGAAATAGCTGCAATTATTTACCTCTCATCGGCAAAGTTGTGGACGTTACGGTGCTACGTCACATAAAGTCACATAAATGTCTGTGAGACTACATTTTACGCTGTTTTTCTTCCTTTTGTATGGTCTGCATGTAACAATTTATACATGCAGTAAATGATCTTACTGCAGTCTGCGTGTCGCAGCAGCCCAGAGTCCCGGAGAAGAGATGATGAAAACACGATTGTGGCTTATGGTGTTTAGGTTTTATGTGGTTTAACCGAAGCTTTACATGAATTTGTTATCTGTCTTGTATCCAGTTGTCTGTACGGAAACACATCAGGTCTCTGGCTTTCGCAAACTCTACCTCATCTAGTTCATACAGTCAAGGGAAATAGCCGAAAAATGAATCCTGGCATTGCCCCAAATATGCCCCAAATATTTGGGGCAATTTTGCCCCAAATATGTGCAGATCCTGATAACAATTCCAATGATGGAGAAGCCATGTTCGTCCATCCACCGGAACAGTGAGAGAGACGCGTTGACTGTCTGATGTACAAAGAAATGCTGCCGCCTGGTGTCCGACCAGAGGAAAAGACTCTTGAGGTCGTAGTTCTGAGTCTCAGCAGCAGGTGGCAGCACTTTGGCCTCCACAGAGAAGCCGGGGTCACCGGCCTCTAAAACGTTTCTAATGCGAGCGTTTCTATTGCAACATAACGACTATCCAGAGAGAAAATGTGATTTGATATGATTAATGATGATCTCCTTTTCTTAAATATTCATAGTTACAAGTTCATTTCTGCTACGAAGTGTCAGAAAAAATCATAAGTAGACTAGATATGTCGTTACTTTTAAAATGTTAGGCTCAAATAGTTTGCGTGATGATTTAAACAAAAACAATAATGAAGTATTGTAATCTCTTATATATATTTGAGAGCCTACAAAAGCATAATCAGAAACAGGTGCATAGGCTGATCTGCAGTCTGCTTCTTCAATTGGTTCTGACCGTCATCAGATGAACGTCTAACTACTACAGAAAAGTGGACGTGAAAGGTTAAAGCAATATCAAAGTTTTATTCTTAAAATGTAGTATAGAGAGGAACAGTAGTACAATTCAGACAGAAAAAAAGGAGAATGTAGTTCCATCTTTGAAAACCTTTGATAAAAACGTAAAAAGAGTAACCTGAATTTGCTCTGTGTTCGGAGGGCACTGAGGCGCGGCCCAAGTTTTGCATCACTGTTAAAGTTCGAGAGAAATTACAAATACAACCTTTTGCAACAGCGTAAAAAAATACAGCTGGGGAAAAAAAACCTCTGCTTTAAATCTGTAGTGTTTTTGCTTCGTTTTTCTGTGTTGGTTGTTTGTTTTTTTTTGTCCATATAACAAATACAGCATAAAATCTAAAATGATACATCATAGTTTTGAGTTTCATTCAGGACAGTAAAATCAGTAGGATGGTATAGTATCAAAAGAACAAACAAGACAACAGGAAGGTGAAATGAGCAAGCACACAGCGTGAACAGAGAGCAACAGAGGAGGGATGAAGTTCACGGAAATAAACCACCAGGCCAGAAGGTTTGGAGCTGACCGACAAATGTGATCCATTAAGTAAATCCACTGGTTAAATAATATATTCTTCATATATATATTCATATATTCATCTCATATAATCTCCACATATATAGATATATATATCTGTCCGTAACATAACCCTTCCCACAGTGATTTGAAGGTAAAAGTGACGGGAAGAGGATGAATATCTGTAGGACTTAAAATATATCTTCTTCCACTGAGAGTAAAGGGAGGTTACGCATCTTCTGCATCATTAGCACTTCAGTATAAACTGTATATTCCACTGCATGTGAACAGATACTGCTGTTCCAAGGTTTCAACCCGCAAACAATCCGTGTTTCTTTAGAAAATATGTGCTTGATGAAATAACAAAAAGGAGAGAGAAAACATCTGTGGAAAAGGACAAAATTAAACAAAAATATGTATCCAGGGTAAAGTGAATGATTCTGTAGCATAAAAACATTTAAAAAATCTCAACAATTACAGACACAAGCAAGGATTTTCTACACTAAGTTGTCACCTGCCATTTCTCATACATCATAGCTCAACAATAATTAAAACAACAATTTTGGTTGGACAAATAGAAATGAACAGTCTTGATTGCATTTTGGAGTCAATATATAATATTAAATAACAAAAACAAAACGTCTAATATAAAAAAGTTGTGCATTGGAAGAAAGACACAACAGTTTATATAGTTCCATTCAGACCCGCTTTTGGGAAACGAAGAACATATTAAAAAAAAAAAGGATTTTCATGAACACAAAAGGTAAGTGCACGTCTATGAGGCGCCATAGAGCTTCACTTTCTGTGGAACAAAGTATTTCTACCCGGCAGACGTAAAGAAATAAAAACATACATCAAATTAAACCGTGACATTTGTTTAACTTTTACAGATGAAAACTGGAGTTCTGTCAGGCGTTAACATCACGCATCACGACTCTGTCTTCTTCTCACAATGGTCAAGTGATTTAAAATATATTTATATATAAACTGTATTTACTTAACTCAGTACCAAATATAAACAAACGTATACAGGTATTGACGTCCACTTAGGTCCTCAAAATTTCAATTACAAGTACTGCCGGTAGTTCTACAAAATGGTGTGTGTGCATTAAAATAAAAAGCTTAAAAACAATGGCAAAGCATACCTGATAGTCGCCGTAGCACAACAGTGTTTTATAGTTTAAGCTGATTACATATATATAACTGAGTCAGTTTAAGCTTTATGATTATAAACATCATATATAGCCTTTAGGTCCAGTATTCTGCGACAAGCATTACAGCACCAAACGTTTCGTCATTTGGCAAAATTCAAGCTTTAAGTGAAAGTCAAATGCTTTTGTTTAATAATAAAGTGTTACTGTGACGCTGTGATTTGTATAAAGCTAGCAATAACATTTCCCCTTGTACTTTTTTTAAATTCATATTATTTCCCGCCATAACAAAAAAATAACTCCGCTCATCTCTTTCATCTTTTTTTCTCAGCGTGTTCAGTAGTTTTTGCTTCCTGCTAAATCTTGGTGTGCGGTCTGTTTGGCACAATATCACAGCGATCTTAAATTAATCATAAATATGGCTGTGATACATTAGAGTCGCAAAACAGATTATTTTGGTTCCAAGATTTGTACAGGGAAAGAAAAAAATAAAATTTAAAGAATAATATAACATTTAGCGCATCTAAACAAGAGCTACAGAGCAAGGTAAAAATCTTCCTGTGGACAATAATGCTCTTCTTCTGTGTACTTCTACAAGCACAAAGCAATATATACGTTCAGATTGTGCAGAAAGCAGCAGCTGTTACTGTGCCTCCGCTTGCAGACAAAAACCACAATAAAAAAAATATCAATAAGACCATAATAACCTCTCTTCATAAATTAAATAATTAACTTTTTTTTCTTTTTTTTTTTTTTTAAAGATGATTGGCCTACCCCCAACTCAAAAAACTACATCATCACCCTGCCCGACTCCCTCCACCCCAAAAAACAGGAAATAAAATACATCACCAAAAACCTGATTTATCATATTATTCGTGGATAGACTCGTTCTTTCGAGGGCTTTGGGCCCAGAGTTGGACACATTTAACAATAATAAAATCTGTACATCTTGGAGTTCAAACTACGAAAGCCTTTTTTTTTATCCATCTCTTTGTCATATACTTGCACAATTAAGTAACCTCAAGGTTTGATAGCACTTTGGAGTCGATTGTTTACCAGCTAGTTTTTGTATACATATATATTAAACATCAACTTTTTTGTTTCGTTTTATTTCTCAGCTTGTTATAATTCTTAGTCCTCTTCCGGGGCAGCACCAGCATTGCCCTCACCCCAATTTGATTGGTCGTTGTTGGTAGGCTCCTCCCCATCCAGGTCCTCTCCCTCCTCGCCGTCGAAGTCTTCGTCCCGAGGAAACTCCATGCCCTCTATGCCCTCCTGAGTTGCCTGGTGCGAATCGGCGCAGTCCGCACACACGCCGTAGCGCCGCGAGCCGTGACGGATACCGACGCTGGCGGCGAGCATGAAGATCTTCTTGCACACCATGCACTTGTACTTTTTGTCCTTCTTGTGCACCTGTAAGAGGGAGAAAAGGAGAGACAGGTTGCCACCCAAAGTTTAGATTTACCATTTCCTTTACAGTATTATTGACAAACATCTTTGCTGTCATGCAGAGTTGTTTGTCAATGCATATATATAATATATATATATATATATATATATATATATATATGTGTTATATATAAAAGCTACCACGAGCAGAGAGTTAGCTTAGCTTATCATAGAGTGGAGTGGAAGAAGACGACAGAATTTAACAAAGACGAGTGTATCAGTGAATTTTGGAGGTACTGGCATTGTAACATTCAGACAGTGAGGCTGGCCGTTCCCCTTTGTTTCCAGTGTAAAAAGAACATGAATTTGTAATAATCAAAATTTAGAAAAGAAAAGAACATGTGTGTTTTAAGACCTGTGTGTAGTGTGGCTGTAGCTGGAGATGCATACATGCATTAAAAAAGATTCGATAGCCGTATAGTTGTACCTTGGATAAACCTGTTGCACTCACTCCCTCTGGCAAACAGGCTCACAGACATGAACCATGAGACGGGGGGGGGAAAGATCCCCTTTTGCTACTGTACTGCAACAGGAGTTACCCTTTGCAGGGGTTAGGCGGGCCCAAAATGGCGGACGCCGATCATGTGTGGGCCGGGGGGGGGGCCTGTGTGGACTCACCAGGGAATGTCTCTTTACGTGCTCACGGCGGGTGAACAGCTTGCCACAGATGTCGCAGCTGAAGGAACGCACGCCCGAATGGATGATGAGGTGCCTCTTGAGCGTGCGCCGGTGCTTGGCGATGTAGTTACAGTGCGGGCACTTGAGCTTATTGAGGGCTAGGTGCGAGGACTCGCCTGGAAAGAGACAGAGGAAAAACACAATACATGCATGTGCAGTGATTTAGTGACTCGTTTTAATAGAATGTAGAACAACAGTTTAGAAATAACCGTTGGATCGCTGAGAACTTGACTGGAAGAACAAACGCCACAAGACATTGATCAACCACGGCTACACGGTCATCTATAGATCCTGTAATAAGAGAGCGGTGCATCAGCAACCAATATCCTGCATATCAAATCACAGTTAGGATGCAGGAGTCAACACAGAGAATGAGACTCCACAAACATCATCACACAAAAACATTAGTCAGATTGTATATTGCTGTGGCAGCTACGTAAACCTTACCATCCAGCCACTGTTGCTAAGTAACTGCTGCCTGTTTCTAACAGGTCTACGAGGCCTTCATCCTGGCAGTGAATATGATGCTTCAACATGGATCTGCTGGTGCACTGTATTGTTACAGTTCATCCAATTCTTGACATGTTCAATAATATCAACTCCCAACTTCAAAGACCATACTAAATGTAGTCACATTCCTGCATCCATATTGATTAATATATACAACTTAACCATATGATATTTCAGAGTGTCAAAGAAAGAAATCAAGATGACCCCAGACCAGCTTAGTCTAAATTAAGCCCTCCGTGTTCCCGCTAAGAGGACAGCTGGGCTTCTAAAACAATATGCAATGTATTGATTTTGAGTCTTCAGTGTTGAGTGTGTAGGATCATGGCCGAGCCTTCTCTCTGAGCCAGGCTGCACACAACAGAGGCGTTGTTGCAGCAGGTTGCTAAGGGGAGTAGTACGCAGGAAGGGTTGATGAAAAGCAGGTCACTGGTGTATTTCCCCGTCTGTGTGTGTGTGTGTGTGTGTGTGTGTGTGTGTGTGTGTGTGTGTGTGTGTGACACACAATGCTAACAGGCTTTTCACTTTCATTACTTGGTATTGCAAATACAGAGGAGACCAAATATTCTTAAGCAGTGCTGGTTGCAAATGAAATATTAAAAATATAATTTCATAGTTTTAGATACAACTCTGAGGACATTTCTGATTCCCCAATTTCGTTTAAGCAGTCGTCTTCACCCACAACTCCACGTCTGTCAACCTGTCACGTAAGGCCAATTCAATTTCACAGGTAAGATCATTTTCTTGATTTCACGACGCTGTTTTACCGCTACCAACAATTAGGTCTACATTTGCCAGGTGTGAGGAGCTACTCTGTTGCCCTTGTGCGATGAATTGTGGGAGAGTAGTTTTTCTCAATAGCTCAAAATACCTGATGTTTTTTTCTATGCATGCCCTCAATGCGGTTTGTTTTGATTTTCAAGCCTTGTGGCCTTGTGTGCTGTAGACAATGACCGTCTACTTCTGATACTCTCCGACAGCCAAATAAAGCACAGTTCTGGCCAATATGAACACTGTGGTCTTTAACCATTGATGTTTTGTAGATGGACTGAAAGACTGAAATGCTAATAAAAAGACCCATTTGTACCACAAGGTCATGCAGGTCACTTATGCATTTGCATGCTAGTCAACCACAAATCCTTGAATAGGAACCTGCTGTTTATCTGCTGTCATATTTAAGGAGAGTACAGACTGGACTGCCCACACTCATTTGAGGAGTTACATTTTACCTAACAGATTTCATTGAAGCAGCCTGTTTTTTTAATTTTCATTTTGCGGTAGTGTGGAGGGCGCGGCAGCGTCTTACCATTCTCCCAGGACTCCCCTTGTGGTAAATCCTGGATGATGCTATACTGGAACTGGTTGGCCAGCTCTGGGAAAGAGGGAGGGAGGAAGGGGGAGGGGGGAGGGGAAGCGAGAGGGAGAAATAAATGAGAGGTGGTTGAGAACCTGGGCCAGGGGGGGTGCCACCTCACAACACCCTGTGTACACAACTAACCCCCCCACATGAGACAATGGAAGTTTCAGTTAACAACATAGGCAAACACACACACACACACACACACACACACAGGGCCGGGGGGGGGGGAGGGGGGATTTACTATATGTAAAGCAGTACGTTCCCCGGCCATGGAACCAACCTGTAGTGTAACCAGATGAGGGGGGTGGGGGGAGGGGTGTAATTAGGGTAGAGCCCTCACCCCGGCTCAGCTTACACTCAGCTTTTGTAAGCACTTGTGTGTGAGCACCTGTGTGTGTCCGGTTCCCCCAGCATCAGCGCTTAGAGGCCGTTAAAGACACGCCCCTGAGTGTGTGTGTGTGTGTCCATTCTCCCTGGGTCAATATTTAGAATAGTGAGGACAGCCCCAGTGCATTAGAGTGGATTAGGGTGGGAAGGGACTGCCCATGGCGGCTTTGCACCTCAAAGGGATTGGAGAGGTTATTGTGTGTGGGTGTGCGATCATGCACATACATGAATGTATGCAAATAACCTTCACTGTGCGTCAGTGTGCAGCACGCACCCTTCCAAACCATCCGATAGTGTCATTTGGGGAAGACCCAAGCATGTATTGGCCACGAGTGTTGACTGTGGGCAGCAAACGCAAAGTACTTGATAATGGAAATCAACCCTCCCTTTAAGCTGTCATTTCCCCACCATGGCGAGCATTCCTGCCACCCTGAAAACTGTCCACCAACACCTGTCTCAGACAGTTCTTCCAGAAACTGGTAGGCGTGGTCCTGTACATTCAGATTTGTTTAAGAACCGCCTTTAAAAAAAAAGGAGATGTATTAAAAATATATTTTAAAGAAAAACGTCAAAGCCAACACATGTTTCAAAGTGCCGACAGCAGAAAGAAAAGCACAATTTGGGTTACTATGCTTCAACCCCTGAAGCATGACACCGCAGATCAAACTAAAGCAAAATGAAAGCCAAACGAGTGACATCACTGTGGGAAACTGGGACAGCTCAAATTGGTTGATGACTGCTCACAGGCGCAGACAGAAATACGCAAGGCAGCTACGTCTACTTGTGCAAGAGGGCGGTGTAGATGGAGAGCGTCTCACAACCAGAGGAGATTTCTGTGCCTCTTGCAGTCAGTGTGCTAAATGATAGACCATCTCTCTGACTGTGTTACAGAATAATCCAATAACCCCCAGCAGACAACCTCCAATTCTAAACTTTTTGTTTCAAGAAGCAATATTTTGAGAAGGGGCAACTCCTAACCATGTCTTCAGATTTAAGGACCGAAACAGAAAAAAAAAACATGGAACTTGGAAAATACTGTTCTGGTAATGGGAAGTGAAGCTTAATACAGTACGAGTATGAGGTCACTAAAAATGCAGAGAAATGAACGCAACTTTACCAATTTAGAAAACATATTTGCTTTGCCACTTAATCTATTAGTGGCTAAAAGGAAATGGATAATCAGAATAACGCGTTGCCTTTTGCACATCACATTTAAAACAATAGTAAACCCTTAGAGACTAAATGATCACAGATCTATAAACAAACTGCTACGACAGCACCGCAAGAGTGAATGAATGGATCCTGAAACCTCTTACACTGACTTACAGCCTACTTCAAGGCCGCACCACATCTTTATTTGGAAACGTAGTATACATTAAGTAGAGTAATGGAGCTAAAGAGCACAGATCCATGATGAAGGGAAGGATGGAGGCTTAGCACACATGCAGATAAACTAACTGAGCGTCTCTCCAGGCCATTACAACGCCCTGGATCCCTTTTGCGCACATTAAAATGAGCCCTAGGAGGACCTTGAGGCACCAAGAGCATTCAAGTGCATTTTGGGAGGCCTGGGGGTAGAAGTGTTTCACCACCGGCTTTCTTCATTTTCCTGCATTAGAGACGACTTCTCCCACAACTTGTGCACACAAAATGAAGCTCCGTCGACTCTTTCTACACTCACTTTGTGCCTCGGGACCCTCCCCCACCCATACACACCACTTAACGTGTGATATCATTAGGGTTACATGGAGTGCCCGCTTAATGGGGCCAACCCGAAGCAGATAGCTTGAGCAGAGCGTGGAGATTACCAAGAGCGCTTCACAGGGTGAGGATAGGATGGAGGGAGCGAGGGATAGATTACAGAGCAGAAAAGTGCAAGGTATCAAACAGGAAGGAGAAAGGGAGAAGATGAAAGCGAGCTAAAGTTTTAGCAAGCCAGATTTTGCCGTTAATTGGTAGCAAGTGCACCACAGCGTTAACTTCTGTGATACCGACATAAACCATTGAAGTTCTTCAGCATCCTTGAATCGGACGCAACACTGAATAAAGTCTTGTTTTTTTTCTTCTCCTTAACAAGCTTAAGCAGCGCCGTGGCAACACAAAGCACTGCAGGTGGGCGTACTTCTTGAGAGCCCCCTGCCCAGGGGTGATTAGTGGAGATCATAGTCAGGAGGTAATCGCTTGGATGTGCACGGCAGGCTAAAAGCTAGTTCCAAGCACGTATCCTATTAAGCGTAAAAGCAGGCACTGAGCAAACAATGGAAATCCCTACTTTTTGCACTGTGAATAATAATAGTATTGTGTATTTAAAGCAATCATGCCAGTGTTTTCCCACAAGGGGACACACATTTAAAACTAGTAGTGATGGGCAAAGTAAAAAAAAATGTAACTTGATTAATTGAAGGATTTCTGTGATTAATTGCATTTTACGCAAAATTCAACAATACATTAAAAACAAGTGTATTGCACACTTTTATAAGAACAATGTAAGAAAGATTCTTAGAGCAACAGCAAGTACAGTATATTCATCTTTTTATTTTTTTCTGAACAAGTACCAGAAGTATTTGTGCTATCAGAGAACAGCATAATGCAGGTAAACTGGTCTAGCACAAACAAAAGGACTTTTTGGTCTGTAAAGACTGTGGATTTCTTTTATATCTCAAAGAAAAAATAAATAAAGAAAAAGGTGGAACCTTTACCCAATGACATTAACTTTAAACATCCACTTTTTTTAATCCCTTCCTCCGACTTTACACTCTCTTACTCCTTTTACGTTTTCCGATGATAAAATAACCTCTCTTCTTCTGAACAAGACCAGGAAGAGAAAACCTCCTTTCACAGGATGCAGATGTAACATCTCCCCCAAAAACTATGTATACAATGGCAGTCTGCCCTGGGTCATGGCGATACCAGCCCACAGCGAATTCACCGGCGCTAGTGTCCTTTTACCAACTCTGGTTAAGACAATTGCAACCTGCACGATTAAAACAGTATTTGGCTTGAACAGTAACGAGCTGAAGCTTACTTTAACACCTTTAAATCACCGTAATCGGTTACCCGATCATTTTCAAAAGGTGTGATTCAGTAATTCTTTCAGTGCTCGATTAATATTCTGCTAAATAATAGAGGCTGGAAGGCCGCAAAAAGAGGATCAAATACTGAAGCCATGTGACCCATCAGGGTTATCCTCTCTAGACCCACTAACCTCCGGGTGGCTAAATCATTATACAATGCATGCAGTGCAGACAAGCATTGGTCAAATCTAGAGAAGTGAATCTTAAATAATTGTAAATAGTAATAGGTCTAACAATCTCACACATTATGCTCATTTTATAAGAAACAAAAAAACGTCTAATTCTTTTTTGCGATTAGAGCGTCTGAATAGAGCTTTCCATACATTATGTAAAAGAGTGATTCACATTCAAATGATTATAAGTCACATGAACTTCTCCACCTTAGAGTGGGAGCCTCTTCCTTTTATGCAGCGTGACTAATAGGAATAAAAATTGCAAACTCATATAAAACAATAAAGAAACTGGGGGAAAGAAAGAGAGTGAAGTTTGTCAAAATGTGTGTCATACCGGCATTTTCGGAGAGGGAGGAGAAGTCCTCTCTGGGGTAGGAGGCAGAGGGCTGGAGAACCATCCCGTCAAACCCCTCCTCGGGCTCCGGTGGAAAGTTGTATACGAACCGGCGCGTGGTGGTCTGCTTTTTCCTCCTTCCACTTCCAGCCGCGGCATCCGGCGCTTCTCGCTTTATCGCCGCGGGGGCTGCTGCGGCGCCGCCTGTGGCCGGCTCGTTCCAGACGAACACCTGCACCTGGCCACTCTCCGGCCGCGTTTCATTGGTCTCTGCCGAATCCGACGAGTTGTCGTTGTGGTGGCTCCAGTTACCAGAGGCTCCGGGGGTCACGAGGGCACAGCCCTCGCCCCGAACCATCGTCACCTCGATGTCACTTGTCTCGTCCTTCACCCGGGAACCTTCAGTCCTCTTCATCCATCGCGTCCTTTCCTTGATTGTTGCTGGCCTTGATTGACAGCTTCGATAGGATGCTCGTGGCCCAGAAGTTGCTCTGCTTTCTGTCCAGCCCCCTGTGTCCCTCTTTGGACACCGTCTGCCTCTTGTTGTAGTCCACCACCACGGAGTCGGGGGCCTCCTGCTTGATGCTGATATTCAGGGCGTCCTTTATGAACGCCCTGCACGAATGTACAACCTCGGTCATCTGGAGGTAACTGGCGACGGACATCACCTCAATGGCGTTTTGGCATTGTGAGCAGCAGGTTCCCAGAGTAGAGAAAGTCGAGGAGAACTGAGAAGCCCTGCACAGCAGCGACATCCAGGTGAGTGACCGTGGCCTGGTCCTGGGCCTCGCCTTTGGTCAAACAGTAGAGGGTTTTGAAGTAGCGGCTGCCCGCCACCAGGATGTTCTTGTGCGCGCGGAACACCTGGCCCGAGACCACTATGTTGACGTCGCAGAGGATGCCACTTTTGCGTTGCTTGTCCAGCTCCTGGAGGAGCTGGTAACAGTAGGAGTTTTCATGGGGCTTGTTGCGGTAGTCTTCCTCTGAGCAGTTAGTGGAGGGGCTGCCGTTGTCCGAGGGCCTCATTGTCTCCTTTTGAGAAGACGAGAAGAAAGAGAAATATTATTGAAGATTGTGTTTTCATAAGTCATTTTCAAAAGTACTACACGTACTAACTAAAAATATATGTTCCCTCCCTGTAACCCAGTGAATAAATAGCACAACACCCTCAGGGCACACTGTGTGCAACTGGCGCGAAGGGGCAAACAGGTTTGACAGGATTCTGTAGAAGAGGAGTTGGAAATGAGTCAATGAAAGGCGCATTACTCTTATGCAAGGAGGTATAAACTAACCTCATATTCAAATTCCTTTTCTCACATTCAATTTAAACTCCAAGTGCCAACACAAAAAACTGAAAACATCCGGACTAACTAATGAGAAAATGGATTTTCAGTCCAATAACCCCAGGGACCCTTCTCACTCAAATGAGAAAACATATTGTGGCTTTGCATCAACCTGTGGAGAAAACATTTTGGATCTTTGAATGTATTTTGAATTTGTATCTGTAAGTCTGTAATCTGTAAGTATCTGAGCCAAATAGGAAAATATACAGCATGAAGTCACCTACTGCTATATTCACAGATTCATAAGACTACTGTCCACCAGGACCATCTGATCAGTTAAGTCTTTTGAGAATTGTATTTCCTTTAAAGCGATAGAGGAATTTGTTTCATTTCCCAGGAGCATAATCTTAAGACTCCATTTGCACTAACTCAAGAGAACGTGCTGGTTTTAGAAAACCTTTAGACAATGATTAATGAATTCAATATCCAATTTGGTTAAGGTTAACACCCCAAAGCTAGATTCGAAGACATGTTTGCTAGAATCAACATTTAACTTCTGTACAACTAGATTCTCACTTTCTTAAAATTTGCAGTTTGTATGTAAAATGGGCCATAAATAAACCCTGAACAGGGTCAACAAATATCCACACCGTGGTTGTCGAATGGGAGCGAAACTGGCAGACGCATAGAACTACCCTGTAACAGCCACCCTCCCCCTCCACTGTTCCCCCTGACCAGGGCAACTGGCCAGCCTGGTACGGAGCAGAGAAGAGGGGAGTATTTACATGTACATGGATACGCTTACAAATGTACTGCACAACAGCAGTCTATACGACTTAACTATAACTATAATAAATGTATTGATTTGAAACACGCACACGATTATGTGTAGCATCATGCATCTATGTCTCATTTCAGAATAGCACAGCAGATGTGAATTATTCTGGATTAGGACATTGCTCAAGCCCTGCATTTTTGCCCCCTCCTACCACCGTCTTTGCAGCGCACACATGCATGCACAGTCGCGCACAATCACACAGAAAGCAAGCTGCCCACACGTACACACAGCTGGGGTTTCAGCTTGAGTAATTCAGATTAAATCCATTTCTCTGAGGTCCCCACCCAGCATCCACCCCCACCCCTGCTCGCTCCACACTGCAGTGCTTGTCTAGAGCAGCCTGGCTATCTGGGATAGTAAAGGGGGGCTTATCGTCCTCTGCCACAGCTGGAGGGAAGAGATGAAGAGGGATGAGATGGAATCAGAGGCAAAATGTGCAAGAAAGAGAGGAGGGAAATTAAAAAAATCTATATATTATATATATATAAGGACAAAAAATAAAAATAATAGCACACAGGAGCAGATTAAAAAGTAGAACCAGAGTTGATGGGAATATGTGTGAAAAGAAGATGACAGTGTTGCAGTGTAAAAGAGAAGAAAACAGGAGATTCATAACTCCGGCACAAAGAAAAGAGATTGAGAGACACGAGACCTTGAGCCTCAAGAAAAAGGGCGGATGCAAAAATGTGGAGCAGAGGGGGTGGCGGTAAAGCCGGCGCAGCAGAGAGGAGTTGGGTCACCCCACTTTAGCCTTCACAATGGCCCGTGTTCTCCCCGAGGCTCATTGTCCACTCACTGTAGGCCTTTGTGAAAGGTTTCGGCACTCACTCTCTTATTACACAGCAGCTCCCACTCGCAGGCATAGAAAAAGGAGCCGGAGTGAATGTGGGTGAGACGAAAAGGATGGAAAATGATTTCATGATATACACATCAAAGCCTCTGGAGGGGCATGCTCCTCATGTCGAGTACTGTGGTGGAATATATTGGTGTGGTGAAGGGCAGGAGCGCAATCACAACAATAGGTGCTGGGTCTTCTACCAAATGAGATTACATGCAGATTTTGCTGCTTTGTTTTTCGCCATTGCGCTTCTTTCAGTCCAAATAAGCTTTTACTCGCCAAGCTGACCCAAAGATGAAGTAGCCAGTGAGAGTTGGACAGAAAGAGCACAAATGCGTTATAAAATGCTGCAAATAGGCCCATTTTATTTGTAGTCTCATTTTCATCTGTCCATCCCAACCCCGAACCCCATGAATCCCCACAGCTTTTATCCATTACACACATAGCTGGGCAATGGGCCAGAGTTGTGTGCATGTGCTTATTGAAGTCAGGTTAGGACAGCCTGGTACTGGATAAGTTGCACCATACCGGCCTCATCCCAGCAGCAGCATCATCATCCTTTCTCCAGATGTGCCACGTGTGAGCTGGAAGCTTAGAGAACCAGCAGACCGACCCCGCACAGCAGATGCCGAAGGCAGAAACCAGCCTGAGCCAAGAGAGAATGTGGGGACAGAATCAACCTCCCCCAGTTGTGACGTGGCTAGGTTTTTATTTGAGCATTATTAGGTAGGGGTGGAAGAATGAGAATTAAAAAAGGGTGCTGGGAAAGAAAAATCCTTCAATCTAGGTAGAGCAAAACGTACGGTGAACAGCCAATAAGAAATGATTTGCTGGAGGATTAAACAAACCAAGATGGCCATAAAATCAAGGTTATAGAAGCACTGCCAGCAGTCACACAAACTTTAACAGATCATGTGATACAACATTCCCCTTGCGACATAATGACCCACCGGATACTTTTTGTTTACCCCTTTACTCGCACATTCTCCCCAAACACTCACTTGTCTACCCCCACCCTCGACCAATAGAGTCCCATGACCAGCCCAGCCCTTGGGCCATCTCCACCGGTCCTTCCCCAACTCCCTACTGGAGTTTAACCCCCCCAGATCGGCCTGTACAGAGATGGCAAGAACAATACTGCAGTGTGTGTTTGGCCCAAGGTGTGGGAGGGCTGCACAGCGTCTCCTAGCCTCCGAACAATGCTCTGACAGAAAAGGCAGAGATAGGGGGGGGAAGAAAACGAGGGGAGGGTCGAGTCACTGACAAATTCAACAAGAAGAATTCTCCCTGTGGCTCCACCCTAGCCCATTCCCCTGACCTGTAGCCCCCAATAAACATCCACTCTATCTGGCAGGCATCAGAACGCGATGGCTGGGTCCCATTTTCCACTCGGGGAGAATCACTCTAAACAATAAACGTGATTGTCTTAACTAAAATGAGGGGGTGAGAACTTGTATGGGTCCAGTTTATCTGGAAAACATTTGCCTGGCCTTCAAAGTGAATGAGGCACCGTGGATTTACGTGGCTTCATAAGCCTCATCCTGGACTGGTGGAATATTAGAATATCTGGGAGGCATTTGGTGAACAGGTGTCTTTTTTTTTTTTTTAAAGTATAGATAAGTAAGCGTTTTAGTGGATGAGAGGGGAACGGAGCTTAAGGAGAGGCTGGATGTGGCGTGAACAGAAAATGAAAGGAAGTTTAGTGGTACCATGCATGTCTCTATGTAAATATCAAAGTAAATATTAAGTTTTGTTCTTTAATAACCCATGTGGAATCGACACTTGCAATTTGTGAATAAATGAAAGAAATGTCTACTTTTGCCGCTTTAGCTAAACACTTTACCAGTAAGCATAGGGACAATTAAAGCACAAGACAGCGTCTAGAGAAGAAAGGACAACGGCCCACATTTACCACAGCTGCCCTGCTATGCTTGGGTTAATCAAGTTAACTTTAACGAATGCAGCGCCCTGACTAACGTCAGGAATGGGTGAATAGAACAAGACATTTACTCATACCACCATCATTTCTTTTTAATGTACCATTTCACGATGCCACCTTACTTCAACGGTACTGTAAATACAAGGATTCATAGGCAGTCACGCAAGTAAAATAATCTGCTGAAGATCAAAACTGCAAAAAGTAAATCAATAATAATCAGATTTAATTCATTTCCAATAATGTAGCACTGGGACTTTATTGTTCCAGCTCTACTCTATCCAATCCTTTTACTCATGTAACCTCTGTGTCTGGGGTCCTTGTTGCTAAGGAAAAGCCACACCAAGCCCCTAATCCACCTCCACCCCCCCCCCCCCCCCCCGCCCCCCAATACTGCCCTCCTTACCAATTAGAGATGTGCACAAGTTAGTAGATCACTTTAAGTCATTCTGATTAGTGATTGCGTGGGCAAAGGAAGGAACTAAATGTAGTGGTGCAATCCTCTTCGCTCACCAATTAGAATCAAATAGCACCCCGGTCTTAATTCCCCCAGACAGCCCAGACCATAGCCTGGATAGAAGGTCTGATGTGGAAACGCACAAGTAACAGAAGTAACACTTCATTTGTTTTTGTTTTCTGAAAGATGACTGAGGGGAGAAATGCCCTTTGACACCAGATTGTTCAGGCAAATATGCACTCCCTGTTTTTACGAGGGCTCTGAAGGAGTGGGGTAGACATGTTGCCTACACTGCAATAAAAAAATAAAATAAAAAAAAATGAACCCATAAAGACCATATGCTCGTCAACAGATATAGTTCCAATATGGCTTTGTTGGTTTGAATTATAAGCGACCAATATACTGTCAATAACTTTAAACCCAGCTCAAGTTTGTGGTAAAACATAGCCTTGATATGCCATTTAAACAAAGAGGAAATTTCCCAACATCTAAATGTTTTGTACGAGGGATGGCGGCTGGATGAAATATGCCCCAAAAGTACAACCGTAGCAACCATTAATTCAGAAACGTATGGATGACCGGGTCAGGTGATGCCCTATCATTCCATTTACTGACATCCATTTCACTAATTCATGCCTATTCATGTGGGCCAGGCGAGCTTTCAGCCTCCAGGCAACTTGATTTACTCTCCTCCTCTTGTCCAGTCCTGCAAGTGACACCATGTATGGATTTTGGGGGGTCATCCTAGCACAATGCCTCTAATTTAGCTCCCCAAAGGGGGGAGGAGGAGGAGGAGGAGGAGGAAGAAGAAATGCGCCAGAGGTCACCCGGGACTGCGAGCCAGGAACACCGCATGATGAGAGGCCAAGAGGAGGGGGAGGCGTAGTGGTGCGGTTCCCCAAAGGCTGCCACGGTCAAGCCCTTGCCATTGTGTGACCTCAGGCCGGCTAGCAATCAAGACAGATGCAACAAAAGAGCTGGCTGTAAAACATCGTTATGATTGTGTGATTCCGAAAATGTAATATTCTGAAGCACTATACCCTGCCCCTTGTTTTTAATGACGTGTTTGACAGTCCTAAACAAGTTAAACGTCGCTTGTGACGTGCAATGGATATTCAATCTTGAAGAAGCAGCCTCCGGGTTGATAGTAATTAGCTAGCAGGTGTCGTACTGTATAGGTTTGTGCGAGTAACTTGACCGATACGTCGGCGGACACTCACTTTTGGGGACGGAAACTAAAAACGGGAGAATGTGTCAAAAGCCCCCCCCTCTTCTCTCTCTCTTTTTAATCTGTTCAACACAAGTTAGGCGACAGTAGTGTTTAGGGGGCTTTCCAAGGCAGTCTCTCCCAGTCTAACGCCACCTCCGCTACAGCGGAGCTACGGAGCGGCTAAGCTAGTTGTTAGCTCAGGTTAGCAGGCTGATGCTAGCCTGTCAGCCGGGAGAAGGGATCGCGAAGCTTAAGTAAAAGCCCATTCCCCCCCATCGCTACGTTTAAGTAGTTGTAAAAAAAACTGCCGTTTTTAGCGATAAAACCAAAAAAATGATTCTGACACACCTGGTGAAGAATGTACGACAAGTTTTTTTTCGGTTAAGTAGATCACGAAGCAAGATAGTCACGGACTTGGAGCTAGCGTTACCTGTTTGGTGGGGTCATTTCTCCCGTGCTCCGAAGACAGGTGATGTCTCAGCAGCAGGGCCCGCTTGTAGTTGCGACTGCCTTTGACAAGCTCGTCGCTGTTTTTAGTGGCAATGTTGTGACACCAAGAGCAGGACATAAGTCCCGTCTCCTGGCAAAATTTGAGCCATGGGAATTCTTGCAACCACTTAGCGTGGAATAACGAGTGTTTCTGGAGCAACGTCTGCGGTCTCATCTCCACCCCTGATTTCCTGGATCCCGAGTCGGCCCCGTTCGCCCCGCTTCCCGGCTCTCGGCCGTCGGCGTCGTTGGGACAGTTTCCCTCCGTCGAGCTATTCCCCTCCCCGGACCCATCCTCTCCCTCCACCGAGCCGACGCGATCGTCGCCGTCCCCGGCTGCGGAGCTCCCCTCTTCCGGGTCCTCTTCTTCCTCCTCCGCCTCGGGTTCCGTGCTATCGCTGACAGACCCCGCGCCCTCCACCCTCTTCTGCGATGATCCTTTCGCCCCCAGATCGCTGTCCTCGTCTTGATCCGGCCTGTTTCCGTTAAAATGTCGGTCTTGACAGGCCGGGGCCTCCCAGCTGTTACAGTTACCCCCACCGATAACGCCGCGAGCCGTTACCCCGGCTAATCCACCTCCTCGGAAAGCCAGCGACCTGCGGTTTCTCTCACCGGACATTTTACAAATTATATATTACAATCTTCACTTTCTCAACAGTATTCCCCTCCGACAGAAATAATGTCTTTACAAACGATGTATTTTCCGGAAGAGATGGACCGTCGTCGTTGCTTTTCTCCGCTTTGGCCCTCCCGGTGAGAGAATGTAGGTTATGCGGAAATAAATAAAGATTTTAAACGCATAATGAATTTCAGGGTTCTCGCTGCGTCCGCGCAGGCCCCGCAGAGGTCGAATGGCAACGACTTTCTTCCCCACAATGCACCTCGACCAGAGAAAGGGGGGCTGGAGAGGGAGGGGGCGGCATTTAAAGGAAGATGGGGCTCTGTTGTTCAACATGGGGTTTTTGAAGGCTGCACCCATTTTGTGTACGTTTTAAATCTTTTACTTTTCGTGTTTTCTCGGTTAGTAAGTGCTGACTCGCGTGCCCCACTTTAGCCCTTTGTTGAACAACATTGCCACGATATTGTAATAATGTTTACTGAGAAATAATAGAAGAGCAAACTTCTTCTGTCTGCAGCCCTTGAATTTAATTTAATTTACTATACATATAAATATATATAATAAATGAAAAAAATGTTGTATTAACAAACAAATATCTATATATAAATTGTGATAGTAGAAATACATAGATAAAAATGCTTATTATAGTTCCATTACATTAATATTGACATTCCACTAAAGTAACAAAAGCATACATGCATAATACAGAGTGTCTGTCAACAAAGCTTGTAGTATATTTGCTGTTTTTATTTTAAAATATCAAAGATGCATGTGTTAAATAATGAATGGGTTAATATAGACCAGTATACTGTAATAATGTAACGTGTGTTGTTTTAGTGAGTTCATGGGCTGATGTGCCATGTGCCATTGTGTAGACGTGACATGGCAACCTTAAGTAATCGTTACGAGGTTATAGCCTGGAGTAAGTAGTCTCGTAAACAACCTTTACATTTAGTTTCTGTTCCCCTGCAGCAAGATCAGGTCCAGCAGGTGGCCCTCTTTCATGAGAATGTCTCTGTCTCTCTCTTAACCTCTCTCTCCCTCTTCCTGTGTATGTGCTTGACATAGCTGGATATAAAGTTTCAATTCTGTCCAATTAAGGGCTTTGCACATGAAGTGTGAACAGCAGTTGGATTTAAATCTTGAATGTATGGTTTTGACTCACGTTTTTATAAAAAAGTTGAGGTTGTGTTCCACTGTAATCGTTGAATTCCCACGTGGGGTATATGTCACGTATTGTAGAATGGCACATCTATTTTGTACTCCAGTTCATATGATTGGCCATCAACTTGACGTTAAAACCAAAATAAATTTCACAAATGAAATTCCGATGCCGGGAAAAATCTCTCAGGTATAAAATTAACAGTACACTGTTGACGTGTCAGTAAATTAGTTACTTCCACTGCTTCGCTAAGAAATCATTGACCATTGTCCTTCAAGTATTTTTTTTTAATGGCATGATTTTCCCAAATGTACTGGAATAAAATGTGATATTCAATTTCAGTATACATTATCTAAAATATGTATTTCAAGTTTTTGAAGAACATAAAAAAACAATTGTCAGATTTGGATAACATCATCGAATTGTGACTTTTACAAAAATATATCCAACAAATTTCGATATATATATATATATATTATTTATTTATACAACAACCTCCTTATTTATTTGGGATTAAAACAGTAGTTTAGTATGTGATAGACTATGCATGATATGTGTTAACGTAAACTCTATCTTATCAAGGTTGTATTCTTTTCTACATAGCCCTTAATAGCCCATGTTGCAGGCTGTAACTAGATTAATACTAGATTATACTACCATTCTAAAATACTCATAAGTCAGGTTTGACCCACGTTTAGTTTGTGTTGTGCAGAACAACGCAGAGACTAACGTCACCCTCGATCGGCCCAACACTGACGTGTCGTCGCCATGCCGCTCTGCCTTGTTGACGCCGTGACACTAGAGCCACGTGCTCGCCTGTTTACACTGCTGCGTGCTGACGTCATATCGAATCTCACCACGCACGGCGATAGCGCGAGAGACAGCGCGCGCGCCCCAGAGAGAGAGAGACAGAGAGACACAGAGAGAGAGAGAATATCTGCAGCGGCCAAGAGGACAACTTGCAAACTGTGGATATACAAACTTCCAGAAGCAACGGTCAGTCGTACAATGGAGGATGCAGAGAAAGGTAATTTATTTGCTGAAATGTCTCGCAGTGACATGTTGTTACCGTAAAGTATTTTGTTCCACGTGACAGCGGGTAAACTAGCTAACGTGCGAAGTTGCTCCGTTGAGAACATGTGCTACTTTTGAAACTCAAATAAAGTGCTTTCATTTTTTGACTACGACGTTGACACTGAATGACCATTTTACAAAGATGAAGATCGTGTCCATGTCTTGTTAAAATATCACGGAAGTAGAAATTGAGACAAGTTACAGTATAAACAGGGAAGTTGTCATTTCCTTTGAAGGAAACCATAATTCAGAATGAACCCTTTCTTTTTCCATAGCTACATTTGATGAAATTAAAAACGTTGACGACGTCGTATTGGGATTGGAAGATGATTTGGTTGGGAGGAGGGGGAACTATTTCAGAATATAAACTATACAAGCTGGTTCCACCCGTTTGACAGCTTGGTACGACACGTTTCCTAAATGCTCCTATTGCACCTCCTCTAGTCGAGCTACGCCGTCTAGACATAGTTTAGTTTGAAAGTAGCGCATTCCGGTCGGTCTGAGTCGGAGGCCTGTAAGTTCAAAGTGTTTGTCTGGGTATTTTGGTTCCCTTCATGGCAGCCATCTGCCCCCCTTCTGCCTGCAGACCATTACCCACCTCCAGGTTTTCTTCTGGCCTTTCCCAGTAGCTGCTTCTCAGCAAGTGCATGCCTTTTTGGCTGCAGTTTTTAAGCAAATTAGACGTCAAAAGCACTTTTTTTGTGTAATCTTACATGAGCTTGTTGTTATTTTTGCAAAGAGGAAAATGGCCGAGGTTTATCTGTTCACCTCGAGGGGATGCCAGGCAAAGAAGGCACGGCCCATTCATACATTCTCCCACCATCCTGCCAGGAATGAAATTTCCTGATGTCTACTCGTATTATTTTGTTTTTTGTATCGGCTTGAAATGAAAAATAACGTATTTTGTAATGAAAAGCTCTGCATATTTTCGGTATTAACAGATATGACTTGTTCCTGGTAGATCACGTGAGGCTCTCTGACATCAGACTGAAGGCGGTGTGTTCGTCACACGGCGCTGTCAGTCTTTTTGTTATGTATTTTTAAGCAGAATATCTCTATCGCTGTTAGTTACGGGCTGCTTGTCTGTCTGCTGCGCTTGTGACCCGGGTTCCTCTTTGGTATTTTCCCGTGCTTTGCATATACCTTCCACATTTTCTCTTACACACCATTATTTCCACCATGTGACTGCAGCCGACACACTAGCAGCTCAGGCAGCAAGTATCTGTTGCTTTTAGTGGCTTTGGAAACTCTGATGTATTGTGAATTTATGTAGCAGAAGTAGCATTTCGTAATTTTTTTCGTTCCTGAAATATGAGCAATAGGAACTGTTGAGTTCTGTGTATTGTTGCGGCACTCTGTGGGGGGATCTCGGCACTATCCAAACATGTTTTTCCTCTGCACTGTTGTTGGATGTCAGCCCTCTCAGTCACCGTCTCATCGGTCACGTGTCTCCCCGATCCCAACCTCTCTCATTGACACGACCATCATACTTAAGAGTCACGTAGCACATGACCTCCCTCCCATCGCCCCCTTCGGACCGCATGCCAGGGTCTAGCTATGGAAACTTCCTCCAATGGAGAACAATAAACTTAGTAAATCAATCAATCATCATTTATTGTCATTTTAAAATACATTGTAAAACGTTGTTACAATGAAATGTGCTACTGCTGGCGCATATATTAAAACAATGCCAACCAAATCATACCAACACATACACATAATAAGACAGGTCACATGGTTGAAAGTGCAAACGTAATTATGTATTGTATTATTTATGTATAAATAATACAATCATTCATCATGAAATAGTCCTATTTCAGTAAGTGAGTATTAACTGTTGTGATGGCTGTGGGGAAAAAACATTCTCTGAATCTTGTTGTGCGTGTTCTGACCGACCTGTCATGCCTTCCGGAGGGGAGTAAGTGAAAGTGTTGGTGGCCTCGGTGGGTGGAGTCGTATTATTATTGTTATTATTATTATTATTATTATTATTTTTTGCTCTGCTGAGGTAACATGATGAGGCAATGCTGTCCATTGTGTCGTATGTCGTTCTCATTTTGTTTGGTTAGTGCCCACAGTGTCTGGGTGTCCTACGTTAGTATTTCAGGTGAAGAGTCACCAATCACTGGATGAGCTGGGTTAGCAGGTTTTAAAAGGTGGGGGGGCAGTGAGCACATTGGGTGCTCTGCGTTGTCAAAGCAGCTTTCAGGGGAGAGGAGTGTGCTGTCCTCTGATTTAGGTTTTAAGTAGATGACCTCTGTGATAAAAAAAAACGTCTTTGTGTTTTTTATCCCCCCCTGCAGTCTAATGGATTTTGCAGTAGTTACTTCAGCTCAAGCCTTATTCATTTCTAAAGAACATAATCTTTCTTTCTGAAGAATTGAATCCCTCCTTTTATTTTCAAAATTCTACTTAAAATGCTGCAGAATACTTCCCTCCAGGAGTCTACTTATCACACAGAACGTGAGGCGCTTCATTCTGAAGCTACTAAATCAGTATCTTGTTGGATTCAGCGTGTTCCTGGTACGTTCTGCATGGAGGCTCGGGGTCGCGTCTCGATCAGATGTTCAGATATGTGCAGTCGGCTTGTTAATCAATCTTGTTTTTTTAAACTCTGTTGTCTGATGACATTGATCATGAGTGGTCTAACATTTTTGTCTTATTAGATTCCAGTGAGCACAACTAGATGTTTTCAGCTGTGTGAACAGGAGGTCAGTCACAGCCGGTTTGTTTGTGTTAGAAATGATGGGAGACTTACTGCAGCAATGAGAGCAAGTAATGGAAATAAAACAAAGCATCCATGTTAAAACTGTGTATCACAAAGAAGAAACTGTGTAAGTTGACATTTTAGTGGCCATTGCCTTCGTTGTCATTTCACTTAATGGAGAATCTTTCAGTCAGGTGTAACATTTGACCAAGCAGAGGACTCACCTGTCTGGTTCCTCTGGCCACAGATGTAGGGTCCTCCAACATGACATGATACGAATTGGGCATAGTAAGCCTGTTGGTTAAGTTATTTACGGTTGATAACTATTTAATCTGTCACTTAGTCTTCATTTCATTGTTTTAATCATTCATTTTTCTCGGTTATGCACAAACATGGATGACGGCCCTACTGACCCCAAAGAGACCGAAGGACTGCATGTGGACATATTCATCTGCCACATACAGTTTGCAGTCTTTCGGTTGTTATGACATAGTGATCAAATGATCGATTCAACCTTCTGAGGAATGTGTGTGTCTGAGTAAATATGAAGTTACGTGGCGACCTCTGTGTCACCGTAGAAAACACCATCCGACTTGTTCACGCCGCTCTTACTGTTTTCCCATGATGCAGCTGTCATGTGAACATAGTGGAGCGGGCCCCCTCGTTGGACCCCTGACTGTCCACGTCTCATGATTCTTGTTTTAGGCTGATCATGTGATCGAATAGCAAGGTAATGGGTCTAATGCGGCGCTTCATTAACCACTTAAATGGTTACAGTCCGGGTGCCATGGGTTGTTTTTAATGCTATGAACTTTGATGGGATTCTTGTTAATGTTAATCATGTATCTGACATTTCTTAACAAATATCACATGAATCTGTTCATTGGCTTTAATCAGAAGGGCGGCAAAGTGGAACTAGCACACTGTTAACATATCCATTTACAATATATTTGACCAATAATAGTTGGTGTTCCGCTCACTAGTAAAAACAATGATTGCATGTGTCCCTTCCTGCTACTGGTAAAATTCCACAGAAACCCCTCAATGTTCCTCACGTGATTCCGTCTTACCCCTGGTTTTTCAACAGAGACGTATTTGTGTGCATGTAGCCTCACCGATGAGTCCCAATGAAGTTGGTGCTGGAATGTCACCCGGCTGTTGGCGCCTCATTGACACGCCTCGAATGGCCTCACGTTCGAGGCGTGTCAATATGATCCAAGAACGAAAATAGTCATTTGTGTATGTACCAGCTCCCTCCACCCCACACAGAGAGCACCTTTCCTTAAGTACACACACAACGCAACTCAAAGTGCAGCCCCTGGCGGCCTCTCCCCTCCATTCATGCTCACTAGCATTACTGCTGCTTGGAACTGGACCGTCCACCCTGGATTAGTGCATCACTGTAATCTGGGACACTGCGGATTATGCCTTTCATCTAATGCCCCCCACTACCACACACACACATACACACACAAGTATCACGTGACCAGCCAACACTAATGGGACCTCTTTTTATTTCCACCTTGGATGACAGGCTGCATGATGGAAAGCGAGGGAGGGAGGGGGGAGAGAGACCCTGACCGTACTGTGTCACGGAATGTCACTGCAGAAGGAGGCTCTGCTGACGGAGGCTAGCATCCGAAAACACCACTGATTGCGCAATTGACTGGATTGAGAGTTGACCTTTGGGATTATGTTGTGGACGAAGAGGGTGTGTCTGTGTGTGCGCTTGCGTGTGTGATACAACTGCTTGAAGGGACAGGTAACTCATTAACAGCAGGAAAGGAGCTGGGGGTTCACGACGCGTTGGTCGGCTTCGCTGTACTCGCCGTCTGACCATCTGAAAGCCAATACGAAACTTCCTCCAACTTACACGCACACTTGGATAGTGTGTCCCTCTGTCCCACAGACCCATACTACCCCCCCCCCCCTCCCTCTCCACACACACACTGTCAGCACGCGCCCGGATCACATGCAGACAATCAGTCCCTCGGCCGGCTGTTCTTAGCTGGTGGAGGAGGAGGAAGCGGAGGTGGTGCTGGCGGTGGTTGTGGTGGCAGGGAGGTGCTAGTCCCTCAGGCCAACAAACGCACTGCTAGTGGTAAACATGGAGTCTCTGGAGGAGTACCACTCTCCGTTTGACTTTGAACAAGGAGTCAACGCCAGCTACCTTGTACCTCTCACCGGCCTGCAGCGACACGCCGCCCGGCTCGCCCGCAGCCCGGACCAGAGGTAACTTCAAGGTGGACGGGGAGAGGCCGGGCTGTGCGTGCGTGTGTGTGTGTGTGTGCGTGCGTGCGTGCGTGCGTGGGCTGGACGGAAGGGAAACACAGTTTCGGTTCACTGGGTGGGAGGAATTGCGGGGGGGCAAATCTGTGTGCATTTTTGTCAACATCTTTATCCACTTTTTAGTTGGCTGTGAATAGTTGATGCACAGCTCTGGTACATCATATGGGTTTTTTTTAATTTTGCTTTCACACAAGTCATTTTTTAGCACAAAGCATCAGAAAAAAGCTGTTATTCTTTCTTTAAAATGTATGGAGGTGACCAAATAACTAACTCTATTTTTTTGAAATTGTACTAACTGCTACTGCTCTCATATTTTATTTAGCCAGTTAAGTATTTATCATCTTCATTTTTACTTTCTTAATTCTGGAAGATTATTTTAATCTATTGATTCCACATTATGCTGCTTTTGAAAGAAGAGGCAAAGTCCCAAGTATTACAATGATGACTGGCCTACATTAGTTCACTGGATGGTTGTAGAGCTTTGCTTTTGACTCAAAATCAAGAAGAGATTATTGGGTTCGGGCAGCAAGTAGGCATGCTTCTCTATTTATATAATTTAATTGTCTATTGTGGATTTAGCATCCTTGTCTTTAAGGAAGCAAGCTGAAGCAGAGGTGTGTGTGTGTGTGTGTGTGTGTGTGTGTGTGTGTGTGTGTGTGTGTGTGTGTGTGTGTGCGCGCGCGCGTATTCACAGGGAACAGGAAGTGTAACGCTTGAGTGGGTGTGGTCGCTGAATACTATTTCCACTCACTCCATTTTTGAATGCCTGCCTGTATTTCATCTGTGAAAAGATAACAGGTCTCAAGCATGTTTTGGCATGTAAACATGTTTTAGCTTGATGTATCCAGTAATCCCTGTCCTGAGTTTATAACACTTCGACCCGCACAGTCCTCCACACATTTGGGATCAAAATTCAGCTGTTTTTATTCCATGGGATTACATATTGATGCTTTGTGATTTTGGTATTTGTGGTCGAAGAATATCCAGTCTCATTTGATTGTTTTGTGGTGTGACATGAAGGGGGTGGGGAGGGGGTACACCGGGAATGAAGGCTTTTCACTCTTGGCTCCATCCTGTCACCAAACTATGGATTTAAAATGTAATTATTTTTTTTCTTTCAATTTTGCCCCCCAGTTTCCCAGCAGCATTCAGACTTGATCCCAGAGGTGGGAGAAGATGCTGCGACGTCCGTCGAACCCTCTCCCCAACCACCCGCCATGACGGAGGAGGAGCAGCAGGAGCTACAAGAAAAGTTGGTCAAGGTCCGTGCAGGAGAGATTAAACGGTCTGAATAGGTGTTTGACCCGATGCTACAAATAATGGACAGGGGGTTTAGAGTTTAAAAAGGTTACACTGTACAACATGTTGACGGCCAATTTTGAGTCTGGCAGCAGCTTGGTGGGACGAGAAGATGCTCCTCTTTCGGTCCGTAGCTGCTAAAAGACTTTCTGAAATTCACATCACAGCCATGTGTCTGTGTGTGTGTGTGTGTGTGTGTAGGTGGAGGACGAGATCCTGACTCTGTCACAGGTGCTGGCAGCCAAGGAGAAGCAGCTGGCAGAAATCAAGAGGAAGCTGGGGATCACACCCCTCAACGAGCTAAAACAGAACTTCACCAAAACATGGCAGGAGGTCACCACCTCCACAGCGTGAGTGCTCCGCCCGCCGCGGCACGCCGCATCTGAACCATGTTCTGTTTGTCATACAGAGTTCCTGAGATACATTTTCTTTCTTTGACCTCACAATCAGCTGCTCGCCTCCAAAAAGAATCTGCACTGCGGAGAGAAGGCTCCTCAGTAATGAGGAAATAAAATGTTGTCTTCCTCGACCAGTAACATGTGGGGCTGATGGGTTTTTATATTCTAGGAAACAAGCAGCATTGTGAAGCTGCAGGCTTTCTAAAAAGGGAAAAAGGCATCGATCAGTTCCGACCTTGCGTCCTCTCTGAAGTCTTTGACGTCTCCGTCTCTTCATCACTTCCATATCTCCTCTCGTTGGTCCCCATTCTATTTCCTGTCTTTCAGCTATAGGAGGACGTCTGAAACATTGTCTCAGGCAAGTCTGAAGGCCACAGCAGCGTTCTCCAACGTGGGCTCAGCCATCACCCGTAAGCTGGAGGATGTCAGGTGAGTTGGACTGGAGACTTTAAATGAATTATATTCTGTGAGGCTCTGACTCTTTAGGAAACACCTATCTTGCGTTTCTGAGAGCTACTGATTACTTCGATAGAGATCTCAAAGTGCTGGTTCAGATTCTTAATATTCTGAACGTCTATTCCACTTTCAAAGCAACACCGTTTTAAAATGTGTTAAGATTGCCTTGTGATTGGTAGCTGCCGTGGTCCTGTCAATTTTGTTCTGGGTTTATCACGGTCAAATTATAATTTGGTTAACTAAAAAACATTCAAGCAGCCAAGAACTAAAGGACTTAAGAATGGTAGTTTACAGAAAATTGGGTAACATCCTACAGTTTCTCTCATCTTACCCTTATTCATAAAGGGGAAATATTGTTGTAGCTGACAGATTCTCATGTTCCGCTTGGAAAGTCTTTAATGTTTTACCAATATATTAGTGCCAATTTTTGAAAATGGCTTTAAAAACCTGCAACAGGTTGTTCTATTTGAGATGCAGCTCAGTATGACCCCTCCAGTGGAGATCTTAATCTGTCCCCCCCGCTCTCATCCTTCTCCTCTCTGGATTACTGACCTGCTAACTGGTTCATTAGGGGCCTCAAAGCAGCGACGCACTGCTGGTTTGGGGGTTGGGTAGTAAAGACGGAGCTGACGGGTCAAAGGGGATGTGTGTGAGGGAAGAGGGGGGGGTAAATGTGTGTGTGTGTGTGAGGGAAGAGGGGGGGTAAATGTGTGTGTGTGTGTGTGAGGGAAGAGGGGGGGTAAATGTGTGTGTGTGTGTGTGTGAGGGAAGAGGGGGGGTAAATGTGTGTGTGTGTGTGAGGGAAGAGGGGGGGGTAAATGTGTGTGTGTGTGTGAGGGAAGAGGGGGGGTAAATGTGTGTGTGTGTGTGAGGGAAGAGGGGGGGTAAATGTGTGTGTGTGTGTGAGGGAAGAGGGGGGGTAAATGTGTGTGTGTGTGTGTGAGGGAAGAGGGGGGGTAAATGTGTGTGTGTGTGTGTGTGTGAGGGAAGAGGGGGGGTAGATGTGTGTCGATAGATGTGTTTGATGATAATATACCCCCCCACACCCCTAATACAGAGGATTAGTGCACCCCCACTGTGGTAATACACAATGAATCTTAATGGGATAAAGCAGGATTTATAGGATTTGTGCACTTACAATACTTATTGCTTGGACAAATAGTAGAATAAATAGGAGGTGTGTTCTCTATGTGGTGTTTGCACGTGTGCCTGTGTTTCTTTCTTTGTTCTGTCCTCATTGTAACAAATAACACCCCCCTCTCTCCTCCGCAATGCTTTCGGACAGCACACGCTCATTACACCACTCAGCTAGCATGCCTGCCATGAGGTAAGGGGAAGTCTGGGTCGATGTGGGTCTGGCACACAGCGCTTGTGCAACACCAGAGAAAAGTAGTTTTCACGCGTGCACCACGAGGAGCGACGACCGCTAACCGCTACTGGGAGTTATCAGTGGAGCTGCAGCATTTATTATCTCGCCTGCACAGACACCGGTTTGACTTTTTTTAAGCTGTAAGAGGTTGTGAAAAAAAGAGTCTTGAGATAAAGGGACATATTTGAGGCCAGAAGCGTCATCGGTTAGTTGTGAGTTTGGAAACGCCCACTTTCAGCCGCGAAAATGTCCAGTGTTCTTTACTGGTTTAAGGAGTAAGAACACACCCAGGCCCCTCATTGTTAGCCGGTTTGATGAGTGAAAGGTCTGAATGTGTGAGATTAGAGCTGCAACTATTTTATGTTGAGGATTAACTGATTAATTAATTTAAATAACAAATTGTTTAGTCTCTTAAATGCTTACATATTGTTAAATCTAAAAGGGGGGTCTTCAACTTGCCTTTGTATTTGAGAGGCTAGGACCACTGAATTATTGGCCGTCAATTAATCGTTTCAACTCTTAAACATTAAAGAGACCTTTTTCTAAACCATTCGGACCTATAGTTAACGTTGAACGTCTCAAACAAACGTTTTAAATGCTGCACGTCGGTATAAAGGGATATGTTCACTATAACCTTCTCTTTTCATCTTCATTCTGCACTCTGCACAAACGCAGCAGTGCTTTACGCGTCATCAGCAGAGCAGAATAGAACGTGCTCACATTAAAACCCCAAATCGTCTGTGTGCCGTCCAAGAAAACATTCTACAGACCTCTACAGCTGCAAATACTCGTATCCTACTCTCACTTCCTTCTCTTGTCTACACCACAACTTCTAAGCTTGTCGGATACGTTGGAACAATGTCGGTCGGTCTGTGATGATGTTATTTATTTATGTCTCTTTCTTTCACAGGAATGCACAAACGTTCAAGTCATTTGAGGAGAAAGTGGAAACGTTGAAGGTAACCGATCAGGAACTTAAACATGCGCATATCAAAATGTTTAAAGGGCTGTGCATAAAACCATAAACACTGAATTAACCTTTAATTTATGAAGAGGCAGATTGGGTTTTTTGTTAGACTGGTTTCACTTTAAATATTAATTTACAAGATTTTTTTCATTTTTTTTCCCATTGATGAATTTCCAATTTTACCAAATTTGACCACATATTTGAATATTAATTTTTTTCGGTGTACTAGTTACGGAACAGAAAAGTCTAATTACCCCCCACCTCCCCTCCTTCAGACCAAGATGAGTCCGACCCCGTCCGCCGGGGTCCCCGGGCAGGAGGACAGCGACGGCCCCACCAACGGCGCTTTGATGCCTCAGCCCGACGGGTCGGCCACCCAGGATACGCCTGCAAACTGAGGCCTTGAGACCTTCCCCCCGCCCCCCAAACTCTTGTGTGCCAGTCCTCCTTTATTTGAAACAAGTGACTCCCCACAGCTAGTGATCTAATTGTCTGGTCTATTCTTGTGGGACACGTGCGCTCACTTGTTGACTCGGGGAGCAAACTGAAAGCATGGGACAAGGGCAGGAAGATGGGTGGGGATGGGGGGGGGGGCTGGTGTCCATTGTATATACATGAGTCTGCTGTGAGAGAATTCCTCTCTGCTACACGCTTTTCTTTTTCTCCTCTTGCATTCCTTGTCTCTCCGCTTTAGTCGTCTTTTATCAAACTTACACTATTTCTTATTTTGTTGGAGTGGAGAGAATTGCACAAGTATAGAAATATTACAAACTTGATTGGATACATAAAGTTATTATCAAAGCACTTCTTTTGGGACCGTGCCTAGTTTACTATAGGTCACCATTTTGATTTCCGCTTCCTTTTGTTTGGCCGTGAGGTGTCAAAATTAACAAAGTAGTACAACGCTGTGTAAACTTAAACCCACAGCACTGAGCCACTCACTCAAACTACAGAATAAAATAAGCCCATTTCCCACATTAAGAGTCCGTCAGAAATTGATCGCCACGTTTAGACAGTTGCAGAAAAAACAGCCACGGTCAGCAGAACAGCGGCAGAGCAAACAGGCAGCGAAGGTTCAGCCTTCACCCGAGGTGAGAGGAATAAATGTCTCCCCCAGAGTCAATATTTAAACGCGTGTCCATTGTTCTGCTGGGAGAGAACACCTCGTCTCTCCCTTTTCTGCAAGCGTGATAGCGTGCTGACGTTAGCATTCAGCTCTACGCACCACTCGACCAAATACAGTCTCGGCCAGCTTATAGCAAGGGCTGGGTACACCCAAATGTTCTGCCCGGATGAGTTTCGGGAGGGATTGAACCTCATGATCAACAATGATTAGCAACCAACTGCTGGGTTTGAAGTATTTGCTTAAAATATCGGCAAGATTAACCTTGTTGTCCAACATGCACAGTGCTACTGAACAAAGCGTACAGGGCGAAAAGAGTCCATTTACACTCAGATAGACGACACAAGGACTTGACCCATATTTCTGGCACTTGTCCTGCTCGGAGAGGACCGTGCTCTTTCTAGCGTTTACGTGCTCCAGTTAATCAGCTCCACCACTTTGCCACTTCAGCTGTGTATCCATACACAGGAAGGACCACCACATACAGGCACGTGGGGTGGGGGGGGGGGGGGGGGGGTTCTGGTGTTAAAATACTATTTCCAGCAACCATGACACAATGTGTAGTTGTGCAAGGTGTCAGGTCTTCATGTACGCAATGACCTGGTTCACTGAGAGAAGTTAATACAGCCTTTTGTGTCTGGCAGGAGGGTTGGATTTGTGTTTGTTTATACACAACGTAGTTACATACTCAATTTGAAACCATGGAGTGAAGCCATGCTCATTAAAAATACCTGTTAAATAGTTAACTGGTGTGCGTTAAGTTTATTTGACTGAAAGGGGGGTTTGTCGAGTGCAACATACTGCTGTGGATTTGACCTTTTCTTTAACACACCAGTGTGTCTACCACGGGAAACACATTTAAATTGACTCACAGAAGATAAACAAATACAGCCTTATCGAACAGTACCTTCTGTGAACACAGGAGGGCAGCCAACAGAAGAATAGAAGTGACACTTTATTTGTCTCCATCCAGACCACACCTGGGCCCAGTATCAGAGAGGGTTTGGTTTAAACTCTTCCCTTAGTTACAACCCGGAGAAGACCCTTCTTCAACAGAACCGGGGTGCCAGACGAGCTGGTTTATTACATCGTTAGTTGCATTGTAACGTCACTTTAACTTGTAAATACCAGGATTGCATTTATCATTACAAGAACTTTTTCAATGAACTGCCTTTGCCAAAATGAAATGAAATAAAGTGGGGGGAAAAGCCACTAAATGTTTTTAAATTTAAACTGCTGTATTTAAACACATATTTGTAAATTGGATCATGAATCATGTCTTTGATCAATTTGTCTACATATATTTTAAACCATTTCATCTTCAGTTGTTTGTCCCTGTTTTTGGTACTAATGACATAAAAGCTGAATAAATATGTTTATAATGTGTGCTCTGTACGATTAACCAGCTACATTGTTTATTAAGGAAGGAAAGTCTGGAAAATGATAATGAATAGATATGGTAAATCACGATTTTCATTATAATATATGATACGTATATTCGGAGATGGAGATACAACAGACGAGATAAAAACGTGACTTACTTTAGACTCAAAGTAAAACACCAACACGGACGTTGTGAAAAAGTGAACTGTGTTACGTCACGGCGATAGACAAGACTGACCAGAACTGACTCACTTAGTGCTAGATAGTTGTTGACATGTTGTTGAACTATGCAGAATTAAGTTTCAATATTGCTCAAAGGAACTGAACCCCCATCCGTGATACTTTTAAAAGAAAATGTTTGCTCATTTCCGGTGTCACCACCGCGCGGCGGGGAGGCGCGACCTCTAGTGGCCGCAGACACGATGCGACGGATCTATTCTCGTTTCTTGTGTTACACGAGGATGCGACCTAAAATGTGCCGAAGCAATCTACTTGTAATATAAGTACCTTAAATAAATAAGCTTTGAAGAATGTTTAACAGAAAACGATTTGGTTGGAGTCATGTTTTATTTTCAACCAGAACGTAATAATTATTACGTATTATTTATGGTCTATTACTTAAAATTAAAAATTAAAATGACTAACTGGGTAGTTTGATTCTTAAAAAAAAAAAAAGTATAACATTTTACTATTCAAGTCAAAGTAACTCCCTCAAGTACTTATACATAGTACTTATTTCATAATACGGATTAAAACAAACTTTTGTATTGTCACGCGTTTTGAAATAAAATGTTGAGTTGTTCTTTTTGTTCTTTTGAATTGAACTCCGGGGAGGTGATAAAAGCACAGTGACAACGGCTAACAAACAGCTGCCAAAAAATCTTTAATCAGTTATAACCAGGTGTCTCCAGATTCGTCCAGTTACAAAGATCACTCTGAAGTCTTAACTGTAAACACAGAGTCAAACAACAACAGCACCAGAAAGCAATTTGTCAGAAAACACCATTTACAACAATAACACTGGCAGTTTCTGCACACACACACAGATCGGGTAAGAAAGCAAACGGTACAGGGTTAACAGTCAGTGTGTGTTGGTTCTTATTAAAAAAAAACATTACATAGAATTTATTACATCATACTGTAGAAAACAATATAAGAAAACATAATTGTTGCAAGTATATTTGTGACAGATATTGCAAGTACTTTATGAAGTTTATCGACAATAAATCTCTTGTGTGTTACATGATGAAGCAGGCTTTGTTTTAAATGTGCAGAGAGAGAACATTCAATTCAAACATGGCTTAGTTTGTGTGTAAGTTTAGAAGGCGAAAAAAAAATGTCTTCGCATCACTCCAAACCGTAAAGACACGCGTTGATTCGCCTTTACTGCAAAGTTACACGAGAGGATTCACGCCACTTTGACTAAAGACAATAGATCGAAAGCATTGGCTGGCTGTTTCCCCCGGTTACCGTTCCGTACGCTAAGCGAAGATAGCTTCGGCTTCATCTTCAGCATTCAGACACGGGCGTGGCATCGATCTCCTCAACTGACTCAGCGAGACAAATATAGTTTTTTTTTCAAACTTTTAAACGTCAAACACGACACCTTGAATAACTGTATTTTCCCAGCTTTTAAACTATTATTGAAGTTGAATCTCTTTGTAAAGGCGGGTGGATTATCAACACATAACAAGGGTCATGCAGCTGAACGTTCCCGTTTGTTCCTCTTGGTAGAACAATGACCTTGGTGACCTGGAGACGATTCAGTTGTGGTGCAAAAACATGTAATCCGCTTTGAACCCCCCCGCGCGCCCCTCCCACCGAAGGGAAGCTACCGATTTCATGGTCGGCAACGATTCTAATCAACTGAGGTCACAGCTGGAGCCTGTGCACACGGGCGCCTTTTCACCAGCCTCATCAATTATTCAACGACTCGGACACAGGCCCACCCGTTAACAGCTCCCCCTGCTCCTCTCAGACGGCAAACAGCGTCCGGGAGCCTGGAAAAGCAGCTCTGCAGTCGCTGCGTCTGATGTAACATCAGCTGCTGTTTTGCATCACAATCTGTCGGCTCCTTCTGATCAACTGATCGCGTCGAAGACAATGAAGGACGATGAGTTCCGTTGTGAAAAGCAGCATGGGGATTATCATTAGCCTATGATAATGCACTAGTTGATAGTGCGTGAGGTACGACAGCGTTTTTACATTTGAATGTGCGTTAATGGCTGCAGGAGTGGCTCGATAAGGTGCACACACACACAAATCACACAAACGCAGGGCGAGCTTCCACACTCTCACACACTGTAATGCTACATCGAGCAGATGGGAGATACCTCAGGTGGTAATGTGAAACACACACTCGTTTCAAGCGGCACCCCCCTCCCACACACACACACACACACACACACACGCACATTTGTTGCTATCAACTCCTTGGCAGAGCTGTGTGTTTTGGACCAGCCGGCTTGGAGGGATGCAAGCGGCTTCCACCAGCGTTCCCTTTGTCTCCCTCACGTCCTCCCAGGAGGAGACCTGGAGCCACAGGGACATATGTTGAGTCCCCGATGGCATGATCCATCACAGTCGGCTTTCGCAGCTCTCTCACTCATGTTTGTGCGCTGAGGCAAAATAAATCCTTTCCAAAAGGATTTTAATGAAAAATAAAACGCGAGCGACAAACGTTTGCGGCAGAGATATTTAGCTGCATGTTCAAACGCTCGCTTGGTAAATCCCGCTCGATGAACGATGCAGGCTGACACAAACGTTGCAGTTGCTCGAGAGGTGGATTTGGAAAGGGAACGGCCCGCGCTCGCCTCCGAACACGAGGCTTCCTTCACCTCTAAGCACACTGTGATAAACGTCCTCCCAGACGTCAGAGTAAATAATTCCTCAGCCTCCTGCAAAACAAGACTTTCTCTCACAACGTTAATGGTACCGATTGGAGATGACTATTTAGGGAGATCACTGGTGAACTTAGCCTTCGCGGTGTACCAGAGTGTCAGCGTGCGCTTCTCTGCACCGACTGAACGCCGCACAAACGGGCGGAACATCAGAGGAGTGAAAGCTAATCAGCACGTTTTCCCAAATGTCAAACTACTCCATGACATCTCCGCCCCCCCCAAAAAAAAACACACAACATCTTCCCTGCTCATATCAGTGTCAACATTTCCCAGCTCTGTAGAAGGATTTAGTTTACAGTCTGGAAGCCCACACCAAACATGTACATCTAGAGGCTTTAAAAAGATATGAAACTGTTGTGGCCCAGTCAGGGTGGAGAGCAGCCGCGTGGCGCCTTGTTACCTCCGAGTACCAGTTTGGTGGAGCATTCAAGTACTTTTTTTTTTAAAGCCCCCCCCGTGTTTCCGCAGTTGGAGGAAGAACAACTTAGAACTCACACTTGAGACCTTTTCACAACTCGCGGCCGGCACTCCTCCCACCGGTGTGAGGGGCGGCCTTCGGGGCACAAAGCCATCCGTCCCCCAACGGGCCTCCTGCTAGACTCCCTGGGGGCTCAGGCGGGGGCAGATCAAATTTGTACGTAATTGAAAAGACGAGGAAAACATTTATTGTTGTATGCTGTGAGTTGAGATACAAATAGAACAGGACGCCCCGGCTGCTCGTAACCCGTCATGGACGCCAAAGCACAAATAGATCACGTTTATAGAAAGTCATTTATCGCAGGGTTTCCCTGTTCGCATGCACATGCAGTATTAAAGAGCACATAGTCTACACAATGTTGGAAAAAAAGAGTGTAAAATCCCAGTGCGACAGTCCTACAGTTCTTGAGGTCTCTGTGATTGTAATCAGGTAAAACAGCCAATGAGATGGTCCAGTTTACAGAGAGGGCGGGTCTCTGTGTTGCATAATCAAGTTTTAAAGTGAAGGAGCTGTAGCTGAAGTGCTCTTAAACTTAGTCTTCTGAATAATCACTTCCAATCACAGGAGTGGTGCAGATGAGCAGCTCCTGCAACACGAATGAAAAGTTTCCTCCTCACGGAATGTTTCCC
Source organism: Apeltes quadracus (assembly GCA_021346845.1). Classification (NCBI taxonomy): domain Eukaryota; kingdom Metazoa; phylum Chordata; class Actinopteri; order Perciformes; family Gasterosteidae; genus Apeltes; species Apeltes quadracus. The sequence goes on along the minus strand of CM037926.1, from coordinate 7,893,609 downwards.
GTGCCGTTTGCCGCACGAGGCTTCCTCGATTCCTCGAACGCTTCCAGATTGCACAACAGTGACTCTTCACATCCACACACATCTATCTACAAGCCCTCGAACAAAAGGGAGAGCAGAGCCTTGTTTGGGAAAACAAACAGGAGGAGAAATAGACAACAAACACCACACACACATTGAAAGGTTACAGCACGGAGTAGAAAAGTCCCCCGTGAGACGTTTTTCTAGAGGTTCCTGGAGCCGCAGCCAAAAGGGGCCTCGGGACGCATTTCTTTGCATCACAAATCTTTGAGTTGTAGGTATAGAAAGCGGACCTCGTGCTGGCCCGCACCAGAGACATTCCACCGGGGTCGCCGCGGCAACACAACGCGGCAAACTGAGGTCCGCTGTGGGAGCTCCGCGCTCATCAAGGCACATTCGGGACTCCTTTTCGTCCCACAAGGATTCCCCTAACTCGTCAGTGAACGAATGAAGGATGGAGGGCACCTCCTCTTTCGATTGACAACAACACGGTTGGTACACTTTAAAGTGCCGCTGCTACTCGACGTGTTCTTAGGGTCACGCAAAGGTCCCACTGGCTCACGGTCCGTGTCCGTTTCCAAGCGCAATGTAAAGTGAGATGTAATTATATTACATAACATAACAGTTGCACACTGATAATCTATTTTAAAGATACGGCACTGCAGCTGAATCTGTGTGTATTGTCGCATGTATGGACCTGTGATATAAGGTGCAAGCGTGAGTCTCTTGGCACAAACAAGTTGTGTATGAAAGATTAATCTTAGTAAGAATCAGGTACGAAAACCACGAATACGAATAAATCGGTCGACATATGAACTGCTGTTAAAGCCATCACTGCTCGGGAGCTGCACTGGGCAATAACGTGACAAAATGTGTGTGTGCAAGGTTGTGTATATTGAGACTCCCTCGTAACTCACAGAATAACGCCATGTTGTTTCATCCCGTTTAAATCCGGGCTGACATCTCAGCCCTTCAACACATCAGAGAACAAAAGCCCGAGGAAACAGTCCTCTCAAGTGTTCATGTCACTCCGGGCCGCCTCCTGACGGCGAGCTTCTTAATTCGGCTGTGCGAACACGTGTCTGTACCGGCCTCCTTCCCCCGAGGTCGCAGGGCTCAGAGCTCATTTCGGCTTGAAACATGAATAAGTCAGATGATCGGATCAGGAGCGAGATGCCATATGGCCGGTTTGGCATCATTCAGGATACAGAATTAAATGATCCAATATCCTGAACAACACATGGTATGTGGAATTTGAAACTGCTAATAATGTGGAATGTTGAAATAACCATTTCTGCATAACTGAGCGAGATTTAAACCAGGGAAGCATTTGAGTTGCTATTAGAAGTTAGTTTGTCCATGTTAAACCTAATGGGATGTACTCTGATGAAACAATCTGTATAAACTCCTCTTTCATCACATGGTCTCCATCTGCAGATTGACTTTGCCCAATTGTTATGTAAGAAAAGAAAGTTTAAACATCTTGAGATGCACAATAAAAGTAAGACTTGATCTACGTGAACGTGAAAATGTAAAACAGTTTTTTTGTATTAACACAAAGCAAATGAATGCATTCGATCCGACCTTCAGGACAAAGAGCAACAAATGAGATGATGGCAATGAGAACAAAACCAACCTCAGAAGTGAGGCGGAAGCGGGAGAGAGAGAGAGAGAGAGAGAGAGAGAGAGAGAGAGAGAGGAAACCGGTGTTCGGGGCGACGCCCTCACTAACTCGTGTCGTGACACCTGGTAGTCTTGAGGCAGGGTGTTTTTTATTTTCATGTTCTACAGCATAACATTGTGTACAAAATGGAGGTTAACATGATCGGATGACAACATGTGAGAATATAGCACCACCATTTCTACCAGAGGCCGGCCGTCTTTGGGAGGCCCTCAATGCTGAAGGCATCTCCGGGACCGAGACAGCTCCTGGACGGGTTTGAGGGACGTGGCAGCAAATCTCCTTTGGAGGGTTTGGAACAATACATGAATTAGCTTATTCTGGCCAAGTCTTACTACTAGCCATATGGTTGACACAACACTGACCAAGAATCGGCATCGACAGAGCGTCTTCCTAAACTAGCTGCCTGGAGATGCTGCCACACACTATTATCCAAACCTCTGAGCCGCGCTGCAGCACCTGGAACGCGACGTAACCGGCGGCCGCATGGAGGAGATGGCAAACGCGAAGCACCAGCGTGACGTAGGACGGGCGCTAGGAAGTGCATGGAAAAGAAAAAAAACAACATAACGTAAGCCGCATCCAGTCGACAGGGGAACGCCGCAGGCCATTCCGGGGGGGGGGGGGGGGGGGGTGGGAGCAGAGCACCGAGGGCTCCCTCACATTCACGTACGGGAGCACGTGGCGTCGATCGGACCGCGCGGCACCGAGACGGGGGGAATACGGAATAACCAGCAGTGGATTTGGAGCGCTTAGCGGGTCTGGCGGCGGGGAGGATGGTGTGAGCGGGCGGGTCACAACGGGGCGTGGCTTCCAGTGAGAGTTACGCCTACAGTTAACTACAAAAATAAAAACATTCAGCAGAACATGAAAACAAAAATTCATAAACATTATATGTATATATACATATGTAAAAAAGAGCCAAATCAATTACATGTTTTTTTTTGCCTATATATATATATTGATTTGTCTTTCCTTAAACAATAATACGGCCACATGACACTTTGTAGATACTCCCCATGAATATTTCCCCAAGGAACGATGTAAAGACATTTACATTGAAGCAAGATGGATGTTTTTTCGAGAGTGACTTTAAGGCTATCCTTTTATTCCAAACAACAGAAGCCAGACATGTTCCTAAGGTTGGGAATGTAACGGCCGATGTAACTGGTCCTTTACACAGAGCTTTGAGAAAATACAATTGCATGTATACATGAAGAGAGAGAGAAAAAAAACAGAAAGGTGACATGGCCACGACTGTCCCATCAGGTGTGGAAGTACTGCTGTGTATTAAAAGGACTTGTGTAGGCTGTGAATAATTTTGGGGTAAAATGATCCGGTGCGAATTGCCGATAACGTTCATATAATGCAGAGATTAAATGCAGAAACAAAATTAAAAAATGTCTGCAGAATATTTCTACTAAGATCAGCAATCTGTAATTTAAGCGGAACACTTGGTTTTTCTGTAAACTGTTTGTAAACTATTTGGCCTTGTGATGTTTGTTTCCTGCCTTTGAGCCAAGAAAGCCGGAAGTCAAATAAACACATTCAAATAACAAGTTGGATATTTTTTTTACCACTCTGGACCTCTGTATGTTATGATCACTTTTATGTAAGCTTTGGTCAAAGCTTTTCTTGTATGTTGCCAAGTGAATAAGATCTTATTTAGCGCCCCATTTGCTTTATTTTTCGCTCTCACTTCCTTTTATTACCAATCAAATTGGAAATTAAAAAGGGCTCATGGAAACGATTCAACTAGATTGAAGCAACCAAGTGCTTTGTCACACACACACACACACACACACACACACACACACACACACACACACACACACACACACACACACACACACACACACACACACACACACACACACACACACAGCATCACTTTTGGTTCTCAGCCCTCCCTCGTTGGTTAACAGATCGTCGTGATGCTCCTGCGTGGCGCACACATTGACACAGACATACACGGTTCCCTTTGGGACGGTGGAAGTCTTGAGGAGGAGGAGTAGGAGTAGGAGGAGGAGGAGTAGGAGTAGGAGGAGGAGGGGGGCCCGTCTCTCTGTGTGTGTGGTGAAAGGTGTTTATCTTTCTGTGGCCTTGCAGGCTGCTCACTTCATGCTACTTCAGCACACTTTCTTCAGCAGGGTGGCAGGTAAACAGTCTCGGTTCGCACACAAAAGAGAGAGAAATAAAAACACACCAACAAAAGTAAACATTGTAAACACCAAAAAAAGCATAAAGAATAAGATATAGTTTTTGGTTGCAAAGTTGCCATGAAAGAGAGAAGCTGTTGAGACGGTGCTGTAATCAGTATAACTTCAGGTTTTAGCTGCTGGTTTCTGCTTCCTTTAGATTCACATCCCTGATAAAAGATAAAAAGAAAATGAATCAACTCAAGTCTTCTGCTTTGATTGTGTGGGAATACCTGTGTTCCTTTGTTTTATGTGTGTGAATGTGGGAAATAACTGCCACGGTCCGTCTGCCTTCCCGGGCTGAAAATAGTATCTTTTTTTGCATTGATCATCCACCGTGCGTGTCTCCATTCCTCACTTGTGTACAAGGCAACCTGCCGTACATTCCCAAGCCCCCTGTCAGGAGCGAAGAACAAGGGAGGGATGAAAGATCTCCTCAAAAAGTCCAGGAGTGAAACAGACAAGTTGAAGGAAGAAACGAAAACTGAGAGCTGTTCCTCCGTGCTTTTTCGTTACGTGAAAAAGCTGCAACAAAGCGGCCGTTTCTTCGTCAAGGATAAAAGAGTGTTTCTTTTGTTGACAAAACAGACAAAAAATCAGATCTAAAAATCAGAGCTTTACAAAAAAACACCGGGAGAAACGGAAAGATCCATTTCTTCTTCAAATGTTTTTAGCTGCAATGGGGTGGTGGGGGTGGCATGGGCGGAGCCGGGAGTTGACGGACAGTTGACAGTGACCTTTAAAAAAAAAAATCTAAAATGCATGCAAAATGAAGCCCCTCCCCTCTTATCCGGCGAATGGCAGCAGTGGCCGTTGGCGTGGCGCGCCGGTTGGTCGGCGAGCGCGTGACGTTCAGTCGGTGAATCTCTGGCACGCCTTTTTCCATCTGCAGGCGGTGCACCACATGTCGCGGTTCTCCATCCCGTACACCTTGCGGCACTTCTTCCCTTCACCGCGCACCTTCCTGCTGAGGACGGAGGGAGAGAAACTGATGGGGCCGTACGATATGATCCGCATTTAACAACATCACAAACTCCAGAATGAATGCAGCAGAAACCTGTGCAAGATCAAGTTATCGGACTAAAGAAAGCAAGTGATGAAACTTCTCTGTTAAGTATACAAAGTATCTTCTAATTGCAGCTAAACTGTCATCAACAGACAACAAGGCCTTAATGTGGTAAATAGGAACCACCACATAAACAAACGATCTAAAAACCAAACCGTGGTTCCTCAATCAAGTTGATTGGGTAAATCAACAGCTCAACTGAGCTGATTCATTGGGACTTTCTAATTAAGAGTAATGGAGCCCATTTGTGAGAGTCCATATTTCGCACCTCGCCGGGTTTAATTGAAGCAGAAAAACAAATTAGACGCATTGGCTTAAATACAAGTTGTCCCGTGGGAATGTGTAATATGCGCGTTAAGTTTGCAGGATCTTGAATTAAAGCCAGCTGAGTCAGTACCTGAGGGCGCTTGTGGCTCTGGGAGGGGACGACAGGACGGCGATGGTCTGGGAGCGCTGTTCGCCAAAGCCTTGGCTTTTACTGGGGGACACCTTAGGACGGCAGACAAATGTATGATTAGAGGAACCCGAATGTAGATGTAGATGTATGTTGTATAGAACTAACGCCTGGCCTCAGGGTGTCCTCACCGAGGCCCCGGTGAAAGTGACGGGCGGCGACTGCCAGGAGATGCTGAAGCTGGAGCTGTTGGTGGGGGTGAAGCTGGTGGAGGCGCAGCCGGTGGAGTTGCCGCTGGACGGGATGGACACTGGAGCCGTGGCCTGAGGGCAGAGGTCAAATTAGTCTCCCTGAAAATGCATCAGTCAAAATGCAAGTGAGCCTCAAACTAAAAAAAAGGTGTTTATGTTGAACCACTGTGACACGTAATCGCGTAAATGAATAGCAGTGTGGCAGAATCTATGTGCGTCCCTGTGAAGCCTGATCAGTGTGTTGTTGTGCGCAGATATCGACCCAGAGAGTGTTGTACACACAGCCTGTGTGTGTGTTCACTCTCCCTCACCTGGTAGGCGTGGTCCGTGTGGATGAGGTAGAGCGCGCTGGGCGCAGAGCGGCTGAGCGGGGTGGCACCGCCGGCGTGAGGCTCCTTGGCGTCGGAGGACCCCGCGGGCCGTTGGCACTCCGACAGCTGGCTGAGCAGCGGGTGAGGGGAGGCGGGAGGCGGCGGGGAAGAGAGGACGGACGGGGACACGTGGGACAGGCCGCTCAGCCCGTCGGCCACTGCGTCCGTGTTGAGCTTTATCTCGGAGTAGTAGAAGTCCTCCTCGCCGTCGCTGCAGTCCGAGTCGCAGCTACGCCTGCAGAGCGGTGAGACGTGAAGAGCAGAATAAAGGCAAACGTCACCGGCGCCGAGTGTCACAGCGCGGGAACACAAGTCCTTCCTACAACCCACCGAACACCGCCGTCTGCAATTAGTCAGTGTCGGACCGCCGTTTAATTGAATGTCAGCGTTAATGAGTCATTCATATAATATCATTGTTCTGCTTGTCACCGTGGCGATAGTCTACGGTTTTGACAATGAAGCGGCTTTTTTCAGGGCGTGATGGAGTCTCACCCCAGGTGGATGGTGCGGATGTGTCTCTGGATGCCGGCCGCGGTACTCAGCACCTTGCCGCAGTTCTTCCACAGGCACTTGAACATCACCTTCATGGAGTTCTGCAGGAGACATAAAGTACGACGACCCCAGTCAGACAACGCGGCGGCTCCCGCAATGGTTTCGCGTCGACGTCTGCGGTTGTTTGTTAAACAGGAAAGGAAACATACAGTGGAGTGGCCATTAAAGTGAGGATGCTTTATTTAGGTGGTTGTTATGCTATTGAAAAAAAGCCAGATCGGGTTCGTCATGTACCCCCAAAACAACCTTCCGCCAAATGCCCCTTCAGGTCTGTTAGAGTACGAGCGCACAGCTTTACGGTTACGTGCTCTACAGGAGTGAGTGTTTCTGTCTCTGCGAGCACCCTTTAGTCTGTCTACTGTAATAAGAGAGGCTGCACTCTGTCTTTCCTGGTGTGAAAAGCCCTGCTCCTACCTGCCTGCTCTATACAGTGGGCCTATATAGTGTCAAACTATTGTACTGAGAGCTGAATTTTAACGAGATGCCCCCCCCCCCCCCCTTCTTTTTCCTTCTCTTTTCAGAAAACCATGCACACACACACACACACACACACACGCACACAATTACCCGTCTCCTCTGTGCATCGTTTTGTCTTTGGTTAATAAAAGCCTGTTCTGTGTGTGTGTGTGTGTGTGTGTATTACCCTTTCAAAGAACGAGTTTCACAGTTAATTAAACGGTGAGCTCTAAACAATATCGCTTTGCCAAGAGAGAAGCAAAAGCACGTGAGGAGCGTGAAGATAAATCCATGTGAAACCGTGGCAGCGCACATTTAGCGCGTGTGTGTTTATTGGAAGCCAACGTCATTGTTATCCAAGCTTATTGGAATCGCAGGTTTTGTCTCCTGACACACTCCATTGTCCCTCTCCCCTTTCTAAACGTCTCCCTCCCTCCTGTTGCCCTTCTTTGTCATAAGTACCCGATTAATACGGTGAGGTTGTGGAACTCTCCTAAGAGCCAATATCGATTTTTAGGGGCTCACCGGGAAGGTGAGGTCGTTCGGATCTTTATGGCAGCAGCTGCATGTGAAGACTGTAATTGTGGAGGGTGTCCATTGAGGACACACACACACACACACAGAGACCGAGGGCAGATGGGGGCGAGAATACTGGCGAGAGCTGGAGAGGAAGTGGGGAAGAGAGAATGAAAGACGGAATAGATGGATGACACCGACAGAAAACGACGAACCAGCAAGTCAGAGCGCCGATAAGGAGAGAGAGACACTTAAAAGGGCGAGCGAAAAGCCACATCTTAAGAAATAACGAGTGAGACTGTGCTGTGGATGTGGCGAGCTGTCAGAGGGGTGCAGAAATGAGACGAGGCAGAATTATGAGTGTGGAACTGTGTGTGTGTGTGTGTGTGTGTGTGTGTGTGTGTGTGTGCGTGTGTGTGTGTTGTGATCTGGGCCGAACGGACAAAATGACCACCGGAGCAAAAACGCCTGCGCGTCCTTTCCTGTCACATTTTCACCTCGGCCAATCAGTCAGCTGCTCCTGGGACCTCCGAGGTGAACGTCACAGTGTGTGGAAGGAGGGAATCATCGAGCAGCTCGCGTGCTGCTGTCAGCTCCTTATTGAGATCTTCCTGTTGTCAGGAGACCTGCGGCCGTCCTCCCTTGGGCCTTTTTAATTTGTGACTCCACATTGAAATAAAAGAACATTTTATTCACGAGGCTTTCAAAGAGGTCACTTAAGTGGATTCCGGGGAAAATTAAACCTACCAGCTAGGTTTATGGCTTTTGGGGGTTCGGGGTGGATGCAGACGGACACCGACACCCCTCTCCCCCCTCTCCCCTTAACTAATGGTGATAACGTTTGCTTGGTGACCATTTAGACCAAGACCAAGTGTGCTTCCAGTTGGTTGTTTTTGCGTTAGTAGAATCATCAAAACGCCGTGCGCCGCATTCACCTTGCGCTTGCGGGGGATGGGCTCGTCGAATAGCAGGCTGCTGCCGTCCTGCTCATCCAGGCTGGGGTCCTCTGGCCCCGCGGGGCCGGGTCCCACGCCGCCCATGCTCGGCACGCGGAAGGGTTTGAAGCTGTCGGCGGAGAGCGGCGGAGAAGGCGTAGACGGGTTGGAGTGGTCGCTGGGCGCGGACCAGCTCCAGTAGCCGCCCGAGGAGCTGTTGCTGGACGGCGTGAAGGGGCACGCCGAGCCGTTGTCCTTCCACGAGCCGCTCAGGCCTTCTGAGGAGACGGCACGGGGGAGGTGAGGGACACGGGGGGATGGAAAGAAGGAGGGACATCGAAGAGAGGACCGGGAAGTGGGTGAGAGCACAAGACAGCGTCAGTCATGTTTGTATATTGTACAACCACAGCAAAAAGTGCCGAGTGTCAATGGTGGGACATCAAGATTGATGTCAAACAGCTTTATTTATTTATTTGCACTTCACACAAAAGGAGCCTCCCTGACTGTTGTCTGAGTCCCGATGAAAAAAAGAAAAGGTTACTCTCTCGCTTTTCCACCGAGACCTTTCCCGAGGTCTTGCTTTTTGCAGTTCAAAGAAACTTTTCTTTTCAAAATCGGCTTCAAAGGCATTTCACTTTGTGAAGGTTGAGGCTGGGGGGAACGTTAGTGTACACAATGTGTGTGCTACTTTAAGTACCCATTAAGATTGAATCAAGTGATAATAACACCCGCGTTGCATTTTAGTTTGAATAACAACTCAACTCACTGACAGTCAGAACTCGCGCAAAACCACAATTAAATGTCCGTTAATGAGATGGAAATGTCGACTATGCGTGTGCTGGTGTATACGCACATCATGTGATTAGAGATGGTTGCTATTTAAATTCCACTTTGTGCATTTGAGCGTGACGCATGCGATGTGCATTTTACATCCGACCCCAGTAACCGTGACAACGCGTGCACGGTGGACCCCGGAGGGTTACCCGCCTCGCCCGCTTCGGTTGCAGACGATGCGGGTGGTCGTGCGTCACCGTGGTAACGGGGCACTTTGGATTTCTGCCACCGCGCTGTGTGGCAGACGTCCAGGCTCGTTGTGCTTTTCTGTGGATCTGCGCAAACTCATTGAAGAGTGAATCCTCGAGCACAGCAGGTGGCAGTCATTTATCAAACTAAGCCTTCACATGCATTTCCCAGATAACAAGCTGTGAAGGAGTGAAAAGTCGGTGTCGAAGCAGAACATACGAATGACAGACTTGGGCTGTGCTGTTCTAGGGGAGGGAGTGATGGATCACAGCCAGAGGATGGTTTAAAGCGCATTGCTCACTGTGTCACTTGGTAGTTTATTAGCAGTTTATTACTCACCGTTGACCCTGACAGGGGGGCTCCTGACCAGCGGACTGGTGGAGAGACTAGTCAGCACCATGGCAGCCGTCACTTTGTCCATGTCCACTTCCTCCTCCGACCGCCTGTAGAATCACAATAATAATTTCACCATCACTGGGAAACACTCCACTAGCATGTTTTTCAGATGCAGCTTTTAACTGGCCACAACACACACACACACACACACACACACACACACACAGTAATGTCTGCAGTTGGGCACGAGCGGAGTGTGCGTCTTGTTGATTTAACTTTAACAATAGTTTTCCACACAAAAAATAAGCCCTCTGGCTTGGCTTTGAATTGTGCAAAATAAGCTTCTAATTAAATTTAAGTTGTATATTTATATCTCCTCTGTGGGCGACTGATGCAATCACACTCACCCTTATTTTATCAGAAAAATCAACAGCCAACAGCTTAAAAGCTGCAGTAAAAAAAGAAAAGATAAATGCAAAAGCTAAGCTCGACTGATGTGGGTCTAGTATTCAATCCCCAAAGATCATTACCAGCACTCCAGTGCTGTAAAAGAACACACACAGCCAATGCATATGACTCACAAAACACAGATGTTCTCGTCTAATGGGAGAGTGGCAAACGCACTTAATGACACGAGCCATTTAGAAGGCAGGGATCTTAATCCTCCCGTATGTATTCCTCACACAGCGTCAATCCCCATGATCAATAGCTCAATAGCTTCGTCCCCGAGAGGATGGTACGTGCTCTTTATTAACATAACAAGTAGCGTGTGTGTGTTTTGTTCCTGAGCACGTGAGGCTTGGATGTTGTCTGGAAGCCCCGGGATCAAAGTCAATTCCATTACAATGATGAAATCTCCCGTCGCTTTGAAAGCTTCATGGCCTCGGCCATCAAGATTTCACAGCCGCTGAGATCAAATGATTAAGGTCCATCGTAATTGGTACGAATCCAGCTAACAAGAAACGTGAAATACGACTTTTACCCTCCTGATGAAATTCATCAGGAGGGTAAAAGTCGTATTTCACGTCCTGATGAATTTCAATTCATCAGGAGGGTTTCAATGAATTTCGCTACTGAACTGAAAAAAAACAACAACTAAATAATGCAACGCCCAATGATTGTTTCTCATGAAAGTGTACAGTGTACAGATAAAGCATTGAAACAACCTGCTGAAATTAAAAGGTGTGGCACTGGATCCATCGAGGTGTCGTTTCAAGGCATTTCAGATAAAAACAACAATAATGGGAAAGTCACCACAAAGAAAAGGACCACAGGATCTGTCACGAGAGGCCGTTTGATTGGGCTACAACTCGCAGCCCCACAGCCCAGGACCCGGAGCGGGCAGCTGAACTGCAGCACGACGGCGTCAACGCGTCAAGTGGCACCCGTCCAGGCCCAGACGCGACTTCCCGCGTTAATTTTTAGAGCGGCTTTGGAGGCACAGATGCTCCCCCCCGTCCGAGTTGACCGAGCTTAAGCAAATCTAGAGGAAAAGAAAGCCCCGAAATCCACGCGCGACAAACTAAAAACACACGTGTGCTCGAGAGGACTTCTGTTTAAAGTGGCTCCGAAAGCCGACAGATGTGGTTCACAAGGTAAAGGAGTAACTGAATAAAGATTAAAATAGGAGACGTTTCCGTCTTTAGAAGGTTACATCATTGTATTTATTTAAAATACATTCTGTATTAAGCGTTAATGGTCTAGTCTAGTCACATCTAGTCAATCTAGTCACATCCATGAGAAGATTTCTCTATTTTAGGGAAGAAATACGGTAGTTGGTAACCCTCTTACTGTTATTATGGAGGTTTGTACAGTGGCACATTTTCTCCCCTGTCTTCAGTGGAAATATTAATGGTTTGAACTGTAGCTTAGAGAGCTGCATGCCAAACCAAAGACCTGATAAGTGTCTAAATGAAACACTGGAGCGTGTCTGTGTGCTGAGGAGGACACACATTTCATTACAAACGGGTTTATTCGTGGTCTTTTCAAGTGAAGCCACACAACAGTGTTTTCACGGCACTGCTGTATTCTGATCCCTGTCTCTTTGTGGAGCTGTGTGTGTTTTTCCAGATGCAGACGGAGACACCCGGAGGCGTGTGTAACGACAGTGAGAGTGAGAGGGAATTTCCAAAGTTCTTCTTCAAAACAGCAGCCTGCTTTGGGGGCGAACATTTTTTCTCTCTCCATAAAACCACAAAGCCGCCCCGTGCGATGTTGTTAAAAATGTAGATTTTACCAAATACGCCGGACGCGTCGTCCAATTTCCAGACTCAGGACCATGTCTGTTCATGCACGGGACCAATATAGCTTTGCAGGTGCGTTAAAGTCAGCGACAGACTCCATGATCGTGGCGGAGACGGAGCAGCGGCTCGAATGGAGTTTAAGTTTTTGGGATCAAACTTATTGATTAGGCACAAATCAGCAGCAGCAGAGTGTTGACAGAGACGTGTCCCTACCCGACTATCCCCCCCTTGCATGAGTGTGAAAGCTATTAAAAGTGTATTAACCTTACAGGCATGCATGGAGAGACTGGTTTTGCACGTGAGAGGAGGGCAGTTACCCAACAAAGAAAGAGCCTCAGCGCACATTAGCTAATGTCTTCATTTATGCCCCTTTCCCTGTTTAATATGATGTCATTACAGCCTCCACATAAATCAAGAAACAAGGCCGCGCTGTCACCCACTGCACCCCGCCCCCCCCCCTGCCGTAAAACCACTTCCTGGTCACCTTGGGAGGCCATCGTGTGACTGTAGATATTATCGTCATGGAAACCGGGACAGACAATAATTACACGGTGCTTTGTCTGTCTCGAGCGAGAGAGACAGAGACAGAGAATTCCCCCAAATCACATTTGCCATTAGTGCTCTCATCAAAGTTAGTTGTGGTCCAAGTGCTTATTAAGGCTGTAATTAACACACACACACCAGGAGTGTGTGTCTGTGTGTTAGGAAGAGGCACAACAGAAGGCTCGGTACGTGTGACATAGAAGGAGGTATTGGGACGGCTAATGGATGTATAAATGAATTCTGATAAATGAGTTTGGTGTGTCGCTGCACCGTGTGTGCCAGAGTGGATGTGTGTGTGTCTGGGTTTTTATTAATGTGCCTACATTGTTTGCTTGCAATGAACCATCCACCGGTATCTGACCCCCGAGGTCTCCCCAGTGGAACATCATCAGGTTCAGCAACAGAAACCTAGCGAGGCGAAGAGCCCGTTTACTGACGGACATTACGCAGTGTTACTTCCTGCTGCCGGCTCTTCACAACTGGAAAATGAGTTTATCTTCAAACATTGATACTGTTCATGTGCTGGGAAGAGGATTCTCCACAGGGCTCCATATTTAAATGCTCTTATGGAGACACATACAGAAAGGTAAGGCAATCACAGCAGCAACTGATAAAACATTCACGTTTGAGAAGCTGAATTTACATTTCTTTCATTGCCCAAATGATCTTGTCAGTCTTTAACACAACCCGTTAAACACTCGACCCCCTGTGTGTATTTTAACGTCATTCCCATAATGGAGTTGATTTGAACGAGTGTGATTCAGGGCATAACACCGTGTGCAGGAGGAGACGCGAGTGAAACAACAGCTCCCTCTTCAGGGGTTCTGATGAGATTAGTGGGATATGTGCGACAAAAAGCTGAGCGTATATGTGTGTGAGTGCGGGTTTGTGTGTTAGAGGGCTGTGTGCTGTCACCAAGTTCGGATACAACAACACAGTTGGTGCTTTGCCATACCCCATTGGAAAAGTGCAACCCATTTAACATGCATCAACTCCAAACTGATAAAGAAATGGGCCACAGTGAATATGCACGCACGCACACAAACACACGCACAATGCTGTTGTACCTTTGGTTTCTGTGTGGAGGGCGGCTGGGTTACAGGAATTCCCCCTGAAACGGCGGCGCTGCTCAGCACTCCCACCACTCGTCAGTCTGCCCTGCGTCCTGCCTCTCCTCTTCCTCCCTTCACCCCTGCTGCACTTTAAACCCTCGCCGACTCCCTCACTTGGAATTTCGATGCCGAATGGGTGTGTGAGTGTGTTTGTGTTGGCCCCGTCTCTCTGATGGCGAGCGGTGCATTGAAGTCTTCTCATTTATTACAGCCACTGGACTATGACGCCTATTTCCTCCTCAAAAAGTTCCCATAAATCAGAAAGCTTCTCTTATCTGATCTCTTCATCTCACTGCCTCAGAGGAATCTGCATATGACACGGGGTCAACGTGCATGAAGGGCACCGCTTTTTGATTGGCACGTGTGTGTGTGTGTGTGTGTATAAAGGAACACGCAGGAATTCTCTTTGACATTGTGTGCAGCATTCAGGCTCTTGAGGGGTTACAGATAACAAGCGTTTGTTGAAAAACATACATTCTATCAAATCTGAGAAATAGACAAGAGGACATAGTGTATTTCTGTCTGTACAGTGTGTTTATGTGTGCGAGTGAGTGAGAGAGAGTCTCGGCCTTCACTTATGACACACATGTGTGTGAGGTTTGCACAGGTGCTGCTGACAGCTGCAGTCTGATGTTCGCCTTATTGTAAAGCCGAGAGCATGCGTTATAAGAAGGAGCCATTTTTATGGATGCAACAGGGATACAAAACATACACAAGGTATCGGGGATTGTGACAGATGAGAAAAAAAGAAAAAAGGGATTAAGTTTAGCTTTAGCTCTTATTGTGAGATACAGATTGATTTTGTGGTGGTCCCAAAATATTCAAACCATCAAAAATGATTAATGTTATCCGTTTATTACTTTATTACAGACATCTATATATTGTGTGTTGCATTAAAACACACAATTTATTTCATTACGAAGTAAAACAATTTTTTAATTGAATATATTTTTATATTAATAATGCATCATAACCTGCTTAGAGCGAGGGTCATATTCTCTGATCTAATACCTAGTTCTTGTTGCTGTGACAGAGCTTCCTTCAAACAAGTGGATTTATTCGGGGTTTCTCGCTATAAAAGCTACAGCGCTCGAGAGCCAAACCTCCATCTGATCCACTGTAACAGGAGCTTTACAATGAACTGCTCCTCTGGAGCTTAAGAACGTCAACACAGCCTCACTCCAAGAGAGGGTTTGAATGACGACACATATTTTTATTCCAAACTTAAGAGAAGCATGATCATAATAAAAGGACTGGTTTGACATAACATGAGCAAGATATGTGTTATAGGATGATAAAGACAACATTCTCACTCAGACTCAAATAGAAGGTAAATGATAAAAGTATATTTGACCCTTTGGGTTTGGGGGTGAAACACACACACACACACACACACACACACACACACACACACACACACACACGATGGTTAATGCCCAGCCTAGAATGATGCTTCCCCTTCATCTAGTTTCAGTAGCTTTTGAGGTGAATGAACAAATTCAATTGCCGTATTGTCCGCACTATAAGCCGCAGCAGCTAAATACATATATAAGCCGCACTGGGCTATAAGCCGCAGGTGTTTTAATGTTTAATTACCACATGTCCCTTAGTGGCCAAAATCCATAGATTGGCCGCACCGTTATAGAAGCCGCAGAATCGAAAAATGGGAAAAAGTAGTCAGAAAATGACGGTGCATCCATTCACCTCAATTGTTACTTTTGGGATACATTTCTCCTGCAGCTTCTGTACGTCATGCTGATTGTGTGCTGCAGTGTATTTAACCATCGCCCGGCCTCATGATCCGTGTTTTCAGTTAAGATACACGCCTGTTGTCGTGTTCCGATTTGTTTGGCTGTATTTTCCTCTCGTATCTGGATGTGTTGAGGTAATCTCCTGTGACTGTGCTATTGCTGGATCTGAATCTGCCGTTATCAAATAAGCACCGTGACAGCAAAAGTTTAAAAAGAACCAGAGAAACCCAAATAACAAATACAATGTTGTCTCCACCTTTAAGTCGGAGGTGCAGCCCCCAAACGCACATTAGCAGCTTTATCAAAAAAAAGAGCCGGTTTGGATCTGTTGCCTTAACTTGAGCATCTGCCCCTGTGCTGCACAAACAAAGAAACAAGTCAAAAACAACCACATGAGGTGTTCTGACAGTCATGGGTCTGAGATGCTATTGTTCGTCCCACACGATAAAAAAAAAAAAAGCCAAACAAAATAAAAAATAACCACATGAGGATGTCAAAAGAGAACAAACATGGATGTCAATGATGTCACAATGTAATGCTACAACCAAAAGAGGTAAGAACAGATCGATATAAATAACATGATAACAGTGGGAGTTACAGGAGTAGCGATGGAGACACGTTTTTAATGAAAAAGTGTAATGAGGGAGATGGAAGAAGGAGGAGTAGGAGGTGGGGGCAGAGATTAGCCATCTTTGCACACACACACACACACACACACACACAGATGGTCTCAGAGGGCTGGCTGGTAAATACCACCCTCATCCCCTTCTACTCCTTCACTTCCCTCCTCTCACTAGCTCCCTATAGTGCTCCATTCGCTCACCTCTCACACACACACACACACACACACACACACACACACACGATGCGGCGCTGGAGCAAACAAAAGGAAGTGGCGGGAAACATCAGAGGACGTCTTTCTGTCTGCCCGCTCTGTTTCTGCATTACGGGACAGCTGAACATGTTTCAAAACAACCCCCCCAGTATTAAATGTTAAAAAATTAACATGATTGAAATGGCTGCGAGACATTAGCAAACAGATATTTATGATGGATATAATCAATCATGTCAGAAGACATGGAGTGCTGCGCATGTGCACATTTTCTACTTAAATGTACCACTTTAGAAGGAAAAGTCTCCTCCTCTTCCTCTCCCCCCCCCCGCCTTTGAGGATTGCGGGCTACCTTACACCTCATTGTGTGCGTTTGTGTGTTCATTAGTCTTCAGCGGTGAGACAGTAGTGGTAACGTGGCTCGTAAGAGCTTCACGAGTGCTCTTTTTGCTCCACCTTCCCCCATAAACCCAACACATACGCGAGCACCCTTTTATCGCCGCTGAGCTTGATCATATAGACCTTGGTTAGTAACCACAGTGGACATGGACACACACACACACACACACACACACACACACACACACACACACACACACACAAGCGCTTACACGCACAGCCTCTACAGCCCCTTTTCAAAGTGCCATTTGGAAAAAGGCCCCATCCTCCAGTGTGTAGATCACTCCCTTGGGTGCGTGGAAGTGTGGTTGTCTGTGTGTGTGTGTGTGTGTGTGTGCGCTGAAGGTGCTCATAAAAGCCCCAACGTTTGAGCTGATGGAGGGCATTATAAAGGCCTATCAACTCGTCCAATCGCCTCGCATAGCCTCAAGGCAGGACAAAGAATACGCCCACCACTTCAACACACATTTAGGGGTCTGTTAACACCCTCCCCTCCTCCCCCATTTGATTCACTATCTGTGTGATTGTTTATCTTCACTTGCACAGGGAAAGTCAACGGAGGTGTGTTTTTTTTTTTTTCAGCTCGGGTTGTTAAACATCGGGGCCACAAACTTGAGAAGCAGCCGGCTCCGCCTCGCCCATTGGGCCCTTCAAGCGTGTTTGAATGACCTTTAGGGTTTCCTTTAATGCCGGATATTGTTTTGGAGAGGAGAAAAACAGATGGGGGAGGGATGGGGAAGACTGTGTCCTGGGGGGAGGTGTCTATCAGGCGAATATAATCTCCGATTGATTCACCACCGTGCGGTATGAGGATGTGACACCGAGCATGAAGAGCGAGAGAGAGAAAACACTCCTTCCTTTAACCTTCTCAACCACGTCAACAAGTCCACACAAAGACTCCTGCATGGAGCTGTACTGATGCATCCATACAAGATGCACAGAAGCAGCTGGTCATGCAGTCACTTTGGTTCTTGTGTAGAGACTACTTTGTTACAACAGTCCAAGCTTTTGTGCATTCATGTTCAGGCATTGTTTTTTTTCGGACCCTGACAACATAAGGCTTCCCACAAGACCTCGCAGTGAAGGCCAGTAGGTCAGTAGGCCACCTGACAAGAGGTAACACGTATGACGTGGCAGAGAGGCTCAGAGTGAGCACAGCTGTCCGCCGGGTTAAACAGCCAAAGGCAAGTGACGCCGCTTTAACAAACGCGGCGCAACACTGAAATGATCTCGACACCACCCGCGGGAGCCGAGTGTGAGGAAGCATGTGTCCAAATCCTCAAATCAACAATGTATATACACACATCACCCAGAACAACACAAACAACGCAGGGTGAAGCGGATTAGCCGTCTGTGCTAAAGAAAATGGGGAGAGATATGACGAGCTTTAAAAAGACTTACGTAGGTGTCTGCGGTGTAGCCAGTCATGGTCTAGTGGACGCAGGCTTAGTTACACATCTCTGAATTAGCTTCGCTTTAACTTCGACAGAATCATTACAATTTCAAACGATTTTTCCAACGAGCCTCCTATTGGGCTACCAGAAAATACCTTAAGTTAACTGCTGTGAGCAGCCGATTAGGTTCAGTTTCAGCCAACTTAAGTCTCACCTGCCATGTAAGATTTGGCTCAATGTGGCACACTTTCAATCTGAACACAAGCGGCAAAAAACTTGGGCTGGAAATAGTATGAAACTAAACTGAGTTGGGGATGATTGGATTGACCGTTGTTTGTGTCTGACGTCATCAGTGCACTTCCACTTGGCCATCATGGAGTCCATCCTCTGCTCCTCCGTCACCGCCCGGTACGATGCAGCCACGGCCGAGGACAAGAGCAAGCTGCAGCGCGCCGTCCGCTCTGCAGAGAGGGTGATCGGCAGCATTCTGCCGTCTCTCCAGGACTCCGAGGCGGGCAACAAAGATTGTAGGCGACTCCTCTCACCTCGGCACGCAGACAAATCCCCTCTGGCAGGAGGCTGCGGTCCATCAGGACCAAGAACCCTCGCTGCAGAAACAGTTTCTTCCCGTCATGAGTTGGTCTCAGGAAACCAAGTCAGAGTGCCACATTGATCCAAAAACTCCATCTATTATCTTTTGTCACATGAATCATCAATATGTGTAACATATGTGGCCATATATGGCTCCTGATTCTGACAACCTTTAGTAAATGTGTCATTGCACAGCCAACGTTAACCATTAACCTGCAGATGAACAACTTGAACTCGCCTCACTGTGCTGGGGTAAGTCAGCCATTGTACCTATTCTCCAGCGCCACTGGGAGGAAACACACACACAAAGCAGGCAGCTGAAAGGGACAAAGGAAGAGAGGGAGGGCCATGGTGTGTGGGAGAGACACAGCTCATGGGGGGGAAATGAGCGGGAAAGGAGAGAGGACAGAATACAGGGAGCCAGCTGAGGGGAAAGCGAGAGAGAGAAAAGGGACAGAAAGAGATGGCACAGGAGGAAGCGAGACATGAAGAAGCTCAATCAGCCATCTGGGCAGATGAGAGGGAGATGGAATATAAGAAAAGGAAAGCAAGTGGACTGCAAGTGGCTTAAACGGAGACAAAAGGATGACGATGACGATGAAGAAGTGAAACTCAGAGACATGATCTCTTACCACAGAAAAAAAGAGATTAATATAATACCTAACATCGGCCTTGAAATCTGACTTTTCTCAGTACCCCAAAAAGGATTGTTCCTTCAACTAACACGCAACATGGTACTATTACGCCAAGGACATAAAAACAAAGAAAAGTCATTGTAGTCATGTGTGTTTATGTGTATGAACAAGCATGAAGGACAATTTCCCGCAACTAAACCAACCGTTCCGACAAAGACCGGCGACAGAGCAGCCGGGGGAAGCACCCATGTTTACATAAATGTTAAAGGGAGGCCTTGAATTATGATTTATGCACGCTATATGGAGGTTTGCATGTACGTCTGTGCATTTAATGTTTGCGGACCTAAACTCCAGAAAATGGCTTCTTGTGTGTGTATGTGTGTGTATAATGGGGGTGTTATGTTCCCCTCCATCAAGGTTTTGAACCTCAAACGCCTGCAAGAGAAGAGAAAGGGCGGGAGAGAGAGAAAGAGAGAGAGAGAGAGAGAGAGAAGCCCCTCGTAAAAACATCCATTTTCAGCTCATGGTGAGGTAATGCTGCAGAAGCTTCCACAGTACACACACACACACACACACACACACACACACACACACACACACACACACACACACACACACACACACACACACACATACATACATTTTGGCGTAGAGTTGAGTCCCACACCACTGAGGGCCCTCAAATAAATGCGCAAACACACGCACAACCCCGAATCAAAACAATAACAACCTCATGGGCAGAAGCTTGTGGCTCACGTGGCCAAAGCCAGCGGCTCCCATTGTTTACAGGGAGAAACGGGAGAGGAGGGAAGGGGGGCGGATGGGGGGGGTCTGTAGTTTGGCCAACTGCTGCCTTGTTGATGGTAATAGCTCCATGACGGGGTGGTCGGGGACGGGGTCTGTTGAGCAGAACAGGAGATGGTCTGAATGACCTCCCCAAATGGGGGGTTGAGGGGGCAACTGTACCAGATGTCCTCCGAATCCATACACATTGTATCTGCCCTGCAAAGCTAAAGGGGCCACTGTGGACTGTGCACCCCGTTACAAGCTGTTCCTTACAGCTACAAGGGACAGCCCGAAGATGTGTGCGCGTCTGTGTGCACGTGTTGTGTAGCATGTTCCTGCTAGCCATCTTGCAGGTGAAGCTCGTGAAGCTAATGACAAATGTCCTTGAGGAACAAAGGAAGGCAGAGAAGGAGAAAGGCACGAAGAAAATGTGAGCGAGCGTCAAAGAGAGCGAGACCAAAGAATGGAAGCTTTATCTCAACGGTGAAGTTGGGCAGTGTGAGGCAATGTTTTTCAAAATTTAAACTTTCAAACCAACAAAAGAAGGATTATGCGTCTCAGGGCTTTTTAAATTTGACGACAAATTCCTGGAAAACTCACGAGGGGGGCAGCTGGACCAGCACAACCGGGACCACAGGTTTCTCTGCAGACAAGTGGAGCAGTAGTTCACTTTTCACACTATAAAGCCGCATTGCTTCATTGCAAGTTAAGTCAAATCATTCAGCACACATTAAATAATTACTTTTACCGACTAAAAAATGTGGCCAAGCACTTAAAGCCCAACCGATGATGGATTACCTTTTAAACGTTCTCTCGGAAAGTGCCTGATTCTAATTTATAGTTCTGGTTGACTGCACTCGCAGCTTTAGATACCAGAGACACCGTAGACCACGGAGCCCCCCTTATTGGATCACGAGGTAAAAGGATATTCTGCTGCTGTCCTATTAGGGTTCCAATTTATGTAGATCGGGTCCAGCAGACGGCCGCTAGATGTCAGGCTCACAATCGGCTAACTTTCAATTACCTTGATCGCTTGCAACATAAGGCCTTTTTGTTGAGGAAGACATCTGTTGGATCATTTTCACTAAATGTTTGGCATATTTAACAGCGCAGCAAACTCAATAATCAGTGTGGAGCAGAATTTGGAAGATGCCAACTGTTGCAACATCTCAAACAGCGAACTCATGGGCGACATGTTATTCATGTTATTGTTAAGAAAAGGACTGTGGTCCAAAGAAAATCAGCAAAAGGCATGTTCACGACTTTAGGTCTGTGAGGTGGCCCATTGTGTGAAAAATAATCTTTTTTTTTGGAGGTAGAATGACCGTGCTGAACACATTACACACTCCCCCGCGGTGTGGATGTCTTTCATGCATCTGTTGGTCCAGACGGTGGATTCATACCACATCTGGGAATTAGACGGTACTGCGGCCATCGCGCCTTTGATTCATTGCTCGAGTTACGGGATCAAGCAACGGCAACTTTTTACCTGGAAAATATCTCCCGTCGCTTTCAGTGACCTGCGCTTACGACTGTGAAATGTAAAGGTGTTTGCCTCAATAGACCTAAAAGGCTTTTAACAACATCACTCAAACCCTGACAAGAGTTTACTCGGATGCGTTCAACGTGGGTTCTTTTGGTAACCTTTCCATGCCATCATGTAAATATGAACCTAATCAAGTCCTTTCATTGGCAACGTCTCAGCTGTCTTCACACACATAGAGGGTATTGACTTGATCGAAGTCTATTGAAACATCGCTGGAGAGATTTTAAGACTCACTCGTGTTCTGAGCGGAAACGACTCACGCAGGCCACGATGCGAGAGCTCTTCACTGCGCCCGTAGCCCACGTGTGCCAATAGATTTAAACGTGCTCCAGAAGACGGATGCGCTGAAGCTCACTGAACAAGCCGCACTAAACTATTCCCAGACGAGTAGCTTCACAGCATTTTCTTTTGTTCCGAGCTCTTTAGACGGACTCTCGTGTGGGCGACCGTTTGGGAGAAATAGCAGTTTCCTTTTAAAATGCGTGCGTCTACAACATGGCCGAAAAAGTGTTTTCTTTAAGTCACCGCATCTGTCAAAAGATACATTATTTGTCAAAAGATACATTTAAGTGGCCACGCACTACAAATACGGGGAGAGAACCTCATGGGACAGTGGCATGCTCTGTTATGGGATGGCCCGTGTTTGAATTTAATTGGCACTTTGATTAAGAAAAAGGATAATCAATGTTCTCGTGCAAGCTGTCAAGGACAAAGAAAGTCATTTTAACCCGTTGTCTTTCAAACCAAGGGTTGATGACAAGCTGAAAGAGGGGAGTCGGTGGGTTTACCAAAAACATACTGAAACCCGCACGTACACGATCGCACAAACGACACATGACCTCCGCCGGGCCTTAATCACGCCAGCGCTCAATCACGCCGCTCCCACCCTGCTAAACTGCGATAAAAATGAGCAACATGCAAATTAAAACTGGGCTGGAATTATGACACCCTCATGCCGTGCTCTTAATTAGTCCATTCCCATTTTAATTAATAACGCCTCTCAGCCTGACAGATATCAATAACTCAAGGCAGACAGGTCAGTAGAGCCTCAAAATTGCATAATTGAAAATGTGGGGAGGAGGTTATTCTATCGGGCTCGTCGTGTTTTTAATGGGTTATTCTTGAGATGCTTGTCGCCCCCTGAGATCAACGCGCTCACTCGTCGATGGAAGAACCTTGCAAATGTAACTCAAAATGGATCTTGACACAAGGTGACTTTAATCAGCAGAAAACTTTATGGAAGCTCAGCTCACTCATTTCCTTGTCTGTGCTTCTGTGTGACTCCCAATGACATGAGGACTCTACCATTAATTGGTATCACTTCATTAATACCGCAGAGGACCATAATGCACATCAGTCGATCGAATCCATAAAAGCTTTTTTCTTTTCCTGTAGCCCTCTGTGCCATCGGCCCATTAAAGCCGGGGACTATGGATTAGTCTTAAGCAGCAGAGGGGCCGCGGAACCCACCGCCACGCACACGGCGCCTCTGAGGCCTAAATACCTTGCAGACAAAACATCGACGTGGGGCGTTAACGCATTAGGGACATTTTCTGTGAGGTCATTCACGCCGCCGCTGCTTGGCAGGCCGACACATTTCGTTGAAAAACCCCTGAACATTCTTAGAAGCGGGGATAAGCGTTAAGCGACAACGTCAATCACTCCAAATAGACAGCGAATGGGTCAAATCTACGGCTTGCATCGCAGTTATCGGCGTTGCATTTCAAGGGTGCCAAATCCGTTCCATAGATAAACTGTAGACTTTGTGTGATTTCATTTAAATGCAGTTACAAACCTTAGAGGCCATAAATGGGGCAACGTTTTTATTCTCAGTAACTGACGTTATAATTAGCATGCCAGATGTGCAGTAATAAGTATCCTTATCTTTCGTGTTCAAGTGAATTTAAATCCTGGATTGCTATCACAACGACACGCGCACACAAACACACCAATCGCTTACACAAGCAGGCATGCGTCCAGCGCTTTGGCAAAGGTTGGCAGCGGATTTAGGACGAACCACGTTTAAGCATTCCTGGACCCACAGGCACCGATCTGCTTAATTAAGGAGTTCATTTGCATTTAGATGTAAACTATAAATTCCACTCACGCGGCGTCGCAGGTGGCCGTTTTCTCAGGAGCTAAAACTCCGCCGATAGTGAAAAAGAGCAAGGGCTTTGTCTTCGATTGGTCCATGTAGCAATCAAACTAAACGGATCCATAAGGACGCGACTGTTGCAGCTCAGATTAGAGGTTCAGCGTAAATCAACTGAGGAGGTTTTCGAGAGTTGAACAAAGCGAATGTAGAGATAATCTACGGCGCGCACAAGATGCTTTTTTCTTATCTGGTCTTTGTCGCATCACACTGAAACGCAAGATGGAGTCGGAGTTAAGAGAAAGGCTCAGATATCACAGCGGTGCACACGATGTGTAACCCAGGCTAAGATGAGATCATATCGCTCTAATTCTAGCATGTTCCTGCCGGTTAGCCTGCACCCCCAGGAGTGCTGATCCCTTTTAAAAACACCAATGGTACCAAGATGTGATCACAGACATTTTAGGCTCATACGAGCTCGGCTCAACATGCCCGGTTGGTCCCGAATGGCTTAATTTAAGACCAAGATTAAGAACAACGTCGGGATTTTCCCAAGATAACGAATCAACCACTGAGCAATGAGCTCACCCCGGCTAAATCTGTACATTGATATAAACCTCGCCTCCAGCACTTTACTGACCTGCTTAGCTTTTTAAAACAGTAGACTGTTACTGTTACCAAAAAAAAAAAACTTTCTGGTCACCAATTAAGTTTTGCTCACTTTAACAAGGTCAAAAGTCCTATTTTTGCTGTTTTTAACGCCTGGTGAAGTTCCGGCATTTCGGGAACTATTATCATGGCTCTACAACAACAACTCTTTATTACGAGTCCTCTTTATATTTAAATACAAGCACAATTGCGTATGCTATTTTTAACTGTGTGTAGTCAGGCTAATCAGATATTTGAACGGGCGTCGTTGGCTCGAGTAAATCGTTGCAGGAAAAGCTTCAATCAGATAACGGCACAACGAGAATGGGGGAGTGAGACGGTGCATGAGAGGGAGAGAAGAAGAGAGGGAGAAGCAAAGCGAGGCATCATGAGAGCCGTCTTCTCCGATGCTAATCGCACGATTTGTGAACTCCACTGGCATCCGGACGAGGAGAACTGTTTACTTTGGCCGCCGCTGAGCGTCCCTCTCACCCGTTACCTCTCACCCTTTACCTCCCCCTCCCCCGCTCTCGTGCACGCGCCCCCTCCCTTCCCTCCCTCCCCTCCTTTACCTCATTCTGAAAGGGAGGGGTGTTACTAAAAGTGTCAAATGAAAGGAAGGGGCGAACACGAGGATAAGGGATGCCCGCCGCTTCATCAAAAGGCCAAATGGTTATTGGATGAGGACGGGGAGCCGCTGGGCTCGGTTTATGTCGGAGCTGGCTGAAGCCAAGCCTTTCGTTTGCACTGGCGCGCCCTGCCGTCTCTTGTTGAAATGGACCTTTTCCCGGATAGACAAAACATGAGCTGTGGCAGGACGGAGAAGGCCCTGCACCCGGCCCAAACCAAAAACTCTGACAATGAGGGAGTCTGTACAGCCAGAATAAGTATGGCGCTAACCAATCACAAATCTGACACAGCAGGCGGGTCCCTGCCTCTTCATTTCAAGGCACAGCATATTTAAAAACAATTCACAAAAGGAAGCCACTTCCTTAGACATTCGGGAGTTGGAGGCCACGCTAGAAATGGGTCAATCATGTGACACGCATTGATTTTGGGAGAAAATGCGAATGAAGTGAATGTGCTGTAAACAAATAAGACGACGGAGCCTTTATCGATAAAAGTAATGACAGCTGGACCCAGCTGAGCGCGGCGACCCTCGAGGTCAAAACGTCTGTATGGCACATTGTAATTTCTCCGTTTCCCAACGATTGCCGACGAGGCCGCGAGGCACTCGAGTGGCTCCCGGTGAGGTAGGAGACCTATTGTATCTGGCTTTCAAGGGACCTGGAGAGCCATCAAGCAGCCAGACATTTTCTTGGGAAATCACTAGCACAGATGGAACTTTTCAGAGTGCAATTAACGACCTCAAGGTCCCAATGTCTCTGGAGAGTTAGCTCTGGGAGAGAAAAAAAGAAAATTCCTCGGGCATTCTCGCGTTCCCTCTTTTGTCGTTACCCTCACAGCAGCACATCGGCCTGCTCTCTCTCCAGCCCCCTTAGCCTCCTCGCCACACATCATACATTTCCTTCACCCTTTAACCCCCCCTGCCTGTTTCCAAAACGCTAAACACTGTGCTGTGAACCTATAAATGTTCTTTATTATGCAAGCACACTTTTCAAATTGGACTGTAATTTTTTTTGTTTTTTAAATCTCTTTTTGCAGTTGGTCATTCAACCCTTTGACAGGCATAATAAATTACTGTACTTTCCGTCGGAAATGTCTTACAAAGACATTACAAAGCTGATGACAGTAAGGAACAAACAGGCTGAACTTTTAAGCATGTCATAGTTACAGAAACCAGATCCTGAGGCATATTGATAAACTCTTCGCTCCACCTGGCCTTTACATACCTGCTTCTCCTACATGAAAAGAAAGCTCAGCTTGTGTCTACAGAGCACATTATTAAAAAGAAAACCGAAATCCACCAGCAGCTTCTCAGCTGGCACGCCGCCCCATTCCATGTTTCTAAAGACTTCGGATACTTTCTCATCATACATTTTAGTTATCTCAATGTAGAGACAAAATTGAACCTTCGTCTCTGGTCGTTTTTGCTCATATGGACAGGCAAAATAAAAACACAACGTCCTTTGGCACACTGCTGACGTCTTGGGTGAGTTGTGGAGAAGCGCACACACACTAAATAAACAGGAACTTGGCTTATAAAGTGATCATTCAACTTGTGCAAGGGCAGTGAGACGATCGATAAGCCTTTCCACGACAACCGTATAAATATATCACTGTGATGGGAATCCCTATGCGAGAAGCTAACTAGGATGGGACTGTTGTAATACTCAAGTCTAATCCATGTGATGGATTCAGTTTTAAAGGGGATTCTTCATCCTAATGGGCAACGAGAGAGAACAAAATCAATGATTCAAACCAAGTAACTATTCAATTTACGGCGGGGCTCGGGGTGCCGTGATAAAGCTGCCCAGACCGGCGGCTTCAACTGTACTTTCAACCAAGTTGCCATCGATTGGGCTTCTGCAGCAGGACGAGGATAAGTGGTGGGAAATGAGGTTTGATAACATCACGGTGCTTCACAAAGTACTACGTGTTGTTCCTTTATTAGATGGCTCTTCACCGCCATGGACTGCTGCCTATTGATGTTCAATTGTCCTGTTGCGGAGTAGTTCAATGGGGGATTGTGCTGACCATTAAAAAAAAAAAACGTGCACAGTACTGTGTGTGTGTGTTGAGCTGAATGCGTGAAAGAACAGCTAAACATAAAATGATAACCGTTTTATGTTTACATGAAGGCTTCTCTCACACCAATATCAAGTGCAATTCTTTCTACCTCTGTCAAAACTGGCCTTCAAGCCAGTTTATCTGTATCTGACGGAACATGATATGAGGGTAACGATACAATGTTCTGAGTTAGTTGACTTTCATGGTTTTGTAGCACCCATTCTATTATTTGGACAAATCACTGGAGGCATAGCAAGCAAGCTACGGCCCGCGGACACGCGCGACTATATGTATATGCGGTCAGCCCGGCCCCCGACAGAGGAGGAAATAGGTTTTGTGGCCCTTGCAAGAAAAGGTTTTGTGGACCACTGAGTTAAAGGAACCTCATGGGATTGTTCCAAAAACCTTGTTCCAAGCATTTCGGACACAAGCCTTCAATATTCAGGGTAGGGATGGAATCTTAGAACAACGAACTAGATCATTCCAACATGCAGACCCCACTGCATTAATATATGGCGGCATATATTAATGGAATACAAGTGAACTTCGGTTGAATTGCATTCAGTGGTCTGATGAAGATGTGCTTACGGGTTGAAAAAAAATCAGGATGTCAGCTCATATTAACTCTGTCCTATATATGAGATGAAATATCTATGTCATAAACCTTCAATGAACTTTGCATGTGTGAACTCAAGCCAAACCTTCTTTTAAGACAGGAATCACACTATCGCGATCAAAGGTCGGTTCTATACTCACCTCTGTATGTTAAGAACATTTGTTTCAATCACTGCCATATTTGGGACAGAAATCAACCTTAAATTGCTTGCACAAAACTCTTGATCAGCACTCGTTTGTTTATTGTTGTCGCTTGTTTTAAACCGCTATGCGCAGAGAGCGCAACGGTGCGAGAAAGAGAGAGAAAGTGCTCGTGGGTAATATATTGTTAATTATGTTTAAACTTAAAGGAAATTATCTATACAAGTAGTTATGTCTCGTTGTTGTTCATTTGTCCTGTTATTGACGTGCCTAATGCGCAACCTATGGAATTCCTCAACGAGGAAAGACGCTGCAGAGTTTGCGAATGTACTTTTTTTTTAAGGCGAATATTCGAACATCATTTTTGACCAATTTTGACAGTGCTATTGTACACACTCACGCACGCACGCACAGACCTACCTTGCGTGGGGGACATCGATGCTGGAGGAGACCACTTTGCGTTTCTGCTCCAGCAGGGACACCGACCGGGTGTCGGAGGCCTCTGGGCTGAGGGAGAAGCCGTCCATCACGTGGCTCTCTAGAGCGCCGTTACAGGAGCTCTGCTGCAGAGGGATGCACAGAAGATGGAGTCAGTGCTTGGGTGGGGCACCGTGTGGACAAGTTATTAACAAACTGCTGATACAGGAATACACATGAGTGTTGTGAGGGGAGAGGAGAGTACAAAAACAAGCGTTCTTCTGTAACGGCCAAGGCTGCAGCTAAAAAGACTAACCGCCCATTGAAATGACCCACTAAATGTAGATTTTCAACACAGAAGTAGATATAAAGTTTAGCACTATTGATGTTGTACAGTTGGGGGGGGGGGGGGGGGGGGGGGTAACAAGTAGTAGCGGCAACCCAACAGCGCTGCGTGCGCCAAACGAGTCGATATAAAGAAAACGGAAGGAGGGAAGCGTCACAACTGTCACCCTGATTTGCTTTGGAGTGAATCTAAATGCGTCCGTTAGTAAGCCAGGATCGCTATTTAGCATTAGTTTTCCGACCGCGCATGCGTGATGTGCAGTGATTTGTTTCATCAATGCGGGCGATCCACTGGCACTGGCCATGCTATCGACCGATTGGTCACCCCTGATCTAGATCCTTATCTCACAGCAACACAATTAGGGCTGACAGTGGGAAAAACAATGGCACCGTAGTCACCCACCCACACACGAACACACACATGCCCGCAAACACCACAAGGACAATTTAATTTGAATTAATGAGATTAAAAAAAAACAACAACAGGTGAAATGAGTATTGAGTATTGCTCATGAAGTAGGCTGGTCGCACAAACGCACCGTGGTGTGAAAACCCTCTGTGAAATCACAGACTTGAGCAAAACAACAAGATGAATTACACACCGGCTCGGGGAAGATTAGGGGTTTGTGTGGGACAGGGGTACTCCTCTGAAAAAAACAACAGCAATTCCCTCCTTTCACCGAGCTTATGAATGATGGCCTTTCGCAGGGCCAGGATATTGTGAAGCATGCCAAATCGGTTGTGAAATGTGAGCTCCCTGTGTCAAAGCTGGTGCATGTGTGTGTGTGTGTGTGTGTGTGTGCGCATCTAATAAATAAACAGTGTCCCTCATTTCCCTCTCCCGCTCACACAAACTCATAACCGACTTGCTTTGGGCCGCTTGACAAGCGTAAAAAGAGTCTTAATGGGTCAAAGGTCATAATGAGGCGAGCTGACACTGAACATAAATTGAATCTTATGGACCGGATGCGTCTCTTGGCAAAAAAAAAAAAATGTTGTTTTGTATTCGCACATCTACTACATCGAGCCAGGATGTTACGCTGCATTTTTTTTTCTTTTTACATAACATATGACTCACTTTTTAAAAAACTTTTTTAACATGGCTGCTGTTGCCACCAAATTTACTGAACGATAGCTGTTTGGAATTGGTGTCATGGTTCCCCCAAAATACATTAAACTCGAACAAGAACAAAGTTATTACATGAATGAACCATATCATGTATTCTACTACTGTAACATTTATCTAAAGGAACTCAAGGAACCCTTGAACCATCTGAAACTAAATAAAGGCCACATAGTTACTTGATACAGATAAATTGTGCTCAAAATGCAACAGCAAATCACAAATAGATATTTTGATTTGACACTAAAGCTTTAGGGTAATAGAGGAAGTTATTTGGAAGAACTGCAATGTCTGGCGTTGTCTGGAGTAGTTTTTTCCCCCAATGAGAGACATAAATACTTTTGAAGGACACACAATATTGAGATCATGGGATTAAATGTGAAGGTAGCATCCGGACTGGACCTGAGGTCGCTTTGCTTCATGCTGCTGCCTCAGTCGACCAATAAAGGACAGCCGACGCCAGCCTGCCTGCCTGCCTGCCTGGGAACCCCCCCCTCTCCCGGCCGGGACCCTCCCCGAACAAAGACTCACTCAGCTCCCGTCAACAAGCTCGCTTCATTGACTCCTACGTCGGCCCGCAAACGTCAACGGCAAATGCAAGGACAACAAAAGAAGAGCCCGGCAAAACCAAAACAACTTAACGCCTCTTTGCTGACGGCGAGGGATCTCCTCGCACAACGCACACTCGCACACACCAACAAGTCAACAGGTGGCATTCTGCCCCCACAAACACACACACACACACACACACACACCCACCTTTCAGAACAGGGGGCATTTGTTTGCCGTATTTGGCAACGTGCCAGGCATCCAGATTCTTTGCAGCATAACACCCGTTGCCATCTTGTGGGTAGCCTGCTTTATTGTTTACAGCTGCTGCTCAAAGGAGGTGGGGGGGTATTTTGTGAGGGCACACCCCCCCCCACCACCACGGAAAGTGGTCAGCTCTTACTCACCCAACGTACATATACACATGTGGGAAGCAAGCACATCCGTGCAAGGGAGAAAAACAACACAGAGGCACGTGTGTAACACACACACACACACAGGTCACCTCTCCTTCCTCCTCCCCAATTTGTGGCTTGTTTTCGACCTCAGCGTGCTGGAGTGCTGAAAGCGACTTGACCGTTTCGCTGAGGGAAAAACAAAACAATGTCTCACCACTGCTGCGACAGTTCCCCCACGCAGAGCCGTCCTAATCAAGGTTCTACACACAACTGTTTTTTAAAGATTTATTTACTACTCAATATGAGATCTGCCAGCATTTCTGAGTAGAACCTCCCTCTCTTGAATTTACATAAAGGAAATGTGAGCGGTCCAGCATGTGTGGTGACAAACAGCAGCCCAACATTTCTGTTTAAGGCTCAAGAGAAACGACAGCAAGTTACTTCAACAATAAAAACGTAAAGCCAAGCACACATGAACCACAGATTTCAAAATAGATTTGAAATCACCAAACGAGCCATCGAAGAAGTAAACAAGCCATTATTCAGTCACATGCATCATTGTCATTCACTCACTGTGAAAAGGACACACACACACACACACACACACACTTTCCTTATACCCAAAAACTAGGTTTTCATCCAAGATATGGATTTGCACACTGCATGCACACAATCCATATGTGAGGTGTGAAATTACACCAATTATGTCACGGCTAATTAGGCCCGTATCAGGAATACATGTTTGGACATGATCGCAAACGTCCCATTCTGCCTCAAATGAGTTGTGATAACAGCTTTGTTGTTCAGAATGAGTTCACATAACGCCATATAATATTCAACAGGGTGACAAGCTGCAGCATTATCCATCAATGACAATGTCCAAAATGTTATACATTAATGCAGTGCATTTGTGCAATTAAAGCCAAGGTTCACAGACTTGTCTGCATTTGGACACGCTGTGTATATCGCATAAAAACACACAGTCCGAAACGCTGCAGTCAGATCGTGTTTGTTTTCCTCAGCTTACCCACCCACTGGCCCACATAAACATTGCGCAGGGCCCTATCGGGGCCTTTGTCCTGTATATATATATATATTTATATTTATATGATGTCGCCAAATGTCACGACTCTCAATTAATTTTATGCAATATAAACAAATGTGCAATGGCTGTGGTGAGTTATGCTGCTTCAGCCGGTTGGATGTTGCATTGAGGGGCAGCAGCATTCGGGTGGTGTTGATGGTGGAAACCGTTAAATCTGCTCCGTATAGGAAGCGGTTAAACGCTGCAAAACAACGCGCAACGAAAGGCAGTGAAGCGCTGCATGCCGGCTGGGACGCTCGCTACGTACACGCACGCACGCACGGACGCACGCACACACACGCACACACACACACACACACGCACCTTCAAGCTGGACTTAAGCCGTCCTTTGGCTGCGACGTGGTTGATCCCCGCGGCTATCTCCTCCTCGGAGAACTCCTTCAGGCTGCCGTCCTGCATGAGCACGGTGTAGACGCTGTGGCGCGCCCCGGCGTGCACGTCTCTGTTCTCCTGCTTGACAGCCTGCACCACGCCGGTCACCGGGGCACCGTCCCCCGTCGGACTCGGCGCGTAAACGCGACTGCCGAGGATCGACCGCTTCACCAAACGCCTCGTGTGCATTGTTTTAAAAAATTAAAATAAAAAAAAATAAAAAAGTCTCACTAAACTCAAGAGCCGCGAAATAACCCGCTGTGTTTAAACCATCAAGTGTCGGATTCAAACAGGCAAAACAACGTCGAGAAAAACGAGAACCCGCAGCGGGGAGAGTGCGCGCGGCGCCGGTAGAGGGTTAGAAGGCGGCAACATACTCGGGAGGGGAACGCTCAGAATGGCGGCCTAGATAGTGGCGTACTCAAAAACACCGAAAACTCGAAAGAGCACTTTGAATTAGCGCCGTGGAGGAAAAAAAAACACAACACGAACGCGACTCGTTTTGCCGCTAAAAAAGCCTCCACATATACCCGGCTACCAATCCTCATCCGCTCGACATGTTTGTTTTCCCAACTGCTCCGTGCGAGCTCAGGGGGCGGCGGGAAGACACGGACCGGGTCCTTCTAACGGGATTCGAAGTGACTTTTGCACACGATTAGACGACGTTGTGGCTTAATAACGAGTTAGCGAGCAGGGCATCGAAGAGCGGAGGCAAACACGTCGAATGATCTCACTTCGCTGGTCCGTATGCATCATCGTATCTTTGCAGAAGCTGAAAGCGGTCGAAAAACACGGCCCTTACGTGACTCCGGCTCCAGCTACTGGGAGCTCCAGTCCGCGCTTTGCTTTCGACCGAGCAGAGCCCGTACCGGCGGAATGCTGCCTGTAAACATGTGCGGTCCGGCGGCCACAGCGGGCTGCAATTGGTCGGTGCAGCACACGCCTCCACAAGCCTCCACCGCTCCACCTTCTCCTCCCACAGAAGGTAACGCAAGCCGGGAGAATGCTACGTTCAAAACAATGACGCAAGGATGGAGAGTGAACGAGAAGGGAGGGTGTACAGCAGAAGGGAAGAAAGAGAGAAGGGAATTGAGGCTAAGGAAAATAAGTTTTTATGCCATAACCTAGTTGTTAAAGGCATGTCGCCTACTTTCCAGGCAGCATGGGAGCTCTAAATTACTATGATCTGTTTCTAAAATTAAAGTAATTAACTGCACTGATCTCCCTTGTTGTCAGTGTAATCAAAAGGGTTGTTAGAATTATTGAATTTTTAAAATGTTGTTATTACTTGATTGTTCAATATCAAACCTGTACAGGCAATAGCCAACTCACATTTCTATCAGCCCCATTAGATAATTCAGTTGATGATGCAATGAAAGAAAGTGCATCAAACTAAATATAGCTGAGGTATGCAAATTCATACAAAATGCAAACTTATAACGATGAGGCCAGCTTGCCAGAAGCCCTGTGACACCTTTATTTGATGAGCCAGCAGTCAAAAATGTATTTTTACTGTAACAGTACTCACAGGACCGCTGACATGCTCCCTCGGTACTAGATAAGAAAGAGGTTATCTTCCAAAATAATTTGAGTTGTTGCTCTCTGAGTAAGAAAGATACAGCTGATGAATGTGTTCCTTTTTGATAAAGTTCACAGTGGTGTGATGAACTGGTCTTGATTATCGCAGAGCGTTGTAGAGAGAAGACACCGATGTACGTTATCACAGTTACAAATGGCCTCATTGACGTCAAGCCGAGAGTTATTTTGAAATATCATACGAAGCTTGCAATCTGTAGAACATGACATCGTCCCCAGTGAAAAGAAATACACACAGACACAATATATTATATATATTTTAATAGAACAATTCATGTCATAAAATATTTACATACAGGGAATGGAAATGGGAAAGAGTGGTGACAGATGTGGTCATAGCTTCAAAAACAGGCTTTGTCCTGATCGAAGGCCTCTGTCACCATGCAGTGGTCTCCTGGTTGTACGGGAAACAAATGGTCCCATCGTGGGAGTAGCAAAGCTAAAGGAGAGGCAGCAGGGGAGCATCTCCAGACCTAAAACATTCCCATGTGTGGCTGTTTCTATGACCAAGATATAGACAGCTACACAGAAGAGCTAATTGTTTTGTGTTTACCTGGTAAGATTTAACATTAAGAGTTAATTTGATGCATCATTTCGTCTAAGGTCATTGACAGAATTCTTTGAAAAACATTATAACGAAATAATGAAATCACTGATGATGCACAGCCACATCAACATCTTTTATAGGTTTTGTTTACGTTTTTGTTCATTAAATACGGAAAGCGGACTGCATGTAAAATTCTCTTTCACTGTAGCATTGTTGGGTGATGCTGGAGCATTTCTAATATCTGATATAATTTCTGTGTAATATGTCAAGGCGGGCAAGCGGCCTTTGTCTGAACCCCCAACAAGCTCCTGCATGTCTAATGAGGCTGGAGATGCTGTGATATTGGATGTGATTAGAACGGTTGAAGCACATTTTTCTGCAAAGAGAAGGGATACTGTAGCAGTGAAATATATATTTACAGCAAAACGCGTTGGCTCTGTTGAGCTTTGAAAACAAACATCAAACAGTATTGACACACAAAGTACCACACTCCATTTTTCTTAAAATACATGTACCAAAACATTGTACCATATTTCTGACATTTGATTGGTTACTACTTCTCAGGGTTCAAAGGCTATTTGACAACGGAGTAATTATAATATTTATTTTAAAACCATTGGACAGTTTTCGTTAAAACATTGCAGACATCAGTGCTCTTAACGGATACATTTTAAAATTATAACACTCTATAGACATTCTACAAATAAGTAAAAGCTTACATAAACCTTGCAGCGAGTAGCAGTTGATTAAGAATAGTGCTCCTATACAAGCCTTAGTTGGCATGTTGTCAGTAGAAGCTACCAGCAGACAGATATGGTTTTCTCATAGTGCTACAAGTAAGTTAAAAAGCATAAGATATTCAAATTGTGCAGAGCTATAGCTAGGATTGTGATAAAGCTTTTGTGAAGCTGTATTTAAATGCAGTACCATGATATTAAACCTTGTGCTTAAAAATCATCCGGGACACCAACTAACGGCTGCAAACTGTACCAAGCGTCGGCTCGAAAGCCAAACCCCAAAAATACACTTTGTCTTGTTTGTTCTAATAATGCTAAGTTTGCATGACGCGAGTCCTTCCATCACATTTTAACACATCATTTGTGTGGAATCCTGTGCAAAATGAAAAAAAATATATATATTTTCACATACGTTTATTTTAACACTGAATTCTTGAAAGAATCATTGGAAAGTGTACCTTTGTATCTGTCCTTTTCACACAACTCACTTTCATTTATTCTCTAAATAAAATGCCTAGAAACTTCTAGAGAACCCTATTTAACCGTCTCTCCCAGACATACACATACACAACAATATACATCCTTAAATAAATTAAAAATTGACCCCAAAAATTGCCCTGGTCCATAGAATGTATAAAAATGCTTACAAAATGTATTGTCGCGTTCCTCCGCTCAGCTCTCGATTGAAGTGAAATGAACGTAGCAGACAAAAAGTTTTCATTTCTATTGTGGTGGGCGTAATCTAACAAACGGTGAGACTTCTGCTTTGTGTGGCGATGCACAGTGCCTCATCTGACACCTCAATAAAACGTGGACCGAGTCACCCAGGAGAAGCTAGAATGACACTTGCAGCTGCAGAAGAATCATACAAATAATGTCACCTTCATAAGTACAGTAAGTGCATGGATTCCATGATTATATGGCACAGAATACTTTTTTAATATCACAGGCACTGATTGTGTTCTCAGCTAACTAGTACAATGCTGAAAGTTTCTTCTGATTTGATATTTATATTACTTTTTGTTTTTATCAAGTGATGTTAAATGTCTCCACGACTGTCAAAAAGACAAAGGAGGAATTATTGATGATCCAAAGTGCAATAATTCATATGATTAATGCCCACTTTCTGTCAGGCTACCGGTACCGATGATATTCGCCGTGGTTGATAAATTAAAAGTTCAGATAAGATAAACCGTACCCAAGCTGTAGAGAGGACACTCATGCATTGATACTGGCATGTTCACAGCACTGCAGTGACGTCAGGCATTTAGTTGTAGCCGGGGGCGGGTTTAGAGGCGGGACATTTCCCGGCCCAGGCCCAACTCTCCGACGCTCTCGTAGTCGTGCTCTGCCTTGTCTGCGTCCGACCCTTCTGCCCCCGGCCCGGCCGCGGGCTCATCGTCCGAGCTTCTGGCCTTCGGGAGGCGGATGGTTTCGTAGGCGGGGTCCGAGGAGGAGGCCTCTTCCCCCGGCTGGGGCTCGTCGTCGGGCGGGCCGTAGATGTCCCGGACGGTGGCGTAGAGGTCGCTGGACGACGAGGCCGTGACGAGGCCTTTGAGCTCGGCGATGCTGCTGTAGTCGTGCTCTTTGTCCTCCTCGTTCTCAGCGTCGTCACCGTTGGTTTTGTTGAGCATGGAGTACACTGCTGACTGAAGAACAGAGGAGAAGCACGCGTGATTTTTTTTCTTTATATAGTTGCCTAAAAACACCTGCTGGGTTTGTCTCTCATTGTGTATTGTCTGGTGTCGTATTACTTGTTTCTCTCGGGTACTCCGAGCAGTGGCACTCACAGAGTAAAGCGCTGCTGTCCCGAGGGAGAAAGGAGCCGCCAGTTTGGGGAATAAGGGAGTTTAACACACACTTACCTCGTTGTCTGACAGAATTTGGTTGCCGAACTCCAGCGCAGGAGACAGAGGGGAGTGTAACTGGAGGAGAGAGGAACAAAAAGATGGATTTAGATACAGATCATAGTGGGAGAAAAGACAGAGGGCAAAATCTGATGTTGAAAGCTGTGGAGAGGATGCTTACTCCTGGAAGTGGCTGCTTGGGACATTTGAGGGATCGTCTATTCATAAGAATCTGGTGGCACGTTCCAGTTGTTAAAAGGATTTTGTGGAGTTTAACCAGTTTCTCTTATCAAAAGCGTCACGTTCTAATAGTGAAACATAATGTTGCAACAGAGTTGTTCCAAACAACGTTGAGGGAATGTGACTGAGAAATTGTTGCAGTTCTTCTTGATCGCTATCATCGAAACCGGCGGGCAAACTATTGACAATCTTTCAAAAACACAACTCGCAACGGAGGATCTCTTTGAGTAACCTTGAACTTGGTAACCGATCAATAAAGTGAACACTATTCCCAGCAACGTGAGAGAAACAAGCTAGTGGCAGATACCACCCTCCATTCATTAAGGAAATGACTGGTAAAAGTCAATATTCAGTGACAGAGTGTGTGATGTTTGCCCACTTCGCTTTGTGGTCAATGAGGGAGCCATTTATCAACGGAGCACATCGGACAACAACGCAGCAAACACCTCGGGAGTCCAACAATGACCTTGATATCTCTCCAGCTTCGCCGAAATTACTCACACTTTTTGAAGACCAAATCATTTGTCCTTTGCTTTTGTGACTCAATGAAAGGAACAGATTCTGATTGGCCGAGTCCTCGGTCAGATCTACCAAGGTTAACGCTAATGTACTCGGTGGTTGGCAAAGGGCGCT
Source organism: Apeltes quadracus (assembly GCA_021346845.1). Taxonomy (NCBI): domain Eukaryota; kingdom Metazoa; phylum Chordata; class Actinopteri; order Perciformes; family Gasterosteidae; genus Apeltes; species Apeltes quadracus. The sequence goes on along the minus strand of CM037926.1, from coordinate 7,855,884 downwards.
CCTTTACCCAAGCTAAAGGTAGGTACTGAATAACAAAAAAACACAAGACCATCCCTCAAGGCATCTGCTTCAGCGGTGTGTCGTAGCCTCTTCTTGCAAGCACGTTTCATTTTCTCAAAAAGCCTGAATCAATATAATTGCTTTATGTGCAACGCATGATTGGACCTGATTTGATTTATGGATTCAACACACACACACACACACACACACACACACACACACACACACACACACACACACACACACACACACACACACACTCTGTAAAACGGGCGTTTTCATTTTGCCTCAATTAGCTGACCAAATTAGGCAGAGTGCCCGGAAGGAGTCTGAGTGTGAACTCGCGGGTGTGTGGATGTGGGTTTGATGTCAGGCGCACATACATTGAGCCCTCTGAGAGATTCATATTTTACGAGTGTGTTTATTTGAAATAAAACATGATTAGGGGAATGTGTTTATGCGTACGTATGGAGACACAATGGCATTCAGGACATGCGAGAATGACAGTAAGCTGATTACAGCAGATGGACGACACGTGTGTCAATCATGTTGACGTACATGTTGGCGCACATCCAGAAATTACAATGAGTACAATGAGTATCTGCCATCTGCGTTTGGCTCGTTCAAGACGCATTAACAGAAACTCACATTATGACCAATATCTACCAACACGCACCTGTTACACACTGAAAAGCCTCTATCTAACAATAGCGCTTCCCTTTAGCGATAAGCACCTCAATGGTGCAGACGGTGGTAGTTTACCTGGACCGTGTTGCCTGCAGCCCAGCGACTGGGTCAAATGAATTTCCCGCACCTCACATGAAAAGCCCACAGGCGACACGTAAAACAAGTGTTACTGCTGTTCATGGCGGTTCAACGAATGAGGGATCAGAAAGTCTGTAAATGTAAAAAGAGCAAGAGTCAGTGTGTCTGTGTGTGTTCGTTTCTGCAGCAAACGTTGGGCTCACGTAAGGGAAAATGTGCGTTTATGCCTCTGTGTGCATGAGCAGCACTCCGGGAGCTGCTTCCCGAGGGGATTCCTCTCAGACATTTACATGCAAGGCGCCTTGGTGTTTCCTCGTGTGTGTGTGTGTGTGTGTGTGTCTGTGTGACAGCGACAGAGCGAGAGTATCTATAGCCCATATGATCCATCATGAAGCCAGACTGTCATAGTTATAGTGGCCAGCTGGCGCTCAGTAGTATCATACACACAGACACACACTAAATCACCTTTGGCTTCTGGTCTTAACAGGAGCGTAAACCACCGGGGGGCCGGGAACATTCCGGGTTAACCTTAAATCAGCCCCAGCTAGCCTATATGTAAGCACACACATGTCGCTATGTGGGGGATGTAGAGAACGAGGAACGTCTGGGTGCATCGGTATATATAATATATATACGACGGCTCACTACATCAGATCACAGACTTGGGAATCAGATGAGCCGATTGAGTTTTTCAATCTCAATTTTTACACATTTCTATTACAATTCCTTTTAATCGGTTGTGGTGAAACGTAATTAGAAAGAAGAGTCCCACACAACTGAACCGGTCGTAAACAATTCATCAAGCAGATAATCCGAGCCCCTTTATCTGAAGAAATGAAAGCACCATCTGAACTAAACTGTTAAACTGCTAAATCCTCGTTGCACAACGACGACCCGGACAGTAGGTCAAAGTTGAAGTAGGAGGAGAGTCTGTTGCCGTGACGCTGGCGGGCGGCTAAGTGAGGCTGCACATCCCGATGCAAAATCCAACTTAAACGGAAGGAAAAGACAGGGCATTTATAAAGATCTGCACAGCGCTCTAGCCGATGTCCATGGAGACACTTCAGCCCAAACACCAAAAAGGGGGGTGACTGGCAGAGAAACCCTCACAGCCCCGCCTTTACATAAACCATAATGATGACCCTTCCATTAAGGGGAGGGAAAATATGATCAGATCTTGAAAGAGGAAGAGAATCTGCCACATGCAGCTTAGCGGCGGAGGGACTGTGCGGGTGTGTTGGTGTGGATGACGCCGCCCCTCTTTACTTCACCCTCCGCTCGGACGGCTTCCTTTGTGTGCCGCCGGCGTTCCTGTTTCTCCTGCTTCTTGCTTTTTTCGCTCTATCTCACCCTCTACGCCCTGGGGGTACTTTCAGGTTTCTTCTTGAGTTCATCTCTCTCTCCCATCATCTCGTTGTCACTAGCTCCATTTCGTCTCGCACTCTCGCCTGCTCCACCCACTCCTGCTCCCGTTTTTGTTGTCAGTCTCCCCAAGGCAGCGGAGAGGACGCAATTTAGCAGATGATCCTTCTGCCGATGACAAAAGTCATGCTTGTTTTTTGCCTCGCTATGTTGAACTTTTACACGGTTTATATGCGTCATAAGGGATCAACAGGATAACGTGTAGACTTATTTTGCCTTATTTGGTCCTGTAAAACGCAGCCGTCGGCGCCATCGGAGCAGGCAAACCGACCGGTGGAGCATTGTGGCCGACCGATGCTCACGGAAGACTACGTTTCCTTCAGCAGGGAAGTGAAGCTAGTTTCCCTTTTGCTTGATGCTGTGATGTTTTTGCCATTACTTGGTGTGTTCAGGGCAGTTTACACAAACTGCTCTCACTACCGTGACTGTAGAGCCTTAAATATTCAAACCTCGTAACTGAGGGTTTTATGTAAACATTCTGAATGACATTTATATTAACGTCAATTAATTTGTCATAGGAAAGAGGAAAGAGGTTCAGCTGCTGAACATGTTAGAGACCTGCTGCTAACTGGGTCTCTTTAGAACCTTTGTTCACAGCACAGACACACAGTGATGACCAGTGTTTCGATTCAAAACATGAATCAGTTAATAATTAATGAATCAGTAAACTACGCAAATGTTGACCAACTAAAAACACGCACACCCACACATGCACACGCATGCACAGCTTTCTCACCTGCCCATTGTGCAGCTCAGCCCCGGCCAGCCCATTCATCCCTCCTGGCTGCTTGTCGTTTTCATCCAGGACCTTCTCCGGTACGGGCGGAGGGAGCTCCTCCTCCGGTTCGTCCGGAGGTTTGCAGGAGGGGACGCCGGCGTTCCCCGAGCGCCTTCTGGCCTCCATGTCGGCGCTGTGGCGACTCTTCTTATTCAGGTCGACGGAGGCGTACTCCACCCCGGCGCACAGGGGCCCCCGCTCAGGGGTGCAGGGGCTGAGGTGGCCGTTGAGGAGGAGGGCGGCGGGGGGGGGGTGGGGAGGCTCATCGGGGCTCAGCTCGACGGTGCCGTTGGCGAGGCCGAGCTGAGTCGGCGGGTCTTTGATCTCCTTCACCGTGTCGTACAGGGAGTCTTCGACGCTGACGTCACGCGACGCCACGGCGATCTCCTTCACCACCTTGATAACACACACACACACACAGCCTTAATATTCTCGTACATCAACTGCAACAGGCACTTTTAAACTCAGGGAAAGCTGTGATTGTTCAGTGCTACGGTAACTTTAAACACGGACCTCATAGGTGCTGTCCCCTGAGGCTTGGGCTCTGTCCGCGATGAGGCCGTTGTTGGGAGGAATGCTCGGGAGCTCGCGGTCCTGAGGACACTTGGAGGACCTGAGCTCTGATTGGCTGGAGAGCATCTCCTCTGACGGCTGGGGACTGGTGTCCTGTGTGTCGGTGAGGACTGGTGGAGCAGAGAGGGGGTGGGGGGGAACGGAAGGAATAAGGGCCGGTGAAAACATTTATATTTGCCTTTCAATGTGTTTCTATTGAGCAATTTCGTCCCCATTTAACGCCGCAGAATAGATGACTATTTACAGTTTCTTGTTACTCCTATTTAGTATCCACCCAAAAAAAGTGCAACGGTGACTCTAATAAAAGCTCATTTAAAGCTAGCTATCTTGGCTTACTTGTACCGCTGGTTAGAGGACCATTGTGAGAGCTGCTGATGGCCACGTCCGTTGCGAGACTGTCTGCTGATCGGCTGACCATCTCTCGCCCTGATACCTGCACAACACAAGAGGAGATCAACTCTGACGAAACATCCAGTGACTCAAGTTGTTTCGATTATTTCTCAGAACGAACCGAAAATACATCTGCACCTTTACATTTCCGTGGAACACAAACCAGTGTATTCGCTAAAAGGGATTTTCAGGATTTTGGGGAACTGTCATGTCATGATAAGCCACTTTTTTTTCTTAGATTTCACAAACACATTGCTGAGTACTTTTTGTACGCATGCTTAATTAGTAGTAGAGAATTTTTACCCACCAACAAAAGACATCTAGAGTGAGCTAACATTATCTACTAGAGCATGGACACGTTCACGTCAAAAATGTTAATGTTCTAACACTTTTGTTTGTTTATAAGAGACATTGAAACCAATTGAGGAACATAAGCACAGTAAAACGTAGGGTAAACCGACTGGCAAGTACAGAAAATAAAAGCCAGAGAAAATAAAACTGTGGTTGCCCACAGGGACATTTCTGTATTTCACCTTCCCTTCCTCTACAGAAAAAGGCAAAGTCACAGAACTCTGTGGGGAATAACTGGATTCAGTGGTGCTGACGGACAACATATTTCTTACAGTGAAGCTCTGAACCATGTTAAGGGCTGTTTTACTATTTGCTACGTCACATGTGGAAGTGAGAAGCTGAATTGGCTTCACCACCGCCCTAAAAATAAAACCATGTGGATCCCCATTGTAAGTGCGACACGCGATCACATTGATTCATCAACATGCACTTTGGAGATAAACTGTCTGGTATCTGAAGTTACAGATATCGCTTCATCACTCGCTGCTAAGAGAGGAAAGAAAACTGCAGAAAACATTAGTAAACTACTGCAAGTCAGGATTCTCTTTGTTCAGGTTTGTTGTTTTCCTTCTGTGCAAGCAGGAGGTTGCGTTTCAGCAGCTCCACGTCTCCCCCTAGTGGCCCACTACTGTCATGACTGTTGCCGTCCATGATGTCATCTTTTAACTATTTTATGACATTAATGTTTACAAATCATTCTTTCTTTTCTCATTTTGTTACACATCAAAATCCTGACTGGGGGCCACATTACAGCGTGGATGTTAAATCATTTTAGATTCCGGCAGCATTTTGCAAACTTAATGGGGATCCAAAATGCAAAAGACGTGGTGTTTAATTAAGCGCAAATCAATGCTGTATGATATTTAAACAATTAGGCAGCACAGTTTAACCTCTGTTGGAGTAAAGGGAACAAGGTTCCGAGAGCAGATCCCCCTCATTCGCAGACAAAGAACCCCATTTAACCCATCAACCCCTAAATGGGTTAGAGGGAAGATAGCTATCAAACACTTACTGGGCTCGGAGGAATCTGCATGTGCACACAGTAGCACACACACACACACACACATAGAGTGACAGGGAGAGTAAGTGGATGTCACTTAGTCTGTGAAAGCCGGTCATTTGTCACACCTACATGTTGCTTGGTCACTGAAGCGTCTGTTTTATGGGAGTTGGTAATAACGATAACGACACGTTGCAACAGGACGTGGTGTCACTGCGAGCAGGGCACACAGAGAGAGGTCAACTATAACGCAGAATTATAACATCTTCCTTTCAAAAGCAATACTGGAACGACATGATGTGAAAATAGCAGTTGATGGATTTTCCCACAAGTGCTCACTTCCTCGTCATTAAGAAACAATTTGCCCAACAACTGGAGGCTGTCGATCAACTGTGTGTAGGGAGGCTTTACTTTTGTGTGTGTGTGTGTGTGTGTGTGTTCATCATGGGATGTGCATGTGTTATTCAGGCGTGCAGCCGATGAGGGAGCTGTAACTCACATTCTCATCTCTCATTAAGCGGTGGTTACATTGCTTGATTACAGACATGTCACTCACACACGCCGGGACTAATCAGGACTGTGTGCGCACTTGTATGTGTGTGTCTGTGTGTGTGTGTCGCTGCGCCTGAATGATTCCATCAGCAACACAATGTAATTTCCTTTGTTTGATCTGCTCTGAGTGAATTTGTTTTGCAGCGATAATATTTCATTATGAATTGAAATGGAAAACTGATTTTCCTAGAAGCCGAAGCTGATATTGAACCCTGACCTAATAAAAAAAAAAAGTGGCAGGTTTGTTTGCATACGTGTGCGAGACTGTGTAGGTTTACCAAACGTGTATGTTTGTGTTATTGTGAGTTTTCACACATAGGCAATAACCTATCTGTTAAAATGACACAGATGTTCCCCTCCGCAAAAGCAACGCTTGAAACATAACCACAGTGTTAAATGAGTGAATTCTCAGGGACGACTCTTTCATTTAAAACGTCCTCTAAAGTAACAACATTGCCTTCTATTTTCTTTTAAGGATGTATTTGCCTTTGCAAAAAATATTCTGACGACATTGTAAAACATTCAGACAGTCTTTATGCTAAGCTAAGCTAAGCTAAGCTGCTGCCGGGTGCAGCGCTGCATGTAGCTCGTCGAGAAAGAAGACGTACATATTTATGATTTACCAATTAAAACAATTTCTTTAATGTACTATTGCAAGCATAGAGCCAACTCACTCCGTTTATGAGGTTCTCATGGTCTCCTACGGGATGTCCATTGACTGCCTTCTTCTGCCTGGAGACGAATAGGAATGGTGAGATGAGAGGTTTGAATGGTGGAAAACTACAAAATATAGATACGAGTCTCAGCGTACAGTTAAAATCTTGAATCCAAAAGAAAAATACGCTTTGTCTCCTCCGATCCGTCTCATCGATTTCGCTTTTTGGCTTGAATCAATAATTATGAGATAAAAGCGCTGTGCACAAGGCAATTTATCACATCAGCTATTGGCATTTTGCACCAAATGTAATTTGCTCAGGGAGATCACAGGGTGTCTAATGGCTTCTTCTTGTGACCCTAACGGAGAAAATGTCCCTGTTTGTTTTCCTCTTGCTTGCGTTGGAGACGGTGCTCACCCCTGGCAGCTGGCGCACAGCAGCAGCAGCACTGAGACCAGCAGCAGGGCGGTGAGGGTGCTGAGGGCGATGACCACGACCACTTGCCCGCCGCCCGGCCACGACGCCACGCCGGAAGCAGCTCCGGCCCCGGACCCGACGACACCGGCCTCGGGCCCCCACCACACTCCACTCAGCACCGGAGCCATGACGCATCACACTGTGAGGGCAGAGGACATCGGACAGGTAGCGCCTGAGGAGACACATTCAGAGCATTTGCTTCCAGTTTTTTGAAAAATGTAGGATCAATTGTTCTCACGTTAGATCATTTCTTCTTTAGGGAGAGACCGGAACAGCTTTCAGCAAAAGAATTCATGAGGGAAATCCTCATTATATTACTTTATGTGAGAATAAATATGTAATGCACCAACTCTACATGATTGTTGTTGGTTGAGCATAGCAACTATTTACCGACACAATCAAGTAAACCGCACCTTATTTGCCTAAGCAAACAAACTGGATTCAAGGGCGTGACTCATTACGCCGATGCAACGTGCATCCTAACATTCACCACTACTAATAACCCGCAGCCCGACTGCACCCTGCGCCCCGGCACGGCCAGCGGGTGGCAGCACCGAGCAGAGCCACACTGCAGTGCGGTCTGCTGCAGTGTGGCCTCACAGCAGAGCCTCCATGAGCGCCGGCTCTGCGCACAGCATGAGCAGGCTCATCACGTCCCCGTCTGACACCCAGAGGTGCGTCTCCCCGGGCCGATGGGACCCCTGATGTTATCGCGGCTGATTAATGGAGGCATGTGGGGCTGCAGGGGGGAGGGGGGGGTGATAGGCACCGGTGACGAAGCTTGCATGCTTTGCGGAAACTCAAACCCAAACAAATCAACGCGTGGTGGGCAATGTTGAGCGTGATGATCAGAGAGAGAGAGAGAGAGGGGAAGGAAGTCAGCACCCACCTATCGGCCTTCTCCTTCCGATCAGCACAGAACCAGGACCGGGAGACGGTGACAAGTCGCGACAACCTCTCTTTTCAGGGCGTGTACATGAGTCAAAACCCTGTCTGGAGCAATGCGACTATTGCGTGTGTGTGTGTGTGTGTCTGTGTCTATGTAAAATATGTGTATTTATTGCCTGGGGTGAAAAACTCCATTGTGTTCCCCTGCTTATGCTAATGCGAGTTGTGAGAGCGAAGTTTTGTGGCAAAGCAGAAGGAGCTGCAGAAGGCAATTGTAAACTTTTTTTCTTCAAAAGGACACAGAGGAATTCCTGTTTTTACCTCTCAGGGCAAAAATACGCGGCGGCTCATGTTGTTGTCAGCGTGAGTGGCTGGCGCGAGGCAAACACAACCTTACCTTGACACCTCGGATGATTAGTCGGGACGGACGCGCCTGGGAGAGAGGAGATAAAAATGAGACGCGGTGGGGATTACTGCTAGGTAGAGGCACAACGTTATCCTCAGCTGGTGGCTTTGTGTGTGTGTGTGTGTGTGTGTGTGTGTGCGTGCTTCAGATGCATAGACGCATACTGGGAAAGAGTGTGTGGGTGAGCAGCGAGGGACTTGTGAGGATGTTTGTGTTTTTTAATACTCATATCAATTACATGTTGGACAATAGGCTGCCAGCAAGCTCTCAGACTCACAGACACACACACAGACACACACAGACATACACACGGACACACTAACGCACCGTGTATTGACTGTGGGACTCATGAAACTGAGAGGATAATAACCATGACTTCATCTCTGAAGTGTATCATGTAACACACGATATTGACTGCATCCTTCACACTGTTAAACATCATGGACACACGTACACACACGCGTGTCCTGCGCAAGCTGCCATGTCCTCTGTACGTTCAGTCCGATTAATACACGTTGACCCTGAATCCGCCGATGTCGAGTCCACAGTTTAGTAAAAAATGTCCTCAGGTGTTCCATTCCTTCACGCGAGTCATTTCCTGATCCCAGAGGCCGGCGTCCAGGTGTCACTATCTGCCACTATGTGCCAGCTCGCTGGCCTCTGCTGGCACCGTATAATCACCGGCTGCCACAGAGCTGTGTCTCCATGGCAACAATCTCTTCTTCCAATCAGCGCTGGAGAGAAAACAAGATTTTGAATGCAACTTGTTCTGTGGTAGTACGCGTGTTCGTATGTCATCGATTTTAGCGTGCACCTTTTTATCCTAGCCGGACCGCTGGATGTGAAAAAGATGTTTGGGAAGATGCTGGAGATAAAGTTGAAAACAAAAAAACGTGAGTGCTCCTTTGTTGTCATGGAGATGGTACAGTTGTCAACAGGTCGTCGTATACGAGGGAGGTGACGACACCTCGTCTATCTTCTGATATGGTCCATGGTGTCGTATGGAGACAATCTCCGTGGCAACTGAGTAACGTCCCACGCTGACGAAGGCCAACAACCAGTTGGACCACATGTTGAGACTCTTTTGTCACGATGCCTTTTTAAGGTCACAATGAACCTTCTGTGTCACTCAGTGAAGATACTGAGACTTGGCAGTAACCACTAAGAAGCGAGCAACTCTTCTCTCCACATATGTGAAAAGATGCCACATTTAAAAGAAAAGTTCATCTGAACCCAAATGCTATGAAGCACAGATCCAGCTCTGAATCCCATTACTGACATGTTTCCCTGCCGAGCTGAAAATATGTGTGAAGTAAACCGTCCATATTCCCCTCTGAGGACATCCTCAACCTCCTGAGTATCTTTATTTTCCACTGTGGAAAACTCCTCTCAGGCCAGCGCCATGTGACATTACACCCAGAGCCAAGGTCTCCCACTGTGCTCTCTTGTGCTGTGTCTCCCTTTCTCCCGCGCTCTCAGACTCCAATGAAAGAAAACAGGAGTCTTGGAAGGGAGACAATTGGTGTGGCTGTCTTTCTTTTTGTGGCATAGAAAATAAGCGCCTGGAAAAGCCATTTGAAAAAGAATGCGTTCTGGGAATTAAAGGCATAAATCCAAATTCTACCCTCATCCAGCTGTACACACACACACACATACAGCCCAAAGAATAACCACAAGCCCCATCGAGGCATAACCTTCCCCACAATAAACTACAGCCAAGGAGGCAAGGAATCCAATCTCAGCCCTGCAGCTACGGGCAGAAACTCTACCTGACGTTGCAATGAAGCGTCCCCATAGAGTCAGACCCTGTGTGTGTGTGTGTGTGTGTGTGTGTGTGTGTGTGTGTGTGTGTGTGTGTGTCTGTGTGTGTGAGAGAGTTTTCTTATGTTGTGCAAGCTGTTGGATGGCAGCGACAAAAGAGAGAATTTACATCCGCAGGCCCAACGATGCGTGACTTTCTCGGGTCGCCTGTGTGGCCGCATGGCACGTCTCTCTGCAGGGCCCTGCGGGTGCACACATATGGGGAAGGTTTACAGCTGGATGGCTGCGGAGAAACGAGCCCCGGGAAGCTTCTCAGAGGAGAGCCAGAGGCATTTCCACAATAATAAATAATCCCGCTCTTAGGGGAGAAGTCTTCTTTAAGCAGTCGTGGTGCTGTGGAGCACTGCAGGCCGCTCGAAAGCAGCGTTATATGGGAGTTAAGAGAGAAGAAAGTGATGACTGGAGCTTATTCCGAACTGAAGGAGAATAGTTGCTTCGTCTGCTGGAACTGCATTTTGTGCCCCATTTTTGTAAAATTAAGCAGGATTGTTACAAAAAAGCCTTCTATTGAAAAGATGTGCTTATGTTCTGGGAGCTGAATACATGCATACACACAATGCATATTAAGTGCTACATAACTGGCACCTAAGAAGGTCTGAGCCGAAATCAACAGCCGCTTTCAACACAGAACCCTGCAGGGTCTCTGCATTGTTTGTTTTCACCAATAATAGGAAACACTCTGACATTTGGAATAGAACCCATTAAAATAGAATAACAATGTCTTCACTTTGAATCTCCATAAATGAATAAATACATTCAAACTGAACGCTCAAAGGACTTCCAGGCCATTTCCTCGGGTCATCCCGAGAAAGCACTGCGGACGTGGATGCAGCCGATGATAAATAACCACACCACTAACCATCTCGTGTCCTGACCAGAGGGCCACTTGGATGATGGGGGAGGGGAGAAGAAGGATAGGGGACTGCTGCCAAGGGGAGGGGAGGAGGCCGGAAGATAAAGCGAGAAACTGTGGGGGGGGGAGGAGGCTCATCAAGATGTGCAAAAACCGTAATGCAACCAAAAGGAAACAGAATGCAATGGACTCTGAGAGAAGTGGCTAACGACGCCCAGCAGGCAAAGCAGAAAGCACATAAAGGCACAGATAGAGGTGTGTGGCAACACGCGCACAAACACACACACACACACACACACACACACACACACCCCCAGGGAGGTTTGATGATGAAATACTGCTACCCACAGGCTGCAGTGCGAGAGGGACCCAGCTTTAACAGAGACAATGCAATTGAATTCTACACACAGACACACACACACACACACACACACACACACGCAGTACATCTGATTTACCATCGGAGTCGGCGTGGGTGCCTGTGTATGTGCGTGTCTGCGAGCTTGAAAACAGGCGCTTCCGATCAGCAGACATCATTTGAGTTGCCACGGCAACGCCGCCCATCCTACGGGTTAATGGTTTTAGCATGAGAAATTGATCTATCCTCCCTAAATGGGTAAAATTGAAACTGCATAATTCAGCGAGGCTCCTGGATCTCTCCCTCCCATCCCCAACGTCCCTCGCTCATGTTACAGACCCTCCTCCACACGCACAGGGCGGCGAGATGCAGGCGCTTTCTCTGCTAGCGCAAACATTTACACCCGTCTCCCTCTCGGGGACCTTTCATAAACGAAACATGAAGCATGGCACGTAAACGTTTCCCGGCCCAAAGTTTTCCGCGATGGATACAGATTCAAAGATAATCTCATCTTTCATCCTTCGTTTGCACATATGGTAGTTATTTCTTCTTCTTCCTTTTTTCTGTATGCTTACTCACAAAAAAACAACAAAGACATTTCAGAACGCACTCTCTGAGTAAAGCGGAGAAATCAGGTGTCAAGAATTCAACGCCATCTTCCCCCTCGAAGCTGCTGAGCCACAGAAACGGCAACACGTGTGTTTGGTCTTCGTGGGGAATGGCGGACTGGCCGAGCTCTCCTCTCCTCTCCTCTCCTCTCCCGTACCCCCCTGACCTCCCGGACCTCCGGGTTCACAGAGGCTCTGTGTGCGTGGCGCAGGGTTTGTTCAAATCTGCCTCTAGTTAATGTCACACGGCCCCGTGGGAAAGACACATTTCCTGTCTTCCTCCCCCATATTTCGAGACTGTAAAATCTCCAGCTGCCTGCAGATGTTTTTCCGCGCAGACACACGCCACTGAGCCAGAAACCAGTGGACTTCAAGCTGGATGCACACAAAGCTGCATCTCAACTGAGGCTCCCCCGCCCCCGCCCCCCCCCCCCCCCCCCCCCCCCCCCCCCCCCCCCCCCGGCAGTGGGTTGTCAGATGACTGGTTGTAAATGTTACGCTCTGAATTCCAAGGCTGTTTTGTGAAAAAAACATTAGATGGTAAACTCCTTATAAACCAAAAAAAACTATTATATCTATTATCTGTATAATATGAGCGATACCTTTTCCCTTTGACTACTTTATCAGGCTCGGGGCCGTTGCTCCGCATTAGAATAATTTGGAGTTGATTCAGTGAGCATTCGCTTTACTGTGCTCATCAGTGTGTGACTGTGTGACGCACTGACACAGAAAGCCTCTCCTTGTCGGTTGCACTTTGCTGCTTCTCTCGGGTTTTCGCCCTCACGAAAAAACAGCTGTTCCACCGATCCCCGAGTCCTCACACTGATACATCTTGTAATTTCAACGCTATTTCCCAGGCTCCCCTCCGCTCCTCAGAGAGGGGAGGTGTAATGTGCTGTCTGTGGTTTTAAGAGCAACATTAACAACGTGATTGTTTGCGACTCACAAAAACGACAACTTCCCTCTGAATGTGAGAAGCGGAGCGCGGTGCGAGCAAACATTGAAATGTAACGAAATGAGGCTTTTTTTTTCCTGTTCCAATTGCCCACCTCCTGACTAAGCCCGTTCACTCCCCTCACTCCGGCAGAAGAATGCCAGCTGTTATTTCTCCAAATGAATTCGTTCTGTGACATCGTTGTCGCTTGGCTAATACAAAAAAAAATGCAAAAAAAAGCATACAGGCTTGGAAATGTGCGGCGGAGCAATTTTCTGTGATGAAGTGAACCAGCTGAGCGTGTCATCCCGATATGTAAATGGGAGCGCAGGGATGGATTGTTGTAATGATTTCAGGGATTGTCACTCACATTGCAAGCGACCTTTTCTGCAAACATTAACGGAGGGCTTACGCGCAAAAGCGGAAGGGGGGGGGGGGGGGGGGATGGAGGGGGGGGGGGGGGGGGGGGGTGGAGGGGGGGGGGGTCAACTGTTGAACTTCCGGCCGAAGAGCACAGACGGGGCGGCAAAGCCAGGAGAATAACAGAGGGTGTCTTTCTGCGTGCGAGCATGTGCTAATGTGTTTGCCAGTGCGTTATTTTGAGTCCTGCTTACCAGATAAACTGGAGGAAAAAAAGCAGGAACGTGCACGCCTACGAACTGACGCTCCCATGCGTCTGTTTAGGAGACCGCAGATAACAGATATACTGTATTTAGCACGGAATGATCGCATGTGTTACATTTCTCGATCCCTGTGACTTTGAGGTTGAAGATTAGCATTAGAATGAGGAGTAGATACGGCCACATCATTATTCAACGGCCTTTATGTGTTCAATAGCCGCCAAGATAAAGGGATTATCAGGGTGGATGGAATGGGGGTGAATGATGTATGTGTGTGTGTGTGTGTGTGTGTGTGTGTGTGTGTGTGTGTGTGTGTGTGTGTGTGAGGTAATTCATTCCAAAAAAAATTGCTCATAAAGACGCATCAGATGCCTGGAGACGCATCATCTACTTCTTGCAAGTAGGGTTGACGCGACTCAGGCACACACAGTGAGTCGCGCTATCAAAGATGCATTAACACACACTGGTGTAATTGTTTCTTGGAGACACACCCTGAGCTGTTGGGGCTGCACATCACTGCCGCTGCTCTGAAAACTGCTGCACAGCACTTCATTCATCTCCTCCTGTGACACCATCCTTTTGGACAAAGGGCGTCGGCCAGAGAGGGTTAATAGAGGTGTGTGTGTGTGTGTGCGTGTGCGCAGATGAGCAACTGAAATGGAAATGTGAGCCTTCTTTACAGGCCATAACCACAGCATGGGTGGGATGAAAAGACGACCCCCAAAGGGAGAGTAAGACCCTTTGTACCTTCTATGGCGTCGGGCCATAACACATTGCGTATGTGCTTTGGAGGGAAAACCAGTCTGCTTTGCTGCCGTGTGTGTGTGTGTGTGTGTGTGTGTGTGTGTGTGTGTGTCTTTGGGAAGAGGTCATGGAGGGAGGAAGAGCACAGCGTGGAACGAAAAAAACGGGAGGAGTGGAAGAGGTATGCTGATGCTTCTGACCTTTTAGCGTGAGCCATTTTTCAGACACACTTCTACTAGCTTGGACTGGATAGTATCAAACACACACACACAGACACACACTCACTCTTCCGATGTCTAGTCCCTCGCATAGACTACCTGTTCTTCCAAGGTCTTCCCTGTCCTCTGCGCTGTTTTCTTTTCTCAAATGTATCTCACTGATCTTGTATTTCCCTTTCTTTGTCTAATCTAAATCGGTCTAATCTGTCTTTTCCTGCCCTCAACTTCTTTTCTCGCCTCTCTCTTTACCCTCCCAGACCGCAGCATATTCAACACGTCTGCTACCCCGTTAAGATATGGTAAAATATGGAGGCCTGCAGGGGCTCAGAGGCCACCTCTTCGATCAGAAACAGCAGTTGGGGGGTGGGGTGGACGGTTGGTGTGACCATGGGGGTTTTCACAGTAAAACATACATGGCAACCTCTCTAAGAAGACAAGGGGGAGGGGGAAGATGCTGCAAGACATGGCAACCCTCACGCAGCAACCGTGCTGCTTTTCCATCCTTTCCGCACATGCCTGAGCAACTCCGGATGATTGCACGAGGCAGATACCAATCTGTTTCTTTCACAATTCCATTTGATTTCACAAACTGGAGCTCATTCCATTTTTTCTAGGCGGTGGGTAGAAAAGACTCTCGCTGAAGGAGAGAGCACTCAAAGTCACAGAGGGGGAATCAAAACCTGCAGCATCTTTAAAGAGAGAAATGGTTTGGTTTTTTCCATCTTAAAGAAATACAATTTTGGGGAATACTTCTAGGTAACATATCTTATTTTGTACAAAAACCACTAAATTTCGTGGTTAAAATTTGAAGTTAACAGTTTGATAGAATCCTGTCGCCGCCGTGATGTTGCTAGACCTCAGACCTAAAACTATGACATTAATTCACTGAACCCGGCCGAGTGGGGGTTATTTTTTTTGGCTTGTGTACGGATTAGACAAGATAAAGCATGTTAACTACTAAGCATTAGAGGTTGCTGTTAGGCTGCTTAAAGCTAGCTGTTTGTGCTAAGCTAAGCAAAGGTAGCACACCGCCAACCAAACGCTTTCAATCATCTCCCCTGACTGACACACGGTTTCTACTGCTTGAAGATGATTTTAAGACTATTTTAATGGTTTTTCTTGGAAAAAGAAAAAGAAAAATCAGCATCAAAGCGGTGTGGAGATAAGGGAAATACCTGCCGTTATATTAGCATGTTGACTTTGCTGTGTTGTGCTTCTGAGGTAGTGTCCACCAACTTAATGAAAAGTTAATACGTTACCGCTAACAGTCGAGGTGGGTTGTTTGAACCACTGTTTAAAACGACTTCCACCTGCTGTTTGATAGGGAGGTGACTGCAGTCAAACTTCCCTTTTTCTACAAACGTCCGCTGTACGGTCGAGAACTTCAAGAATCTAGAGGGCCGAATCGTGTGTAATGAATATTGAACACAGTGTTATATCCTCCCACAAAGCGGGGGTGGCAGCTAATGGCAGCCGCTCAGTGTGTCCCGAGGGAGCGCTGAGGACCGAATCAACCAAATGAATGTGCATCAGAGCAGCGAACAGCACGGAAAATCTGCTGTCAGTCACACACACACACACACGGACAAGATTATTTATGCGCACACACACGCAGGAGTTTAAGCAAACAAACACAGCTAGAAAATGGACACGCACACACCGCCGTCTGAATAGAGACGGACCAATTAGCAGGCGTCTGACAATCGCCCTGAAGGGGGGCGAATACATTAAATCAGTACGCGCGCAGGGAAATGCAACTACAACACCTTCACACTCTGACACCTTCAAGGGGGCTCATGTGGCCGGAGGCCAATCCGTCCTGACACAGTGGGCGGATAATGTGGCGAGATGTGTGGAGGGAGCCGGGCAGGTTGGGGGTGTGACTTCCAATGATATCATTTACCGAGGGACGCATGGGAGGAAGCGGAAAGCCAGACACATATCAAGGACGGATGGGTGAAAAGCAAAACTCCATCCTTGACTCAGGAGCCTGCTGGTGAGCAGGGTGGTTTCTGGTAGATATTATCCTGACCATGATAACAAGGTTCCCCCCCTCAGCTGCAGTAAGCCACGATGTTTTGCACGTCCCTCACCGGGTTCTTTCTGTTTCTAAACCAAACCACGGCTCAACCGTTGCGGCGCGTCAGAAAATGTCAAAGTGAAGAGCTATAGTTGGTTTCTCTGCTCATTCATTTTGCCCGTAATTTGTCTCCCCTATAGTTGCTTGTAAAAACATCACTGTGCACCACTGAGCAGACACACGCACACGTCTGAACTCTAACTCAACACACACACACACACACACACACACACTCTCTTACAGAGGGGCCCCTTGAAAATAAAGAGCCATTACGTTTCCAGTATTCGTAAATTATCTCTAAAATGCTCCTGACCGCGAGCTCGCATTAGGCCATTAGCCGAGGCCCTGACACTTAACACAGCGCGCACAAAACACACACTCTCCACGCTGCGCTGACCCTTCGAGTGCTGCCGGTGGCGATCTTTCCGGGTTGAGATCACCCCGGGTGAAATGTGTGATGATAACATCTTGTCTTTTTTGGCCGGATCACTTAAGAACTTCCTGACGGTCTATCAGCCTCATATAAATTATTGTGGCGAACCAAGGAGACAGGATGTTGCTCGGTGTCGATGGCACAATGTTTTTCGAAGGAGGAAGTCCTGAAAAACATTGTGGTCTCTTTGAAAAGAGGCTGAGTGAATTAAGCTGCTTCTTGATCTTTGAAACATGCCGCACCCTCGGCCACATAGATCTAGTCTTCCTCTGCGGTTCTATTATCCAACAAAACATTCATACAAAAGAGCATCCTAGCTCAATGTTGCGTAATAGCTGCTTCTTAAATGGAATATAAGCAACAAGTTTACTGCAAACGGAGCCAGAGAGGAGATTGCAGATTTTCTCCACTAAGCTGATTTGGTGGAACAAAAATAACATCAGCAATCCCCTAACTTCTTCCGACAAATTTGCTGTGTACAATTCCCTGGAAATCTCCATTAGAGGGCTGATGTTGGAAAACGCACGCAGACGACACTTTTATGTACACAAGCCTTTCAGTAACGCAAGAGGTGCACATCGTACACATGAGCGTTCAATTCCCCCCTTTCAACTCCAACAGAAGTCCACTCAAGGTTAAAGAGTCCATCAGGATGTGTTTGTTTGTTTACGAGGGGGAGGGGGGGGGGGGGTTCTTCCGGGTGTAATCTCATATGTGAGGACAGTTGCCAACTGTATTCCAGAGAGACGTTTAAAAATATACCAAACACACACACACACACACACACACACACACACGCACACACACACACACACACACGTACCTTCCCAGGCAGATAAGCTGTGGGCCTGAGGAAAGAGAGCGGGATTCCCGTGAGGAATCAGTGGAATGTAAACCGGCCGCCCGCAGACACAAAACAACACACTTTCAGAGGGCTTTGACAAAGGCCTTATCTGGACGAAGAGGCCCCAGAGGAAAGTGCACTTTCTTGGGATCGTCCCCCTTGGAGTAACATCTCTGTCTTCTTCGCAAAGTCCTCCAAAGATCCCCATGAGGCGACAGGAGCGCAGCTGCATCCTGGGAAATCCTGCTGCCATCTTGTTTTGTGATTAAACATCGAATAATGCTTCCGCGAGCAGCTGTACCGGAGATATTAGCGCTCAAAGCTAAACCGGGGTTGTTAAGTTTTGATACAAATTCAGACAGCATTATTCCTGTTATCCCTCACCTCGGTAATGCGGCTTGCCTGTTCCTCGCACACACGCGTGCGCACATGCAGACATACACACACACACACACACACACACACACACACAATACTTATAATCCTACGGCCTCGGATAAGTGACATCTGCCCTTCTACGGTTATTAAAACCCTCTGGGTCACACACACTGTAATTGCTACAATCCCAATTGTGTGTGTGTGTGTGTGGTTGTGTGTCCATTCCAACACTGGCCTTTCTTATCAATATGCAATAAGCTGCCGTTAGAACGCTAGAATCACTTGTAGTAGAGCTGAACTCTGGGTAAGTGTCGTGCACAGGGGCACGGTGCTTTTAATAATGCACGCCAAGTTGCCGACACTTCCTCGGCCAGATGACGGCATTGTTGTGAGGCCGGGCCGGTGGCCCACTTCACCAGCTGCTCTAGAAATCACTTTCTGGGTCGCTGAGGGATTACTGTATGGCTAGCGCCGCGGCGCAGGTCCTGGGGGCCACAAATGGGTCAAACGCCGCCTCATTTGCGAAGCGGCGCGTCGCGACGAAGCACCCGGCCGGTAACCTTGAGAGCTCGTTGCTCAGAGATCAGAAACCCGCGAGGGGGCCTCTTAGCACTTAATTAGAAGGAGCAAGTCTAGACCAGTGAAAGTAAACAGCAGCTAATTTCCTGTGTTTTGACTATTCCTGGCTTTGTTGTGCGGTTAGCCTTCTCACTTAGCTCTGCGGCGTTAGCCTTCTTCCTGCGTGTGGCTACGGCAACTATTGTTCTACTGCCCGCCACTAAGACACAGCTGGTTGCACCCAACGTTGCTGTTGCCAAACTTCCCACAACTTCTGCAAACAGAGGCCACGAGGAGAAATTGTGTTGGCTGAAAAAGGATGGGGATTCCCAGTATTTGAAGTTGGCCACTCTTTCTTTAGAAAGGGGGAAGGAAACAGTGTTTATTTCAGCTTTTCAAGTCCCTTTTACTTTTTTTTGAAGTGCGCGTGCAGAGAAGGCCATGAAGACGCTGACATGTTTCTTTCTGAAAAACCTCACGGATGAAAGAACAGTAAAATAGATCTAAGGAAATGTGAAAGCCATAAAAAACACAGTAGCATTTGATGGTAAGGAGTAAAAGTTAAATGTAGTGAATTTAAAGTGATTCTCAGGAATCTAAAATTATGTAAATGGAAAAAGAAATGAGGATACTGAAATACTGGATACTGGGTAGTTGTAGAATTGAATTATTCCTAGCAACGCGATTTGACTACTGCTTGTATGATAAAGTATTAGTTTTTCCATTCATCTCAAAACCTCATTAGATAAATGGAAAGAAGAGAGAAAAGAAGATATGATAATAACACACTTTACGGCAGTTAAAAGGACCTCTGCTAGTCCGCCGTGCGATCATGAGGTTCCATTAAATCAGCCACACGGCAACCGTTAAAGAAAAAGAGAGTCCTTTCATGCGAAGATCCGAGAGGGTAAAGAAAGCTTTAACGGATGTTTGGAGAATAGGGTCCAAACGGGCCCCCACCTCATCCTCTAAGATTCCAACAGGAAATGATAAAGTGGAAGTGAAGTAAACGAAGACATGAATTGACTGCTGAAGCGCAGCGACTCAATTTAGCCCCCTGAGGAAAATCTCACCGGCTTTAAAAGGCTGAGGAGGTCTGCAGCGGAAGGTTATTGAGCTCATGCTTGAAACACAGTCTTGGGACAACAACGACAATAACAACAACAGCAACAACTGGATGTGTGAGCAGCGCACACGGTGTCGGTGCACTGACCCGCACAGAGGAAAGGGCTGACGGCGCAGTCGGGATCAGCGTCCTTTAGAGAGACAGGTCTCTGTGCCTGTTAGTCTGCTGCTGGTGTCAAACCATTGGTGATGTGGCATTTCATTGTGGATGGTTTTGATGGTGAAGAGGGTTCGTTTTAGAACAGACAGTTTGTGTGGAGGTGATTTGTTTGTTGGTCGACTGATTACCGTGTTTTGGACTGTTGATCGGACCAGAAACCGGAAGCCGTCGCTTGAAATCTGGGGAAGACACAATGGAAATGTGTTATTCTTTTTGACAATTTGAAACATTTTTATCTTCTTTATCGTCTGATCAAGTAAAACAACGCTGCATATTTCCCAATAATTCCTTTCACTTTACAGCAGAGTAAAATGATAGGTCCCAAACACAAAACTTTTCGAGTATGGGATTACTTTTAAAGTCTTTATATCACAAATGCCAACTAATATTGTCAAAAACTGCTTTCTGAAATGTAAGGTTTGGCTTTTTTATGCTTAATATTATTATGTATTTACTTCCAGCTGTCAGAAAAAACATTTCAAAAGCGTCACATTTGCCTCTGATGACTTATGGTGAACATCTGCCATTGTGTTTTCACTGCATGCACTAAATTATGAATCAAAAAAGTAGATGAATTAATAATGAAATTGGTTGTAGCCTGTGGCGATCCTCCCCACCTGCCTTTTCCCACGGGTCGGGCGACGGAGCGTCGTCTGTTCTTTGGAAAGCATTATCGGTTCTCCGACTGTCGGCCTCCTTATTTGTTAAGAGGCAGGTCAGCCCGGTTTGTGACGTTACAGATTTATGCAACCATGATTTAGTGTGTAACGTGCATCCGTGCCAGAGAGACACTGTGTGTGTGTGTGTGTGTTGTATAACAAACACCAGGGGATCAAGAAAAGCTTGTTTATGTCCCTCCCGATGTTTGGAGGTCGCTCACCCTCCCCGGGTCTTGTTATCGCTCGGCGGGCCGCGTCCCACCGAAGGAGCGTGTCCCAATTATCGGCAAGTAAATATGACAACGCATAGCGGCGCCCTCGGTCACGCCCGGAGACGCCTCGACAGATTCAAAATTTGTCGTAGTACTGCACGAGAAATGACACGCAGAGAAACGCAGACGTTACACATCGATTATCCCCGATGACTGGCCGGCTTTGCACATCACTGTGGTGCGTCTGGGGTGTGTGTCTGCCTTCGTGTTAATGCAATGACTCACATTCGTGTTTCTAATCTCACTGAGATGGTAAAGAGCAGGTTAGAAGTCACTGTCAACATGCGGTTACCTGCATGTTGACCTTTCTTAGGCTTTTGCTCAGCTGTGTGTCGCCTACACGTGGCAGTTTAGGGGGAAATATGTGATACCATCATGGAGAGTAAATTGTCACCTCCTGCTCGTTCCTCGTAAACCTCCCATAATCCTTTACTTTGCAAAATGGCATACAGCTGCAGACACATCCTCCTCTGCTGGCGCCTCAAACCTCCACTTCTTTCCCCTCTCTGTCTCTCTCTGTCTGTCGCAAACACTCACACTCACACAGACTACAAACACAACATACCCGAACACCCATCCCATTTCGTATGTAAGAGCAATAATAATTGAAAGCCTGTTAAAAGGATTAATTCGACGCTCGCTAACATGCGCATTCATCACCATGACGACTTGGTAATAAACAATCTGCATTCATAATATGCAATCTGCCAAAATGCGCACATGTAAATGTAAATGACTGAGTTTGTTTGGACTGGAGGAAGAAGATGAAAAAACAGCGTGCTCACTTCTTGTCTGCGATGCCTGAACACTGTTATCCAGGAAAACAATTACAAGCGCACAAACTTTCCTCCAAATTCCCAAATGTTTGACCTGTTAGTACAAACTCATGAAAACGTCGGCACTTTTAAGTTCATGAAGCCAAAATAAATCCAAAGGTTCCTGTGGGTGCGACATAAAAGAGTAGGATGATGAGTGGGGGGGAAAGCAGCAGCTCAGGGGACAGAGCGCACACATGCCTAGCCGGCCCTTTTGGCGGTGTGTGTCTGTGCATCCATCCCCTAGAAACCATGTAACCAGGGGCGACGGGCCTTGACGAAGCGAGGACAGAACAGGACTCAGTGGTCCTCCACTTGCTTGTTGCCAAGGCGCTGATAGTGCAGACCTTTCAGACGATCACACATGCAGAGGCGGACACACGCAGGTGTAGAAAACGCAATATGATGAAACACACTTAGTTTAACGAATGGCGGATGAAAACGTCAAGCAGTAGCACAATCACTGCTGGATAACTCTGTTATGCACGACGAGCCTCCAGCCATCGGCTCAAAAGCCGCGCAGACACGGGAGCAAACGGGACGTGACGTTTCTGGAGCAGAGCCGGTGGTGTTCGGAGAGAACCGGGGGGCGGGAGGGGGGGTTTAGGTTGCATGCTCTGTGTAGCTGGGGTTCACTGATCGCGTGGCAGCTATTCTGAAAAATCACACATTTTACAACGGGTCTCTGGTGTGTGTCTGGAGAATTTGTGTTGCTTAAGCTAAAGCCATTAACTGTAGTGTGTGTTTGTGTGTGTGACAGGCAATGTGGAGAGCACGGTCACGTGGCCTGGGTAATGAGTAACTGTCATGTCAGTTTTGAGTCGGGTGTATGCAATAGACCCGAATCTACATCACCTACATTGCAAAAAAAAAAAAAAAGAAGCTTTATTTCCTGGTAGTCAAAATCAATGAGTGCTGAAAACTGACACAGAGCCAAAGAAATGTATTCAGAAGCCAAAAGTTTTTTAATGAGCCACTATATGTGGCTGAGAGGAGCCTAAAAATAACCCTCATAACACGCTTGAAAAGAAGCTAATCCCCCAGCCTCATTTGTTGCTCTGAGTCAGGGTTTTAATTCACCGCTTTACAACCGCGTGTGTGTGTGTATTTATCGCCACTAGTCTGTGTGTGTGTGTGCGTGTGTTTGTGTGTGACTAAAGCGAAAGGCAAAGTTGCGTGTGTGAAGAGAGAAGTGACCACCGCGAGCAGTGGTGGCGGAAGAGGTTCCTATTTATTCAGCGTCTTATTGCCCCTGACAACAATTCCCTTCAACTGCATTCAAATCAGAGCGAGAAAGCAGCAGCAAAGCAGCCTTCAAGCTGCTCTGATGACCACTTTGATTTCCACCCTCACTTCCTCGTCTCTCTGAGAGTTATGTCTTCGGCTCAATTCCCCAAATCCATGTTGCCTTCCCCGATCCTCCACCCCGCCCTCGTCCCTCTGCGTCCATTCCTCGTCCTCAGACCTCCACCTGAAGTAGAGCCTTTGATAACCGTCCTCTGTTATCTCCCTCACATTCTCTGGATGGCTTTGTTTTTGGATTTCTGCTTCAAGTCCCCCCCACCCCCCCCCCCCCCCTTCTCTCTGCCCCCCCGGTTGATTTAAACACAAGGAATCCCAGAGAGTTAAAACCCTCTGTTACAAACTCGTCATCTATCCCAACATTCACCCGAAACGGATGAAAGGATACCCCAGAAAGCACTTTCCTTCGCTTCACTACGCAGGGTTCCACTTTCTTCTGAATTCCCTTGTCCTTTCCTCTCCTATTTTCCTCTTCGTGTTTGCTCCTCATTCCCTATCCCCCCCCCTCTTGCATCCTAATCCGCTCTTTTCTTTAACTCTTCTCTCCTCCCATCGTTTCCTCTCCTCGGCCCCTCAGTGTGCTTAGAAAGTTCAAGGCCGTGGGTCCGGTTCAAACCCTTTTAATGTCGCTGTTCCCTGCGGCTCAGCAGAGAACCCCACTGTGACGTCTCTTCCCTTTTAAAGCTCAAACACACACACACACACTTGCGCTCTCTCTCTCGCTCTCTCTCTTTATCTTCCCCTGAATCTTTTTCTTCTTCTTGTCAAAACTCCTTCTCCTGCTGTCTGAGGGGAAAAAGGTGCTGCTTCCGCAAACTTCGTTGGCCTTTATTGAAGTGCGAGTCCCTGGGCCACGTACAGCGTGTACTCTTCTTCTCCACCCGGCTGCGCTTGGTGAAGGAACATTAAACAAGTCAGAGATAAATGTTTGACAGAATGCAGAAGTCAGGGTTCCACCGCAGCGCCTCTGACAGTCGACGCCGTCGGGTTTCTTGTTATGTTCAACGAAACAGTCCAAGACCCCGAACTGTTAAGCTCACTGCGCGAAATAAAGAAAAGAAGCGATCCTTTTTTGTTGTAGTGCTGTGAAAAATCCCTGCGTGTGACTAGATCACATGACCACATATACGGATGCTGAGCATCTGCACAAAAATCTCATGAAAATCAATCAACAACTCATGATTCCAAAGATTGTTATAACTGCATTATTACCAAAAGTAAAGGATTAACTGTAATTACCGGGATTTGTTACAGTTCTTTGATTCATTAACAGAACCATGAGTTACAACACAAGCCCTTTCAGAATAAATGATTTCCTTTCTTTCTTTTGCGACAGCATCAGTAAAAATAAAATAAAACGATCATCACTATTTGAACGGCTCCTCAACAACCAACTCCTTGTTCTTCCTCTTGGCTCAACTATCCTTTCCCCAATTATATTTACTCACTCATTCACAACTCCCCCTCTCTCTCTCTCTCTCCCTCTCTTCGTTCTTCCTTCAGCCCTTTACGTCTCGACATTTCCATTGTCTGCTCCTGAATAGTGAGGCGTATTTACCAGCAGCCAGCGGAGGCAAACAACCAGCCCATTCAAAGAGCTCAGCGGCGACACAGATGCAGAAAAGGGGCTGAGCGGGGAGAAGGAGAAGGAAATGCAGAGTAAATTCCTTAAACAATCCCCTCATGCGGCGGAGCAAACAATACTCATGGCAATGACCGCGTCCTCCTCAAGCTTTCTTACGGTTCTCATGTTGCTTAATTGTTTCATTCAGAATCCTACAAACACAAGCTCATCCTCCCAATACACACACACACACACACACACACACACACACACACACTCATCGTGTCCTCTGATGGAATAATACATAATGAAGCCCTACAGTAAAGGCTTACTCTCTGGAGACCAACGGGTGACAGTTGAAGCTCATTTCCTCTTTGTCAGCCGTGGGTTCAAACAGGCGAGCACGTCGGGCGCAACGAGGGATCTAAACAGAGCTCTTCCTCTATTAATGTTAACGTCAAATAAAAAAAGAAATAGGGAAGTGACCTTATCTTTTTCTCCGTTTCAGCGCTGTTTGCACATTTGCCGGCTCGTTATTGATCGATTCGTTGTGTTCCCCTCAGCGGCCTCAAACACATCCCTCACGTGACGCGTTTCACTCAGCAGTGTCCCCGCGCAGGCGAGATATTTCACATAAACCTCCTTCTCTTAACTCTAATCAGAAGACACAAGCCACTCGCCGACGTCCTGCCCTGTTCTCTCTTTTCTTATTCCCACCCTGTCGCATCTTCGCCGTCTCTCACAACCGTTGAGTCACCGACGATGAGTGCAGAGACCTCGAGGGGGAGGCCGCTTGGAGAGGCGGGTTGTTGTGCGGTATCACATTTCATCGGAGTGGACGCACACTTAGCAGAGCACGAACCCACACCTTCTTTGTCCAACAGCTTATATTAATACGCCAGTGCCCGTAAAGATAACAGGGGCATTTCCTATTATAAGCCTGCTTGGGAAAAGGGAAGAGGGAGGTACGCTTTAATCGTAAGCAGGACAGACAATCACTGTGTGTGTGTGTGTGCGCGCGTGTGTGTGTGTGTGTTTTCTGCTCAAGATCAATGCAGAGGCAAGGTTGCAGAAGGTAGAGAGTAGAACTGAAAGTAGGAGGGGAAAGGCTGGACGAGAGAATAAACAAAGAGGAAACGAAAGGCGACAAACCCGTGGGGAAGTGTGAATAAGTGAGACTTGCTGACACACGGTTAGAGAGGAGGAAAGAGGAGGCCGTGGGAAAACGAGGAGGCGTTGGGTATCAAGGAACGAAGTGGGTTTGGAAATGTCTGACGTGGATAGATGGAGAGGTGGAGTAAGGCGGTGTGAGACACACACACACACACACATCACTGCATGCATGTTGCATGCTAACTACACACAGATACACAAACACGACAGAAAGCAAACCAACAATCCCCTCTTTGTCTTTTCCTCGTGTCCCCGATGACCCTGGTTCAGCTCCAGTCATAAACTGCTGCCCATGAACAGATATTCTATTTCTCCCCACACACAAACACATGATGTCTGACGCTTCACCCCGCGAACACACAATGACCTCATTAGCATTGACAGAGCACTGTCGCCCGGTGCTGCCCCCCGCGGTGAAGTGTGTGTGCGTCTCTCACGTTGATGTGTTTTTCGCATTACAACCCAACGAAAAAAATACAAGCACAAGCAGAAGGGATTTCTTGCTCGACGTTTTTACCAAATGCCTTTTTTTCTTTTCTTTTTTTTTTTTGCAGAAAGAAGCCGACCGATATGCGGACAAGGACAAATGCCTGCTTGTGTATGCAGAGGGCCGCACAGGTGAGTCCGGCAGAGAGGCAGCCAGAAAAAAAGGAAAAGAGATCTTCCAGTATAAAGAGACCGATATTTTGGCTGCATAATAAACCCACCCGTATCCCCTTACTCACCCCACCTTAGTACAAGCATGCAGGGCTTTGAGTGTGCGAGTGTGAGATGACAATCCTCCCCCTGGGTGACATTATAGCATCCCTGCAGTGTGTGTGACTGTGTGTGTGTGTGTGTGTGTGGGTCTGCTGCATCAGCAGCACTTTACACCAAAGGAGAAGGGACTTTCTGTACACACTGTGTTCACTGGGCCGTGTCCGCCGTGCATCGTCCCGCCTCCCCCCCTCCACACGCTGCCGACCGTCCGGCCGCTCGTTCAGACATGACACACGCCACGTGTTTCAAGTGTCAGTTGTTGTGTTTATCTGGGGGGCGGAGGGGGGGAAACACCCCACCCGTCCCACACAGGATGTGGCTGCTTTGCCCCCTCCCGGCACTTGGCATCACTCCATTTGACTTGAAAAACAGGAGGCGACAATGAGAACCCGTGATAAGAGGTGAACAGGCACCGGAGCACAAGAATAGAGATGGGTGGTGTAGGATATTATAAATAATTTGACGACCCGGTTTATAAATTAACTATTAATAAAATGCATCTAGCATACTGCCGTGATTCTGGAAATATGTAATCAATAAAGTAATGAGAATATTTATAAAAACCACTGTAACTTTGCAACTGTAATCAATAGAATGATACCAATGTACAGCTGTGGTTGTATTCAATGTAACCAACCGAAATGCATGCATGTAATACTTGATAGCACCACAGCTGATGTTGAGAGGCATTCGAAATCCGAGCTACATTGAACTCACCACAAGACCGCTCCCACCTTTCCACTTTCACACCTTTACTTTACCTGTATAAATACCTGCAGGCTCGCATTGATCTGGAGTTCGCTGGCGGAGGCAACAGAGCAGCACTATAGAGACCCTCAAAGGGCCCTGTGGCCTGTTTGATTGCGGAGACCAGCGGACTCCTCATTAGAGATGTATAAGGGGAAAGGTGTTGCGCTAAAAATACATCTGAGAAATACGCCCGTTGCTCTCTTGATAACACCACGTACGGCCAAATAGAAGCAACAGTCGGAAACCAGTCGGCTTTCTTTGCGTTTGTGAGATCGTTTTACCTTTGGACGGGTAACAGGCTTCAGCCTTCCTGTCTTTATGCTAAGCTACGCTAGGCTAAGTGTCCCTCGGCCGTGGCTCGATAAGAGAGGCATGAATCTTCTCGTTGAACAGCCAGCATGAACGCAGATGATTGAAAATGTTCCGCAGAGAACTATTCATTTAAGCATGAGAGATCATTCTTGACCTTGTCCAGTAACAGTTCGACGGAAGAACCTCAACTCAGGGGAGAGAAACCGGCTCGCTTTATCTGCCGAGATTCATCTTCCGAGCAAAGTCTGAGGTCAGCTTTTTTATCTCCTCCTGCATCAGAAGGCAGAGATGTCATTTCGGATTCCACGGCCTCGTCCTCTCTCACAACAACTCGTGCTACCAGCAATCCTGGGAAGAGAGACATTTTCATTTCCAGCCAGAGCTTCCCCCGAGGCCATCTCAGTTAATCGCACCCGCAGTGTTTACCTCGAGCACGCCACACTCCCCCTCTGCCCCCCGCCCCACTCGCTGTCTCCCTTTAGCGCCGCCACACAGCAGCACAGAGGTGTGGTTTGTTTCTGTGTTCTAGTATAGAAGGACTGCACACAACGCAACCGGGCGAGAGCAGTCGAACACGAGCTGAGACACCCTTTTATTCCCCCTACACGGCTCGCCGTCTTGCAATCTGAAAGTCTCGAAGTCGTGGATTTCACGCTATTGGACACGGCCGAGAGGCGTCAGGGCGCCGGGTGAGGCCTCCGCACCACGTTCCACGGCCCACATGTTCGACATAGTAGTCTTTATATAAGTCCATGAAACCTTCCTGCTACACTGAAAAACAATCTCACATCTCGTTTAAAAAAATGTCAAGACAAACGGGTTTGAGTTCACAACGTGTGACGCAGTGCTCACACACACACACACACACACACACATGCGCGCACACGCACACACAAGTTATTTTGGCATTCCTCAGTTCGGTATGATGTCAGCTGTTCCTTATTCAAAGTGAAACATGTTTAAATAACAGTCTGTTAAAACATGTCATGGACCTGAATCTCTCACATCCACAAACTGGATCGTGTGCAATTGATTAACTGAAGAAAGTTAATAAGTTTATCTTCTCTACTACAAATTCCAACACTGGATGATGTATATTTTCTCAAAAAAGGAATAATCACGGTTCAAAGATTGGATCCATCAATAATTATTTATAAATGAACAGTTTAGCTGAACATTAATCCCCCCGCCTGTGAATAAACGGCTACAAGCGCGTCCTCATCTTACTGAGATGTGACTGAGACGTGGGGGGTGTTTTTTTCAACACGAGCTTCTTTTGCTGTTGGAATTTGCATTTGTGAGCTGAACGCAGCAAAGTAGACTTTGTCAAGTGCACTTTTGACGATTGTGTACTTGTGAAGCACAGACCTTTTGGTTGCTGTAATAAATGCCTCAAATGGGCTTTAAAAAAGCACAACAAGTGCCCTTTATGCTGTAGAGAACAAATGCAAAATCAATCCTGCCGGGAGTAACACCGGCGATAACACAACTGATGTACCAGAGATCAATAAATCCTTTTTATTATTAGGACTGTCTCGTGTTTTATTCCCTTCATCTGTCGAAGCCTTCATCCAATAGCTTCTTTTTTCTCGCTGACCGAACCCTCCGATACGATCTGACACGGAACCCTCTTCAGTAGGGGTTCCTCATTTAGCTGTAGTGAAGGAGATGATAAGCAGCTTTAGTTCTCTTGTACTGTCTCAAATGAAAAAAAATGCTGATTCACATTAAAATCACACTAATGATCAAAACCTAAAATATCACGGAAATATTCCATCTCCACCTTGTTGAGGCAAACCCCCGCAAAGCAATATGAGGGCTGTGTTCACCATGGACTTGTTGCAGCTTGCCTTTGCCTGTGAAGGGAACCCTCCACTGACCCGTACAGCTGCACACATGTAATGTTATTATTAATATCAGCAGCTGACACCTATCCGCCCACAGACCAGTGGACGGCCCGCGCGAAACTCTTTCCTCCGGACGTGCGAAAACACACCGTAACCTCTTCAGTCATATTTAGTGGTTTAGAGCACGAAACCGAAAGCCCGGCATGGCGATCGCAGCAGCGGCGGCTCTGTCTGAAAGGGGAAATAATTACATCCAGCTCCTCTGTTTTGCTCCATTCCGCGTCAATGAAAGAAGTAACGCCATCCGACATGAGAGTGGCCTGCCTATCAACGTCTCGACAGCCTGTGATGAAACCACTACTTGCCCAGCGGTCAGACCTCGGTTCTCTCCTCAGGACCGCCGGGTTCCCCGTAGCAGCATCGCTTGGTTCCCTATCGGGCCGGACAGTTAATGAGGGCAAGGATTACAGGCAGCTGTTCGGGCCCCGCTCGATAGGGAAAGTTCCACTCAGTCGCGGCCATGCAAATCGCACCACAAGGTGCTGCGACTCAAAGCCTGCATCCAGAAATGAAACACTGAAAGGAAATAGTGTTACAGCCGCGTTCTGCTGTGCACACAAATGATCCCTAATCCTTTAAAACAAGACGACATGGGCGGCAGACGCCTGAACTGGTGTCAGGTGGGAATGTGCTGGTCCAACTATTGCAGTGACAACAATACGGATGTATTGGGTTTTAAAATAATGAACCATACACCATCGGCTTTAAAGTTCAGCCCAATATAAGTACTGCTCCTTTTCCTCTGACTTGAACCGGTGCAGTTTCCCCCCCCCGTTGCTGCTCACTCGCCTCCCTTCTTTGGTACAACAGCTGCACATTCCCAGCCTGGTCTCGGTCCAAATACCAGCATTACCGGCACGCTATGAATACGCTGGTTAAAGATGCCACAAAGCATCTGCCGTGCTGCTGCCATCTTACGTTGGCCGCCACACAGTCAACTGCTTAGATTCACTCATAGATTTGCCTCCACGTTGGGCTTAAACACAGAGGGTGTATTTTAAGAACAGGTCAGTCATTTTTGGCACGGGTGCAGATTTAGGATGCAAAAAAAAGTTGGTTATTTATCCACTGCGTTCCTACAGAGACGTCAGTGAACTACAGAGTTTGTTAATGTTTAGCGTAAAACACAAGGAAGTGCAGCGAAAGGCAAAGGGAAAAGCTGAAGTGCAAATTGTGTTTGCTGAGTCTGCTGCAGGCTCGATGGCCTCTGCAACAACTCAACGCGTCAACCAATGAGGGAGCCAGAAAATGAAATAGTTGAAAAAAACAGTTCAAGGAAAGAGGAAGAAAGCCTAACGACAACTTGTGGGTTTGAATGCAGACCATGTTCCTGCAATACAGCTCGATACAGACACAATATTCATGTAATAAGAACGTGCACGTTCATGCCTGTGAAGATGTGGAGAAAGCACCAGGGTCGTAAAGCAATGCTGTGCCAACGCACTTGCACAATATTGCCATGTAATTGCAAACATGCACATACTGCAGCAGCCGAGGGACCAGACGCCACAAACCTCAGGCCTTTTGGTCCAAAAGGCCAAATGAAGACCGCAGAGGCGCCGCAGCATCAGCATCCGCGCACAGGGACACGCGGAAGTGCTTCGGTCTGAAGGCAACAAGTCTCCTCTCCCTAACTTTCCCGACGCGTCCCCGCGCACACGCACGCAGTCTACACGCACACACGTTTTTCAGCCCAGTATAGCAACCACAAGAACACAAGTTTAACAAAGGAAGTGTGCGAGCGCTTACCGGAGAAAAGAGAAGAGGTCTATCCCAACAAAAAAAAAAGAATCTGCGCACAGCGGCTGGTTGGGCAGAAAGTGGATGGATTTTGTTTAGTGCGCGTGTATCCTCCGTCTAAAGGTTCCGGTGCAACATTATTATTGAAGACGCGAGACGGACGGTGACACGCACGCACGCACGCACTGCGATACGCTTTTCACCCGGCGCGCATTTTCTGGACGTGACACGGACACGCAGCCGCTCGTTTGGGTCTGAGCCGCTCCGAGAGGCAGCAGGACGCTGGTGGGAGGAGAGAGAGAGAGAGAGAGAGAGAGAGAGAGAGAGAGAGAGAGAGAGAGAGAGAGAGAGAGAGAGAGAGAGAGAGAGAGAGAGAGAGAGGGCTGCTGCTTTGTGGGAAATGTAGTTCCCGGCTGGTGAAGCCTAAAGGGCTCCCATGCTCACATTTCTTTAACTAAATGATCTCCATGGTAAGAAGAATAAAGCTTTCTCAGAATACAATGATGATTGTAATACTCACAACTTTCCCACACAAAGTTTTCAACTGAACATATTGCATTGACAAATATATATTTTTCATTTTTCACATGCTTGCATTGTTTTTGGAGTGACATGTCATGTGTAAGAACCATATTGTTCGGGTATTGGCTATCGGCTTGCTTGCTTATTATAGTCTTCAGGGTCAAACGCTTCTAAACCAACAGTAAATGCACTACTAAAGTATAAATATGGGTTTGTATATGTTCCCTTAACTAACTATGCTGTTACATGTTGAACCATGTTATTCAAACAATGAGAATCTTACACCAAGAAGTAGAGGCAGCAGTGTCTATAGTTTAAAAAAAACACATTGTAAACACCAGTGCTTCGTTGTATGAGATCATTTCACAATGACAATGACATGTTTGTCATTGAGTTATTATTACGCTCAGACAGAGGACTTGAGAAATGAAATCCTGCACCAGCACAATACCGCTTTTCTTTTAGGTCAAACATCCTCTTGAGCATTCATTGTTTCTGTGGGCTCAATCCCCCACTTTCTTATTGTCGGACTTACAGTACAACCTAATAAGTGTCTGTGTGTGTGTGTGTCTGTGTGTGTGAGTGTGCGCGTGTTCATGTGGGTGTGGGGAGTGTATAGGAAATGCTTCTCCCTCTCAGCAGCCTTATGTCTAAATTTAGAGCCTAGTGCCACTGTCCAACTGTCACAGGCTATCGCTCAGGAAACGGACTTGAGGCGTGTTAAAGTTAGTATGAAGTTTGGGCTGATCTGAGAATAGAATATGTGTTCTACTAACGCCCTGAAAACAAACCGGCTGTAAATACACAGCAGCTG
The DNA here is from genome assembly GCA_021346845.1 of Apeltes quadracus. NCBI lineage: Eukaryota > Metazoa > Chordata > Actinopteri > Perciformes > Gasterosteidae > Apeltes > Apeltes quadracus. Next base: position 7,823,303 of record CM037926.1, on the reverse strand, counting down.
TACTGAACAGATGTGAAGGAAGTGCAAATGCAAATGTAAAAAAAACCCACATACAGATATGCATGGTTCTTCTCCTACTTCCATAATATTTGGAAAGTCCAAAGAATATTTGAGCACTCACAATTATCAGTTGATGTATGTATGTATTTGCTGAATTTTTGTTTTGATTTATTGACGCTAACAAAATATGATATAAACACACGCACTCTGCACTGCTCTACACACAGTTGGCAATTCGTGCCATGATTAAATTTAACGGTAGTGCTAACACAATCACAATTTAAATGCATCCCCCTTTCTGACAGGCTTTTGACCTTTTTTCATCTGCTGAGTGCAGAAAATCGCAGTAGCTGGAGACCATTTCCCATCCTCCCTGTCTATTTGATTAGGAGATGTGTCTGTTTGATTGTCTATTTCGAGAGCTTTATTGCCCCCCCCCCCCCCCCACCGTCCTCTCAGAACATAATTCTGCCCTGTGACATCGTTTGTCATTTGATTACAGGGAGGTGACACACTCGGTTTCCCTGTGAGTTTGAGAATGAGCTTTGTCATGTTGACGTGAACAAGAAGGTCCTGTATATATGCCGCTGATCTTCATAGTGGCAATATTTAACAATTGCGGTGGGGTTAAATAGGCACCTGACATTATAGGAGAGGTGAGGAATGAGGTTGAAGGTCATTGACCCCTGCAGATACCCAGTAGTCAGTTGATGCCCAGTACCGCAGCCACTGTTTGTTTCTTGGCATGTTGGATTTACGCATGAGATGTGCAGCATTGCTGAACACACATTTGAATGCCTCATACATATAAATGCTCCAACTCTCAAAGAGCAAATGCAAGATGAAAATCAAATGTCACGCTTTTTTAACTATGGAGGTCGAAATATAAAATCACAGAAAAAGAAAATAGACAACTCGTACTGATGAAGAGGCGTCAAATATTTAATCAATATCATCACACTATCCTACATTTATTACGTAATCGAGGCCCACGTGAATTCCACTGTTCATTTCTATATAAAAGTGTTTATTTTTGACATTTTGTACCATATTTCTTATTAATTTGCAAGACGACTGCGTCACACTGGTTCGTTAGTTATCAGCTCGCGCCCTCTACTGGCCCACGTGGGAAATCGCAAGTCTCGGCCGGGGTTAGAGGTCAAATCAGAAAACATGGCGGCTCCAGGCAAAGTGACCGTGGTCTTAAAGGCTGTGAAGAAAATAGCGATTCAGTTTTGTCCGTTTGAGTCTAATGTTCGGTCCACAAGGTAAGACGTGTGTGTGACAGCGTCGCTGTGTCCACGAGTCCTTTTTGAGTGACTGGACTGTCTGAAAATGAGTATTTTGACGATGCGGTGACCGTCACGTTTAGAATAACGTTATTTGTTTACGTTAACGTCAGCTAACGTAATTGTTCTCATCTAACGTAACCGTGGTGAGTGAACAACGGTAACTCATCCGGATACGAAGACTTTGACCTGTGACTGTAGGGTTTCCTCCATTATTATTGATATACCCGATACACGCGTTTCTGTTGAAAGATGCAAATGTTTTTATATTTACCGAAATAACCAACCATATACTTGTCATACTGAACTACCGCTACGTTACGTAGCTAACGTTACAGCATTTGTGTGGTATTTAGTCTTACTTGTTATGCTTTGGGCTGAAATGATTGTGTTCGCAAATCGTTTTTCTTTTATTTCTTTTCGGGGTTTTTTTTGTATTTTGGCTAATGCCATTTCATAGTGTGCTTATTGACATGAATTATGTTCCTGACCAACTTAAATTAAAAGGTTGTAAATATAAAATAGAAACACGGTCTGGACACTTCAGATGAGGTGTAGTCAGGCTAAATAAGTGAAAACACCTGGTTTTGGTGAACCATCTCCTTACCGGTGGTGCAGTAGGGGCTGAGTTAGTTCAGTAGATGTAGTTAGACCAAATTGTAAAATACTCGTTGTAATAGTTTGATTGCACAGTAGCAGGTGATGGAGATAAATAATCGAATTGACTTTCTGTCACTGCAATCACTGTACCCATCTGCCCCTCTTGCCCCACAGGGAGTTTCTGACCATGGTGGGCTCGGAAAAGGCACGATCTACTAACATGAACTGTGAGGTGATATCGACGGTGAAACACGACCAGTCTGAACCCCTGGTGGATATTACTTTCCGTAAGTATCAGCTGACCACATTCAAATAAGAGCTAACGTTGAGACTTTATGAAGCAGTGTGTTTGTTGCTCTAGATTTTGCGTTTACCCTGCAGGTCTCTAACATTTTACCACTGACGATGTGTAGAGCTGCAACTGTCACACGGCGGTTCTTTTTTACAATGTTGAGTTTTTATGACAGTCGCTTTTTTGCCTTAAAGAAGTTGCCTTCCGCTTAGTAATTATCAAAGAGAAGTTAAACTGTAGCACTTGTGAAACCTCGAGCAGATTATACAAGAGAAAAGTTCTTACATTCTTTTGTTATTGTATATACTTTTTGTAAAAGAGAGCACATGTAACTGGAGTCCAATTCCATGCAAAAGCGTGCCCGGGGAATTAAGCTGATGTAATTGACATACTTTTTTGCATAGAGACCAAGTTGAAAACAGGTGGGCTACAGTAATGGCAGCAAAATGAAACGCATCATAAAGCGTCTTAACACCCAAGTTACAAGTTAAGTTATGTCCTCTGAATTGTTATTTTCCTTTAGTCTATTAATTTCTTCAAATGTGTGTATCTATAAATTAGCTACACACACACACATTATATATATATATATTATATATATATATATATTACCATAAAGTTACTTGAGTCCGGGGTGAAGTAATTCCTGTAGTTTCAGATGGTCTTTTAAAAAGGTCCCTTTTTATTTTGTTTCTGTTTAAAGGTGATCGATAGATACATCAATTTGATCACTTCAGTGTGTGTTTCTGGCTGTTTAGACAGGACAAGGTTGCTCAGGACTGTGTGATCTGGTCTTGAGTTTCCTGCTGACAATCTCACTGCACAATCAATCACAGCACAAGGAATCGAGTAACTGTCACTTGTCCAGATTAAGCCCATGTCCACAACACGTTGCGTGCTCCTCGACTTCTGCTCACAGTTAACTTTCTCTACTCCTTATACAGAGATACGGGTCCCATTGTGTCATTATGAGTCATCCCATTGTGTCCTTGTCTTTCCCTTCCACAGTAGACGGAGACCAGCTGGTGCTGAAAGGAGCCAAGTTGACAGGCGGCGAAATGCTGAATGCTTTTCAGTCAGTCTGTGCGGCCAAAGACCTGCAGGCAAAAGTTGCAGCAAAGAAATGATGATCCTCACGTCAAATCTGTGTGCAGAATTAATTTGTATTTAGCTGTGTATATATATTTTTTTCTTTATTAAAGTAATTTAAATGCGGATTGACCTTTCACTGGAGCTATCCATAAATTGTGCTGTAAAATGATTCAGTCAGACATGACTGAGTTTGCTCCCCTTCCACCTGAGTCACACAATCCATACCCGTCCCCCAGCGAAGGATCAAATACTAACAGATTGCTATCAACATAAACATCAGCGTCAAATTGAAAAAGTCTGGTTCAGGGGAAAAATTGATCCACATTTTTCCAATCAGCTGTGCTTACTTTCTTCATATTAAATACATCAATTGAAATACTTTAACTGCTAAAAGAACATGCAGTCTGTGCTGTCGGTACAGTTTTGGTGTGACCTTGCAAAATGTGCCATTTCCCTGATAAAAGAGATCATTCCAGCGTTTCAGAGAACATTATGCAAGCTCCAACCTTTGACACAGCAGGCTTAAATGTAGTTTGGCACAGTTTTAGATGCAGCCCCACTGACAGAAACACCCCCCCCCCCCTCCCCTTTCACCCGACACAGATCACTGAAATCATGAACCCTCTGCTAGCGGCTCTTTGTCCCATTAGCATCGGCAACTTTCAGGGTTTTCAACAAGAATGCATTAATATTACATTCAGGGTTTTCACAATACAAATTTCATATAGTGCCTACTGGAGTTTACCCAAAATATAAAATTCAAAGATGACTCATAACTTGCATGTTCTTATAGATACCGAGCAAGTCAAAATGTGTCGCTCTGTGTTAAATGTTGTAATTAGCTGAATTAGTAGGCAAAATGTTCTTGTGCGAAGATTAGTTAACCATTTATAATTCCGGTGGCATTTAAAATAATTAATGTGGAACAGTCAGCTTCTACATCTCCCAGAGGCTTTGACAATGTTCCACTTTAGCCTCATTGTTTTTGCTTGCTTACAGAATAAATAATACAAATCCCAATAAAATGACATATCAAAACGCAGAGAAATGGAAAAAGCCCATCAATTTCGGAAAACAAAAAAAAAATAAACTCGTGATGTGTCACATTTTGATATGTTTATTAGTTACACATTCTTCCAAAATGATTGATAGGAGGCGGGGGATAAACTCTCAATTACGTGACGTGGTAGGCTGTGATTGGCTCCCGCCGCGTCGCGGGTCGCTCCATCTCCCGGACTCGCCCTTTAAAGACGCGTCTCTTCCCACACTGGAGGAGAGTTGAAGCCAGAGTCTCTCCGCTGCCCGTAGCCCAGGATACCGCACAAGAACGCCGCAACCATGGTTGAGAAGTTTGTTGGGACGTGGAAGATGATTTCCAGCGAGAACTTTGATGACTACATGAAAGCCATTGGTAGGAGAGTCACTGGATTTCAGCTTATTGTTGATGGACACACTGCAGTTGTGTCTTGCTTGTGAATTTAATCAATCTGAATGCACGATTTATTTAAAGGCGAATTGCTCAAATTATTTCCTATATTGTAAAATTTGCCTATCTAGCTTTTTTTTTTTTTTTGCTTTCACTTGTTTACGATATGTATTTTGACACACCCCCCCCCCCCCCCCCCCCCCCCTCCCCCCTCCTCTCAGGTGTGGGCTTTGCGACCCGCCAGGTGGGGAACCGGACCAAGCCCAACTTGATAGTGAGTGTGGAAGACGACGGGGTCGTAATCCTGAAGACTCAGAGCACCTTCAAAACTACCGAAATCAAGTTCAAGCTCAACGAGCCGTTCGACGAGACGACCGCGGACGATCGGAAGACGACGGTCAGTTCGCCCGGAGCTCCCCGGGGGAAGGGACCCAAATGACCGTTATTTATTTTTTTTCTTCGGTTAAAAAAAAGTTAACCGCTTTTCTCCGTGTGGCCTGCAGACCGTGGTGACTCTGGAGAACGGCAAACTTGTGCAGAAACAGAGCTGGGATGGCAAAGAGACTAATATCGAGAGGGAGATCACGGACGGCAAATTAATAGCGGTAAGGATCCACTTTTTTTCTGGAAACCTTTTTTTTTTTTTCGTCAGCGTCTATGCAAACTTTTATCTTGCTGCAAAAATAATGGATTAAAATTTAATTTTACTACAATATGCATGTGTCGTAAACAATTTAATACTATTGTAAAAACTTAACATTCAGCTTTAGTTACTCCGCCGCCTTCGACCCTCACCGCACCTGATCTCTCTCTCCCTCTCTCTCTCTCTTTCTCTCCCAACAGAAATGCATTATGGGGGAGGTGGTCGCCGTGAGGACGTACGTGAGGGAGGCGTGATGGGGGGCCCCTTCGGCCCACTCGATGGATGACGGGCTCAGTTCAATGAGCGTTAAAACTAAAAGACATGGCCTGCTCTTTTTATTCTTATCTTCACTGTTGCCAAAATCTTTTTTTTCTAAAACATGACTCATTTGGAATTGTGGTGGTTTGAATAAACACTTATACAATTTGTCAAATGGTGTGTTATTTAAATGTGGGTTTTTCTCTTGTAGGTTCAGTTGCGGTTTTCTTGCAGCATTCCAATCGTTGCTGAATGCTGCACAAAAATCGGACTTACTGATTTTCCTTCCTCTACTGGTCACTTCTTGGACTATTAAACCTCTTTTCTGCTAAATGGTCCTGTACAGTCCTCTCATACTTCACTTTGTTATGTCGCCAACGCATTTCCTGTGACGGTCAAATAAAAGTTAGCCGTATGTTGGATGACTCCGACCTCATTGAGGGTTTCATGCACAGGTGGTGGTGAAGAAACATCTCCACTCTTCTCTCCCGGTCAAAGGTTTCCAGTACTGGTAGCTGTGCGTATGGTGAAATTAAAAGCCGGGGGGGTGAGATCTGTTCCACCGCTAAAGGCTTTCCCACGACAGGAAAAAGGGGGATGGTGGTACTGATTAGACCTGATGGTCAAAACAGGTGAAAAAGCATTGACCCCCCCCTAGTCAAAGCTCTCGTTCCTTTGTTGGGACAATAGTACTGGAAGCATTACAGGAAGGTGCACTGTTTGTACTTTGGGGAGACGCCAAGTGGATGACCACATCGCAGTTGACGGCAAGTAAAGGTTATCAGAGAAAGTTTTCCACTGGCCATTTTTTGATGCCCTTGCAATCATTTACTTATGCAGCTTGAGGGCTATTTTGTACCTGAACCTCAGCAAAATAACAAAAGGCAGCTCTTTAGTTTAAAAGGGAAGTGTAGTAGCCCGGCTCATGTTTGCTGTCCCTTACTAGATGAAATACAGTTCTAACATTGTCCTTATTGTAAACCTTTCCCAGTGTTCTATATTAAAATATGTTTTACGAAAATCGCAGCAGACTTAACATCTGGTCCCAGGTGTAAGAAGGGTTTTTGGTGCGTCAAATTCATGTCTGTTGCGCTCTATGCACTTCAGGGAAACTGGAAGCAACAGATCTAATACCAAAATCCCCAAATAGGATTCTGCGTTGCCGTTGTGGTCAATAAGGAAAATGATTCGCGGTAAAGGACAAAGCGACAAGATAATTATCATCGTTCACTGTACTGGATCGTGAACCATCTCAAATGCGGTAGATTTGAATGTGTGCCGACATGGATATTAAAACCATGATGGTTGACATAGTTCATACCTTGACTGTTAAAAGTTAAACTTCCTAGTTTTGTGGTTGCTCTGAATGATAAATTACTAAATCATCTGAACTCAATTGGTCTTCTCTTGTCTGCATTCTGCTCCAGATGGCTGTTATTCTGAATGCACATTATAATAATACTCTAAAAGCATGATCATTTTCTCACAGCCGGAGAGAAGAGATCACATCTGCTACGGATTGACTTACAGGTGCAGAGCTTACGATCCACAGGCATCTCCACCGCTTTGTTTGGACAACTGCGGGGACGAGGAAGATCTCCACCTCCCTGTTTTGATCTCCCATCTTGATTTGATTGTCTTCGAGGTTTCTTCAGTAATGCAGAGTGGAGCTTTTTGTGGAACAATGCTAACATGGCTCTCAGTGGAAGCCATGTTAGCATTGTTCCACAAGTTGCAGCGTCAAGATTTTAATGGAGAGGAGTTGGATGGAATAAAAAACCAACCACCATAAACATTAACAGTGGGCAGGAGAGAGAGATTCTTCCTGCACGTGCAAAATGATACGCTGTTCGCCTCTTGCCAAACAGGATGGAAAGGGAGGTATTCCACTGGAAAGGAACGCCGTGGTCTTAACGGCGAGGGAATATTAGAAAGTGTTTAGGAATGACGATGAAAACAAAAGGGCCACCGGATAAACTTCCACTAAGACGGTACATTTAACACCACGTACCAGAAAAAACCTCCGCACACAATGTAGTGTTCCCCCCCTAATTGCACTTGTCTACACGCATTTGAGTGTGTGTCTGTCTTTGTGTGTGTGTCTGCGAGGAAGAGCGTGTGTTCGCCTGCTACTAAGACAAAGGTATGTTGTTGACAAGGGGGTTGTTTTTTTGTTAAGAAAGATTGTCATGTACTTTGGAAGGATTAAATCACATCCTTTGCAAAACATCTGGAAAGCTCTACCCGCGCCGCCGACACCCTTCCTTCACTTGTCCTCTGCTTGTCCTCCACTTAAACTCTGTCAGGCACCGAAACCCCAGGGGGGGGAAACAAGTCAACTTAACTTAAAGATGACAGATTACAATTACAAACAATTGCACAGACCCTGAGATCTAAATGTTATGTAATATTTACTTATATTACTCTCCGGACTTTAAATCAACTCCATCAGCTGTTGAGTATAAAACACCAGCATGATTATAGGTATATTTAAATGGGTAAATATGTATGTACAGTACAAGACAGATTTGCTGCTTTATGAATCATTTTTCCGTGCATGTTCCACCCAAACACATTTCCTGTGGAAGTGGCTATGAGAGCTTCCATCCGACTGCAACATACAACATATTTACGTGTTTGCAATACCCAAATACGTTATGAATGCGCTACGGTAAATAAGAGCAGACATTTCTATTACTTTTGTCATAAGTGATGTTGTTTTTATTCCTTCATTTGGTGGTGGAGGATTTACTTTCACGGCCAAATATCACTCACTCATTATTTAATTCAGGGATGCTGAGCTGGAACCTAAATTATAACGAGAGGCCGTGAAGGACCACAGCGTCTGAGGCTCTAAATGTTCAGTCACAACAATCTAATCTGCACTGCAGACGACCACATTTGGGATTTTCTAACTAAATATTACAGGAAATATAAACAACCAAGAAAGTGAGGAACAAACTCAAGGGTACCTTTCAACCTCGGAGATCATTTCCCTTTCCAGTCGTCTCTGCCTAACCCGACTTGAACCTATAATGTATTACATCTATTACATAAATACATGTATGCACATACATGAACCCCCCCTTCATTTAACTCACCGGACTGATATAAAACAACCAGGGATCCGTTTGGGATCGAGAATGAGGATTTGACTCAAGATCGTGGTACAACTTTAATAGCCTGGACAGGTTTGCTTGCGCGTTGCTTCTTCTCAATGAATTTAATCGGCAAATAATAATAAAAGCCTGAAAGAACCTTGTAACCGAACATGTCAGCATCACGAGGATGACACAAAGGAGCAGCGCGTCTTGACTTTGCTACAACTTGACGTCAGGGCTCTCGTTGGGCCTTGATGTGTAGAACCACTTTGGTCTCGGGGAAGTTTTGGAAGAAAAACTGGGAGAGGCCCCTCTCCCACCCCGTGTGTGTTTCCACTGAGGTTTCTGCTGGATGGGAGGGGAAACCCCCACCAAGATGCATCTCACTGACTCTTGGAGGGGTTTCGCTGTGAAGTACAAACCCCAACACTCACTCAAACTACTGAACACAGATCAGATTTACCCCAATCGTCTCCAGGGCCGGTGGCCCCATTGCTGACCGGAGATCAGTCTCCCTGAGCGACCAAACAGCTGGGCGGAAATATGTCAGTTCAGGGCCCCCACGGGCAGCGGGGGAGGCAGGTTGCCAAGCAACAAGCTTTCTCGCCCATGAACCTTGCATTCCAGTTGCACTTAAGAACTGACTCTGATTTCATCAACACGTCTCTGGATGTTATGCAAGCTGTCTGGTCTCACAGAAGCAGGCGGTCCTGTTATCTGCCCAAAACACCCAGAGTGTCTGGGATTTAAGGAAGGGACTCTGTTTTGGATCAAAGAATGCAACGTGGAGCTCAGGATTAAACCATCAGTCCAGGACGTTTAAATGATCTCTCTTTGTCACATATCAGTAGTGGTGGGTGCTTGGCTTTCATCCGATGGTCCCAATATGTAATTTCCACTTCATACAAACATGCTTGCTGCTAAAAGACGACGGCAACAAGCTGGAACCGACAAGGGAAAACGTTCCCTTCTCTTTTCTCTTTGGCCTCGCACACACAGAGAGGTCAGAGGTCACAGGCCCAGCAGGAGCCAACTAGTATGAGAAATATTGTGTTTTGGGATTTCTTTGCTTGAACTTTTTTCTTCCCACATTCTTTGTATGTGAGACAGATGGAGATGCTAGATGCATTGTGCAACCATAAAATGATATTCCTAACAGAGCGTTTCTTTTCAAACAATTCTCACTTCCAGTAGCACAGCTGGAGAGCCTGCACGAATTACAACTTAAAGGCCTTTCACTGTTTGTCAGGAAACCCAGATTGGCTTTGAGGACACCACAAAGAATCACTGTTTTTCGAGGCACGCCACAGGAGTTCCTGTCGCAGCCAAGCTGAGGCCCAGCTGCGAGTATTTGTACGGCTCAGAGGAAGGATGGTGGAATTCTTTAAAGTGAGGCTATACATATCAGAGGCAACACAATAGTTCCCCCCGAGAGAGTTGTGCATACACAATCATGTTTAACCAGCTTGCCTTTCAGTCGGTATGTGTGTGTGTGTGTGTGTGTGTGTGTGTGTGTGTGTAGGTGTGTGTGATTGTACATCTCAATCAACTACAGCCAAAGAAATGCTAGCCACTAAAAAGTAAAAAAGTGTTACTTATCCGCTTAACTCAACTCCTCCTATGACTGCTGTGTGGTAGGACATGTGATCTGTAATCTGGAGGGGGTGATGGTGTTGGGGTGAGTGAGGAATGGGGTGTGCTTGTATTCGTGTGAGCTTGAATATGTGTGTGTGTGTGTGTGTCTGTTCTGCTGAACCCTCATGGGGAACTCTGTGACTCTGTAACATGCTGCGCGGGTTATTTTATGGCCGCCGCATGTGGTGCGTGACCGGATCTTCTGTGAGGAAAAATAAACGCCTCTAATTACCACTAATGAATCAAATCAGTAAAACTGTAAGAAGTATGCATTTATCCCCTATTTGCAGGACTTGTATGCCTTATCAATAAAAATCAACGTATAAAAGCAAATTAAATCAACCGTAGCCATGAATATTATATTGGATTGTTACGAGACTGATGAAAAAAACGTATGTGACCATTTTCCATGACCCGTTACCAAGCTACGCTGGGAAGTTTAGAGAAGATATCACACTCTGTTTGCCCGTCCCACAGGAAGCCAAATTTACAGATAATACAGAAGCCAGCACATGTAAAAACAAACCATGATTAAAGTAACAGAGAAGTAGAACTTTGTTGTGGTTTCTATGCCATAAGCAGGGTGCGATTTGTTTTCCGATCCCCCCCTCTGCTAAATTATTTATATCTCCAGTGGGGACAAAGATTTCTCCCCCTTGATAGCGATGAATGAAACTTAACTGTCATCCAACACAAAAACATAGTAACATTTTAGTGCGGGAATGGAAGTGTTGCTCTTAAGGGAGTGTCGGTACATTCGTGAGCCGTGCGTTATGTGCACACGCTGTGCAGTGCATTTACACTGCTGGATGGCTTGCTGGGAAGCTGCCGCCCATTCTCAGACAGGCCTCTGCTACGGTGCATCTATAAAAAAGTGTGAAGTTGCTGAGATTCTCAAGGAGGCCGAGCATTCGGACAGAACCACTTTGGAAGTAGTTTTAAGCCTAAAACGACGTCTTGCAATCCGTGGCATTGCGTCTTCGATTAAAGATGAGATCTGATACCAAGGTCTGAGTGTGTAGAAGCCCCACATTGGCTCCATTGGGGATTCACGTGACAAGTGTCAGGCTCCGAGCAGGATATCATGCGATCCGCTGCACGAGAACACAATGCGATCACACACAGGTTGGACTTGGCTTTGGAAACTTTTATAAAAAAAAAGACAATAGGCCGTCAGGAAAGTTGGCGTGATGGACACTTTGCACAATGCGCTGGAGAGATTACCACGGGCTCTGATAGGCGGGAGGAAGAGGAAGCCGTTAATCACAGGCTGACCTTTCTCCAAGTGGTTTGTAAACAGGCTTCAGAGCAGCACAAAGCCAGAGACGTTGTCTTTTTATAGGCTTACTTACACATCATTTAACGATATTCATGCACTTTGTTGGTGTACAGTAGCAGCACTCCCACAAGAGCTGTAAAGCAGTCAGAGCTATTTGCTAATGCTTTTGTAGGACAGGGCGTTTTTTTTTTAATTTTATTTTTTTAACAGGCTTCATTTTAAATCCGTAACTCTGAGGTCCATGAGTTTACAGCTGTTTGAGCCGACGTCCGTGTGAATCTCTGAGAGAAAGAACTCGGATGCGTTCCCTACAACGCACAGCGGCCCGTTAAAACAACAAGCAACCTCAGTGGACTCACTCTTTTGTGAGCTCTTTGTGCAGCAAGGCATTTCTGATGAGGAAAAAGCAGAAGGGAAAGTGGAGTTTCTGACTAAAAGCCAAAACGCTGACCTCCAATGCGCCGATTTTAGACCTCAGAAATAACTCCCTTGGACTGCAGGGCATGTCAAAAAAAGTTTTACTGTTTATTGTTACGTGAACAAACCTTTTTACATCCTCACCGCAGTGTGCCATCAGGGGAAAGGTGAGCATGCACCAAGACGTCAACGCAGCAGGGAATTAGCTACAGGATGAAGAGGCGAGGATGAGGGGAATTTGCAGTCGCAGTCTTAGGCTCCCCTTGGGTGTTCCTGTCAGAGCACCGGGGAGGCAGACAATAATTCACTTAATTGGGCCTCGCTGTTGCACATATAGAACAGAGCAACAAATTCTCAAAAAGGTTTTTCTTCAATCTGGGCCAAAGGTAGCCGGGACTTCCCTCCGCTGTCTCAGCAAATCGAGGCGTTTCTTTCCATCCAGTGCTTATCTTACAAGTACGAGTGTAAATCCCAGCAAAAGGAGAACTGTGTAAAAATAGTCTTTGATCATTGGATGTCATCGACGAATAAAAGGGATTAATCCTATTTGAGACCCCGCCGCTCTCATTATAGCTTGTTCTAAACTGATGGATTTATATCATTACCTAAACAGTCTGAGTAATTTACACATGAATCACATAGCAGCTGTCCTCCCGGCCCTTTGAGAACATTAGTGACTACCGTACTTTCCCCACATTCTCTGGACAACTGATGTATGCTTTGTTCATTCCTTTGACCTGCAACCCAATGTGGGACTCATTCCCACTGGATCAGTGTGCATTGAGCATTGTGTGCGGGGGCTGGAAGCAGCGTGTGGTCGGGCGAGGCAGCGTGCCGGAATGTAAAAAACGCATGAGCAGAATAAAGTGGGCATAAAATCTGCGGACACATAAATCTTGAGTTTCCATGTGGACTAAAAGTTGAATATTTCCTAATTCCCAATTTATCTCAATGATGAATTTGAAGAGTCTGTTGGCTACTACATGCTGTTATCTATGGAGGCTTAATGTAAAGTACCAAAATTCAGCATTTTAACCACTGAAAATGGTAAGTAAATTAGTTTGGTATTGTTTCTTACTTCCTCTCTGACTTTCCGTTGACATGAATGTAATTGTGTAACAAAAATTTGACATTTCGGAATATGCCTTCTTGCTGAGAGTAACACGGGAAGATCGCTAAGACTTGTGTGTGTCCATCAAATAAGATTACGGACGCTGGTTAGCTTAGCATGGACATTGGAAACGTAATATAACAAAGGAAACGTTCTCTCACGTTCTCAATAGCTCACAAGGAGAGAAGGCCTACAGGTACTCGTGTGCATCTACTGCAACTCTTATAAGAAGCAAAACAAGTATTCACTTCATGAACTCTCCTCTGAGCAAGGACTTTGTGTCCTTGTCCCCTTACTGCACGTCTGACTGGGAGCACGGCTGCCATCCAGCACAGACACAGCAACCTTTTGGAACTGTGTGAGCTGCGCTTATCTTCCCGTCAGCGATGTGCACAGACTTTGTGATGGGCACGGGCCAAAGATCAAATGAACTGAATGACGGGGTCTGTCTTTGATGCATTCTCTACTAGTGTGCATCGGCAGAGCAATTGCCGCTGATCTTGAAATCAGTGTACCTCTACAGTAACCGTGACCCTGCCAGGGGAGCATGTGCCAAACATACGTGCACTCGGGTGCCCTGTCACGCTAGTGCAAGATAAAATGAAGCACAAAAGTGTCTCGGTAGGGCAAACATGGTTTTGAAACGTTTCAAAAAGGGCACCGCTTCACCCAGAGCACTGTACCCTGTTCGACTCAAGGATAGATAGATAAGATAAGTTACCATTACAGCTCTACGGTTCACAGTGTGAAGTACTTTTATGTGGCAGGTAAACCAAATGGTTTGAAAGAAACCCATTAATAGTTGCATAAGCTTGCTTTTATTTGTTGCAAACTTTTGTATTACATTGTGACAATGGTAAGAACATTTAAAAAAAAGGTAACAACAGATTTTTGTATTCCTGCCATCATCATTTGTCTGGTGGTTTAAGGTGTAACAATGCGGTATTTCCATCAAACTCTCCTCAACCAATCAGATTTGAAGAAGTAAATGTCTATAAAAAGTAACCTCCCAAAATCTGTTTATCTAAACTATGCTGCCGTACCTGAGTAAACATACTCGGTTTAACCCGCTCTACACACTCACAGACAAACACACACACACACACGCACATGCACACACGCACACACACGCACCTCCACAGCAGTAATCCCACCAGGCTGATGGGTTCTATGGGGGTCAGCGTTTGCCGGACGCAGCTTTTATTTGGGCCTGATTACATTTGGACACAGTCATCGCACGGCCTCTGTCGACAGGGATAACCCTCATTGGGGTTGGATCTGCGTCCGCCTCACTGGCTCCATTCACTGGGCCAGGCACAATCATTTAGAGCTGGCAGACCTAACACCTAACCCACATAGCCGGGCCAGCCCAGTCAGCAAATCAGTCTCCTGACCCCTAGACATCGTAGGATGAAGGGGTAAGGGGAGGGTTTGTGGGGGGGGGGAGGGTTAGAGATACGGTTAGACAGAGAAAGAAATAAGAAAAAAGTGAGACGCGGAGGTGAGGTTGGAGAGACTGGGAGCTCACATCTGTGAGCAGCATCTGGACAGGCGACAACGGGCATATAGACAAAAGATGCACAGTGTGAGTTTATATGTGTGCACGTGTGCATGTGTCTGAGAGAGAGAGACAGAGAGAGAGAGAGAGAGGCAGAGCTAACATGGTCATCAGCTGATCGGCCAGCAGGTCTTTTGAACAAAAGCCCGCAAAAGTATTTTGAGCATTTGCCCCCCCAGTGGCCTCTCTGGCAGACTAGTACCAGGGCAATGAACCCAGATATTTGAGATTCACAAATGTGGCTGCTGTCATGTCAAACCTCAAGAATTCTATATGCATTAAAAAATATGTTATGTTCACATTAGTGCACATGATTCTGTCCCTTTGCATTATGTGATAAATGTAATCATATTAAACGTATGCATGATCTTTATGAATAGTGGAGACTATTACTACAAGATGAGTATGGGATGGCCTCTGCTGCACTCTTGTGGTGCCCCTTCGAAGTTGTGTTATTGGACTGAAGACTAACATAGACTAGCATCTAGACAGGCGACAATTTGTGACATTTCTCTTAACATATTATTTGATATAACAAATACCATTGTTCTTAGAACAATAATACATAATGGACACCTTTTGCTCATTTTGTTGTGTAGTTTTGTTCATCATGTGACACTGTTCTCATATTACTTGCAGACTCTGCTTAGCCCTTGCATGGATTGTTCTGTCTGTGTATGGCCTAACTAAACACATTCAAAGTGAAACATGGTAGATTATATCTGACAGATAAAAATGTGGACATATATATATAAATAACTTACAAACGTAATATGGTTAACAAAAGCTCTTCAATTGATCATATTTCCGTGGAACATGATCATTATATTTTATTAAAAACTAGTGCAATAAATAGTCTTTGTGACAATTCTTCGGTCAGAAAGTGAATTAAAAACACACCGGAACACAGACACACACAAGGGGCTCCTTTAAATGGACCGTTCCATTAGTGAAAGGAGGGGTACATTGTCATCAGCCATCCCTACTAAGGCCCCCTATTCCGATGATATCAACTTTATAGATCCGGAAGGGTATTGTTTACACGTTATGTTTTATTTGAGTGACGGACATAGTCAAGAAGGACAAGAAGAACCGTGAGATGTGCGCCCCGGATTTCCCGTAATGTACAAGCACACTTCCGCGGTGCATTGGGTCCAGCTGGTGGCTAATGAGTTCAGCTCAGGAGATTTTACCCCACAGCGTAAATACGGCTTAACAACAACAACAAAAGATTTTCTTGTCAAATCAGTTCGCGACGGTAAAGTGGGTCGGACATGTTCTCGACTGCAACGACAGACACCCGGCGCGATGGCCCCGCAGACGACGGAAACAAGTCTCCGCAGAAGCCGACCACCGCAACAACGGAGTACTGCGCAAAGTTGCAGGCGTGGATGTGGCAGCATCACTGCGGATACGCCGGCTGGCAGAGCTGCCTCCCCCTGTCCGCCTTCCCCTTCGCCCCCGCGTGCGGCCTCCCTGCGCGGGCCACGAGCGGCCTGCAGGTGCCCGGTGCACCTGCGGCGACTTCCGGCAGTGGGCAGCCGGCTTCGGACACGCTGAGCGGGTACAGTTACCCGCCGTATCCCCTCGGGTTCCCGGCGCCCTACGCTCGCCCGGGTGGCCCCCGAACGGAGCAGCTGCAGAATGGGAACCCGCCTCGGGCAGGTACGGATCCGTCTGTCTGTCTGTCTGTCTGTCTGTCTGTCTGGGTCGCTGTTGAAGTTACAGTGCCGCCCCCCCCCCCTGACCCAGGTCACGGGTCTGATGGGAAGCGGGCTTATTCCACGTCGTGTCGCCCTTTGGGAAACACTGTCTCAATGCTGTGTGTTGACCTGCACTAGGCGGTCCAGGTGAGACTCACTTGG
Organism: Apeltes quadracus; assembly: GCA_021346845.1. Taxonomy (NCBI): domain Eukaryota; kingdom Metazoa; phylum Chordata; class Actinopteri; order Perciformes; family Gasterosteidae; genus Apeltes; species Apeltes quadracus. The sequence goes on along the minus strand of CM037926.1, from coordinate 7,806,737 downwards.
TACACGTGTCCTTTGTCTCCTGCTGCGCACAGGACGGGAGTACACCATCCCTTCCCCTCTGCGGAGGTTCCTCGCTGAGACTGTGGACTTCTTTATCCTGTTTTGTGTGAAAGCCACCATTGTGCTTTGGATCATGCATCTGAGTGGAATGAAGTGAGTGCAACCAAGGGAAATGGATTAAACAAATCATATATTTTTTTTAAAAAAAGCCCTAAACTGGGCTTGTGTTGCTGTGGGTCAGTTATGCAATATACAGAACTTGCTGCATTGCTTCAAGGCAGAGGTTATTCCACACTGACACATGTCTCTCCTCTTTGAAGAGACATCGCCAAATTCATCACCCACTTCATTGTGGAGGAGATCGACGAGAACACGTCCATGGAGGACCTGCAGAAGATGATGGCCGTCGCTCTAGTCTACAGGGTGCTGGTCTGCGTCTACGAGGTAAGTCGTCCGGTTATTAGCCGGAGCCTTGGCTAGGCTGCTAATCTCCCCGAAGGTCCACAGAGGACAAAAAGTTCTGCAGGCACAACGTGTCGAACATGACGTCAAACAAACCACATGCTTTCAATAAAAAGAATGGTCGTAAGCATTTGATGCGCAATGTTTAAGCGATTGAAAGGTCACATGTCGAGCAGTGTAGTTCATGTTGATTAGCTGTGAGTGGTTTGGTATTTTTAATAAAAAAAATAAAAATAATATTTGATTATTAATTTCCACCGGCACTCAGTTTTTTCCTCCTTTTGCACTCAACGGAAATCTAACACTCCCCATATGGTCCACTCGCTGCGTGTGAGCTGCCTCATCGATGCCGTCTCTTGTTAAACGTGAAGTTGGGCCCAGTCGGCGTTCTTCCGCAACGCGTTGCCTCCCGCAGAGGACCGTGATGCAACGTTGCGTGCATCGTTGCTTAAGATGAAATCATGTAGCGCTGCTCTGGTTTGACGGTTTTCCCTGGTGGGAACCAGCCGTGGGACTTTCAGACACCTCGGCTCAGACTGGCGCCGTCTGGCAGGCTTCCCTCCATCAAAGCTCTTCACCTTGTTTGACATTTATTTCCTCCGTATTTGCTCCAGCAGCACGGTATTATTGACCCGTCCTGCAAGTGTTCTTGAGTGCATTTTCATGAGCACACCTGGTAATTGACAATGTATCTCTTATCAAGAAAAATAGATTGCATTGCAACATGTCCCTCTTTTGTTTTGTCCCTTTTTATCCAATCAGACCACTTGCATTTGGGGCTCTGGTGGCGCCACACCGGGGAAGTTCCTGCTGGGCCTGCGGGTGGTGACGTGTGACACGTCCACTCTGGTCCGACCCAACAGAGTCCTCGTGGTCCCAGCGTCTAAAGTCTCCCTCTCAGCGTGAGTGATCACATGCAGGATGTGAACTTTGAACTGCTTCATAAACCCTTTCAATTCAATGCTAAGGCCTCAATATGACAGTTTCTAAGCAAACCAGACGAATGAGAGACAATATTGGCTATTTCTGTGTAGTTATTCTTAATGCCTGCCATTTAGGTCGGATTCCCCACTAAATCGTATTAAGACTAAAGCTTTTCCGCCACGTCGGTTCAGTGTTGTAGCTCAAAGTTCAGCAGGGCCTTCGACCCTTTTCCGTTAATATTGGGACTGATCGGACCACAGAGTAGGAACCTCTTTGTATTCACTGGCCGAGTGCAAACCAATGCTGATTCACAACTTTTTTTTTGTTGTCCTTTTTTTTTCCACAGTTCTACTGTGCGGGCCCTTAATAAGAACATCTCCATTGCTTTCCTCTTCCCCGTATTCATCACCCTCCTCTTCTTCCAGCACAACAGGACTGTGTATGACATTGTGGCCGGGACCATCGTTGTGCAGCGAAGAGGGGCCAGATAGCCTCTCCTCCGGCACCAGACTCTCCTTTGACAGGTTAATCAAAACGGCTCATGTGGGTCGAGTGTCTTTGAGTTTAGTTAGTCACAAATGAACTACCAACTGAATCGATCCGCTGGCCCGTTTCATCACCAGGTCAATCAGGGACCGGCCATTGTGATTTGATGAAAGAATCCCGCTTTGTTTTATTTATTTTCATCACTGACAACAAATATGTTGACTGGAAAAGTATTATGATTTTTTGACACATATAAAGCCTAAATGTTTCTGGGTCGTCTCGAGACATGTCCTCATATGATGTGAATCTTTATGTGCTCTGTCATATACTCATTTATTTTTGTAGTGCTTACAGTCCCTATGTGCAGGATTTAATTGTTACTTTCACAAAGCACAGGCTATTACAACAATCCAACAATTCCCTTATTTTTATAATCACAGGAGTTTTACTCCTAAGGATTTAGATTGCACTATAGAATAGCACCTCATTCCTGATTTCTATTTAATATGCATTATTTAAAACTCTCATTCTATTCTTATGATGTTAGCAGTCCGGTTTCAAGTTTATTTAAATCCATTTTGGTTACTGATGAATAAACCCGCACATGAGCGTGGGTTTAGTGTGAAGTGTTTCGTCTGTGATTATATTTTCCTGATTATCTTTCGAGAGATAGATATTTAAGACCATCTAATTAAAATTTGATTAAAAAAAATAAATGTAAAATGTATGTTTACACTGTAAATTGCAGTTTCATGTAGATGTAACGTTCAGCTGACTTGCATAGTTTAGCCTGACTGTTGCTAACACATGTAGCCACACGAGGGCGATGTTAAACGATCCAAACACAGTGGATGGAAATGGACCTGCACACGGGATCTTTGCATGATCTCCGGAGATACTTTTGCACATGGTCTTTATGCAATGGTTAAAAGCCTGGTTTGTGTTTCCTCTCATCTCTAAATCAAACTCTCTAATGAAGCAACAATAACTGCGTACATGAAGGCGCTGGGCTTCGGGCCATGCAAGAGAATTTACTCGGATAAAGAATGATGCAACGTGTTCACGGTGCTTTACTAGTGTCAATGCTTTGCTTTATTAACTACAGGTCACACGGTTGTGGTGAGTTAAGTGTATCTTCTAGCGTGTGGTTCTTTTACAACTTTTGCACTCATCTGTATTTCAGTGGAGCATTGTACACTTATGACTAAAATGGCCATCAGATGTATTATTAACTCAGCAGGGCTTAAATCAACCGTTCATAACCTTTACCAGTGTTTTACACATGTCAGTATGCTTTATGTATTTGAAAAGGAAATTGTATTTGCATATGTCTGAGACATAGTACTTGACATTATTTTTGGGGGAAGTTTATTTCCAGTTCCAAAGTGCCGTGCAGCTCAATTCTTATGAGCCGTGTTCTTGTAAGTTTAGCCGGGGGCATATTTTGTCCCACGGTCCCAGTAGGAAGCCGTTCATTCAGCTCTCCCCAGAATGGTAGGTTTTTAAATAGCAACCATTAATCCTTATGAATTAGTGATTATTAAGCCTCTCGCCAACTTTCTCACTCCAAAGGCCGTACAACTGAAACAAAAGACCCAAATCACAGCCACCATTCAAGAGTCATTTTTGTTTTCCTACCATTTTGTGCAGCGCGTCGTAGCCGCCGTGTTGCCTTCATTTGTACAGTTCTGTAGTTGCTTCAGAACTGTTTGGCCTTGCATGTGCAGCCCCATGTGTGCTGTGACTGGAATGAGGTGTGTCAGAAGGGATGGAAAAACACTTTCTGAATCTTAAATCTTCCATAAATTCAGAGCTTGCGGAACCAGAGTATAAAAGTATCAAACTCCTGAAATGGCTTCGAGGTAAAAGGAGAAAAAAAAAAGACAAAAAAACATTTTGTCAGCCATTATGCATGATTTTATAAAGTTCATCGCAGCATTTTGTCCTTCAGTACCAAGTTCTTGTGCTGGAAGTCATGAGTTGTTCTTTGTGTAAGAGAACTGAGAGAGGCTTAGCAATAATTACGCCTTGAGCGGCTCTAATACAAATTTCACAGGGAGACGGAGTGGAGAGAGAGAGAGAGAGAGAAAGCAAGCAAGTGTGAGATGCAGAAAAGGATGAGAGAGACAAAAGCCCAAGAGGGAGGAAAGGATTTGAAAAACGCGAAAAGAGGGAGAGTGAAAAACGGTGGTGGAGAACAGCGAGGAAGAGAAAGAACGAGAGGGGGAGCGAGTGCGAGAGGCTGAGGGACGCCATGCTTGAAAATTCTCTCTGATCTTTGAGCCGCGGGACCAGAGGCGATGGGATGCCCCGCAGAACTCGGTTCACATTCATGCAGCCTCACTGAAGCTCTCGGTTATTATCCAAGAGATGCTCTGCACAGCTCAGCTTTCTCTGTTGGCTCCCTGTCACATGCTCACAGCGGGCAGGGAAAAAAACTAATGCGCACACAGGTAGCCAAAGATGGATCAACGAAAGGCCGTGAAAGACACCTGCAGACGATGCTTTTGACCCAGACGACAACCTCGAGGTCTGAACACGGAAGGCAAGGCCAAAGTGCATCAAAGATGCTTTTTAATAGCCAGTAGGAGGCTACTTGTAAAGAGAAGTCTAAAACAAAATGACCCCACTTCTCTCTTAAATGATCAGCTCATTAAATATTGTAATGTGAAAAAAATAGTTTATATTTTTTATTTTTCTATTTAGAAATAGTTTCAATACAGCAGAATGTTCATTTGGTAAATGATGGTCCTCTTAAAGAGGTTATGCTTTAGGGCGCAGCTACAAGTCGTCGTGAGTCATGAGTTGGCTCGATGTGCATTCACCAGGTGGTGAATGATGAGTCCAAGTGAAAATATAATAAAAATGGTATATTTTATCTGTCAGTATCAATTTTGATCAAATCTTCCTTTTGCACATCGTCATTTAATTTTGACTGAAGATAAACAATATAAAGGTTAAACTTACCAAGTTGTGTGTGTGCGTGTGTCAGACGAACCCGGACGTTGTGTGTATTGCCCAGCAGAGGGAGGGAGTCCCTTTTGCGTTTACTATCCGTGGCTTTACTCCCCAGAGCAGGCTCTTCATTGGTTCTCCCAGGCAGCTCAGCCAATCGGCGCGCTTCTAGGCCACAAACATCTGAAGTAGTAATAATGTGGAATGTGCTGGCTCGGCATGAGCTGTCAACTGGAGCATGTATTACTGTAATACATGGAGACAGAGCGAGGAGGGGGAGGAGGAAGTGGTAAGCACTCGATGACAAGGAGGTAGTCTTATTGTGGGGCGTGTGTGTGTATGTGCGTGTGTGTGTGTGTGTGTGTGTGCACTCGTTTGTGTGCGTTGCACAGCCCTGCTGTCAGCTGTTCGACATTGCCAAACATGCAGTGTGCCCCACCCTCGGCGCCTCACTCCCTTGCGAGTTCACACACAGTTTATGTTCCTCACGTGCACACTCTTGCACAACTTGTGTTCACACAGACTTCTTGGGCAGTGTTGTTGATCCACGGCAGCGGGTTACATGAATCCGGGCCTCGTCAGTGGGGCCTCAGCAGTGTGCGGCCCGTGTGTCCATTGACAGTTAAAGCAGCTGGGAATTGATCACACAGTAAGGACAACTGCGTCTTTTTACTCGTTGAAATATGCATGTTGAAATCTGCCACGTGCAGCGCTGCAGTTCTTCGAACAGCCAGGCTTTTTTTTCTCCGCATGAGAGCGGCTGATGCTGATGGTTTACAAAGTCGCGACAATCCTCCTCTCTGACGTGTTCTATGAGCACAATGTACAGTGCGTACTGCACTCATGGACAGGGCGTTTCCATGTCTCTGTGTGCGGGGGGGGGGATCATAGTTGGCAAACAAGCAACCCTGATGGGTCATAATCTGGCATGCTGACTGGTAACATGTGTTAAGGGATCATCCACTGGAGGTCCGCTATTAATAGAATGGAAAGCAAGCAAACCCAGCGCGCCCATCAAGATGCAGCGCGTTCTCCTTCACAGGAGGACTCATGTGTAATTCATTTGTTTGATGATATTATTCTAGTGGCCATCAAGAGAAGTAAAGAGAGTGAGACAAAGACGTTAATGCACAAACCAACAAACTGGCAAATGAACACAGAGGAAATTGGCCGCCATGGAGCTGTAAAGCTGTGAATAATAACAATGGCGGGCAGGTTTTTAAGGGTTTTGGTTTCCCTTGACGGATGAGATGTCTATTGGAAGACAGCATGTGTCTGAACCTTTTCATTTAAATGACCATTGCTCTTTATCAATGCCACTTTGTTCTCCTTATCCAGCTCCTAAGCTGCATGTGCTGAGCAAATGTAAAAAGTATTTCCAATATATTTTTCAATTTCCTTTTGTTAGTGCCGGTTTGCACAGCAGTGTGTCCTTTACGTGTGACACTGATTTCCTTCAGATTTACTTAATAAACATTGATGTCCTTTCCTCAACTGACCAGAGCTTTGGCTATTTTGGCTCTTTGACTTTTGTGGTTCACATCTTTTACAACACGGACAGTACATTTCACAAGTCATGTCTTAGTTCATTATTACATAATCAGCTGTGTAAGGAGGATGGTGTGTCTTTTGTCTCAGTTGTGTTCATTTGATCGTTTAACCTTTCAGCCAAATTAGCCAAAGGCCTTTTCTAGTGTTTATAAAACCGCTCCTTTTCCATCATAAAAGAAACCATGAGCCTTAATACATGTCTCAAATACACACAGAGTGTTATTTGAAAAGCCAATTATTTAGTGCTTTTAGCTTTATTTCAAATGAAGCCTGCAGTGCATGCTGAAGCAACGATCCACGGTAAAGCCGGCTAGTACACTTAAAAGGGTCTGCATAATTGAAAATCCTGAGAACTCAGAAATGGAAGACGAAGGGGTCTATAAATAGAGACTGAAGGTTTTTTCAACAGAAGAAGAGCGTCAGAAGGACACAGCCACAATAGCTAACAGTGATTTGAATCCTTTTCATTCTTTATCAATATTAATCAACAAATACGGTCTGTTATATTTGTTTGTTGTTGTTCATATTTTTTCATCAATCCATTACCCAGGGCTTAAATCCTCTGCACGTTAACACACATTCCAGGGTGAGCATCAGCTGACGCACATCAGGAGGTCGGAATAATATTCTAGTCAAACTCCATTTGTAATGAATTAGAATGTGACGGGGAATGTGATGTTGAGATGGAGCCAGCACACAAGCACTGATGTGTTTAATCAATTCGAGCAAGTTATGTGAAATTGAATGGGCCTGATTGTTTTGTCTGAGCTTTTTTCCTTTCAAGCTTGTGCAGCGCACCGCTCAAGATCTCGATTTACAGCATTTTCCGGTCACAAAGATGTGTTTTGTATGCAATAAACGACCACAGAATCTAAACAAAAAAACAACCATTTGTGGTATTATTCCTCTCATCTGACTCAGTTAAAGCGACTTCCTATCCTTCCGTACCATGTTGTCTTTTCACCTGAACTCAATGATCTATAAGTTTTCCTCCCGAAACTCATTCTTCATAAACACACGAACACTTAATGCAAATATGATCAATGCATGTGCTACTAAATGTTCTTTGGTTATTGCTCTTTGCTTCTGTCTGGCTAATCTGCCTGCCTGGTTTTAGGGATTTGATTCAAGATTCTGGACATTAGTCCTAACTTACCTCACAGCTTCTAAAGTGGTGCCTCTGGGTTCATCCTGTGTTTTCTATGTGAGAATCAGAACCATCTATTTGCCGGGTGTGTTGGACGTACGAAGGATTTGTCATTACTGTGTCCAGAGAGTCAGATTTCCCATCCAAGTAATAGTCCAGCAGATAAACCCCCTGTACAATCCCAGAATTAAACAAATGAGAGGATTACTGAGTTTTACAGGTGTTGTTAGGAAAATGTTGTTACCTTAAGACAGAGGACAGCTGTTTCCTCTGTTTCTGTTATTTAATCTAAACTAATATAGCTTCACATGGTTTCATATAAACTCAATTTTCAAATATAACAACAACACACTGTCAAATAATTCAGCATTTAATTAACTAATGGCTGCTTCTCTCATAACGGACTCTTCACAAAAATGAAAATAAGGCACCGAAGACGATAAATACGTGATCAGATGAGAGTCACAGATTTGTCTCTCTCACGCTCATCTACCGTCCAGCTGAGTCCTCACTGACCCTGACTGCTGGTGACGGTGTAATGCAGAGCTGCTGCAACATCAGGACGTCACACTGACTTGCATGCTGGTGTGTGTGTGTGTGTTTGAATTATACGTTCCTCCTTTACAATGAGGTCCGGAGTGTGTTTTACACAGATCACATTAAGACACTCCAGATTACACAGCAGAATCTGCCTCGCAGAGACAGCCTGATTGAACTGGCTGCTGCTAATACACCGATTAGGGAACTCTGTTTGCATCCTAATCCTCCCCGCTCCTTCTCCATTGGAAGGTGTGTGAGAACAGGTCGGCCCACAAGAATCCACTGTAGAATTACACTCGCAAGGGCAACTTTAAGCGGTGTGATTTGGTTGTTGGAGAGACACTGAAAAGAGTCGTCCTTTAGCGCGCTTGAGATTGTTCCTAATATTAAAATGCAGAGGAAGCTGGTTTAGCACATAGCATAAGGAATGAGGAATCGGAAGCGAATGAGTTCCAGAAGTGAAGGGTACTCAAGTTTATTAGTTGTCTTTTTTTTTAATTAGGCCTGTTAAGCTAAAAAGAAGTAAGTAGAACATTTGACTCTAGAATGCACAGCACTGACACGTTCATAATAAGAATAAAAATGTTCCACTCATTGGGAGGTCAAACGTATAAACCAGAGGGCATCTGCTGCTGCTCGGGGAAACTCTTTTTTGGGGATTGTAACTTCCCTTTGCTCAGCTCGACATCCCTCCAATGTAGCTTTAAATAGCAAATAGTCTGTTGCTGCGATACTTTGGCCAGTAATCCACATTGCTCTTTTAAACGTATTGGATATTGGTTCAAATATATCAAATGAATGGATAAACATTGAGATAGTCTTGACCTTAACTTTATGAGAAGATATTTGCTGTACTACTTCTTGACCAGGAACAGTTGACGGATTCTTTCCCTCTGCATTATTTGTGTAATTTCCTCTTTCCTTTAACACATGTCATATAGGTTCAGATATGACATTCTTTCAAATGTGGTCGCCGTTCAAGAGCTCTGGATATCAATATATTATTAAACAAAAGCAGGAATCAACTCATTGATTCTCCACGCACAGTGTTTATTATGATTCTCCTTGGCATCTGTAACTTGTAAACACTTCCACGTTTGAGCAATAGGGGGAGCAGTTAGCGGCTGTAAAACACTGCTCAGGGGTGAGGGCTTAGGCAGACAATGCAGCCTGGAAATCTTAAGTGACAGCTATTTTCAAAGCACGCGGGATGCCCGTTGCTCTTCTGCTGAGAAAGTCATTATTGCACTTTGCAGAGAATTCAAAGAGCCGACAGGTTGATGCATTGGCCTTTGCTTTCTCCTGCTTAGACAGCACAACAGCTGAATGCTCCATGAAAAGTGACGACTACATTTTTGGGCCACTTGTTTACTCTGCAGAGACGTCCATGGCCATTCAAATCTTTGAAAATCCATTAAAAGCTCCCTCAAACACAAGCGATTTGGAATATCTGCTAGTATTGGGCAACAGCTGTTCTCTAGGAGAAGCGTGTTTTATAATAGAGATGATACATCTTGCAAAGTCACGTTTCTAATATTCTATTTGCCAACCTTTCCCCCCAAAAAAGAGAGCTTTTCAATTGCTCACAGTTAAACAAGTTGCATTTGAACAACCACACAAAGCGGGCAGAGAGGTGTGCAGGTTGAAACAGAAAGTCTTGAAGCGTTTTTACCGTACGTTCCGCACCCGGTTCACGTTATCGTCCCTCGGTGCGTTCACACCTCAGACAAAGAACACAGAAACGTCTCAAGGGAGTAACCCAACCCTGGAACAATCTGCTCCTCCTTTTGGGAGCAGCTCTTTTTAATTCCTCAAGCACCCTACACTACACACACACACACACACACACACTCACGCACCCACGCACACAACTGGGCATTGTAATTGTAGTCTCAATGGTGGAAGTTATTTGAATGAAGGATTTGGCAGACAAGAAGCTGCACATTTGGCTTTGGCTTAACTGTGCACGTCTTCATCAACCCACTGTAAGACTGAGGAGGTGGATTCCTGTGAGCACATGCACAGACAAAAGTCACAGAGTGAATGAAGACAGAAACGAATACGTGCTCGTGTTCTCGCAACTGAGGACATGCACACACTTCTCTGAGCTAACAGAACACCGAGCAACCCTACGATTAAATCACAAATCGGGATTCACTCCGAAACATGTCGTCCGCTCACTGTTTCCTCTTGAATTCTGGAATGACACATATGTCTACGACGTGAAAGTTGCACCGCAGGAGACACTGCGGAGAGTTAAAGTATCAAACAGCACGTACACAGCCTGCACAATACATATTGGTGAACTGAAACTCTTTGTCACGACCTCCATTGAAATATCAAGGTCTTTTCACAACCAGCCCGCGTCTCTTCGTTTCTATGCATCCGGGGCCGTGAATGTAACGCTAGCCCGCTGGCACACAGTGCAGCCTACCTCTTTGTTTGCCACACATGTGACAGAGGCACAATGGAGCGCCGGACAATGGGCCACTTATTGAGTGACTGGCAGGGAGTGGGATACGTCCCGGATCGACTGTCACCCTTCGGCGCCACGGGTCAGTGTCGGGTTGCACTCTCCTGTGACCGGGATGCGAAAGAGCTTGTTGCCGTATCGGAGAATCTCGAAGAGGTCGCAGAGGTCAAGATGAAAAAGGAAAACGATTTCACTGCTTTTCAGCAGCAGTATCATTTTTATAATATCTATTTTTACACAGTACAATTGTACATTTTGTGGTGGATTTTGGCTCATGAAGTTAAAGCCTGCCTGTTTAACCTCCCAGTTCTTTCTAACTGTCCGATATGTGACTGAGCCATTTCCATTTAGCAGTTTAAAGTGAATTAGCAAAAACTGAATCCAGTCATGAGTAAGCGTCTTTCATAACATGCCTAACATTCCTAGTATTTACAGTTCAGATGTTCCACCTTGTCACTGTCAGCTGAGTCATTGCCCTCAGCTGAGCCGATATGTATGACATATCCTGGTCTGGTGACAGCAGTTCACTGACAATCACAATGCAAAGAAGATTTGGTGTCGCCAGCATCAAACATAGGACAAAACTAATGGCATAAACAATAGCCAACAAAAAGAATGACACTACCATTACACATATATTTTTATGGGGGAACAAAATGGCTTTACCCAGTGGTGTATTACGCTGAATGATGTCATCGTCTTATCTTTACTCATTTGTCAGTATGATGTATTTTGAGGTTGTAGCTAATATGGCCAGAGCTTATTGTCATGGTGAATATCTTGTTGGGTAGTTTAATGTGTAACAATGGCTCCCATTCTGAAAACGGGTGACATGTTTGAGATGTGAAATCTTCATCTGTAACAAAGAATAGCTGTAGTCCTATTTAAAGGTATAAAGGTATTCTACTATGTAAAAAGTGGTAGAAATGTAGACACTCTGGTCTTTAACATGGAGAAGAATTGTTCCTTACTTATTGTGAGTGATCTTCTGTGGAAAAAGCTCAATTCTATGTTGGAAATAAAAAAAAAATATTTAAAAAATCACTCACACACACACACACACACCTGGTGGATTTTTCATGACGAATGAAGGAGCCAGTGTAAAAAATATCCACACTCTTGAACTGAAAATGCCATATGCTCACTGTGTTACTGTGTTCTTACGCACTTGTGGCCACTGATAGTAAATCTGTCTGCTCGCTCCGCTCCGAGGCTTGTCATGTTTTTACATGAGTAGGTTACAAACTGCTCCCTTTTTTCTCCCTCTCTCTCTCTCTCTCTCTCTCTCTCTCCCTCTCTCTCTCTCTCTCTCTCTCTCCCTCTCTCTCTCTCTCTCTCTCTGAGGGTGGGGGCGGAGCGCTGTTTGCTGTCGGCGGCAAACACCACCAGGAGGGGAGAGACTCTTCCCACCGTCAGCGCCGGAGCAGAGCAGGGGAGCCCCGGCGACCAGGAGAGACACCAAGTCGGCGGCCCGTTTCACCCCACAGTAAGTCGGCTAAAACTGTTCATTCAGTCCTCGTCTAAAACGACCTGTCAACCACGCACTTTCCCCCTCTTTCTTTGGACCGGTGAAGAGAAAAATGGCTGGAAGAAACTGGCCAGGGTGGCGCTGACGCTCTGCTTTTTTTATTTATTTATTTTTTTTACTCCAAAGCCTTGGAAAATGTTTCCTCCGCCGTCTGACCTAATTGGAAGTGGCCGAACAGTACGTGGCCGTGCGGGCGTCGGGCGTATCCACTTGTCATTTCGGAACGTAAACGCAAAGTTGTGTTTTATAAGCGGGGCGAAGGAGAGCGGAGGGTCGGCTGCGTTCTGCCCGAGCGAGGAGCGCGTCCGCCGGGCGAGCCGGTGTCGGGCCGCCGCTGTACTTTCAGCAACTGCGCCACTCGACCGCTTTGCACACTTGCTTCTTGGCGCTTTAACTTTGACACACAGCGAAAGAAACGTCGCTTTTCATGTCCAAATGTATTCTTTCGAACTCTTCTTCTTTTCTTTTTTTTTTGCCAAAGCGTTGCGAGTTTTTATTTTTTTTATTTTTTTACCTCCGTTACACCATCGCGGAAGTGTTTTTCTCTGCGCGAAAAAGAGGCGACGAACGACTACAACCACGGTCCGAATTTGTCCCCGTCGTTTTTTTTTTTTTGGCGAGATATGTGGCCGCGTTTATTTGGCACGTTCCGCGCGCTTTGCGCTGTGACGCGCAGGCTGCCGCTCAGCGGTTCGCATCGGCAGCTGGTTGCAGAGGACGCCGGGTTTGTGATGGCTGGACCGCCCGTGATGTCACTCGTCCCGGCTCGGGACCATTATATAACGGGACTGTAGGGAAGCCTCCGATAGCGGGCTATTTTTACTCTGTTTACACCTCGCAGTGGCACTCAGGGTAGACTGGTAGCCTGGGCTTTCTCCCGTGAATTTAACATGGCAGCCAAACGGGATGAGAAAGCTGCGTTACGCTTCCATCTAATTGCTTTGAAAAAAAAAAAAAAAGTTGCACTTTGTTACGCTTTTTCTCATGTTTGACGTGTTTAAATGCTACTTTGTATCGCCAATTGGGAAATGTATTTTTAGGTTGCATGACGAATTGCATATTGAATTTCTGATTGCGAAAAGCTTCCGTAGTCCTTTTAAGTATTGATTTTCCTTTTCACGCGTAATTCAGGAAGCCGTTAAAACATGGTGCTAATGTACTATACAGTTATCTCATCATAATCTATACTTGTATTATAGCAGTGTAAAATAAATTGGATTATTTATAAACGATAAACTATGTTGACACGATACATTGAAATAGCGATTTAACAATCCACATGGAAATAATATAACTAAATGTTCCAATTTTTAATACATGTACTGTCAGCTGCTTGCCCTTTTTATAATCCCAGCTAAAAGCTAAGTAATGAATCGCACATCTTTTCCAGACCGCTTGACAAAAATCCCCACTTTATGAATCACTGCACAACCACTTTTTCAGGTAGCGTGAACATCCGTATAATTACAGGTGTGCAGTGCAGCTACCTGCACATGCACTGCACACCCCAAACATGTGTAGTATTGCCAACATATTGCCATAAACAGACCTGGTGCTCGTGTGCAGCGTCTTCATTGAGTGAGTAAAAGGCGATGGTTGAATTACAGCTGTGAATAAATCGTGTGTACAACTTGGGCTATTTAGAGGGCGAATAAATGCTGCGACCTCTCGAGAGGCTTTTCTCGGTCGTGCTTGCCACCTGCTGTTTTAAAGCGAAGGTCGACATCTCGCGCTCAGGTGCATTTACGGTGTGCTAACCTTTTCACGGCGCAGCGACTTGAGTTTTGATGGAGCCCGGACACTGTGACGGTTTTTGCCTTGCAGATGTGAGCGGAGCTGAGGGGGAAAAGAGGCGTTTTTAGAATATATAGGAAGGAAATTCAGGGATGGCATGGAACAAAAGTTCACCTTTAACACTGGTTCCATTAGGATTGGATTTGACAACCAACTCTCTGAAGTCTTTATGAGGAGAGACCATAATGCAAAGGGTGGAGGCACTGGAGGGTGAAGATAGAAGACGCGTACCGCGTAGTCAAACGGAGGGTCGAGTGGGTCCACGAGCGAAGCGAGTGCAAAAATGATCAGGTTTGCTTCAAGGAGCAAAACTGCAATGCTGCTGTGAATCAAATGTGCTGTTCCACCACCACGCCCACGCATCGCCTCTGATTCCAGCCACCACTCACTTTCACGTGGTAACGAGAGGCAATTAGAAGCCAATGCGGCCTAATCATAAGCCATTTGACTGGGCTTGGCTCATTTGTCCGAGGCACATGTGCACGCAGACTCATTCCCCGAAACACAATTGAAATCACACGTCTGCTGACTTTGCTCAAGTTTTTTACGTCTAGCATTTGATGCCTGTAAGGGAAAAGAGGAACTTTGAACGTGTGTGTAGTTGTAGTGAGATTTCCAGGTAATGATTAGGTGGGGATTTTACTGCTCTACTAATACCTGACAGAAATGTCTCTATGCTCCATTCTGCAAATGAGTTAAAGAATGTGGAGGCTGGGAAAATGGATCAGCCAATGGCTACAACAGGTGTTTTATGAACTTCGGTAGAACAACAGCAGTCCCAACATTTTCTCAGAGAATATGCTTTACAGTTACCTCCGCAGACACACTGCAGGCAAAAGTGTAGTCAAGGGTAAACACAAATAAGTGCCATTTACCCATAATCCTCTGAGATGTTGGGAGCCTGCGTGGTCGGGGGAAAGTTCTCGCTCTGTTCTTAAGACAATAGTATGTTGTAAATCAGGGGTGTCAAACTCATTCTGGTCTGGGGGCCGCATACAACTTAATTGGATCTCAAGGGGGCCAAACTCATGCCAAAATAAGTCCACTTTTTTCTTTGTATTAGTGCAAAGAAGTTAATTATAAAAATCTTTATATGCAATGAATTGTCCTTTTACTAAATATATAAAAAGTGTTTTTAAGAAAATTATGTGGAATTTCAACAACATTTTCACCCCGTTTAACATTTATTTAAGTGCATTATGCATAAAAACTGATCACAGTGATTGTACACTGTTGCAAAACATTTATTGACCGTTTTGTGGAAGTTAAAACGCTGTCCTGCATGTTAAAATGCATCAAACACCTCAAAATGTATAAATGATTTAAAATCCATTTTCCACGAAAATACATTTGGTTTCTGGGAAGCAATAACACATGAACTGACTCCACACACAGCGCCAATAGCGGACTAGCGGTCAATATAGGAACTGCAGATTTTATAGAAAATGAAGTTTATTCTTATTTTTTTTCTATAATGCAGACTGAACCACTTGGCGGGCCGGTTCTGGCCCGCGGGCCGTACGTTTGACACCCCTGATGTAAATCCTGATCCATTACGTTACGATCTGTTGAATACCACAGCCCCGATTAAACACTAAAGGAAGAAATAACGCAAATGCGCTGCCAAGGGAGGCGTTTGTTGTTGTTTTGTTGTTCCGTTGTTGCAACCCCGTCTCGGGAAGGAGACCAAGCAATGCCCACTGATGTAAAGTATATTGATTATATATTGTTACTCTGTTTCCGGCAGAACAGGAATGCAGGTAGTATGAGACGGATTTTGAATTGATACAGCGAGGGTGCTGGTGGGCCAGATCAAGAGATGAAGCGTGCAGCGCGCTCAGAGCTTTTCAGTTTTTCCTTTCATCCTCTATTCACGAGCGCGCCGAACACACATGCGTGCAACACGAGAGAAAGAACACCCGCGCACACAGAATGCTGCTTTTAAAGGGGATCAATGAGTTTCGTGTATTTAGTGTGTGAAAGAACATTCCGGCGTGTGAGCCGCATGTGTCCCTTTAGTGCTTCGTGCACAATCTTGTGTTTCTTAGACCGTAGTGTGCGATAGCAATTCCATTGAGACGCCGCGGCGGGCACTTAAATCTGCTATTAATCCGAGTGAAAACGTGCCAGATGTAGGGGTCAATGAGAAGCCTTTTTTATGGTCTCGTGGATCAGTGAATTCCCGAAGGCACGTTGCTAATTTCTTTAATGGGTTCATTCAATAAAACCACTTACTATAACATTCATAGGGGATCACTTTTCTCTTTCTCATTTGCGTTAATTGTGGATCTACACTGTGTGAGAACATTGTGGTCAGTGTATGCATTTGCAGTCTTGGTGACCGTGTGTTGCCTCTGGCGCTGTAATGGTGTAGCTGACTTGATACACAGTTGTATACATGCCAAGAAGGGGGCTGTAAGAGGCATTGCAAGCATCAAGCTTAAAGGCCCTGCATCAATTATAATCTAATACGCCTTTTGTTTAAATAGCTGTTACGGTTGAACAAACGTGCATTTAGGGGAATCAAAGTGAGACTGACTGGAGTCTGGTGGCTTTGAGGAGTTCACGCTAGTGGTTTGCTTTATATGCTTTCAAATGAATGAAAGCATATAATAAAAAGCATATGAACTGTCAGAATCATTGTTCATTTTATTCATTAAATATTCCCTTGAACGTAAGCGATAAATACCTGCGACGGTGAGTCACTCACCTTGCGAATGGATGCAGGTTCTAACCTTTTTCTGTCCGGTGGAAAAGGGGCTACCTCTTCAAAACGGTTCAAATCCCCAGAGCGGGTACGTAAACCATCTCTGGGAAGATGTGAGCTGTGCATCAATCGAGATACCTGAACAAGTCATGATGGAATCGTTCCTTCAGTGTGCCGCTCCTGTGATCTCTCTGCCTTGTTTCACATGTGATTACACTTCAAGCGAACCGCGGCTCAGAAGGCATGCGCTTCATTCAAGCAGCTGAAATGAGGCAGAATCTAACTGATATCAGCTGTCTAACGGCACTTTGTAGTTCACAATAATGGCTATGAGCTCCTTCAACTGTGGCTCGCTCAATGACAAACACATTCCTCCCGTCTTCTCCTCGATCCCCTTCTCGGCCTCATCCTTATCAGAGGCAGTAGAGGATTACAGCGGGGAGTTGACACTGACTGGCAGTCAGACAGCTCCTGCAGACTCTTCTGTTCCCCACATAGCTCCCGGCCTGGGACAAGGATAAGCTGACAACCTGGGACGCAGCCAGATAGCCAGTGATGGGGGAGAGAGACGAAAGAAGAACGCTAGGAATTGAGGTGCCTTTCGTATTTTGGAGCCCAAATGAGGATTTCCATTTCCCGACCATTTGCTTTACCCTCACAGGTGTTAACTGGGAAAAGGTTACCAATTCAGTCACTTCACTGGTGCTTAATCGGGACTGGAGGCTCCTGACCCTCCGCTGCCAGGTGGGTGTGTGCGTGGGCACCAACAATGACCCGGGCGTGAGCCAGGAGGATATGCATCGAGAGAGAGAGAGAGAGAGCGAGAGAGAGAGAGAGCGAGAGAGATAATTCAATAACAGGAAAATAGGCCACTGATAGAAACAATCCCTTGAATACCAAAACCCACCCTTCACCCAAGTTGCTCTTGGCAAACGCTTGCTTTCCATTACTCTCCCGAGCTCCTAGTCGGTCCGTGGCCGGTCGTCGTCCCTGTCGCAGCGTCGGTTTGTGAATTTGGACTCGGGTCCCGCATGCGGCCCTGCGCGGATCGGCTGACGAGCTGCAACCCAGTGAGCCGCGATGTTGCCGGTCTGCCTGTGAGTCTGTGAGCCCGTCACGGTGTCAGGGAGGCTGTAGGTTCTTCTTTTACCACTCCTTGTTATATTATACTTTCACACATTTTCTCCAGTCACTTGCTATTACTGCTTGAGGAGACACTTTCATGTATCTGGATTGTGTCCTTTGCTGCCAGGGGAGGGGGGGGGGGGGGGGGGGGGGGGGGGGGACGACGACGTAATCTGAGATATAAATTACTCTAACGTTTCCCAAAGCCCTGAGCAAGACACGTATGGCAGTACATACCTAATAGGATTAATTTCCCTCTGGTGTTATGCGAGGTACAGCGGAGGCAACAGGAAAAAAAAGATCAATATCATCCTGTTCTTGCACTTTTTAAATAGATAAACCCACAGGGCGTATTTTGAAGAAAAAAGCAACCATGATTCACTTAATATTGCCGTGTTGAAATGATTGTACGTTTCTGTGTATCTCTGTCGCTGGAGTTGAATGTTTTGGTGTTGTGTTTTATTCTTGTGTGCGGCCGGGGGTCACGTGGTGAGCTTTCAACGCGGGTAAATTGCGTTCATTTGAGGTTTCCACAGGCCTGGTCCGCATCTCTGACAAAGTCCCCTAACTATCAAACGGCGGGGGAAGTAACACGCGCTGTGACGCCTCAGGAGCCACAAGCTGGTGCTGCGAAGAAGACGCACTTATTCGCACACGTCTTTCAGACAGACATTGGAAGCGGAGATGTTGCGCAGCTGTGTGCACGCACTCGATGGCGGGGTTCGCCCAGGGAAAATGCCTGTGGTGGGAGAAGACCGTTGAACCAATGGGAAATTACTAGGCATCCGCATCCGACCAAAATATCTCTGATTATACATGACTCAAACAAAAGGATTCTTACGGGAAGCTTTCAAACTTCCCAGATCTCAAATTGTAATGAAGGTGTACTTGGAGTGTCCGTTTATTTGGGATTATCATCCTTTTCATAGAATAGTATCTTTTAAACCCACATCCAAGTCTAATTTGTTGTAGATGGTCATTTTTAATGCAGTATTTCTGCCTTTTGATGGTCTGATTGTCTTTATGAAACAAGCTAGTTTATTCTAGTCGTTACACCTTTAAAGTCTTAATTTGTCCAAACCATTATAGTAGGTATATTATAAAAATTCTACCTCAATAATTGTTACTCATATTGGGCTTTTATTTCATTTTTGTAAGGACTAAGGACCTCACAGGTGAATTCATTTGTCTTTCTCTCAGTTGTTTCTGTCTTTGCCCGCTTCCTTTTAACATTTATTTTCAGTTGATCGCACTCCCCATAAATGTCACAGCGGTGGAAAACAAAATCAGACTTTGACGCATTCACTCCATTGTTTCATCGGTAATGTGTTCTTACAGTATTTCCCACGGCAATTGAACACGTGCTGCATTGAGACGCCTCCTGAGAGGGGCTGCTGTTACGCCTGCCTGTCAGGCGTGCGTGTTAACCGCCAACCTAAAAAAACCCGACAACAACCTCCCTGCCTCCCATCAAACCTTTCACCACCAATTAGCATCAAAACCAAAAAAAACGGCAGACATCTTCCTGGGAGGAAATCTGCTTCTCTCCCACTCCTCCTTTCACTCCAGTGCTTTGGTTTTTTTGTGTTTTTTTTTTGAGGCGAGCGAGTCAGCTCGGTTTAATGCGACGCAACGTTCGCTCAGCTAGAAACTTGCCCCCGCGCCACCTCCCTGCGCGGCGTCCTGAGACGGACAGCTGAGTGCATTTGCAACCCGACAGGACACGCTACCTAACTACTGCTGAGAGGGTCTGGGGGGGGGGGGTTGGCAGGCAGGCAGGCAGGCAGGCAGGCAGGCAGGCAGGCAGGCAGGCAGGCAGCGTAACCCTTTTAGGAGCCACTTCATGGATACCTTTTACACTTAAAGCAGGAGCACTGGGAGAGCGTTTGTGTGCGAGTGTGGGGACATTATGAGTAAGGGGCACGCAAGATTCATGTTGTTTTGCGACATCAGACTCTGAACAAAATGCATCTGTCCAACCTGTCAAAGCTGATTCATTCATTCCACACGTGTATTTCATAATATTCTTTTGGAATTGCAGTTTGGTGGGTTGTTGTCCGCATCCTCCTGACGGCAAACCAAAGAGCATAACATAAGTGTGGCTTCACCGGCTGACTCCTCCCTTTCGGAAAGGAGCTGTACAACTATACGAATACACATAAACTGCCTCCCGAACCTCACAGCTGTTGCAGGTCGCCGTCGCCAGTGACCACGAGGCAGGAGTTTGTTTTGCAGGTTGACAGTGCATTCGAGTTTTTGGGGACGTTTGCTCAATAAGGTTACTAAATAGCGTGAGTATCCACGCTAGCTAATGGCCACATCTTGATAGAGATAACTAACAGATGTCTAGAATACCAGAGACAAAAAGGATTGCAAAACACTGCTCCGTCGTCCCGCTCGGGAAAGACACTGCAGCCTGTGTGCGTCTGCTGTGAACGCTCGCTCTGGAAATGTAGTCAACAACAAGCATTTTGAAATGTGTGTGTGTGTGTGTTCAGCGTGACTATGTCTCACTTCCTGTCCTCTGACCACCAACAAGTTTAAGTTTATCGACGTGACCCTCGGGGTTATCCGTTTTTCTCTTGGAAGTGACCTTTTGTGGTGTCGCACCGACAACCGCTGTCGCAATAACCGCAACATTGCATTTCCTCACATCGACCAGTTCAAAGATTCACGTTGCAAAAGTGCTCTTTCAATTCCAGAATGACAACATAGAAACTCAAGTTCCCTCCCTCCCTCCCACAGACGGACCCGGGTCTGTTTTTTCTCAGAACCGCTTGCACAAGGCCGCTAAGAAGCTGCTGGATTTTCCGGTTTCCATTTGAACTTTCTGCAAAGGTTTTCTCTCCCGTGTGATTACCAAGAGCAACACATGATTAGTGTCCACCAATAGTAACGCAGCTCGGTCCTCTCCTGTCCGGCTTTGGAGAGGAGATTTATAGGGTTTATATGGTTGTTGTTTACTTGTAATCTCTTTTTCTGTCGGTAAGCCCCCGAGAGATGTAAAGAGAAGAGAAAAAAAAGGCTTTGCCCAGATGTGTAACAGTGTTCTTGGAAAAATACCTTTTGGCTTTGCTCAACAAATTGGTGAATTGACGTTAAACTGAGCCGTTTTTTTCAGTGAGAAAGACAAAACATAAAGCGGCAAACGGTTACGATATGGTGGTGTGTTTGGACGGAAATCTTCATGCAAGTAACAGAATATATAATATACGTTATATAACTTTTGTGACTCATGGTCCCCGTGTCTGATTCTCAACATCTGTGCATGACTCTGTGAGCTACCTGGCCAAAACATGTCTGTTGCCTCAGAGATCGGATGAACGGGACCAGATCATATGTTTGCAGTTCAGAGTACATCTGAATTCTAGGTAAGATTAAAAAAAAAAAAAGTGGACAAAAAAAGCCTGACGATGCCATTTGCCAATAATATCCCAGTGAGCAGCATTTAGCAATGAGGCCTTTCAACTCCCCATGGTCGTTTTTAAAGTTAATCCTTAATTTGCACTCAGCTCTGAAATGTACAACACCATCGAGGTAAATCGGCTTCTAACCAGCCGACCACTTCAAATCAAACGCTGACACATCACGTGCACTTCCCAAAAGGTTTCACGGCTCCTGTTCACGTGCAGAGCCCCCCGCTGGGTCTCCGACGAGGAATATAAAGTCTGCCTTCCTGGGGTTTCGCGGACGGCGGTTGGGAAATGATAATAATGTCAGCTGCGGGGCGAACAGTAACTCGGTGGGTGAATGGAAGGAGGGGCGGATGTTTTTGAAATGTTGTCATCTCTCGTGGTCGGCACCAAAACAGCCGGTTGGCTCTTGCGCTTTCCTCTCTCCTGCTGCTTCATTGGGCGGAATCACTCAATTATTGAACCGACGCTATGTGGCGCTTGTGGACGCGTGTCTGTGTGTGTGTGTGTGTGTGTGTGTTTTTTTTTTTTTTTAATGTGCTCAAGGTGGGTTGAAAGGAACTGCAGTAATTTCACAGAGTGAGAATGTTCCCCGCCCCACTCTGAGTCTTTTAATTATGTATAGACACTCGGGGCACACTCCATCCATTCCAAAATGGATTCAATTCATTATTTTCCTCAACATTCTACACACAACGACCCATGGTGACAAAGTGAAGATCACTATTGGTCGTTGTGTGTAGAATGTTGGGGAAAATAATGAATTGAATCCATTTTGGAATAAGGCTGTAACATAACCAAATGTGGAAAAAGTGAAGCGCTGTGAATACTTTCCGGATGCACTGTAGATGTCCCTGAATCCAGCGTGTGTGTGTGTGTGTGTGTGTTTGCAAATGGTTTTGTTTGGCAGCATTTCATTGGATTGAACTTCGCTACTCGACCTAAAGACAATCTTAATATTCATCATGTGAATTTTAAAGATATCTCAACAAATATCTACGCTTACCAGTTTAGATTCTGGGATATAGATGTCAGACGTATTTTGAATGTAACTGGCAACCGCAATCCCTGCGTGACATTGAGTGTTACGCAGGGATTACCCTCCAATAATGCAATCTCAGTACGACCTTGCATCCGTTGGTCGCCCCATGATGCCCATCGCTGTGACCAACACTCATCCTAACCAGCTGCTGGGCGATTGTAGAAGGGAAGAAAAGAATGTGATCCATATCTAAAAACTCAAAATACGGTATTTTTAGTTTTAAAAATAAAGTTTCTTGACCCAACACTCCTGAGCCATGGGTTCCCTTACTGCTGCAGTACTGCTCGGGGAGCATGGGGGGGGGTCTTACTATTTCTTCCCCGGATTTGCTTCCTTGTGGGCACTTTGTGGGGAAATAAAGAGTATCGCTGCTGAACTTTAATCCAAACTCGCGTTGGAGCCGGGGGGCAGCGGTGTTGTGCATCAGCAGTCTGATGAGTGTTGATCGTGTCACTCGCGCTGGCAGAGCCTGGCAGGGCGTGGCCACGCTGTGTCCACCGCTGTGACCCCTGTGACCCCTGTGACCTCGGTGACACGAGCCGTCGTAAGTCTTCTGTCGGAGTGACGAGGACAGCGGTCTGTGGCTGCTGCGACGTATCCCAAAGTCACAAGGACCAACGAACCCGACTTGCCACGTTTCTCTCTGTGTTATTTAAATGATGTTGCAGTATAGTAACACACACACACACACACACACACACACACATACACAACTCTAAATTACAAGGTTAACCAAAGATGACCAGACTTTATTTGGGTTAAGGGCAGTGCAGCATGTTTGACGTGAGCCATGGCCTGACAGGCACATATACAAAATACACACACACACGCGCGCGCACACCTGTCAGCTGGAGTCTGCTCAGTCCTCTTTCTTGTGGTATCTCTGTCCCTTTGTCCTCTGTCTCATTCATCAGACCTTGTAGCAGGATCCCAAGGGACAGCCGGTAGGGCAGTGTGAGCACCTGCACTTTGTGTGTCTGTGTGTGAGAGCACCTGCGCTGCCAGCAGGAGTCCTCCACTGCTGTGGTGCTCAGTGACGTATAGCTGGAGACTTTTTAAAGTCCGGCTGGGAACACAATTATAAGTGTTATTTTCTTAAAGTCACCCCCATTTAAGGTTTTTCTCCATCCGCCATTCAAAAACGACTTAAGTTCAGTCAACAAAGTAATTGCCAAAGAGATCCACACAATTTCAAAAGAAGAAGTGATTTTCCTGTTTTTAATTTGCCTCCAAACAAAGAAGCATTTTATTTTGCTCCGATTCAAAAAGAAAAGTGCATCTGCTTCTGACATTGTATTTCCACCCTTCACCAATGAACTGGGAGTTGACGGAGAGGGAAAAGCACTCGCACACGGCCTTCATTTTGTCGGAGAGTGAGGCCAAATGTTATGCGTGAAGGAGGTAGATGGGGTCACATGGACTCCAGCGCTTACAGCAGCAGCTCGTGTCTCGCCGCTGTAATGTGGCGACCGAGCCGCCCATTGTTCCTCCCGTCTGCCCCGCTGTTACGTTACTGCTGCAACAACTGTTCACTGCTCATTGTTTATCTGAAAAGATTTCAATGCGTTGTTCACAAGTGGATGGCTGTTTTGTTTTCTGTGTGTGTGTGTGCCTGATGCACAAAAGCTGGAAAATGTGCTTCAATGAAGGAGACACAATTGGCTCTGTGCAAAGATGCAACCGTAGTATTGTTTTCCAGCTGGTGCTCGAGTGTCCACAGACCGAGGGAAGAGGACTTGAACGATGATCAAAAGCAGTAATTACTATTCATGCGTGGGCAGCACACGTCTTTGGAACGTTTGGAATAATGTAAGTCGAAGAACGCTAGTTGTGTGCTCGCTGTGCCACTTTGAAGATGTGATTGTGTGTGAGTGTGCTGCCTGCAGTCTCCCCTCACAGCATGTTCCCCTCATCCAGATTCTCAGACGATGGAGTGTGTGTGTGTGTGCGTGTGTGTGTGTGTGTGAGTGATCAAAGCCGGGCTTCTCCTGCGTCTCGGGGCCCACTGCGCGAACGCTGGCCGAGCGAGGAACGCTGAGTAATTCCCGGGGGGGGGGGAGGAGCTTGTACTTTGATGTTCGGTGCTCTCTGTCAACCGCTCACACATGACTCCCCACACGCGTGTGCGCTCGGAGATAAATGCCGTTCGTACTTGCGGCCACGCAAAGGAGATGTGGAGGACTTCAGTTCTTTGTCGCTCAATGAGTTTTATGTACTCTTCCACTTCCTGAGTTGTGTGTGTGTGTGTGTGTGTGTGTGTGTGTGTGTGTTCTCCCTCCCTCACATCTTGGTTTTTAAGTTGTGATTTTTTCTTATGTGTTGCTTTCTTCTCAATACTGCAGCATTTTGGACCATTTGCTATCGAGTTGGCTTTAAATTGTGAAGTAACCCTGTAAAGTAACATGATCACATCATGTTGTTATTCTATAGAAGGTTTAATGACGGGAGGAGATGCTTAATTAAAGCCCCCAACTGTGGAGGCCCAATAGATAGGAAGCAAGTACTTGTAATATGAACATCTGCAGTAGTTATTTCTAGATCACTGTGTGCATTCTTCATAGATATGGGCTGGAGGGTCTTTTTTAAATCTTCTTTCATCTTCCTACAGCTCCGTGCTGTGTTGGTGTCTACTTGAGCCATCGAGGCTGTGTGTGAGCCTGCATAATCGTGTGAACTGAAGCAACTGATTTAAGCAGGGAATAAATAAAGATGTCGTAGAATAATTGTGACTGCACGTAGTGCCGCTAGTTGGTATTATAATCTTCTGTTATAATATAGCAGTTTTCACACCGTGACACTTGATTTACGACGCGTCGTTCACACACGTCGCTCGTCATGGGCGTTTTGCTCGCACATGGCTTTGGTATACCTCTCATGTAGGCTTGTGTTTAACTAACCTGCAGTATGTCTATTGTACGCAGCCAGTGAAGCTGGGCTGCACTCCAACAACGCTGCACTTTCCTCAACACTTATGACTCATTTCAAACAGCCACAGAAAACTGCTTGTTGGTTGCACATTTTGCAGATTAGCCAAGTTGAAGTCGGGTTCAGTGGAATTCCCTCCTGAGGACGGGTGCATTCTGTCCATTTCCTTCCCTCAAAAATAACTTCATGGGGCATCAAAAGGAAATGCGAGTTTATTAACCCAAATAAGCACACAAGGAAGCAGAAACAACAAATGTTGTGTGTGAAAAGGAACTGATAAGACCTGACGTGTGACGGCAAAAAAAAGGCTGTTGTGAAAAACGGCTCTTACTGCTCTGTGAGACACAGAGGGAACTGACTGCTGGGCTGCTGAGTAGGTGGAAAAACGTGTGTGTTTAAGAACTGCGTGCACATTTGCACCACTCTTTGCTATGTAACACAAATCTCCGTCCTTGTATTGATTAATGGAAATTAAAAGATGTATCTTCATCTAAGGGAGGCGGCTGTTGAGAGGAGGATTTTAAAGGAAAACTTCCAAATGCCAATTTGTATTTGAGTTACTCATCTTGTGTTGAGTTGGAATTCTTTCTTTTTCTTGCACGCCTCGAAAACGGAGACTCCAAAAACACAGTAAATCGATGATCGAAATGTTTTTAAAGCCATGGTATAAATAGAACCTTGATACGTTTTGTGGTTTTGGATACGTGCGTGTTTGTGTTGTTGGTTGTGCAAATGTTTCTAGCGTGGGCTTGTATGTGTGTGTGATTATTTATATGTGTATATAAGGAGGTTTTGCATGCGTGTGTGCATATCAATTTTTTCTCAACTTGGCACGAAGGTGTGTTGTAGTAACGGTGTCTGTCCCCAGGGCCACGGCGCCACATGTTCAACTGATGTGATGTTGTGTTGCCAAGGCGATGTTGAATGCCCGGCCCCGCCTCTTGACCTTGACACATCTTTATCGCTATGGTAACGGCCCCCACGGTTACTTGAAATGACAAGACCGTGTTGGTGAGGTGCACACAGAATTTCTCATCCGACATTTAGCATTTCCCACTCCTTCAGCCGGGAGGCATCAGCGCCCGTCACACGGCCCTCTGGAGCGGTTTGCTCGTAAGTGACTGAAGTTTTAAACCGGGTTTGGGTGTGATCCTCTCAGCATTGTTGCAGAGATTGCAGAGACACATTGTGCCAATTGTTTTTTTTTAATATTGGCCGTTTCTATCATGGACCCATTCATGAAACCGCATTGACTCTGTGTGCATTTCGTTGCATATCTTGCATCTTTACACAAACCATTTGAAGGTAGGATGAAAAATGAGGTAGCCAGACTATGACTCAAACAACTGGAAAAGCAACAGATTTAAGTAGAAACACTTGTTTCAGTACAGACCTTCTTTCCCTCGTAATAGCTCTCATTTAACTGGAGGCCTTCGGTCAGACGGAGACCTTGTCCTCACCACAGCCAGCCAAGTTCCTTAGAGACCTAATTGCCTTCAAATAACTGTTTTTTTCGTGATTTTTTTTTTTTAAGGATACATGCCTCAAACCATTGTCTGGATGTGGATAAACAAAGCGTGGTTGCCATGCCGATGGGGCATCAGTGTATAAATAGCATGGGTGTTTGTTAGGAGAGGAAAGGAAAAGAGAGAGGGGGAGGTGGGGGGGGGGGGGGGGGGGGGGGGGGGGGGGGGAGTGGTGGGAGGGGGTGGGAGGGGGACACCAGCCTTACACACGCTCCGTTGATCCGTCAGGCAAACCACGGAGTGCAACGAGACAAGTAACACACCCATACGTGCAGGTCTAGTATTTCTGATGTGGGACATATTTTGATTTTTCTCGGAAGTCGAAACTTCCTCGCTGACTTTAGAGAACTGAAAAGATCAAGAAGCTTCCACCGTGTCATAGATACGGAAAGTTTACTCTTTCCCCGTACACTGCTGTTCAGCACAACCGCAATTAAACCTGAAAGTAAATCATTTCGGGACAAATAACACTTGGCTGAAGGTTAAGCTGATGATTGTAATTGCACAGCAGGAGATTTGCTTATTATGCAGTGATAATTAAGCAAGCACAAGCAATAATCACAACAAAAAAAAAATGGCACAAAGGAGCCGGGGACTCTCTTAAAGCGCTCCGTGCGTCTCTGTGTGCGTCTGCTCGCAGGGAACGGTGACAGCGCCCGCGGACGGACGGACGGACGGACGGACGGACGGCGCAGGCATCCGCGGCGCTTCCCTCCCATTGTAGGGGAATTCCACACTTTGCGCCAGGAACCGCAACTCCGCCTGCTCCGCCCAAGCCGCTCTGCTCCCAGGTAGGATGGAGGTCTCGCCCGCGTGACCCGCTCGTTTCGAGAACAGACATCCACGTGATTGTTGGGATTTTCCCAGATCAATCGAAACGCCAATAGGAGGCGTGGTTTGTTTTCAGCAGTTCTTGGACAAGAAGCCAGGGGGATTATTCAATCCTAATGTTTCACTAAAGTAGTGTGGGTTTCTAAATGCTCCCCAATAATGCTCCTTTAATTCACGTTGCTGATGACATCATAGCCTGTGTTCTCTGGGCGATGTTTTTTGCCCGCTGTCTGCTATTGACTGGTCCGATGTGCTGATGGGTGTTTGTGGTTGTGTTGTTTCTGTGGCCTAAAGATGACAAACCCTTCTGGGCCTGTGTGAGCTCCTCCTCTCCTCCTCACCCTCGTTTCTTCCACTCAAATGTTTTGTCTTTGTGATTTGGATTCTTTACTTTCTTTTTTTTCGCCCGGATCTCCCTCATCTGTCCTCTCTCCCTCCCTGCTCGTCTCCATCTGAGCCGTCTCCATCTGAGCTGTCTCCCTCTGTCCTCCTTTCTGCATCCTCCTCCCCGTCTACATCTATTGAAGCTCCTCCGTCAGTCTTTTATCTCCAGCTCGCCAGCTGTGTGTGGAAGCGGCATTCTCTGCTAGGAGGGAGAGTAGTGTGAACAGTGGCGCTCACTGCGAACCGGGACGAAGCCAATCCCCCGTCTTCTGTCTCATTTCAAACCATCTCGGACTCCTCTAGTGTCTCCTTGTATCCTCTCCTTTGGTGTCCTCTCCTTTCCTCTGCCCTAACACTCTTTGGTGTATTTCAGGCCAGGGGAAGAGATTACACATCATCAAAACCAAAGCACAGACTGGATTTATGTTCCAATTTGAATTATACTACAATGAAGTGTAATTAGTTTAAAAAAAAAGGTAATTAAGCCCAAAGAGAAGTGTCTTCAGAGTCTCATTCTAGTAGCTGTTTACAAAACAGTTTTTTGTTTACAACCCTCCAGCAGTCTGCGGTTACATCTCACTCACCGACGGCATCAGTGGATTCTGCTCCGAGGTTCTTCGGCGAGCTCAGGGACTTATCCCACAAATATACAAAGATGTTTTGAAGTAGAGACTAATTAGTTTATTAAATTAACTTTGTACCAATTCAGAGAGGAGCAGCGAGGACGGGCGTAAAATGAAGACCATCTTCAAGAAAGTACAAAGGAGAGGTATACGTTGAGAAGAAAGAAATGCACACAAAAAAGAAGGTGATTATATAAAAAGCTGGAATATAAAGTGGTCTTACATATATAAATAACTTTTCTTTCTCACTCACAAGAACTCAACCTCTCGCTGCCTCTTCCCCTCCCGGTGTCCTCTCTCCTTTCTTCACCCATCACTCTTGCTGAATGGAAGTTGCACATCAACACTCCCTGGTACTTTCTGCCTCCCGTCTCTTTTGTAATTTCACTTTTGACAGTTGCCTTTCTTTGAGCAGAAAGCCTTAGAAACGCGCAGACGGAGCGCTGACGGCCTCGAAGCTCAAACAACGACCCCACGTGCAGCAAGTCGTTCCGATCAGCAGGTCGGGAAATGGCCGTCAATGGGGGGGAGCCGGGTCGGCTGTGCGTGGGTTTTGTGCACGTTGTGTGCATGTGAGCTCACGGCTCATAACGGGGTCACTTGTGACGACACAGCGTGGAAAAACAAAGTGGGAGAGGGATTCAAATTATTTAAAAAAAAAACTTTTTTTTTTTTTTAGCTGTTGCTTTGCTACTTTGTGTTGTTTTACCTCTCCGCTCTATTGTATTGTACTATACTTTGAAGAGATTATTATTTTGTTTTCTCATATAAGACTGAATTTACTGAAACCCACTCTGTTCGTTGGGCTCAATGCAGCTCACGGTAATCTCCAAGATGTCAAATTCCCAATTAACCCAGCAGTGCTCTCTTTGATAAAGCTTCACAGGAGCTTTCAGATGTCCAACAATACCGGCGCGTATCAGTCCTTAAGCAACGTCTCAATATAAGGTAAACTGAGTCGTTCCTCTACTTTGACATTAAACTGACGTTCACCAGTTATGGGGATTCAGCCACCTGCTAAATGTTACCATTAACACCAGTTAAATGTCAGATCTTTTGAACTTCAGCACTGAACAAATGGAGAGGTCCTCTCTTAGTGTGTGTGTGTGTGTAAGCATGGATTTCCCCGTCTCTATTTTCTTGTAAAAGCTGCTCTCTGCTTTATTTGGTCAATGGACAAACACACACATACAAACACCTGGGACAGCTTCCCGGGAACGAAGGAGAATTCCGTCATTCATTTCAATGATTCGTCCCATTGTCTCACTCCCAGTGCCTATCTCACTTTGACGTTTGTCTCGTCTTTACTTGTCTCGCCCTCCACCAACACGCTCTCCCGACACGCACGCACCGCGTGGCTGTCTGCTCACACTGAGCAATCAGTTAATTGCCGAGCCCAATGTCGCCAAGTTCGACAGGAGAGAGAAGGGATGAACGAGAAGACGATGGGAATGAAAGTGTGGAAATGAGACTGCCGATCGTGAGTGCACAGGAAAATCTCAGCGACTGTTTTAAAGCAGTACACTTGAACAAAATGAATTTGACTTGACTGTCTGCAGGGAAGGCCTGTTGGGAAGATCATGTGTTCCGTCTGTCCGCTGCTGATCTGGGAAAGCACGGACTCCTCGCCCTGATGTTGAGCACCAGATCGAGTGCAATGTTATGATCCATCTTCCACGTTAAGGAGCCGGGAGGGACAGCTGAGCGACATTTAACTCTTAATTTGTGAGTGAGCATCCTCGCTGCACAATTCCTCCTCCTCACGTTGGATCCATACACTGGTCAGATCCGTCATCCATGTGACCATCCAAAACCTGACCCACTGTAGCACAACGCTGTTTGCAGGGTGCTGAAACGGCACAATGGACATTCCGTCTCTCTCTACCACCCGGCCAAAATATTCCTCTTTCTGATCTGAAAACCACACAAGAAACATCTGTTTCAAGTACAAGAATTCATGCAGCAGCTTTTTTGTTTTTTATGTTCCGTATAACCTGCCGGCTGTCGAGCCTGACAATCGCACGGGGCGCCTAATGGCTTCCTAATCAGTGCGCACTTTACAGCAGGCATGTGCACCACAACATGCCGATTGCAGATGTGAGGGGAACGCCATGCAGAGCTGAGGGGCATCGACCGGTATTCAACCTGCAGCATGGAGAAACAAGTTTCTGTAGGTCATTGCTAACGAGGCGTGTGTGTGTGTGTGAGAAGTTGAGGGTACTTGCCTGCATTTTTATGGCGTGCACTGTATCTTTGTGAGAGTGACTCAATGGCTCAAAAGCTTTTTGAATTTGTGTTTGAGCGCCAGTTGAAGCGTGTGTTTTAGGAACATAAGAGATGCATGCACGTGTGTGTGTGTGCGCGCAAGTGTGCGCGAGTGTGTGCGCGAGTGTAATTCCGCTTTGTGTTGGTGCCATTATTCACATAAGCGTGCTTGTCTGCTTTCAATGTGATTAATCCAGTGTCCTCCCCAACTCCGACCCACGTTTGTTGCTCATCTCTTTGTTTGCTCTTGATTCCGTCTCGCTCGATAGCATTAAGCAATGAGTAATGATGACTGACATCATCTCTGGCTCGGCTGGTGGCGGCTGATTGGCCACAGCGATCTTATTGCATTAGATGTTATTCCTTCAGGGTATTCCGTGTCCTCCGCCCGCTTTGAGGAACATCCCTCATTGCCTCATGGATCAACGGATCGCTCTCGTGTGGCATTAGGTTTGGTATCACTGTATTCACGGCAGGAATTCACCAGTCGGTTGCAAGCAGGTCGTGAAGTCTGCTGATCCATGGATTGTATGTTAAAAGGTTACCGCACGGAAATGTCTTTGGCCGTGTGAGGAAACATTTAAAGGCTGGGAAAAAAGAGGTTGCGCTTTAGATTTAGCGAGCGATTTGAGAGGCCTTTTCTGCCCATCTCTCTTCCCCTCTCTCACTCTGCTCTCGGCCTTCTTCCTTTAACAGCAGTCACCTGCCACCTTTCCAAGTGAGGCAATATTATTATAGTAATGGATGCCCCCCCCCTCGCCTCCCACACTCCAACACCTCTCTTGCTCCCCTTTCACTACTCCGTACATTCTGTTCGGTGCATTAACGTGGCGATGGGGAGGCGCTCGCTCGCAGCACTTTGATGCAATCTCACCTCCAGTGTAAGTGCTCAAAGTGAGACGGAGCACTTGGAAGAGAGCGTAAGGGGGATCTGAAGGGGACGGAAGTGATCACATCACGGGGTGATAATTGGCTGCAGACGGCGCCGAGAAGTCATGCAAACGGCATCATTTACAGGTTCCCTGCGCAGTGTGTTGTCACAAATGGCTCCTTTCCTGTCTCCTTTCAACCACCTGTTTGGTCATGATAGTTTTCAAGGCTGCTGACACAAATTATCTATACGGGGAAATGGTTAATAAATAGCCTAGAAAGTCTTTAATTATTTGTACCGATAAAGTCACATTTGTAGAGCGACATCTAAAATGTTGAAATAGAAAATGCAGCACAGAAAGGCGGTACGTTTTCTCAAGCATTTAACGGATCGCGGGCCTCGATGTTCTGAAATCGTCAGGAGTTTTAGATGACAAACCGTTTTCCTGCAGGAGCGGATGAGCTCAGCAACGTTTTGCTCTTTTTAGTGAGATGAATGGCGATGGCCTTTTTGGGGGCCTAGAAAGTCCTTATGCTGAGACCTATAGATAGCTTATTGCTTTTACAACCGGGCGGGATGATGAAGTACCGTCCTTGTGACCACCCACTCTCTGTTTGCTCTTCATATCGCTCCGTGTGCTTCTCCGGCTCTCTGCACGGTTGCCCCTCTAATCTTCTTCACTTTCCCTCCCCTTCATCTTCATTTCTGCTTTTCTCCCTGTGGCGCGCTCCAATTCCTCGTGGCGACTTTGACACACCTTCCTCTCAGATCTCCTCTCCTCCCCGGCCGTTTATAGTTAGCAGCGTCGTGACATTAGCAGCCAATCCCTGTTATTTCTGTCAATTTCCTTTTCTTAGGTGGCTGGCACGGCTGAGCACACTAAGTGCTATTTGTAATTGGATGAAACCGTTGCTCCCACACTCTGTGATAACAACCTTGGGAAACCCAGCTCAAGGTGGCTCTACAGGAGGCAAAGAGACAAATGAGCTTACTAGAAATGCTGCATTTGTGGCGTTGGAGAAGGTGTAGATCCAGCATAACGCATAGAAGTACTTCCTATTTCTATGGTGTGCCTGTGGTACTCGTGTTTTCTTTTTCCTAAAGTAGCAGCGTTATTAGTCTCGCGCTGCACGACCCCATATCTGCACGGCTAGTTTTGCTTTTGGAGTCCGTCACGGCGTAGTTCTCGCACTGCACAGCGCTGCGTACAGCAGGCTTTCCTCCATCACTGCAGCACTGCTGATGGAGGCCACTCACAAGTATCACTACATACACTCTGCACTCCTGCTCTGGTTCCCAATCCTTTTATGTGTGTCGAGGTTTGAGCCAATAGCCCCTCGAGCCAATCAGAGTATTTCTTCACTTGGGGCAACGGATTTAAGTTGGGGGCTAATGCAGCGCCCTGTTCATACCTGAAGGGTGTAACGCCCTCTTGAAGGATTTCTATAAAAAACAGCCAGCAGAGATTATAAAACGCATGTTGTTTAAATGAATCACCACCACAGAAATGCCTCTTCCCATTAGAAGTATGTTTTCACTCGTTTTTTTTTTTTTTTTATATATATAAAAATGGTTTAACCGGTGACCTAGAACTGAAAGAGACACCTGTAAATACCTTGTATTTGTCTGAAGGAATATACATTACCATACAAGTACATTTAAGTGTTCCTTTATGTAAGACCAAAAGAAGCTGCAGGTCCTCACATTTGGAACAGTGTTTAAGTCTAGACCAGAGTGTAAATCTTACTGCCAAGAAAGAATTGTGCACGTTGCACCAGTAGTTCACTTACACTCAAGAAGAAAGACCTGCGTCGGTCCATCAATTATTTTCACAATGTGTACAATACAATGTCTTCATTGAACTGAATGGAGACCTTTCATAAACGCGAGTGACGCCATTAGAAAGGGAACATGAGAGGTCACCTAATAGTCGGTTGCCGTGCTCGCTCTAAGAGGTTCTGCGTGTCCATTGCACATTGTTTTAGAATAATTAAAACATTAGAACAAATGAGAGTGAGAGCATAACACGCCTTAGACTTGAACCATTAACTGTGCTAGCTGGTGATTTACGAGCTGTGGGAGGGAGGACCGCTCCCGTCTTGATGGTGAAATACCACGCAGGTTTCTCTCACCACGACTCCAGGAAGAAGGCTCCACTGCTCTACACAGTGTGTGTGTGTGCGTGCGTGTGAATACGTTTGACAGCAGGGATTATATAACACAGACGCCCGCTGCTGCTGCTGCTGCAAGTCACCGTGAATGACAGCAGGCTCATGGAAATCATTACCAATACAAACGTGCCGTAGCTGCACGCTCGCACTCGCCCCTGCAACCTCTCGCTCTCTCGCCTCTGCATGCGGCCCGTTTGACATGCAGCCTGATGAGCCGCATGTCGTATGTACGGTGTGTGTGTGTGTGTGTGTGTATATAGATATAGGGAAGAGTTTAGTGTGGGACAGTGCTTCCCACCCCGAGCGAATGCATGAACAAACGTGATGAGACGCTGAGCAGCGTGAAGGCAAACACAAACACAAAGGGACATACGGAGCCCACCTACACACACTGAGATCCATCTGTCTGTTTCCATGTTCAGGACTATTGATTTCTGTTGTCACGCACATACACACACACACACATACACACTCCTACTAGAGCAGCAGACATGGAGTTGCCAGCTCCATGAAAGCTGGTGTTTTTTTAACATCTCTAGTAGGTATGTGGCTGCGCCTGTGATCTTAACCTGTTATTATGTATAAAGACGTAACGCAGTCCGCGCCTCGCTGATCGAGCTGCTCCTTTTAATGTGCGTCCATGTCCTCTTGTCAATAGTGTTATAGCACTCAGACACCCGGGCACACTCGCACACCACAGAAAATGGAGTTCATGAGCGAGGATGACTTGCCATGTGAGGAGGACACACAGACACCAGTCTGGGTCCAGTTTAGACACTGATTCTATTCTAAAGGAAGTTTATGAATTATTAAAACGCCGGTTTCGTCCTCTGCTCTTCTCTCTCTCTCTTCTCTTCCTCTTTAGATTTTTCTCTTCCTCACAGATTCTTATCCCCTTCCTACCTACTTTATTGTCTTTTATTAGATAAGCGGTCAGATTGATTTGTGAACCAGTAGTTCAATGACTGAGTGTGTGTGTGTGTGTGTGTGTAATTTGAGTGATGTTGGTTAATCCAGTGTTGTCCTTGGGGAAAGATTTGACCCATTT
This sequence comes from Apeltes quadracus, assembly GCA_021346845.1. Lineage (NCBI taxonomy): Eukaryota > Metazoa > Chordata > Actinopteri > Perciformes > Gasterosteidae > Apeltes > Apeltes quadracus. The sequence continues at coordinate 7,771,946 of CM037926.1, read as the reverse complement.
TACAGCCTTCTATTACTGTGTCCAAACCCTCCTGTGCATTAAGACAGTCATTATTTACTATTGCGTTGTCCCAACTCATTTTTTAATGAGGGTCCACCGAGCTCTCCAAGAATGATTACGGAGATGTAAATAAAATCTTATGGTTAGATACAGTTCACTGGCAAACTGGCCAATGCAAAGAGTAAATAGCAGTGTGCAAATACCAAATCCTATTAAAAGGGTTGGTAACTTTTGTGTGGAGACGAAAATCAATTGCCACATGATCTTTTTAGTAGATAGTTGCATGTTCATGATGGAATTTCAGGTATTTCCAATAATGTGTCCAAAATGGCTGTGTCCCATTTGTGTTGTTCTTAATGGCGCTCCCCTTTTATGTGAGCTAAGCAGTCTGCTAATAAAGCATTTAATCTTGAATCAAAGTACAGGCAGACTGAGGAAGATAGAGAGGTGGTCATTTTTAGAACTGAGCGAATGATTAAATGATGACTGCGAAGCGCGCATGCTCCCCAAACCGACCAAACCAGATCACACAACTTAGCCCCAACTAATGATGACTGAGCAGCAACCAGACACCCGTAGAAACCAGCGGGGAGATATCTGCACGTATTTTTTGCCTCTCCCCTGTGGTTTATTACCCAGGGCTTCTCTCTCACAGCGGCTCTGCCCTCCGTCCACACCATCCGAACACGCAGACCTTCTGATAGGCGTTGCAGGTGGAGACGGATCGTTGCGCGTACGCGCTAAAAGTGCTCAGACGCTACAGATGTAGCGTCATTTCAACAGAATACCGCGGTGAGGTACATTGTGGCTCAGGATTATTAAAAGAAAAAGTTTTTCATTTTAGAATGTGGCTTTGAACAATTATAAACAGCGATGACTGGTGCGTTTTCTACACGCATGGATGTTGGCTTTCTATGTCTTGTTTTCTCCCCTCTCACTACTTCACTCTCTTCCCCCTGATGTTGCAGGCCAAAGACTCGTTCCCATAACCTCTTAAGACCTGTGTGTGTTTTTGAAAGGAGGTCCTAAATGAGAGACAGATTGAAGGCCATGCACTCCTCGCACACACACCCACTTGACTGTGCACCCGCACACATTTGCAGCACAGGCCTCAATGCACCGGCCCCGGGGACTTGGAGGGGGTGTAGGAACTATTTCCTGTTTGGGGCTAGGGAGAAAGGGGAAGTAGTGAGGATGAAATTAGGCCTGTAACGATAGTCAATAAATCAATTAATCGGACGATAACTTTTTAATGAGCTCAATAACTTTTCCGGCCGCGATACCTTCTATTTGCATGCTGGTTTGTTTTCCTCGTCTCTCTCTCGCGCTCTCGCTCCGTCGTTCGCGCGCGCTCTCTCGTAAGAGTGTATGGCTGCACTCTTGCACTCTCCTCCCGTCTGATGCCTGGGCGTGTCTAACAGTAAGTTCAGAGGGACAACGTTTGAAAATCGCCGCTGCAGGCTGCAGCCATACCCGTCTCCTCTCTCGCGCTCTCTCTCTCTCGCGTAGTTGAGAACAGAAATGTTCCCGATTCATCCGATCTGCTAACTTACTCCTTCGGGAGCAGGAAACCCAACCCCCCCGACCCCCCCAGACTGCGGTAAGAGTGTTAAGAGTCCGAACCACTTAACGTGTGCGAGCCAGTATGTCGCATTTGTGGCAAAACGGTGTCATCAAAAGAGCAGCAATTGAGAATGAGAACATACGTCACGATTTGGGAGGGGTCTGAGCCCGTCCGCTATTTTGGTCTACCACACTATCGGTTGCCAGGGGCAACGTTGTACGAGCGAGCAACACAGAGACGGACCTGGAAAGACATCGCGGAATTATTAATTATTAAGGGGCAGGGCGCTGTGCCGTGACGCTATCTCCTCATTCTCAATACAACCAACATGCAACTGCACTTAGTAACTGGCAGTTTGTTTTGCCTGTTTTCCCGTCTGAGCCTAATGATTAATATCTTTTAAGGGCAGTTTTGTTACAGAGACTTAATAGTCCATTTTATTTATTGTTTTGGTTGTTTGATTTTTATTCAAGTGTTAGTCCTATTCAAGTCCTTGCTAAGTACGCCAGACTACATTAGGCTATTCTTATGTTAATAAGTCCATTTTATTTAGGCCTATTGTTTTTAGTTGTCTTGCAGTTCCTGTGTCAAAAGAAAGTAAAGTTCATTGATCTTTGAAGGGTGTATTTGCATTATTATTCCATTATCATTTATCGTTTATCGCAATAACTTCTTCGTTAATTAATCGTCAAGCAAAATCTGTTATCGTTACAGGCCTAGATGAAATACAACGCAACAGTGGTGGCCTTCCTCTGTGCTCCACTAGGGCCCCCGGGTGTTGGCCAAAGTTTAGTTTTATTGGTCATCAATTGACCTTGTGCACAGCTGCCTCCTGTGAAGTAAGTCCTCCTGGGGCCTGTTTGAAAGGAAAGCTCGCAAATACACGTCTTTTGCAAATGATGCGATCTGCGCTCAGCCTGTTCCGAAGACGCTAAAAAACTTGGTCATTTCCTTCATACGTTGTTATACGCAGTGAGTACCGAGCATGTTATCACGGACAATTGTAAACGGTTCATACAAAGATCCTGGAGCCCCTGATTCATTTATTGTTGTAGCTCTCTGAAAAAACATGAATCTCAAGACAAAATACATCAACCACAAGTTTGTAAAAACCACATGAACACTCCTGCCTTAAGTTTTGTGTGGATGCACTTTGGCTCCGCTCTGTGCCTCATGCAAATATAAGTGAACTCTAAGTAAAACCGCAGCACAGCGTGTCGTCCTGCTCTCACTGGAACTCTGTGTTCTCTGAGGAAGCCCTCGTTTTACTTATCACTAAAAGCTTCTGATATTACTCGGCATGTCGTAAGCAAGACCACAAAAAAAGACCCAATAGTGTGCAATGGAGTGCTCAACAGATCTGTCCAGTTATCGTAGTAGTGTGTCTGATATGTAATGGAGTCTAATGATGGGAAACGATGGTCCCTGACCTGCATTTACATAGAAGCCGTCACTATGCAGCTGTTTATAACATGAAGACATTATGGGAAACTGTTCATTCGTATTTAAGATGACTGTCGCCTTATTGTGGTCCTGATTAAGTACATTGTTTGGTCTAATTTAGCCATTTTGCAGACTGCCGTCTTCATGTGTTTTTGGTAGGCTGATTAGTTACAGATCAGGAGCTGCACGGAGGGTGAATAATGAGGTCTGTTAATTGAAATCCTCTCACCGTTGACATTCAGTGTGGTGCCAGTGCTTGATATCTCGCTAACTTTCATCTGATATATGCAGTGAAAAGAATAAGTAACACTGGTTACCCTTAAAATAGACTGGAAAGCCACACTCTTCTTCTCCATAGCAACAGTTGTTGAGCTCCGACTTGTAATTGACAGAGTGGATTCTCACTGCTTGTTTAGTGTGTGTGTGTGTGTGTGTGTGTGTGTGTGTGTGTTGTGTGCACTGTACAGTATGTCCTTCTCTCAGTGTGACTGTTTGTGTTTGTTTGTTGTTTGTTTATGGATCTCCAATACGTTGTTTGTGTGGTTGACTTTTTGCTCTGGCTCTGTTGTTCTCACCTGTCCACCCCCCAGAAGACCTTGCCGCATAGGTAAGGTCACGAAGCCCCGTGTCCATATACAATTTGACATGCAATACATTTTCACAAAAAATGCTTTTGTGTTTTTTATCAGGGGGAATGAGATCATATTGGTCTCAATGCAAACCACAAAACATGCTGCGTATCCACAGCAATGGATTACCCTCATTTCCCCTGCTTTAATCTGTCATGTACATGGACCCAGGAACCTAGCTACTGTAAGCTATTTGTGAACACAAACAAACACAAAAGCGCACGCACAGACACACACAGTCAGTGCGTAGTGCCAGGCGTGGTGGGGGTTGCGGGTTGCATCTCTCCTGATGGCGGGAACCGCCCACACAACTGCCAGTTGTTATACAATGTGTATTGTGTAACGGCGGAGAGCAACAGCGCCCCCCCTGTGCATAAACGTGCAACACACGCAAACGCACACAGTCATTCAGGTGGTTAACACACACAAGAATGAACGCAATGTCCCTCACTAGGGTAATTTCTTTCAGCCGGCACTAGGTGAGACAACCTGGCCGCGGGTCACCAGGAGCAGTGATGGTCAACTTCAGTCACTGCCGTTTAGCAGTCGACAAGCTTCCAGTCAGCCCATCCAACAGCTCGGTCAGTCACCACACAGCTATTCAGTAACCAAACAATATTTGATCCCTATTACTGATCGACGTCACTAGCAAACCTTCTACCCGAGACTTAAATAAATAGTGTCCCTCTTAAATAGTGACTCGGAAGGTCAGGACACAAAAAGAATCGCTCAGTTTTGTAGAAATTCGTCATTCGTCATCCCCCTTCAAACAGAAGGGGGATGAGTTGAAGCACTGCTAGGCAAAGCTAGCTGCTATGCTACTTCCATCTCGACATGTGACCTTACCCTGCACAGGATACGGTCTGCAGAGGACCACCACTGTGTCCCGAATAGAGCGCGGTTTAGAAAACGTCCTGGCTAAAGGTCGGGACGTTGTTGGCACAGTCGTCCAATGATGAGGACAGCAGGAAGAGTCGCTAGCTTAACATGTTGTACCCGGTGGAATTATGCCTCCAAGATGATCACAACGGTGTAATTTTGTGTTTAAAATACAAATAACAGTAACAGTTACGCGTACCCGCTCCCTTTCTCCTTACACCTTCCCTCCTGTCTTTCTCCTTGCTCCCTTCCCTGCAGCTTTTAGACATTTTCTCTTCATTGCTTTAACTGCAATACATTTGTGTTGTGGCTCCCCACTGGGTTCTAGCCTTCAACACACACACACACACACACACACACACACACACACACACACACACACTGATTGGTAGCTCTCAGATTGACCCTTTGCTTTATCTCCGGCACTTTAAGACTGAATGACAGCCGCGTCAGCCTTATGATGGCACTGCAGTGTGTCTGTGTGCGTGGGAGAGCTTTATGGTGGGGATCACCTCACCCACCTTCATGCCGATCTAGAGGCCGTGACGGTTGGAGGTTGTGAAGGTGAAGGACAGTGAGAGTGGGGAGGGACAGATGGAGGAAGGGAGGGGGTAAAACATTGGGAAGAAGGATGAGCACTGCTAGGAAAGAGAGGACGAGGGGGGAGAAAGGGAGCGATAGGGAGGTATTTATGTTGAGAGGGAAAAGGAAAATTCGGACCTGATCTCAGACGTAGAAGCGAGTTAAATATGTTGAGTAATAGAGAATGACGTGTTGTTCTCACTGCATCATGAACTTTTCTGGTGAAGTCATCCATTATTGCCTTTACTAATCCTACAATGTGATGATTAAAGCAGTTAATACCATCTTTGATATATACAATATACAGTTTGAAATTTAGAGGTAGATGGAGCGAAAGGGCAGGAAGGAATGGACTGTTGGAAAGAATCACGTAGGTTGCAAGTGAAAGGGGATGGCTGCAGGAAGAGAACGACTGAAAGGAAATGGAAAGAAGGATATAAAAAAAAACTCATTTTAGAGGCCTTAATGTCATGTTGCTTTCGTGCAGTGAGAGCGATGCACTGTGTGGGTGTCTTTATGTTTATGAACTCCATCAAATATCACCAGTACCCTGATGAAGAGCACAGAATGTGCAAACAAACAAACACACACACACACACACACAAACCAAAAGCTCACACGCCTTAGTAATGATGCCATCCTCTCTGTCAACCACACAAACCAAAACTCGCACACTCAGAAACCAATATCCCTTCTTTCACAGCACCCACCAGACCTTCAGCATCACAGCGCAGATCAGAAGGCGTTGGCACTCAAAGCAAATGTGTATGTACATGGACACACGGACCAAATGATGACCAAATGTTTTTCCCAGCAGTTTGATTTATCTTAGTAAGAAAACAATAATAGTCTCGGTGTGAGGGAAAGATCCTTGAATTTAAAGCAGTTAAATTGACATTGTTTTTCCCAGTGTGACACCTCGAAAGACCTTCTGGTAGCTTCGCATTCTGAGGTACCGTGATGAAAAATACACAAACGCTAGCATCAAGTGTGTTATTGGTGGAATCTGTAGATGTGTATGGAGATGTTCATTCAGTGGACAGCTTGATGGGAGTTTGCTGCAGCCATGTGAGCCTGTGATGATACAAGCACTATAGTCCACAGTAATCAATGTATGACTTGATTCAAACTTGTAATCTTTTATACTGTTGAGAAGCGGAGCAGCCATGTTGCATGTTTTGAGGTTAAAGTTGGTCTGGTTCCACTTTCAGACCTGAAGACCTGAAAACGTTCGTTTTGGGGAGCCGTCAAAAAGTTTTGCTGCGGTTTGTCGTCACACGACTTTGTGGCTGAACTGCTCTGTGATGTCGAGTAGCGTCGAGCACATTTACTGTCAGCGGGATGTCAAACCACAGCGGGAAACGCATGCTCACCATCAACCAGGGGGAGTGTCTGTAAGCAAACGTGTGTGTGTGTGAGAACAGTTCCCATGTACATGTAGTGGGGCTATAAATAGACGTGGCTCAGTGTGTGGCTGCTGTTAAGAACCCACACTCTTAAAGGAATATGACGGCAATTATTGTGTGGTAGGTTTCAAGTGGGGTTTCTTTTGACGTTAAAGGGCCAGTGAGAAGGTTTAAACTGGTTCTATTGGTTTGTAGCAACTAAAGAGAACTATAGGTATCGCTTGAATGTTAGTATCACTCTGAGCCGCTCTTATCAACACTCAGGCCTTTAAAGTGACTAAATCGTTGCTTTTAAAAGATACAGCGGAGCGTAAACTGCCGTCTGATAATACAAAAGATTAAGTTTAATTCGTAAAACGTAGTTTAGTCCTCATTTTAGTGTCCATTCTGGTCCACTCGACAAACATGGCGGTACAAGGTGCCGGACACCATGCACGACGACCGTCTCCATGTCTAGAGATAAATCAACGTTTCTACCGTACCTTTCTGCGAAACCGTAAACATTCCTATTTTATGTTTTGTTGGTTCTACTTTCATTTTTCACACACTAACACACAGGTTGCATAAAATGATCTGCCGAGGACATTTAAACATCCTTTCTCCCTCGCGTCTTTCCCTGCGTGCTCGTAGCGAGGAGGAGGCTCTGCGTCAAACCTACTTGTTTCCGTCAAACGTTCCGAAGCACCGTGCGCGCCGACGCTCCGTCAGTTAACCAATTGAGCGTGGAACTGAGCTGCCTGTAAAACATCCTCCGAGTGCTCATCTGACAAGTGCACGGAGCGCACAATGGGCCACCCGCGAGTCAACTGGCTCTGAGGGGGCAGGAAGGTCAAATGAGGGAAAGGTGACATCGGAAATGGGAAGCGAGGGAGACGAGGGGGCCGTTCGGGGGAAGAGGGAATCGAATAAGAAGCGCTGCGGGGGGAGAAGTGAAGAGAGAGCAGGTTAACGAGGCGCGTAAGAATATTATTTCCCCAGACCGAGCAGCGGCAGTAACAGCCGCAGCAAGTAATGAGCCCGACTTCATCAGCCGTGCAGATTGATAGCGATAAAGCCACGTGAAGCGTCACATTTTCACGCCGACTCATCTTCTAAGAAGCGAGAGGAAATGCAGCCGCGTTTAGGCCGAGTGCAGTAAGAAGCGCTTCGTCAGTGGTCAGTAGAGGGCGGGTTCCTTTTAGTATCTTATGGGAAGAATACACGTGACCTAACATTGGCTTAAGCTTGTGGTTTTAATCCTTGATACAATAAAACGCATCTTTTTATCTATCATAATCTATTTTTGTTTCGGGAGTCCAGTCGGCTTGGTATCAAGTTGTATCAGTAGCCGCTTTGAAGTTTGCAGAAAAAGGGAAATGTGGAAAAAATTAGACAATCTGTTTTTCTTCCTCTGTCATAGTCTGCCTCCCTCTCTCCCTCCGTCTGTCTGTGGGAGCTTCTGGTGAATCATTACTTTAGTTCAGATGACTGTGTGTGTGTGTGTGTGTGTGTCCTACCGGTGTTGGTAGCGGCGTCTCAGGAGTGCTCCGTTAGCCTTTGAAGATCTTCAGATCGTCAGAGAGAGAGACACAAATTCCTTTCTTCTTATATCAAACTCTGTTCCTTTGTTTCTTCTTTTTGTGTCTCTTTATTTTATTCATTCTCTGTAATCATCCCACAGTCATCCTTTTTTTTATTTTTCTTGCCTTGCTTCCTTTTTCTAAATCTATCTTTGGATACTGTGTTCCCGTTCTGCAGTGGTGCAGTGTGTTTGAGTCTGGGTTTGACTACTCTTCATTATTGTCCCTTACGCTGTAGACAGAAGGCGATCTGGCCTAACGCCCACGTTACTAAATACTCATTGATAAAATATGATAAAACTCTGCAACCAACCACTCGGCCTTGCGTTTCCGCCTGCGCGCTTATTGAAAGAAAAAGAGAGCAACTCGCCTTAGGAGGACACATGACCTCGGAGCCCCTATTGTCTGAGGGCCGGTGTTGTGTCTCCTGTGTTCTGCCTCTCGGCCATATGAAGCTCGTCGGTGTGTGACATCGGTAAACCAATAGGGCACGTGGGAGAGATTGAGTAGGTTTCTCCTTACGAGTCAGTAAAAGTTGCCGTCTTCTGATTTGAGCTAGTCTGAGCCTTTCATGGAGAAGATGCAGACGCATATCTGCACATTACATTATCACCTGAACAACAATCGCTCGACTCGAATTCCAGTACACAGTTTGAATTACATAATTATTTCCATTGGATGCATTAATTAATTTTGTGTGCTACATATAAGCACCAATGTTCTTTTTTACCTACCTGTGATTGCGTATGTGTTTAGCAGTAAAATGTTTTAACAACATGCATCTGAACAAATAAAGCAAATTTTGAAAGGGAAGGATGACGGCAAAAAAACCAGAGCTTAATTAAGTATGTGGTTGCTGGGCAATGTGCTCACTGCCCTCCACCATAACAAGACCTCTCTCCATCAATCAGCCATAGAGTGCTCTGCTCCAGTAATGATGTCATCACACACACAAAGGTACACCCGGACACCATCGCAAGGTCAATAACACGGAGGAGGAGATAAGAGTGTATTGTGTGTGTGTGAGCACAACATCACGGATGTTTACTAAAAAGCAAAACTTTGACAACTTTCAACTTGATTTAAGTGATACTTGAGAATAAAAGGATGTCTGGCCTAAACTTGCATCCTCACGAGCAAACGGAAAGTGTATCTGAAGTGACACCGTCCTTTGCCTACAAACATGCATGGACACACTCACTAATTGCTTGAGGGTGACACACACACACACACACACACACACAAGTGCGCACACCTTGTCCGGGTCCAGCTGTGTCTCTGCCAGGCTGCAGGGCAGGAGGCCAGCACAGTGAGGTGACGAGAGTAGCAGGAACACTAACAGGCAAATCAGTAGCCAATTAAAAACGCTCAGCTGTGTGTGTGTGTGTGTGTGTGTGTGTGTGTGTGTGTGTGTGTCCGTCCGTGCGTGCGTCTGTGTGTAAGTGTCCTTGTTTAACTGCCAAGAATAGGGTTGGCACAGAAAGCACGCTTCCTATTCTCTCAGCATGCCCCCTTAACGCAGAAGCGTACACACCAACACACACACACACACACACACACACACACACACACACACACACACACACACACACACACACAGACACAAACGCACCCACGCAGTTTGGGATTTGTGTCTACCCATTGTTTTTATTTGGGACACATAAATACATGTCCTTTCTGTGTGTGTGTGTGAATGTGTGTGTGTGTGTGTGTGCGCGCCTTTATGTAAATGTGTGCACGTACGTGTTACAAAGCTCAGTAGTTGGTGTGTGTGTGTGCGCGTGTGTGTGTGTGTGTGAATAGGTGGAGCACCTCAGAAGCAACAGCTGTCTCCTTCAGCTACTTCATCCACTAATCACAAGGACTTGTTTAGTCTGTTGGTTATTTTCCTTCTCATCTTTTAGCCGATAATTAGTGTCGAACCCGATCGCACTCACTAAGCGGGGAGATTTTCTGAGATTTACAGGTTTCTTTCTGTCACCGCCGTCGATACAGGCCGCTCAAATTAAATCACGGTGAGGCGGGATGTGATCCATCCCTGACTTCTCCCCTGTGCCGTGTGTTGTCTCTGCGTCAGCCCGGAGGAACGTTCATTCCAATAGCCTGCTTCTCGTCTCGGGGAAAAGTTTGACAGGTGCTCACAATGGACTGACGAGGCGAGGACGGCTCTCAAGCGTCTGCATCATTGTTCTGCCTCTCCTCAGCCGCCTCTCTTGTTGCAGCGTCTCCCCGCCTGTCACTCGCAGCAGCTTCACGCTGGAGTAAGTGGTGTCGCATCGGGACAAGTCGGCCGAGTTCAGGAAGTACAAGAGAAAACAGTTTGAACCTGCAAATGCTGACCTTTTGGTCTTTGCTTTCTGGCTTGTTTCTTTCCTTACTTCCAACCGTGCATCATAAAATTGGGTATCAAATAATGTTCACGCAGCAAATGAGCGTGCAAAGGACACTGGCCTTTCCAGACATGTGTGCACCCGAGATAACATTCCTCCCTGCTGCGAGCACTTTGAGCCCTCAGAGGGCTGATCTCTCACTTGCGGTATGGCCGATATGTTGATGTACTCGTCTAGGAAAATGGGTCTGTGGTTGAGGGAAGGCATTTCCCTCGCATTACAGTGACAGTCAGTCGCTGCATTCTTCTGTCCCAGCCAACCAAAGAACAGCCGTGAGACGCTACGTCAGCTCTCCAACTATTCTGTCTACGTGCACGCGTGTTCTCGTGAGTTGTCAGTTCCCATCGATGACGAACGATTAGCTTGCGTGCCAGAGGACGGGTGGACGGGACATTTGTCCGCACACCTGCGGAATAGAAATCGAAAGCTGGAGGGCTTGGAGGTGTTCCCACAACTCTGGAAAGGTTTAAATAAAACAAAGCAGAAAAAAACAGAACGCAACAATGTTCATAAATACACACACTTTAGGCGTGCATTTAGTTTTTAACGTTGGATAAGCTTTTATCCAGCAGGACTCTGGGATTCATCTCTGTGTTTGAGTGAAGCCTTCGGAGGCCATTTGGAAGGAAAATCTGCTGCTGTTTGAACCTTTTGAACCCCAGCAACCATTTAACGACACACATGCATGTGAGTCTCTGTGAGAACAGACGACACCAGGAAAAGCACGTAAAATACTTTCATCCTCCTCTAGACAGGCGGCCCCCTCTACCAGCGCACCACCTTCCTGAGAGATGTTATTTGGACAGTTTAGTTATTATCAGTTAGACTCTCCGTAGGGTTCCCCCTCAGTCTCGGGTAATTTGTTAGAATCAACATTTTCAGGAAATGTGTTCAAACTTCATCTCCATCAGTTCCTCCCTTTGAATGAACCCCCCGTGTGTGTCATCTCCCATTACGGGTCAACACATTTGAACCTGACGTCTTCAAAGACTCGGCGACCGTCGTCATTCCTCTAAAGTTGGCTGAGCGTCTCTGTGCCGTTCGGCCCTCCCCTTTTCTCACTGACGCTTTCCGGCTCTCGTGCTCCCCGCTGTTTGCTCGCCGGTTGTGCCAGTGTTGTCCTCCCGGTGAGTTTGTATCTGCTTCTTCTCCGCCACCATCTGTCTCTCCCTCTTTCTCGCTCTCTTCCTTCCTATCCCCCCTCTCTCTTCCTCTGGGTCTGCTTTACCTCGCCTTTCTATTCTCTCCATCTGCCGCCCTTCCTGTCACCTCTGGACGTACTCTACCTTTTTTAATGCTCTTTTTAAACCTGCTGTTTCTCCCTCTTTGTCTCTCAGGCTCGTTTTGAAAGAGATTTTTCTTTTTTTGCACCATGACGGACTCCTTTTACCAGTCCGCTGATCCGTGGGCTCCGTGCACAATTATTTACTGTTTCTGCCTGACATACACACATTACAAATATATCTTCGGCGCACACAAAGCCCGCTGCTTCACAGAACACACTGGAGGCCTATCGATTTAAACATGTCTGCAGTCCTTCCGGTTTCTTTCCCTCGTATTTCACAGTACGCCTCACCGTCCCATCATCACCTCTCATTTCCACTGCAGCCCTCAATCCCCTGTAGAACAGAGTAAACCTGCATAAAGCGACAAGTGTGCGTGGAAAGAGATCCATCCCAGCGATGCGAATGTAACGCGCACACGGAACCAGCCACTTGCTCAAATTCCCCCCTTCTCTCTTCCTGTTGGCCGCAAAAACAAACTTTCCCACAGCTGGACAGCGACGCATGCGCACCCCGACCCGCCTGCCCCCTCGTCTTTAGACATGTGAGAAGTGGGTCAGTAAGATCCTCGACATCCCACAAACACACACACACACACACACACACACACTTCAGATGACATGCAGCAGGGAAAATGTCTTTCTGAACTTCCCCATCATAAACACTAATTAGTCCCACAGAGTGCCGGTGTGTGTGTGTGTGTGTGTGTGTGTGTGTGTGTGTCCACTTAAGTCAGCTTGTTGCACATTTGATTTTAAGATGCATTTGGAGTGTTTATGCGACGACCCGTATTGAAGCGAAACATTGAGAGTAACAAATTAAATTCACAGAGTGAAAAGCTGCACGGTGGCGAGGTTTTAAAGGGCTTAAGCGGGATCAGTAAACGGGAATAATGTGTGTGGATGACTAAGAGCCTGTAAAGAATATACACATAGTGGGTTTTCATTGGTCTTTCGCCCAACGTCCCAAAAACATTTTCCCATTTCCCACCATCGAAATCATCCCCGGTTTGTGTTTGCTCTACTGAAGGATAAGATAAGATCCGAGGCCGTTGCGATGTACTTGTGCCCGTTTCAGTGTTCTCATCTGCTACTCCATTTAAAACAAGATGTGACCAAATGTTAATGTGGTGAAACAAACCTCGTCCTGCAGACTTGCTGATGCGTCCAGCGCGGTCCAAACCAGCGCGTCCTACTGTGTGAATGCGACTCTGCTTTCCCTCATTTAGTGTCGACTTTTGTTGTTTTGCTTCCTCCACCAGAGACTGCCGAGTCCCTGAGTCCAACGCACTGCATTCTGGGATAGCCGGAAACCCTCTCCATGGGCTGTACCGCCTGCTGACAAACCAGCGGGGTCTAGAGGAGTTGTGTTGAATGAGGTGAGAGTTTTTTTGAATGAATTCAGTCAGCTGGTCCTGAGAAGAGATGGAGTCGCGTGTCACGTTTGCAGGTTGTGCTTCATGAGCGCGGGAATGGCGCTTCTGCTCTTCACTGCTGAATCCTAACGGACGAGCTGCTGACCATATTGCTGTTGCTCGTATACTTTAGTCTTATTTCAGAAGTTTGTTTTGTTTACTGCTGCGATTGTTGGCAGTTTTAAGGGCCGGCTTCGTGACGAGACCGCATTGCTGTTGTCTCTTTTGGAACACCAAATATCTAATTAATACACCAGTAAGCGAGGGCGGTCTTCCTGCAAGATTGAGAGCCCTACTTGCAGCGCTGCGAGTATGAAATACATCCTAAAGACGATGCCTAGACGAGGCCTTTGGAAGGGGAATGCACTGCACTTGTTGCTTTCTCTTAATTCATTCATGTGCATGCTAGTGATTACTAGTAAACCGCATGTTTGCTTTGTTCTCTGACTTGCTCACAGCACAAAGGCTGTCTACGTCTGAGTGAATATCGACTCCCGGAGGAGAGAAATTCCCTTTTTACTGTCTCTTGTTTCATCAGGCAGCAAGGTCGCGGGGTCGGCTGCAGAGTAGCACCTTAGCGGCTGCCGATTATCTTGCTCGGGGGCGTTTCTGCGGCGCAAAAATCCACAAGGTTAAGGATTTGAACTCCTTTCGTCTTAATGAATAGTCTCACCTTTGGGCATTCTTCCACCAAGGGGAATAAGAACAATAATCAATATGAACATTTAAGGAAAAATGTTCAAGTGCTTTCCTCTCTTACTGCCTTGTACATTTGGAGATGAGCGTTACTTTCCACTCGCCTCTCAACCTGAGGGATTCTCTGCGTGTCTGTTTACTGCTGTCGTGAGCAATTAAAAAAACAAAATGGACGCGCTCGACTTTAATAACGAGCACTAAACGACCTCCAGAAGGAGCGCGCACGCAGAGTGGAAGAACAATGTTTAACGTTAGCGGCAGGTTAAGTCCCAAAGCGGCACTGATCTGTCCAGCTAGGAGCTGCTAATTAAAAACTTGACATGACTGCACCGTGCAGGCACCCGGCGTCTTCGGTGCACATTTCTGAGATAAAGGCACCAGGAGTAAAGTCATGCCCACGGAAACACTGCTACTAACCATAGTACTACTAACCAACATTTCACAAAATGTGCCCTGCGTCTTTTTTGTGTGTGTGTGTGTGTGTGTGTAAGGCTGTGCTCCACTCCATCACGCTATCACCGTCTCGGAGTAGAAAGTGTGGTGGCTTGAGTGTGAGAGAGAGCGTTGGTGCTATTCTTGGCTGGTCGGGGAAGTCTTGGCTCCCTGGCGTATGGGAAAAGTGCTCTTGGCAACTCTTGAACCGAGGCATTCCTTTATGCTGTCCTCTGGAAACACTCGCACACGGAGACAGACACAAACTTGTTTTCAACACTCTGGTGGGGTTGGGGGGGCGGGGGGGGATATTGGCATCGACGCGGGTTGTCCGCTGAGGACTGAACCGTATAAACGGCACATTCTCAACCCAAACCTGCACGCTGACCAGGAAGCGAAGACGCAACCTTAAAATCCTACGGTTTACCTCGAGTGGACGCGACCCGCAACACCAAGAAAAAAGGGACTAAAGCGCAAATCAACAAGCTCCTTTGGTGTGTTCCGGTTGTCTTTTCATTCTCTTGGCATGCATGCTTACTCTCCATCTCTCTCTCTCTCTCTCTCTCTCTCTCACACTCACCAATGCACTGAACGGAGAAAGACTAAGTGCAGTCTCAAAAGAGTTATCTCTAGTAGTACCACATCATGCCCCGAGGCCCGAAGCCAGAGTTTCTCTCTCTCAAGGAGTGGGAGGTTATCTGCATGAGTTCTATCGGCTTTCATGTCTCTTTAGTCCTTGTCAATCTGTTTTCGCTCTCTCGCACTCCCTTTTGTCTCTCTCGCTGCAGTGCAACTACGAGGCGACATTACTTTCTCTCCGGTTTCTTGGTATTTCAGTCCGCTCTCCTTCTCCCTCTCCTTCTCCCTCTCCTTCTCCCTGTCCTTCACCTCCTCCCTCCTTCTCTCTTCGTCCTTCTCCTCTCCCTTATTGTCGTCGGTCGCTCCCTCCTTTGTTCCTCACACATTTTCTTCCCCAATTTCCCCACAAACAAGCAAAGTGTTGGTGGGCTTTTAAGGCAGTGTTTGTTGTTGAAATTGGGTCGGGGTCAAAGGGTTTGCACACACCCACCCTCAAGACAACTGTGTGTGTGTGTGTGTGTGTGTGTGTGTGTGTGTGTGTGTGTGTGTGCGCGTGTGCGGCAAGTACTCGCTTGTCTTTCCTCAGTTTGAAAAGGTCCACCCAGAGTATATCAGCCAGATGGAATTTCCTTTCGTGTGTGTGTGTGTGTGTGTGTGTGTGTGCATAAAATCTACTGAAAATAATGATGTTGAAAGAAGCCAAAGATCAGTAAGAGAAGTGAGATAAGCAATGAGAAGCGTGTGCAGGCACTTTACCCTCCACATGCAAACTGCTTTGCTGAGTTAGGAGGGACTGGAAGGGGGATGGTGAAGGACCAACATTGGCCTCAAGCAGTTAGTCAAACTGTTTTTGTAATCATTTTTCACAAATTGTTACAAAACGGTTTTAACTAGCACCTTTTTACATATACTTACATTTTCTTTTTTTAAAGTCTTAATTTGTATAGTGTTTATTTAAAATGCTTTAAATGCCAAATACATTTCCTCTTTAAAATGTATCTATAAGTATTCTTAGTTACACAAATCATTAGCACAAAATGCTTCTTTTATTATCTATTCATAAGAATATGATATTGTGAAACACATTGTTAAGAACATTTTATTATTTTCAATTATTAAGCGCAGACGCGCTCTGCCGAGCCCTAAATTGTACCATATTGTGAATTCAGAGGGCTTGTTCAGATGTAATAGTCCTCACAAATTACACTATTGATGAATCATGTGGTTTATCAACAAAGAGGGGCAAGTCAGAGTAATAATCCAGTAAGTGTTGTTGTGTGCAGCAAAGACTACATAAAGATGGCCGCCATCGCCATCTCTGGGTTCCAAAAGTGAACCAAAGCTGCTTGAAAATCCCCCCAATAACTGTAGATTATCACACTGAATTGATGAAATAACCTCTGGCTTGATTATTGCATCATTGATTTTTCTATTGATTATTTGTCTTGTGTAGTTGCATACGTAGCAAAGGACCATCCGTATTTTAAATTATCTGCCGAGTTGTCGCGACATCGAAAATCAACAAAATTGCCCATTGTGCCTGCAGCCATTCTCCGCCAGCGTGACGGCAATCAGCCCGGCTATTCAACATGATTACACGTGTTTTGATTGTGCAGGGCGAGCTGGCGTATCGTGTCAAAAGGCCACGCGGACACCTGTGGCGTGCGCCGCGACCCGTCTGGCCGTGGATTGCCCCCGCCCCGATAATGATGATAATTACCCGCTCGGTGCGGCGCGCAGGTCAGGGGCCCCGCGCGCCGCTGGATGTGCGTTTGTGTCGAGCCGAGGTCTTCTGCGTCCTCAACTACGTACTGCTGCCTGTCTGACGTGTGTAACCTTTTTATGTGTGGAACACGTTATTCACAGAGAAGGACGCAGGCCGACCCCCCCCACCCTCCCCCATCCGCACAATGCCCGCTGTGTGTGTGTGTGTGTGCGTGCATGCTGACAGGCGAATAGCGGAGCATTAGTCTACAGTTGTGTCCTTTTATTGCCATTTGTATGGACAGGCGGGCCGTGAAGGCAGTTTAGCACGCTCCTCGCTGCAGCCCGCGTAGGTCGCACGTCCCGGTCCTGTCAGCCCCCCCAACCCGACTCCAGCGGAGAGACAATCCCACGCGGGCCGTCTCACCGCGGGCCGCCCACGTCAAAATGCCCTGCCAGCACAAATGTGAGGTGTGATAAACGCTCAAGAGGTTTCGCTTTGAAATGCTATTGGGATATAATAAAAATAAATAAGACCGTTACTTAACGTAAAAGGTCATATCTGAATTTTATATTAAATAATGAAAATGACACTGTAATCACATGAAAATAATGTTTTTAATGTATTTTTTATATATTATTTATAATAATTGTATTACACACAATTTAAAAAGCTTGAACTTCCAGTTTGAGTTGGCTTTAAAAGACAAAATCACCAATGAAAAGCCAGATTATGTGGATGAAGCGGCGCGCTGAGGAGACTCGCGGGCTTTGCCCTCTTAAGTTCTCGTGGTAAAACGTCTCCTTGTTCTCGATCCCTCGAAGTGGCCAATGCAATTTCTTCATATTTAATTGTTGTATAGTGAGCAACACATGTGAGTGTCTGCTGGTTTAGGAGCTTTCAAAGGACACACATTCTCTGAGGAGGATTACACACTGGATTGTCTTTGATAGAACTCTTGTTGGGTGTTTATGTCTGAAATGTCTGCGGAGACACATGTCTGTGTGCGTGGGTGTTTGTAAATACGGGCATTGTACGTGTGTGAAAATGAAAGAGTGAGAGCGCATCGGTTCATGTTTGTGTGCGCTGCATGAATGCATATTTGTGTGTGTGTGTGTGTGTGTGTGTGTGTGTGTACTCGCTAGGATTATAGAGCAATAGAGGAGCTTAGTAGTGATTTGCCCATCCATTCCAGTCCCTCTCTAATCCTACACACAGATGCAGGCAGACTCCTGTGTGTGTGTGTGTGTGTGTGTGTGTGTGTGTGTGTGTGTGTGTGTGTGTGTGTGTGTGTGTGTGACAGGGATCTAATAGTGTGTGTGGATTAGTAGGTTTGTGAATGGGCTCTGGCTCTGCGTTGAAGTCGCGCACCACGCTGCCAGCAAACGGGCACAGAGCTCGTGAGAGAGACGGAGAAGGGCACAAAGGGAACGACATTTGTGCGCAGCACTCACAGGCCACCGTTGACACGTTTACACAACGATTACACAAGGTTATGAATGATGGATTATGGGGAAGGCGGGAAGGCGGCCTGGATGTGACGGAGGTGTGCAGTTCATCCAGCCTGCGTGGTTGGAGGTGTGCGAGCGTCAGACGGCTCTGCACCTGTCGTCTCTCTCGCCGCACACACAGAGTTGTGGATGGAGAGACGAGGGCAAACAAGACCAGACGGGGAGAGAGTGTGTGTGTGTGTGTGTGTGTGTGTGTGTTTCGCGGGGGCGACTGAGCGAGCGAGTCTGAGTGAGAGTCTGTGATATGTATATAGGTGCGAGTGTGTGTATATATAGAAGGTTTTCATCCGTTTCCTTAGTGACCGGCTCTGACTGAGACCGTAACATCGAGGAGGGAAAAGACCAGTCGAAATTTAACACAATTAATACTACTTTATTGATTCCGATCGAGTGGGCGCTGAAGCCATCCACATTTCTGGTTAATTGTGCCAGATGAAGGACACAAAATTCCAATTTGTTTTGGTTTGTTTCCGTTCCGTTGTATTCAGGTTCCAGCTGTGCAGTGATTTTTACATCCCGCTTATTATTACATCCTAAAGCCGTGAAGCACAGACGTGTATAACGAGGAGGCGATGGCCTCACAGACGTTTGTCGGCTCCGGGGGAAGACTGCATTTTGCTCAGTGGTTCTGTGGACATTACAGAGTTCTGATCAAGTGGTGGTACTCTCGACATTTAGCGACGGCCCGCTAAACAACCTCCACGGGTTCCTTCTCTCTCTCTCTCTCTCTCTCTCTCTCTCTCTCTGCAACTGTGTGTTGTTCTCCACCCTCGCTCTCTCTCTCTATCTTCACTTCATAGCCAATTGTAAACAAACCCACCGTGTGGTGTGGTTTTGTGTGAAAGTGCTGTGAGTGGTCCTAAGAGAAAAGTCTGTGTCTCTATGTCCTGCTTTTACATCTTTCTTTAGGCTACACATCAGATCATTTACTTTTTACTCTGCTTAACTAGCCTTTTCGAAATAAAATGTGATACTAGTGCGGAACGCGCTGATCACTATTTTCCAATCTCCTCATCCAGCTGAGCTTCCATCGGTACAATCTGTTAGTTTGTTCTTTGTGAAATCAAGCAGACAGGAAGACCGACCAACACAAACAGGATGTGTTTTGTGTGTATGTTTAGACCAATAGAGTCCAGTGGGAATCCCTTGTGTTGTGTGTGTGTGTGTGTGTGTGTGTGTGTGTGTGTGTGTCTTATGAGTGATTACTCTCCTGTTCCCTGTGCGTGCTACATCGCTTTGCATTGAGGAGCACGTTTCATCTATATTCATTTCCAAGTGTTCTTTTAAGTAGGTCAGCTAAATGCCGGTACTAGACTGCTGCATGCTGTCAGCGAGGGGGCCAGTTATGACATCTAGTGGTTGAAAGTGGGAAGTGCAGCCTTGTTGAATCTGAGCACAGTGTCTGTCAACAGAAGGTCCGAATAGATGTTGTAATAACCTTTATGTGCTAATCTGCATCGATAATACCCACAAGCCTGAAACCATTTGTCACCAGACTGAATTGTTTTTTTTTAACTATTGGTAGTTAGTTGATTAACAACTACAGAAAATGCCAACCAGTACGCTACTACTCTGGTTACAGCTTCCAAAACGTAAGGACTCAAACGTCGCTTATCATTTTTTTAATTATCTTTTTCATTTATCCACTTTTATTATGTATCTCCCCCACCCTCCCTCTCTAGTCCTCCTTTGCTGCTTGTAAGCGGTCTCTGGGCGGGAAGCCAGCTGGCGTGTGTGTGTTTTTTGAATGAATACCTGATGAAGTTGGCCGAGCAAACCGTGGGAGGGGCCGTGTGTGTGTGTGTGTGTGTGTGTGGGGCAGACGGTGTGAGAGCTCTGGCTCTCATTCAGCCCCTTGCATAACACACGTTGGAGCGCTGCAGGCGAGACTCCCTCCCCGTGGGCGTGTGCAAGTGTGTGGTACCGATTTTGTTTGTGTGTGTGATCACCTGAGCGCTGCGTATCAGTCGTAGAGAGGGAGCTTCCTGCCTCGCTCTTGAGATTGACTAGAGGGCTGTTGCGGTGTGTGTGTGTGTGTGTGTGTGTGTGTGTGTAGTGGGCGGGTGAAGGCCGTTGGGTGAGAAAGGCCGAAAGCAGATTGTAACAAAAGTAAAGTGAATCTGCTCCGGATTTTCCGACGAAGGGGGGAGAGAGAGAGAGAGACGGAGACTCCGGCTGCTTTACAAGGCGCCCTGCAGGAGAACGGGGGAGTTTAAGGAGACCAGGGATGAGATGGAGGGGGGGGGGTACAGAAGTGGGATACTCCTGCTGCCCTGGTAAGTACACTTTGCACAGTTTCTGCACTGTGCTCTGGAATGTGTGTGTGTGTGTGTGTGTGTATGTGTGTGTGTGTGTGTGTGTGTGTGTGTGTGTGTGTGTGAGTCCCCAAAGCTTGTCTCGTCGTATCAGTTTGTCGTCTATAAGTGTGCGTACTGCATCTGCCCGAGTTTTTCCTACAACCGTCGATGCTCATTTCTCGGGCGCTCGTGTTTCCTCCCCCCCCCCTCTCCCCCTTCCCCGCTTCTCTTCTCCTTCTCTCCCTCGTCTGTGTTTCTCCTCCCTTACGGGGGTTAGTGAGAGGTGAGAAAGTGCAAGTCATGCGACGCTGCTTAAGTGGTTCCCTTTTTTTTTTTTTTTTTTTTTTTTTTTTTTTACAAAAGAGACTCCCGGTTGTTTGCCTCCCTCCCACACACCCTCCCCTCCTGTGTCTCTTTCTTTACCACTCTCTCCCTCTCGCCTCCTCTAACACTCCGTCTGTCGATTGCAGATCCTCCATTACTCTCAATCTATCTGACCATATGTGTGTGTGTGTGTGTGTGTGTTGTTGTTGTTTGTGTTTAATCCCTAGCGGGCAGTGAGAGGGGGATAAAGTGGCCGCTTGTCAGAGTTCCCAGTCTGGCCCCCGTGCTGTTCACCAACGGTGCTGACACACAAACGCAAACACACAGCCGCACTAATGAAACTACACACGGCGAAAAACTACGCAGAGAGAAGTAGAGAGAGAGAAGCAAAAGCCTGCAGCACCTCAGCGTAGTTTCCAGCTGAACTATATTTAGCAGTGAGATGACACTTCACGTTGGACTCATCCCTCTGATCACGATCACGGTTGTGATTATGACTGGGCAATCACACCCACGCACACTTTGTCTAAAAGCTTTTGCGGACTGCGAGTGAAATCCATCAAATTGTGAAGTGAAATCCTTCATAAGCAAATGTTCTCTCTGTGTCGATGACTTGGAGTGTCATCTTTAGTGGGTTTAGTTTAGTGACACCTCAACAAAAAGCTGAAAGACAAACACTTCTATCTGGACAAAACTCCACTAATTAAACACAATGTTTAAGGGCCGCTAACACTTGAATAGGTTTATTAAACCTTTAATTGCTGCCAGCGATTACAGCTGGTTGCAGCCAAAACTAATAAAGAGGGTATAAGTTTGACGCTGAATTATTGAAATAGAATGTGTTCAGTTGTGTTTATTACGTTGTGATTCAATGATACGGTTGCTTCCATCTGAGGAGTGTTCTGTACAGCCGCTCGTGGGAAAATACAATACAATCCTTAAATGTGTGTAATGTTGAAAACAATTACACACCTTTTAGTGCAGCAACATTTCTTTTTTATATTTTACATTTATTGGCTGTTGAGTGAAGTTTGGGAAGGATGTCAGCGGCTTGGCAATGTACTGTACAACTATTAAACCCAATGGGTGTGTCTTTGTATGTCCGACAGTGCTGTAAACATTTAGTAATGGGGGTAAGTTACCATGGTAACGTTACTCCTGCTCCTACTGTTCCAGACCTGCTGCCATAAAGGCAAAGCACTCATTACAGTTTGAGGTACAGAACGCTTTATGTATACAGGTTAAATGCATCAACAAAAGGGGATATTTGAATCTGTATTCATTTAACATATTAAAATAACTATAACGAGGTTTTTTTTATACAGAATTGGTACATGAAAGGTCAGCTTCATTCTGTCTACCTCCAGGTGTGTATTATTAAAAAATGTGTGAGTATTCTACAATTCATGCAGTTGCGCGTGTGTGTGTGTGTGTGTGTGTGTGTGTGTGTGTGTGTGTGTGTGTGTGTGTGTGTGTGTGTGTGTGTGTGTGTGTGTGTGTGTGTGTGTGTGTGTGTGTGTGTGTGTGTGTGTGTGTGTGTGTGTGTGAGAAAGAAACCCGAGAACCTCCACTGTTTTGACCGTAGAAGGACAATAGTACAGCGCATGAGTGAATGATTCAGGGTACTGACTCACATCCACACAGACTTTGGTTTGGTGAATCATTGGGACGTGTGTGTGTGTGTGTGTGTGTGTGAGAGAGAGTGATCGAGCAAGAGAGAGAGACTGAAGCACATGGAGGACAGACGGCTGTGGTTACACGTCATCTGATATCACACACAAACTTTACACGTACACACACACACACACACAGATGCAAACTCGGCAAGATTCCTGTGACGGAGCTTTTCAGTGAGTTTGAGTGTCAGTTTTATTGAAGCAGTACTCTCTCTGCAGTGTAGCGCTGAGCTCGCCCCTCCTTATGTGTCTACCGTGCATCCCAGGCCTTTACCCACTCCATGCTCGCATGCTGCATTTCGCTATCCACACATCACATCCCTTTGTCGAGCCTCCTCGGACTCTTTCTTCAGGAGTTGTCGTCGTTGTTTTTGTTGGGGTGGGGTTGTGTTCACAGCGCCGTCACCTCCCTCCCTGCATGTTGGAAGGGTTTAAATGGAGGAGGGAGCGGAGTCTGATCTGAGGAGTTTACAGTGAGAGCGAGACTTTCTTTCTTTTCGTTCACAGCTCCTTCGCCCTCACTCTGCCCGCGGTCTCTTCTTATTGTGTCTCCCTCTTTAAATCTCTCACTAACACTGCAGGGAAGCTCTCCGATGAAGTTAGATTAAGTGTCCGACTCTGACCCTCAGCTCCTGCAGGGAAGTAGCTGAAGCTGCTCTCATCGATATTAACAATTGATTACTTGAGACAAACCCATAGATGTATAAATGAATACTACAACGTATTACTTTCATACAATAAACTGTTTCTTCTGCCCTCACATGGCTAAATATTGGTTAATGCAGGTGTGAGTTCCTCTTTTCGTACAATAAATGATTTACAGTTCTCCCTGTAAGACAAACCGCTCTGTCATGTAGTAGTGGTAGTAGTTTAATCCCCGTCTGCTGCAGCACCAATCCTGCTCATAGCAATCCGTACTCCTTGCACTGCACTGCATGAAACACCAGCTGTGTGATACAATGCATGTAATGTTTCTCCTGTAAACCTTTTCCACGCGCCGGAGCGAGCTGTCACATTGAGCGCGCCTCGCTCTGGAGATGAAAGCAGCCATAGATGGCAGCCGGAGCGGATCTGCTGCTGGATCTACACACTCTGTCAGCGTTTGATGTGACGGCTGATATGAAATGTCTCTGATCTCAGAGCTCCGAGACGCCGAATGTTCCCTCTCATCTCAAAAGTTTTAATGCAAGCAACAGCTCGTGGAATACGACTTTGGCTTGTCTTTCCGCCCGTGACACGGCAGCACGTCCAATGAGCCGCGGGAGGATAACGTGAATGCAAAGGGAGGCTTTGCTAATGGAGAATGGAGCTGAACGAAGGAGGGGGAGGTGGACGGGCTGAGGTCCAGGGGGACGGTGCAGTGCACATGGGTGCTAAAAGGTCACCCATCAACAGCACCTACGAGTCACGCCTGCTTGATTGAACAGATGGTGCTTTCCTGGGAAAATGTGTGTGCGTTTTCACTGCCATGGAACAAAATCTGCGTGTGTGTTCTGCTGTTGTTGCGTGTCAATTTGCGTAGAGGAAGAGAGACTTCCCAATTCAAAGGAATCTGCTTCAGATGTAAATGTGCCTTGTTCTACAGAACACACACACACACACTCACACACTCTCTTTCCGGTTGAGGCTTAGCAGCGGCACAGATCACATAGTATGAGACATCACTAGTACCAGAGGTCATGCGATGTGGTCTCCAATTATTCTTTGTGTTGTTACCAGACCGGCTACATGAATGGCCGCCCACAGATCATCGCTTTTTCCCAAATGCACAATAATAGATGCTTTGATCCAGTGTCCTTGTCCCTCCATCATTTTGTTCTTGGTGGCCTTTGGATGTCTTTTGAAGGAAGTGCACAATGTAACAGGCTGCGTTTCACATTTTAAAGGTGGTTGAAGAACGTTTCTGGCATTTTTGCTCATTTACTTATCGTGATAATGCTTGTGTATTTCTACACGTTTAATTCGGTTGCGTAAGACGCCCTCGACAATCTAACTCGCTCACTTTTAAGGAGACAAAAAGGTTTATCGTAGTTGCTGATGCTGCTCGCTGTCTCAGTTGGGGCCGTGTACGAGTGCACATACACACGTGTGTATTTATGTGTGAACTTGAGCCGTGTGTCCGAAAAAGAAAACGTGTGTCGGCATAATTGAATATACTGGTGTGTGTGTGTGTGCGCGCATGTCCATAAGTCTCCATTATTTATGAGATTCACACCAAGATTCTTCTGCACCAGGGGGCCCTTGCTAACAGATGGCACACACACACACACACACAAACACACACACACACACACACAGTCACACACTTTGAGTACAGCACATGCTTGTTATCAGATGTTCAAATACAGCAGGTGCTGGAAGCTCCTTGAAATAGTTTTGATTATTATTATATTAAGGGGCGTAATCTTTATTTACTCTTTTTATTTATTATTTTAGTGTTTATTTCATATTTCATTTCTTTTTCTCAGGCACTGTTGAAGGAATAAATCACAATCAACAACCGGTTGTCGCTGTTACAATGGCCTCTAAAGACACACGGCACGTTTTCCTTGTCGCCATCTTTCTTCCTTCTCAGTCATTGGTTGTCTTGCTAGATGTCTCGTTGCATCGAATCATTTTGTCATGGCCTCTTTTTTTTTTTTAATCCTTTTTAGATTTGATCCTTGGGTCCTAGTCTCGGCCAGTGTTTGCTGGATCATGTGTCTCTCTCCCAGAATGGAGAGTAAAAGCAACCTTACTCGCTGTGGGACGCAGTTTATTTCATTTTTTATTTAAAAATACAAATACCGCTGATGCTTTGAATTTTGGGGATTGTCATGATAAAGGACTGTGCTGTATTCAACTACCCGTTGGAGAAGCACACCTCGATCCTAACGTGTGTCCATCCCTCTCTTCTGCAGGATTGTGCTGGCTGTGGGCAGGCTTGCGTTTACAAGGAAATGATTCCGCATGAAGTGCGACGCACTCGGCCCCCGGTCGTCCTCGGCGACAGCTGCAGCAGGAGCGACGACGAGACACTCTCCGCCTCGAGCCACTAAAGAGCGCCGGACCAGACGGACCGCCCCCGGCCTCCCCTCTGACTCCCCCCATCAACCCCTTTCACCACCATCTTTAATCCTTCCTCACCTGCTCGGTACGGTCCGGATCTTCCTCTTCGTTATCGAGCGAAGCCCCGATAATCAACGTCCTCAATTGAACTGAATCGAGAGGAAAAGAGACTAAAGCAAAGCGAGACGAGGGAGCGATTTGAAAGTGACAAAAAAAAAAAGAGACTGTGAAGTGGAATAAAAAGCCAGCGACCCGAGAGAACAAAGAAGGTTAAGGAACAAAGGCGCGAGTACACTCTGTAGACGTAAAGCAAAGTCAGCATGAAGTCCAGCCACGAACGCAGCAATGAATGTCTGCCCCCAAAGAAGCGGGAGATCCCCTCGTGCACACTGCCCTCTGACCTCCGACCCCCGCCCGCCCCGCCCGCCAGCGACAGCCAGCGCACCGAGAACATGGCCTGGCTGGCCAGTGTGGCGGGCGGGAACGGGAGTGCCGGGGGCGGACACCGAAGCTCCAGTCAGTGTGACGGCTCGCAGAGTAAACCCCTCTTCCCCGCATCGGACTCCTCCTCCTCTTCGTCCTCCTCCTCCTCCTCCTCCTCCTCGCTGAGGCTGGTCTCGTCCCTTCCTACTGTGTACACGTCGCCGCTGTCGCTGTCCTCGGTCGGAGGGAGTGTGCATTACGCGCAGCTGCCTCCCAACTTGCAGTTCATAGCGCCGCCCTACGACCCGTACTCGGGCTACATCTCCCCTCAACTCCTCCCGCCTCCCCCCCCACCGCCCCCGCTCTCCTCCTCTTCGGCCGCGCAGAGACACTCTCTGGCGGAGGCGGCCTCGGCCCCTTCGCACGCCTCCAAGCAGCACGACCAGCAGAGGGCGTCCGCAGGGCGCACCTCCATGCCGCCGCCTTCCACGGACCACGCCCCTCACTATGTCCAAATGTCGACCTCCACGCGGACCGTGCCGTCCCCTCACTACCACCATGCGTTTGGCCATGGCATGTCCCACCTTGTGGTGCAGTGTGCGGACCGACCCGGCAGGAAAGAGGAGAGCGGCTCCAGGGAGCGAGAGCACCACAACGGCGAGCTGGAGAGGGGTCGGCGGTTCAGAGCCTCCCCCGAATCCGGCCTCTCGAAGCCAGGCGGCAAATCCCGAGACGGCGCTTCGTCTCTGTCCCCCTACGAGGCCCGGCAGCTGGTCGTGCATTCGGACTACCCCGCTCACGACCCCATGGAGCTGAGAACCTCCTTCATGCTGATGCCCAACAGCCACGGGGACCAGCGGCTGGCGCCGCCCACAGCCTGCCCTGAGAAAGCGGCGAGCTCCGGGCCCGCACACCCGGAGAAGGGCGGCCTCCTCCTGGGCAAGCCTGTCCATCGCACCCCCCCCTCGTCCTCCAGCACCACCTCCCCTTTCACCTTTCCAGCCCCGTTGAGCGTGAAAGCTGCCGTCGGCACCCTGTCGCCCCACACGGTCATCCAGACCACGCACAGCGCCACGGAGTCGCTGTCGATGGGGCTCCCCTCCGCCATCTACCCCCAGCCGTCGATCATCGGCTACATCGCGGGGGGCGGCGGGAGCCATCACGCGCCCATCGGCTACCACCCGGGCCTACAGCAACACTTACTCATTCCTGGCGGCCAGTCGGTGATCATCCCCGTCAGCGGGGGCGGAGTCACCACGTTGGAGCCGGTCACCTCTCGCGTCACGTCGTCGACCCGGGCCGCCGCAACCTTTCCCACCACGCTCCCACACACGTACGTCGCGGGTGCCGCCGCCAAAGGGGGGGCCGTGGAGCCTCCCGGTCCCTCGTACCTCCAGGCCGCTTCGGGGGTGGCGGTCCGAGCCCATCTTCACCTCCCCGCCGCTCCCGCGCACTCATCCGCTGCGGAGGCGCCGCCCTCCCTCCCGCCGTACTTCATCAAGGGCTCCATCATCCAGCTGGCCGACGGGGAGCTGAAACCCGTGGAGGACCTGAAGACGGAGGACTTCATCCAGAGCGCCGAGATCAGCAGCGAGCTGAAGATCGACTCGTCCACGGTGGAGCGCATCGAAGGGAGCCACACCTCGCCCGACTTCGCCGCGGTGCAGTTTTCTGTCGGCGAGCACCGGGCGCAGGTGAGAAGCACGAATAATTGGCAGAGAGCGCCGAGCTAATCGGGCCAGTGGTGGTTTGCGTCTGTGCTCCCTTATTCATGACTTGGTGACAGTGAATCTCACACAACTCTGCTATTCCTTTTGTAGTCTGAGCGAGTTGCACTGCGACGCAGCAAACGTGTTGTGATTATGAGCTTCACATACTCAGTCAAGGCGCACTGCACTGATGCAGTATTGTGCTTCTGCTGCTACATGTAGTAGCCTCCTTTCGAGGGTTACACAGGTCTTGTCCGATCCCCCAGTAATCTCAGTAAGCCTCGACGTATCTTTCCATCTCCTGTGTCTGTTTTTTTTTTTTTTTTGTCTCTCTGTCTTTGAAGGTGTCCAGTTGGCCCGTTAATCTGTCTCCTCCGTCCAGGCTCGTCCACCCACACAGCACATATCTAACCTCTTTGATACCGTATCCCACGGAAGCTGACAATCTTTCACAAATCGTTTTTTTTTTCCTTCCTGAGAAGTGGCAGCAGCTTCAAAATGATACCGAATACAGAAGGGAAAACATTTCCTGTCGTGACTTCCGTGACTGATCTTACTCTCGCATCGCTCGTGATGTTGTTCTCTCTCACATTCGCTTCCTCCCTTCTCCTCTTGTTCGACACTCCCTCCCTCTGTAAACTCTTCTCTTCATCTGCCTCTCGGTGACTCCCTCCCCTCCCACCTTCTCACTCTCTCTGCTGCGTTTCAGATCTTCCTCCGCTGCGTCCTCTTTCTCCTCAAGTGCATTCCTTCCCTCTCTCTGCCCATCGTGTCTCAAAGCCTCCTGTGTTTCTATCGGTCATCCCTTCACACTTATACGCATACGTACTGATGATGATGCACAGCTAATCAGTGCTGAAGCTACACAACGCAGACACAAGACCTGAACACGTTCTGTCCTCCTCATTGCTTCTGTGTAAAGGGACGGCTAGAAAAATGTTGCATCAACAACATCCAGCTGTGCCTCTTAACGAACCAATCATCGCCAATCATTACTAGTCATAATCGTCCTGCTGATCTTAAGGACAGCTCGTCCCAGTTGGTATTTCATTCAGCTAGATTTAGACAAAACTAAAGCCCCTGTGGTTTTCAACAAAACACCATCCTTTTACTCTTGTTTTTCAAAACAAGTGATAGTTGGTTGATTGTTACTTTCCAAATCCGTACAGCCCGTCTGGGCTGGGATTGCTTGTTTGTAGCTTATTCTGTATAAAGTAAGTACGTTCAGAGCTTTTTCATTGCGGTGTCTCTGCGTTGATGTTCCTGCAGGTGAGCGTGGAGGTCCTGGTGGAGTATCCCTTCTTTGTCTTCGGCCAAGGCTGGTCTTCGTGCTGCCCGGACCGGACCTCCCAGCTCCTGGAGCTGCCCTGCACCAAACTCTCCGTGGGCGACGTCTGTATTTCGCTCACCCTCAAGAACCTGAGGAACGGATCGCTGAAGAAGACGCCGCCGGTGGAGCCGCACGCCGCCGCCGCCTCCGTCCCGGCCTCGGGTCACCTCAGACCCCCCAGAGGGGCCTCAGACGCTTCCCATGGCTCCCGGCACAGCCAGCGGGAGAACGGCATCGGCCAGCGGGGGAAGGGCGGGGACGGGAGTGCCGGTGCCGCCGGTGCGGTCAACGGGGATCTGGCGTTTGGGGAGAGAGGTCAGGGCGGCAGCAGAAGGCCATCAAGAGTCCGGAAGCGGAGGTGGTCCGCTCCGGAAGGGCGAAAAGTAGACCGATCGGAGGGGGAGCCGCCCCTCACGCTGCCCAAACCTTCCTTCATCCCTCACGAGGTGAAGGTCAGCATCGAGGGAAGGTCGAATATTGGCAAGTGAAGGCTAGCAGCACTGTTAAATAACCATTGGGACGTGGGGGAAAAAAACAGGATTCCACAAAAAAAAAACACATGAATGCCCACATTAATGTTTTATTTGTCCTGGTTTAAAAGGTTTGTTTTCTGTTTTTATTTTTCTATTTTGAATACTGTACTGTAGAGGCAAATTTACCCTACATGGTATCACCTTACGTTAAGTCCATATAGTTATACAAATATATATATATATATATATATATATATAATATATATGTGGATTTGATATCACGCAAGCAATCAATGGCGTGTTGGTGGTTTTCATGGTGAGGGGTTTGTGAGGCTGTGTGGCACACAGGGCCGGCTATACATTACCCATAATGTAGATTTTCAAATTAAGTATGCACGCGGTTTACCTCCCTCGTGCGCTGCCAGGGAGGTGAAAAACACTTTGCGTCAGGTGATCCAGAGCATGAAGGATTCTCTAAATCCCGAGACACACCCACCTCCTCCCCAACCGTTCTGTCTCTTGACAACAAATAAAACAGGCGCCGCTCACGGTGTCATCAGTGTGTTCCGGACCTGACCGGTGATGTCATCAGGCGGTGCCAGTGTGCCACACAACAAGAGGGGGGGAACAACACGTTTGCTCTGTTCAGTGTGATGACAGTGGAGCCTTTGCTTTCATCGTGAGCGTTTTCTTTTCCCCCCCGTTCGTTTTCGTTTTTTCATGAACCCTTCGTCTTCTATCTTACCAGATGGTTATTTGCAATGATTGTCAAAAACCTTAATCAGGGGTCATTTAGTCCCAGACGGAACCTCAGTGAGTCGATGTCAATGTGTAGATGTGAGATAGCCGAACCTAATGCATACAAGCGCAAACACACTGGGTTGGAGAACTTCACTCTGAGAAATGTGCTTAGAGGAAGACTGCATACGATCCTCATTGTTTTCCTGATGAATGACTTTATATTTCTTTACGGAGAAAGGCTGCGCGAGAGGAATCGGCTCTGAGAGGGTCAGGATGTTTCAAAGCACTTAACAGACCCGTCACACTCGCCATACATCCGACAACTTTTGTGCTGTCGCTTTTATTTACGCAGTACTGTATGTTTTTAGATTATTTTTTCTTTCTTTTTTTTTAAGACGGGGGTCGAAAGTAGCAACAGCACTTTGTAATGGTGGAGCTTTTTTGAAAAGTGAAGGGGTGGTTCGGTAACGTGGCAGCGCACGGGAGGACTGTGACGGATCTGTTTCATGGGGTCACGGTTAGAGGAACTTCGATGGTGACAGACGGAACGACGGATGACGGTTTTCAGCTGGTGGACTTTGAGTAAGTTGAACGCTTTGGAACGTGTTTTGAAAGTTTGGGATCCGGTCGAAAGGATCAACCTGGAAAAGGCTGTAGAAATATCCCGAAAAGGTGGCATATATTTGTACTGTGTGTGTGTGTGTGTGTGTGTGTGTGTGTGTGTGTGTGTGATGATGCAGGTCTGTGCCTGTCTGCACACACACACACGGAACCACAAAACAGTACAGACCATCCCTCTGACTAAATTACCTGATATAAGTTCTGTATTTAGACGATTGCAGATGATTTGAAGACACTAGTTGACATCGGATTAACACACACACACACACACACACACCGCTCACAGCACAGAGTGC
This sequence comes from Apeltes quadracus, assembly GCA_021346845.1. NCBI lineage: Eukaryota > Metazoa > Chordata > Actinopteri > Perciformes > Gasterosteidae > Apeltes > Apeltes quadracus. The sequence continues at coordinate 7,740,936 of CM037926.1, read as the reverse complement.
TCGGCGGTGAGTTTGTGTCGGCGCGTGTGAACGTGTATGATTGTGTATATACTGTGTATAGGAACAGTTGATACTCATTTGATATAAAGTCGATGCTATATGTCCAGGGTTTGTACTTTGAGTCGTACTTAATAGAATCTTTGCAATTTGCACACGGGGAGGAGACAGGAGACAGGAGACAAAGACGAGTCCTCGACCACGCGACACACTGGAGGAGACCAGGGTTGTTGTTCCTCAACAGGCACTTGAAACGTTGTAGAGGAAAAGTTTCTACAGCTACGCAGATATGGTCAAATTTCATTTGAGTTTTTATAAACATAACCATAGCTGTAAAAACCGAATTATTAACACGTGCCTGCCTACTGAATTTAAAATATATGCCATGTAGTTTATCCGAAGGAAACTTTTTTTTTTTCTCCACTTTACCTGCTGTTGAAACCAGGGTTCAGCGGCTCGCATCCAGTTTGAACGCAGATCAGCTGGAACCACATTTTCTTTGTGAGATGCAGCAGTCGGCTCAACGGATACGCCCGCACGGTCGGCCTGCAACTTTCGCTCGCTTTTGTCCGAGGTTCAACAGCTCAAATTCTGTCCTTTTTTAAAGGTGTGCACCGACGCATGATCCTTCCACTGCATGTAAAGTCGTCTGGTCTTCATCATCTGTCTTCTAACATCAGGGGAACTGAACTGCAGAGATGCTTTCGTTTTTAAATCTACCGGTGAGGGCAGATAAACGTGAAGCCGTCTCTCATACCAAGGTGTTCACATGCCCCCGATGGTGAAGGCCCATCTGTTGAGCTTTCTACCCATTCTCTGCATTTTAGGTGCGAAAATATCCAGGCTTAGCTGTGCAGGGCAGCGCTTCATGTGGCGGGAGTTGGGCCGGGTGACGGAGGGATGGATGTGATGGATGGCGGGTAAAAGAGTAGACCCCAAATGAGATTTGAAAATGCTTTATTTTTTTATAATAAACAGGGTTTCTCACATCAACAACACCACAGTAGTACATCTTCATTTCTTCCTTTTTCTTATTGAAACATCATGAGCGTTACTAGTGCAAATAGGTGCATGTGTGCATGTTTTGCAATCCGGGGGTGGCTGTGTCTTTAAATGTATATTCGTGTCACACATACATGTTTTTTTTTTTATGTCCAACAACCTTTTCCACAATACGACATCAACACCATCAACACTTCAAATGTCTGGCTGGAAACGTTGTTAGCCAAAGCTTAAGTGATGCCAATCTTAGTTTGGTTACTTTAGAAAGCAATAGTACGACAGTATTCACTCTCCTTGTACACGCGGGGAATGCACACACACACACACACACACACACAAACAGTCATTCCACTCATCCTCTGCAACACAATTACATCACAGTAAAGGTTTCGCATTGCAAACATAACACCCGTACACAGAAAACACAATCATGCCAGGAACTAGAAAATGCACATAAAAGCTAATCTACCTGAACACACCTCGCTTCAATCAGCACCTCTCCCCTCATCATGAAGCACATTTTTAAAAAAGTGCAGTTGCAACGGCAGTTGCTAGTTTTTCAGGGAAGTGTCTCATATATGCAGTATCCGACCCCCCACAACCTCCCGGAGGTTCCGGCGCGCGACGACCTCGTTTAACTCCGTTTCAGGTACCCGGTCGCAGCAGGCCGGCCAAAGCAATCCATTAACCCTCGACAACCGTTAGCTACCTTTCCGGCTCCCTTCCGAGCGTCACCTTTTTGATACCGGTGTCCTTTCCCCCCCCCCCCCCCGCCGGCTCACAAAGAGCCCGGTGTCGATGCTTCACGGGGGCCGCGTGCTTTTAGTAATAAACGCTGAGACAAAGGCCGCTCCGCGTCAACGGCGCGGGAGGGGTTTATTGTAGTTTTCATTTTGTTTAAAATAAATCCCCCAAATCGAAACCACAATGTGCAATACTTCCGTTCGTTCCCCCGCGCCACTCTTTGCTGTGCCAAGCACGCGTCTAAACGTCCTGCTCCAGTGTCGGGTGTGTGCGTCACATCTGTAGACGAGGGAAACGAACCAGATGGAGCCCGACCTCTCTGTCCCTTTTGTCCCAGCGGCCTTCCTGATTTTAAGTGTTTGTGAGAGATTGTGTCGTGTGTGTGTGTGTGTGTGTGTGTGTGTGCGTGTGTGCTTGTGTACACTTGGTGTTGAAATATGTCCCGAGCTGGTCTGTGTGCGTGCGTGCGTGACAAAATGTAACAAAAAAAGAAAGAAAGAAAGAAAGGAAAGCTCACTGCTTAGTGGGGACCACTAAGAGATGCACATGTAAGTAGATGATATTGATATTGATGATGATATTTCAGCACTTTGTAATCCTCAGTGTCTCAGACTGATACCTCCCCTGGGGGGCGGGAGGAGGGCAGGGGGGGGCGACATTCATTTACACCGGACAGCGAGGGAGAGAAGGAACAAAGGGGCTGAATGAGGATTTAAAAAGAGCGAGTTGGCTCAGTTCAAGTTTCGCCGTGACGTTCTGCTCCGTCCCTCCCCGGCGCGTTCTTGGGTCCAACGGGCCGAGGTGTTCGGTGGCCCCTTGGTTCTTCTCCACGGGGGGGGGAACCTTTTTTCCTTTGTGTTGTGCTCGCGCGTCAGGATGGGATGTGCGAGAAGTCGGTGCGCACAAACCTCTGCGTTATTTTCTTTTGGTGCAGAAGCTTTTTCTGTGTTTTCGGTCTCCTTGTAGCACTCAATATAATGTCAGGGGACTGAAAACGATTCAGAGAATGTGTCATTGTTGAGTTTATATGACAAGCTTCCTCACTTGAGGAACACTGCTAATGTCTTCTTTTTTTTTTTTAATTGGCTTCTTGCACAGTTTTACAAATAAAATGAATGTTGATGTGTGAGCTTTGACTTTTTTCGATCAGAAAAATAAGGCATGTTTGTACTTTCCTTTTGCATAAAGGGTGTGTTTTGGCCGTTTGTTGTGTTTTAAAGCGAACAGGATTCAATCAGGATTCATTTTTTGTCAAATTGTTTTTTTTTGTATGACGTCTTGTCAATGTCCATAGCGCTGGATAACCAACTCAGGCAGAAAGGAAAAAAAATATAGAGGCCCACTTAACAGTTTCACCCCAATCAATTTACATCACGGGCTGTTATAAAAATATGTAAATGTTTTGCATATTATTTGATATGATTAACAAATGTCATTATTGACAATTAACTATATGAATTATTATTATGACATTGTGTGTGTTACGCTGGAGATGGCTCGGGTTAGTTTTGGCTCTGCCCCTCTGCGCAAGGCGTCACTTTCCACAGGGGACAGGCTGTACGGTTCGTGACCTCTGACCCTGCCCACTGCCGCGGAGGGGTGAGAGGGCGAGTTGAGCCCCTCTGAACACTCAGCGCTGAGGCTGGCCTCCGGTCCATTCTAACCTGTGACACCAAAACACTGAACGGAAGCGCTTCGGGCCGTGCGATGGAAGCAGAGAAGTGGACATCGGCGGCACAGACCTGCTCGTTCCCAGCCAACGTGTCTGTCCTACGATGTCTCACCAACCCCTTTCCTCTACAGCCATGGAGAAACTGTCGGTGTATGTATTTTGACATCTGTACAAATGCACCACTTTGAAAAAAGAAAATGAAACCTTGACATATCTGGAATAAATGCGCAAGTTGTGTTTTTATTTGAATACCAACACTGAATACCTACCCACACACGACACAAGCTTTAGGAGACAATGACTCCCTCTAGTGCACAATTTGCTGTACAACAAATCCACTTGATGCCACGATTTGAAGATTTAATTCATTAGTTTATGCACTATATCATTTGTTAAGAGTCTATATTATATATAAAGTCACTGACTTTTTATGATTAGTTTGTCCATAATAAATCATTAAAGAATATAACTTCTGGCTCAAGCCAATTGACAAATTAGAAAACAATGATGCAACATATACTTCATACTTTTGTTAATAATACATTTTATTTCTATAGCGTTATTGGTAGGGCTCAAAGACACTGCATTAAATTCCTCATATTAAAAGAAAGCTATGCTCACACATTATTAATTAGTGCAAAATGGAGTCTGTTGTCTGTTTTAGGGACCTTGGAGTTATAAGCTGGGAAATCTTCAACACGTTGCTGCTGTATTCTTTGCATTAAGTATTCAGTACAATAAAGACTATTCTGTATTCTTTTTTTTTGTTAACATTAAACCAAAAATCTTCAAAGACAGCTAGAGCAGAAGGACGATCTGAAGGGCAGCCGAGCGTTTCTCTGAGCAAAGGGACCAGTGACCAGTGTCTAAATCAGGGGTTGGCAACCCGAAATGTTGAAAGAGCCATAATGGACCAAAAAAACAAATATGTCTGGAGCCGCAAAAAAATAAAAGCCTTATAGAAGCCTTATATTGAAGGCAACACATGCTGTATGTATCTATAGTAACTATATTAGCCTACTATCGAAAAGACTAACTACAAATACATAATGAGCCTTCATGATTAAATGTTTATTTTTCCTGCAGTACATCCTGTAGAGAATGACGCACCACGTGACTACTCTGTTGTGCGATGCCGCCTCAAGTTTAACTTCATTACAATATTAATGAATTATGTTTCATTGCTTTGATGAAAGTAAAGAAATGAAATCAACTTTATTCTCGCTACAGAGCAAACATTCAGGCAATCCTTCCACATTGGCAATGAATGCAAATGATTCGGTCCAAGAAACGTTGAATCCTCTGTTCTCCTCAGTTATTTTTCTCTTTCTCCCTTTGGGATCCAGGGCCCATCACACAGCCGCCGGTTTGTTTACAACAGCCACCTGCCTGGCATCCCGCCTTACAGATATAAACGTGTGTCGCAGGCTATGACGTAAATCTTCGTTGACAGAAATGTTGAAATTTAATATTTATTCTACACATTTTTACAGCATTGAAAAACGTTAATAATGTTTGTTTTGCTACAGAAACCATATTAAAACAAAAAATATATTTCTCTCCCCCATCTTTTTCCATTTTCAAACATTTTTGAAAAACCTTTAGGGAGCCACTAGAGCGGCGCTAAAGAGCCGCATGCGGCTCTAGAGCGACCCCTGAGTCAGGCATTCCTGAAGCACGTACACAAGCCGATTACATTTCAATAATCATACTTAATACTCAGTTTGTATAAATAATTGGACAAAACAGCTCCATCAACAAAGTATACGAGGTAACTACGCTCACAGGTTAGGTGGCAGATGTAAAATGTATATAAAATGTAGATTTTACGTTTGATCATTTTCAATATCCCCAAATCATCTTTTTTTTCAAATGACGTCTCCCACCGAAAGGAAGTCAACCATGTACGAATGGTCCAAAGTTTAAGTCGGTTGTCATACATACATAGGGTTAAAAAAGCAGCAACATGTTTTGGCTTGTGGCTTTCGTCAGGGTCATCGACCTATAGATAGAAACTTCACCTTGTTTTCCACAAATGCTGACATCCTTTAAATCAAACAAATAAGCATTTTCTTGTCCAGCAAAAAAATCACACTGATGGTTTTCTAATCATTTTGGTTTATTTCCACCAACTTCTATCTTTGCAATGACAATAAAACTGTCTGAAGTGCTTCTTTTCCCATCCGTACTGTATATTAGAATTTACCTTGAACAGTGTTTTAACTTTGTCGTCTCTTTGCACGGCTTTTCCCTGAAGTTCCTTGCGTAAAGTTCAGGAACAGTAGAGGCTGCGTGACGCTATCGCTTGGAAATGTCAGGCACACTGGGATCAATGAAGAAGACTTAAACGTGACTGTTTTATGTGCAAATAGGTCACATGTTTCTGATGCATACATTCAGGAGCATTTGCAATCTTCCTTGCACAACCAAAAACACATGCACACACTTAATTATAGTGTGTTGTTTGAAATTCACAGAAGGATCAGCACCGCTGAGGAGGAAAGGTGCTGCCTGCGTCATGGTTTCTCCAGTGACGTCTCTGGATCCAGTTCAGCAGGATGGCGTCCCAGAAGGATCTCAGCACAAGTATGAGCCTCCTCCTGCTCAGCGTGTTTACATGCGATTTATCTTGGCTGTCGTCCTTTTTTAATTACCAACTGTACATTTACAATATTCAAGAGTTTTACACCTCTGTCCCACCATTGTTACCATAACACACGGACAATGTATGCTCCTCAATCGGTGTGTGTGTGTGTGTGTGTGTGTGTGTGTGTGTGTCCTACACACTGAACATTTGGCTGGACTGTTGTGTGACCCGAATGAAGGTGGTCCTCCTGCCCAGCTCCTTGAGCTTGGCGGCGCCCACGTAGGTGCAGGTGGAGCGGAGGCCTCCCAACACGTCACGGACGGTGTTCTCCACGTCTCCTCTGTAAGGAACCTCCACGGTCCTTCCCTCAGACGCCCTGAGAGCAGCGCACAGCAGGTAGGAGCGCAGGTGTTTAGGTCAAAACAACAATTTGAAAAGTTCTACACCGGGGGATGCTTGCACATCGATCGCTGTCAAACCGACTCCTCCGTCCCTCACCTGTACTCGGCAACACCGCCCACGTATTTCTTCATGGCCGTGTCGGAGCTCATGCCGTAGAAGAGCTTGTATTTCTTGCCGTTCTTCTCGGTGACCTCCCCGGTGCACTGGTCGTGGCCCGCCAGCATCCCCCCCATCATTACAAAGTCAGCGCCTGCACCTGGGGAGAGAAGGCGGGTGGTTCAAGTCGCTCGACGGCACAGTCGTGTGAACAATGATGTGGTTGATTCCTCGTGAGAAGAACACGAGTGGTGGGGGCTGAATATTTACCGAAGGCCTTAGCCACGTCTCCGGGGCAACTACAGCCTCCGTCCTGGACAGAGGAGAGAGAATCGAACTCGTGTCACGTTGTTATTCTACCAGCCTCAGAGGGCCGAGGACGTCCTCTAGTGGCTGCTATCGTTTTAACATTCCAACTATTGTTGTATTTGGAAGTAAAATTCGAAAGCGCAAGAGGCTGTGACATAAAAGCAACCTGTTTTGTAATTGTGCATGGATCAATCCGAGTTATTATATATATTTGAGATGACTGTTATTACCCAGTTTTGATCTACCGGTCCTAGTTTGTTCCCATTCCATCTTGTACACTGACAGGCATTTCAGTAACTTGCCGGGGCTTTTTTTCTATTTAAAAAGCTAAATTACTAAACTATTTTGCTGTACTTTTATTTACATTTCCTCTAAACTGAATCACATTTTGCTGCTCAGTCCCTTTGCTCCACTGTGTGAAGGAGGCGTTCTGCTCAACCTGGACTCACGTGAGTTACACTTTTGTTGCACTGAGCTCCGTTTGGCGCAGAGAAGGAAAGACACCAGTGTCCTTAATATATGTACAGTATACTTTACCAAATACTACTTTGGCTTTCGGCTGACATTCGTTGACCTTTGACGTGAGACTTACCGAGATGATGTGTCCTTTGAGCCCGTGGGCGGAGTCTGCACACTCAATCACCGCACTGAGTTGTGGGTAGCCCACTCCCGTCTTGATCCTTGTGGTGCACACGGACCCTGCGATGCACAGTCCACAGAGCGGCCATTAGGGAAGGCCCTTCGTCGTGTCCCCGTCATCTTTACCGCATGTTCGGCTTGATTTTTCACGGGCTCCAACTAAAAAAACGGCCCCTTCTTGGGTTTTGTTTGTGAGGTGTGTCCATTTTTCCGTGTTGTTTTAGCGTTAAAGCACTACTCTGCCCTACGTGCACTCGGGCCGTCATACCCGACCCACCTGGTCCGATCCCCACTTTGATGATGTCAGCACCGGCGAGGATGAGCTCCTCCACCATCTCCCCTGTCACCACGTTGCCGGCCTGCAAAGGCCAGACGACGTTAGCCCCCCCGACACACAGCCTCACGACGCGAGGCATGGAGGAACGGCCCCGTCAGACCCTGCGGAGCATCCCTCTTACCATGATGGTGTGCTTGGGGAACTTCCCCCTGACCGTCTTGACATATTCCACAAAGTACTCGGAGTAACCGTTGGCCACATCCAGGCAGATGTACTGAAGGGCCGGGACGGCGTCCAAAATGGCGCACAGCCTCTCCAGATCTGCAGCGGCGCTCCCTGAGCTGACGGCCATGTGCTGGGGAGAGATCGACACTTACCAGGAACCATCGACATAAAGGAACCACAGCACAGACCAGCAGGATTACCTCTAGGCATTCTGGATGAGCAGCAGCAAAGTGTGTCCAGTCCTCTGTGGAGTAGTGTTTGTGGATGGCTGTGAAGAGAGTGTGCTGCAGGGAAAACACAAACGTTATCTGCATTCACTTTAGCCGTAATGCAAGCTTCAACAACGTGTCTTCATGATGTTAAATACGAGGACATTGTCTGTCATCCACCCCGCTGCCTGAACTCACTCTGCTGAGCACCTGGGCCATCTCAAAGGTCCCCGTGGTGTCCATGTTGGCAGCGATGATGGGGATGCCGGTGTACGTCTGCTTGGAGTTGCGGAACGTGAAGGTCCTCTGAAGGTCCACCTGAGGGGGGACGAGACGTGAGTCCCTCTGGAGGCCTGCTCATCACTGCCGACCGTATGCAGCAGATCACGTTTTCTCTCTTGTGTTGAATAAGTGACGGGGCAGATTCTCTTGAAAGTGAGCCAGAGGCTTGATCACTGAACTTCTTACAAGTTCTGAGGCAGCAGATTCCACCATGTTTAGCATTAACCAGTGTATCTTATTGCTATCACAGAAGTCATTTATAGAAAGTATATTGTGTTAGACTTAAATATTATTATAAAATATTCGCCAGGGAAGGTTTGATAGATTCTTAGGAAAATTTTCATAAAAGAAAACCCAAGTGATTAAAACCACTAATAATTAAAGGTGTTGTTGTGCTGAGAAGCTTTGTTGAGTATTGGCAAGACATTTATTATGCAATACTGTGGAAATGGGCTCACAGGGCCCTTAACAGTGCAATTATGTTCAGAGCCACAACGAAATGTGGCAATAACTCACAATGGCAGCAGAAACAGGAAAGGGGGGAGAGGGGGTATGGATGAGAAGGGAGGACATCATTTTCATCTTTCTACAGTAAATTGATACAGGCCTCCTGTTTTAATGCAGCATACTGACTCGGCAAGCCTATCTCTCGATTCGCCAGTGAAAAGTGACATCCTTAGGTTTTATCCAAGGCCGTTTGTAATCCCTGGATTTATCTGATTTTACTGTTTATAAAATCTTTATGGTCTTTGCCTTTAATCACAGATCACCCTAATTTTGATTTTAAACTAAAAGATTGTGATAGGATAATTCATTATCTTTTCTAGAGAGTAGTTTTGGGGTCTGAATCCCAATACACCTTTCTAAGCTGATGCAGATGTGCAGCGGAACAATTTGAAGGCCTTAAATAGAGTTGCTGCCATCTTTACTTATCAGCATGCAGCAGGTGCCTTCGCTAACAGCAGTGGTGCGAGGATTCATGTCACCATCCGCAAAAGACTTGATTGTCCAGATTGAGAGCCGCATTCACCGCTGGGTTTACGGTCCGTTCCACCGCGTGAATCTGGTCTCTGTGGTTTTCGTCGTGAACCCTCCCTTTCCTCCAAACAACCTGGCTGCAGCATACCAACATGCTGCAATGCAATCATACTTTGTGGACTCTTGACACTTGAAATTATGTGAAATTCAGAAAAGAGATGATATATTCAACAGATGTGACAAAATGTCAGATTGGTCCCTCCTGCTCTCCGTCTTCATCAGTGCGAGCTTGGGTGCTGGGTATCCTCAGTGCTGTTGTCTTACAATGCTATCCTGGAACCTCTAAGGCATATGCAATGTGCTCCGTAACACAGTGCTATTTATAAATCCTATTTATAAAGACTCCCGGCTCTCATGTTATCAGAAGCCAACTCCCGCCCTCCTCCACCATCCACCCCAGATCTAGTGGCACCGCACCAGTCCCGCGATCTTGGGTCGGTACCAGTCCCAGATCTAGTGACAGGCAGCAGCACATATCAAACGACAACGAGAGGAATGTGCTGGTTATATAAGTGTGAAATCCAGTCCGATTACTAATCATAATATATAATATTATATATGTAATATATTATATATATATAAATCTTAAATCTTTAGTTGGTTCTGTTGCTCATTGACAGTTGTTGTTGTTGTTTACCCTTGTCGGCTTTGTTTCCTGTCACCTTTAAGAAGGTCACTCTGCTGTTACATGTGCACCTACTGGCTTACATGAGACAACAATGACACTCACGCAAGTTGAAATAAAGCGAGCGTGCACTGTGCAGCTTTAGTGAGGCATTCTTTCAACCCTAAGCTGTTACTTTTTGTCCGTCCTGTTGATGCTCTGTAAATAAAAATGTGAATTTGATCATGAATATTAAACAGGGTTAGAAGGCTCAGAAATACTGGCCCCACTACTCCACGAACCTCCTTGTACGGATACTCAACATGTCTCCATTGCCATTGATTACACTCCTCCTGAGAAGTAAGCCTGTCTCATGGCTCATTGACCTGTAGCTGTGATAATATAATTATCCGAGGAAAACCAATGAACTGCACCAACCTCCGAGCGACTCTTCAGGCTGCTCCTCTTGGGTCGGAAGAGGACATCCTTAAAGTCCAGCTTGAGGTCTGAGTCCACGCGAGGCATCTTTGCAGCCCAGGGCGCCGATGAGGATGAGGATGATGAGAACACGGAGGACACTCTCCGGAGGAAGAGGTGGCCGCTGGTCCTGAGCTCCAACCACAGAACCCGAACCTCCGGGCGGCCAGCGTATTTATAGCAGAGGGGGGCGCAGCCTGGCCCCGGCACCCATGGCTTTATTTGGGCCTCTCTCCCCCGTCTTTCCCTCTCGCTCTCTTGTCGCCCTCCACTCTTCCAGCGCCCACTCTCTCCCTCTGCCTCTGTCTCTCTCTTTTTCTCCCCCCACTCTCCTTGTGCGGCAGCAGCGGCCGAGCTGGCATGATGACAGAACTGCAGTGGGATGTTGTTGCGGCAGTGCTAAAGAGCACACCCGCTGTCCAGCTGTGGCACTGCTCGCTAAGCTACTACGCTAATGGCCGGTGTGGTGGAAATTAGTAGGTCGAGCCCTTGTGAGATATCGAAAGTATTTATTCCTAAACGAGAATAGGAAAAGGTAAATCATCAATACAAGACCATAAGTACAGACAGAAGTCAAATGGCTACAATTCAGCTGAAATGGGAAAGATTGTTCCTTCTCCCTCCCCAAGAGAAGAAGGGGAGTTTTATACGCTTGAGAGAGGAGCCTGTGTTGTCACAGCCCAGCACCCCCTCTGCATAAGGACTGTTGAGATAAGAACTGATTGTCCCGAAGGGAAGGGTGCCCCTCAGCTCCTCCCTAACGGCACTCTTTCAAACATTATAAACAGACAGAATAACAACCAAGATAAGGATCGGTCAGGGCCGTTAAGGGCACCACTCACTAAGACCAGATGCAATGAGGTCAGGTCACAAGTCTCACAAAAGTTCACACACGCAGTTACTCAGAGACTCACACAATTTCTCCCCTGACATTCCTCTCTTTTTGTCATTTTTGACAATTAAGGAGTCGACTTTGTTAAGTTCTTATTCTCAATCAATTTTTGCCAGGACTGGACAGGAGAAAAAACTCCACCAACCAAAAAAACCCACTTTGGGAAAAAGGTTCTGTGGAGAAACTGCGGGAAACTGAGCCCTCTTTGAGCAGAGAGGTGAGAAGTCTTCTGAGCCTGTAAGATACAGGAAACAGCATGTGGGGCTATAAGTGTGACTTCAGAGTAGCCTACAATGTCACGTGATGCTAAAATGGCTTCTCCGGCTCCCGCTACTGCTCGCAAACAGAGAGAAAGACCCGAAGCGACAGGGTCAAGTTTTGAGGAGAAGTAGGCAACAGGCCTAAGTTTCCCTCCATGAGGCTGGCACAAAACTGATGATGTAGCAGTGCTTTCGTTCTATGAACTTAGTGTATGGTAAGTCGGGGCCTGTGATAAAGAAGTCTTTAAGTCCTAAAAAGCCTCTTTGGCTTCAGTAGTCCAAGTCAGTATGTCATGCGCGCTGAGGCCTTTACCATGGACGAGAGGGGTACCTCTCTTTTCTGAATAATTTGGGATCCACTATCTACAGTATAGGTCATTCCTGGAAAACTCATGTTTCTTTGCGATACTTAAGCAGTGGGATCGGCTGCACTTCACTGAAGGAAGGACAGCGGGCAATCGACAAGTTGATTGGGATGTAGCTTTGTAACATTTGAATTTATTTCGATTTTGAGAATAGGTGAAAGTTAATTGTGTAGTATTTCCGATCCTGAAATAATCTACTCATCTATTAAAAGTTTTTAGCAGTTACATGTTAGGTTGACGTGGTTTAGTAATTGCTTTTAATCAAAGTAATTCCAGTATTGTCCAGTAAAATTTCATTTGACACTTTACTGTGACGTGATGGTGTCCCTGTAGGACAGTACATGCACAGCAGACGGCGCTAGCTGTTAGGACAAAGGGAGACCAGTAGGTGGCAGCATAGCTGTGGAAATCAGCTGCCAAATGAGCAGCAGAATGAGTGTCAGAGCTCTTATTAAAGTGTGTCCTGGCAACAAGAAGATCCTTTGAGATAATGATGTCCCTCCTTGCCTCTACAGCCCTGGCATATTGTTTCTAACTATGGTTTCTTTGTACAGGGAAGCAGTTCTTCCTGAAACGACAGATGTGAGAATGAAACGTTTTTCACATGTATGCACTCATTTCCTGCATCAAGGTTTTTTTTCAGCAAGACATTTCAATGTTTGCATTTCCATATAAATAATTTAAAAATACAAATGTATTTTAAAATTATTCTGTAATCACAATCAGCACAGGATCTGCAGGTCCATCCTCGTGCCCCATTAATGTGTCACTAAGGAGGTCTGCAAGCAGGTAAGGCAGCTGCTTAACCTCTGGACCAACCTTCTTATCAACAAATTGATAGGAAGGTTCAGAATGAGATCAGTCCTTCAGGGTATTACAACTGATGAGAAGACAAGCCTTTGGCCTCGTGTCCTGTGCAGTGCACATATCCTGTGTCACCTCTTTCCGCTGGAGTCTCAGGTGTCCCTCGTAATTACGGCGTGAAAGTATCTGTCTTTGTGGACTCCCATGCATTTTACTGCCTGTATGGTTATGGGTCACTCGTACGACAATCACTCCATTCAACACTTACTTAAATAAATAAAAAAAAAAACATCATTCTGAAATAAGTAATTAGGGCACAGAAGTTTGAGGCGCACACCGAGTCTTTGCAGCGAGCAGGAGACACAATAACACGTACGCGGTAAAGTGGACGTGCTAATGACGGCACTTCAATTCTCTGCATGGAGAACAGTGTGCACCCGGGTGCCAGCGGGCCCTTAAACCTCCGAGGGGCATGCACGCACACGGACTGGGCCTTGTGGAACGTTATCTGAAACACATCCAGGCGAGCTGCATCTCATCGGGCCGAGCAGATGTGAGAACCACATGGCAGCGAGTGGGTGAAGTCGTTGAGGACCTTTGATGTTCTTTTCCTGGCACGAGTTGAAATGACAAGAACTAAAAAATTCTATTTGTTTTCTACCTGAGTGGCTAGAGAAACGAGGACGAAGAAGAATCTTCTCCGTCGGGGGGGAAACACGCTGTTGAGAAGGTTTGAAGTGATGAACGAGAATTTGAGTGCAGGAGACGCCGAACATGAAGCACTTCTTCTCTCTGCCCCGCCTTCTACGTGTACCACACTTACACAAGCAGGAAAACAACACGAAGCTCTTAACTCCAGAGAAGTAGGGCAACTGGCATTAAGGGTTAACCAGACGGCATGGCTTCAGAGGCACCGGCTGATTGCAGAGGAATGGAGCAGACTCGTAAACGTACCACGTGCTCCGCTCCTTTGTGCCCCATACATGTAACATTATCTACATGCACAACCTCGATCTAAAGTCGCAGAGCAGTTCCTAACCAGAACCCTGCACGCAGTCACAGCTGGTCTAAGGAACGCGTTTCATCAGTCACTTCTGTCTGAAATCGTTAAAAGGGGCACTGAGTCCAAAGCTGAACTTGCTTTGACATTGGGTGTTTTCACGCTGGATGCGGCAGTGTGGGCCACAGGCGAACGCCTCGGCCCGGCTCCAACAGCAACAGTGAAGATAACAGGCCAATAATGACACGGGGCCAACGGAGCAACGAGTCAAGAATGGTGCGGATCATTAGTACACAAACAGCTTTGGGTTACATGGGATTTAGCTACAAATCATATCACACCTGAAACACCTCCCTTTGTTTCAACAATAAGCTGTTTACCATCCTTTGTGTTCACACACAGCACGGACAGTGGTTTTAGTTTTGAATTCTGCTGCAGTTTCAACAAGATGAACAATCGCTCCCAGCATAGTGTAGCCTGGCATCAAAGTGGGTCACAAACCAAGCCTCTATTGCCTTTATTGACTATTGCTTTTGGCTACACCCACACCAGAAGTGGACATTTGCAAAAGAAAGCCAATAAAACCAACAAATAATGGTGTTTGTGGCAGAGCATTCAACGATATGTCTGACTGAGAAGTACATATTTATTGTGAAAATTGTTTGAAAGGGCTGTTGAACCCCGAATACCATCGGCAATTTATTGGAACAAGAAAAAATCCAGATTAGTGATATTGAAAATCCGCTAAACCGTTATTTTAGCTTTCCCTTTTTTCATTTGTCTCCGGCATTGGATCTAAACGTCACTGCCTGATGGATATTTCTCAAGAGATTAATTCAGTTGTGTGTGTTACTACAGATACATTCTGGATTAGTGCGACAACAGCAAATGTTCTCATGCTTTTTACCGCAACGGCTCTGATATCAATAGCTGCTACACTAAACTCCTGTTTGCTTCATAATCACTCCAGTGGAGCTTGTAATGTCTCATCAACATGTGGAGTCTTTGTCAGACTGCACAACGGCTTCCTTTCCTAGTCGCACAACAAAATGACGCGTTGACCTTTCAAGGTATAAATCACATGTGGCGCTTGAGAAGTCTCGGCAGGCACTCGTTCCCCGTTTGCCATCTGAAACCTCTACAACGTTGTTTCAAGGAAGCATGTTCGATGGTTTCCTAAACTTTGATTTGATGCAATTTGCAGGTTTTACGATCTGCCAATATATTGAAAACGCAGGCCTGAAATAAACATTTAAGTCGCTTTATTTATCTGCTGCCAAAGTTTCCCAACCTTCAAATTAAGAGCCACAGATGAACAATAGGGTGTTAATGGATAACAAAGTTTCCAAAAGGCAGTGTTTTAAAAAAAGAACTTTATTAATACATTTTTTTGTTAAAAACAGAAATTGTATATATAATTTATTAAAAAAAAAAGATTTAAAATCGAGTTACATTTTTTTAAATTTTTTACAAAGAATAGTGGCTTTTGCTTCAGAAAACAGAAACAAATCACTACTTGTAAAATGCGAAGAAAAAAAAAAAAAAAGTTCTTCCCCTGCAGTGACTGAGCTTAATCGAGTCAGCATTAAAAAGACAGTTTTCCTCTGGACAGAAAAAAATAAAAGTCTGGAAAGTTTACAATATACAATGTGTTGCTGCTACATTAAGGCAAAACCCACCTACAGACACGTGGAAAACTTCCTTGGTAAAGTGACAACGTAGTTTCTTCTTAAAAATAGTCTTTGAATTTAAATAAAACTTTAAAAGCAAGTAAGTATTGCACAGACAGGTCTCGTTGTACCCTTTTAAAAATATCACTCACTCACTACTCAACGTCCCAGAGGAGAAATGGATAGCGGAGGGTTTCAGAGGAAGCAGGTGCTGCTGGATGAATTCACATTTTGTTTAGAACTTTGGTGCTGCGCCTAGAAGAGTCGTGCGCTTCACTTTTATACTTTTCGTTGGCCCGGAGACAAAAATAGAAAGTTGCACCAATCTATGAAATCTCTAAAAAGAGGCTGTGAGCGCCAGCAAGACTTTTAAAAAGAACCTCCGAGAACCCCTTTGAGAGACACAAATGGGACCGCGGTGGTCTTAACGCCTTGTGTATCTCATTTGTATGCAATGCTATCTGCAGGGCAGCCCTGCTTTTCCTCCAAATACCGCCCTTATTGGCGTGCACAACATGGGACATGACAAACATGAAATAGTCAAATATTTCAATAAAAACAGAAATGCATCTCACTCCAACAATAAGATTCCGTTCTCAAAATCAAAAACATAAGCGTTAAAATGTCAAGAAGTTGTATTCTACAACACAAAAGGTTGATCATAAGGTTCTGGAGCCAAGAACCTGATGTGGAGCGGAGAAAAAAAAAAAAAAAACACAAATTAAAAAAAAAATTCTGTATCAGGTCGACTGATTCAATAATTTAAAGACCATGAGAGCCTAGTATAAAATCACCATGTGGCAGGGGCTGCATAAAAACAAAACAACATCGGAATAGAAGGACGTCCAAACCAACAGCAGCAATACTATCAAACAATCAGACAAACTGATGGTAAATAACATTCTCACACACACATGCACGCACAGTGGTACAAGTGTGTCAGTCTTTAAATATACTCCGGAGTTTCTGTACATTTGGTAATCCACGTAGTCCCGGCAGACGGACTAGAACCGTTCCTCATGAAGCCTGGCTCAGCCTCCGGGTGTCTTCACGCGTTGTGGTAGATCTTGTGGTCGTACTCCGTCGTGGAGCAGTGGGAGGCCGTTTCTCGGTGGATGGGCGCCGGCACGCTGCTGCGGTGCTGGTGGTTGTCGGTCAGCGTCAGGTTCAGCAGGCTGGTGCAGGTGGGCAGGTAGACGTGCTGCACGTGCTCCACCTCCGACCGACACACCGGACACATCTGAGGGAGAGGAAAGGAAAAGTATTTAGATCACAGATTAAAAATTAAGCCAATTTAATGCTCTGTTAACCCAAATGGCAACACACTGTGGTGTGCTTAAGGAATCTCCTCAAATAATCATTTCATGGGCACGTTAACAGATCCCGGTGGGATTATACCAAGTCAACAACAAGTCCTGCAATGGATGATGAAGTGGGTCAAAGCACACGTTACCAAGAAGTTTCAACGCCAGAAAAAAAAAAAAAACAGAACAACGCGAGCTGAGAGAACACGTAACCACAAACACCCACTGCCGAGAGGCACGGCGACCCTCATCAAGTGCGCTGTGGCGAGTGATGCTGACCGCCATCCAGGCCACTCGGGTCATCTGGCTTCATTTTGAGACTGAAGGACACCGAGGCAAATTCACAGAAACAGGCAGGCTGACGCATGAAAATGAGAAATGAGACTAAAGAAGGCGAGATGGGAAGGTTCAGAGTTTTCTACCGACTTGTTGGTCAATTAGCTGGGTCACGCATCTTAGTTCAGCTAATGGAGGGAAGATTTGCCTGGCTGCTAGAACACCTTTCACAAGGCAAACTCGCTCACCCCATCTGCTTCCGCACAGAGGCAGCATTCAGCAGAGCAAGTGGGGGACCTTTTTTAGAACCCGAGTATGATTAAAAACAAACGACTATCCATTTAGATTTTAAGAGCTTTCCTCTTTTTTTTTTTAAGTACTGGCTGTAGGAGCTTAGCAAATGCCAGTAGTAATGTCATTTCTCAGCATGACATAAGAAAATGCCAACCAGGCAAACACCCACCCACGAACGAGTGAAGAAGAGTCTCACCTGCAGCTGATTAGCGCAGCTCTGGCAGCACACCATGTGGCCGCAGGGGCAGAAGGCGGCGTCGATCTCCTCCTCGCAGCACAGCATGCACAGCAGAGCCTCCCGGAGCTTCTGCAGTCGCTCCTGCAGGGCTCGGTTCTGCTGGCAGCCGCCGCAGTCCAGCCCGTCGTCCTGCGGGTCGCCTCGGCTCGGGGAGCGGGAAGGCGAGGAGCGTCCGTCGTCGCCGCCGCCGCCGGATACCAGGTCGGCGACCCCGGCGTTGTAGAGCGCGCGCCGGGCGTGGTCGTAGACCTCCTTGGAGGTGCGGCGGATGTCGAAGACGTACTTCTTGCCCAGGTTGATGTTTTCGTTGAGGAACAGCGAGGCCAGGTGGCCCTTAAAGTCCCGGCTGTACTGCATCATCACGGCGTCAGTCACCGTGTCACACCTGGACATCAAAACAGTCGAGCTGTTAACACGGTCAGTAGAATCAAAAACTGAATTTGACTAGGCAAAACAATTCCAAACTAATCTGCAGTACGACTCAGGACGTCTCAACAGTCATCCAATACCACCCCTGCACTGTTCATTTAGGCCCCACCTAATCAAACCTGCATTGAATGTGGCATCAGTGCAGGTTTAAACAGTCTGAGCAAGTGGGACGAAGACATGCCCGCCAAAAACAAAGTCTGTAGACTCTGAACTCAAAATACATCACAAACAGACAAAAAGGACAGGACTGTCTTTTGTACCTCTGGGCTGTTTCGGATGACTGAAAACCATTTCTTAGCTCAGCCATTTTAATGGTCATTGCAACTTCAGACACACAGTCTACGGTAAGGAAAAATGCCAAGTGTAAAAGGTATTTACAATGTACAGATGTGAGCGTCAAGAAGCATTGCATTCAAATGACTTCTTACACAAACACATTTTAGAGATTCGTTCTGTATTTTATATTGTGCTGATCTTTAGTGACTAGAACATTAAACGCAAAGCAGATCAGCCTTCTGAATGACCATCAGCTCTCACCTGTAGAAGGCGTGAGTCTCCGTAATGGCTCGGTACAGACCACTGGCCGCCCGGTTACTGATCAGCTTGAACAACAGCACGACGTTGTCACTCATGTCCTTGTTGACCGTCAAGTACACGCTCTTCCCCGACTGGGTGGCAATCTGGATGATTGGATAGCTTATCCTGGGGATGAGGCAAATAGAAGAAACTGTTAAATGCTGAAAGCTCTTACGTCAGACGTATAGTTCCTAACGACAACATGAACCGCATCGTCGCTGGAGACCTTCCGCAGATGTCCGGGCGGAGCGTACCTGTTGACTAAGCTAAAGTCCTCCTTGCAAACGGCGATGCCTTCCGGGCCGACTCCGACGGCCAGACGTTGACCGTCTGCGTCGCGGGCCCAGTGCCACTCCACGCCGTAATGCTGCAGAGAGGAGACCAGCTGCAGGGCCTGATACTCCACGGAGCCCTGGCTCAAACCCTCCAGAGCCTTGTGCCTGGACACGATACTGCAGAGAGAGAGAGACGAGCGTTCATGTTTAGTCTCCATTAAAGCTGATAATCTGACACAAGCTTCATCACAGACACCCGAGATCCCGGGCGTATTGTACAAGCAGGAGGAATTCAGCGCTATGGAGTGTGTTGGCTTTGTCAAAAACACATCCTTAGGCAGAAGGCTCTGATGCTAAACTGGTCCTCTTTTGCTATACTTGGGAGATGAACGCTTGGGGGGGCAAAGCGGATTCCGTCGCTTAGCCAGTGAAGTCTGCAGATTCCCACGTGGTGGAAAATGCCTGGTGGCCATGGGTCGAAAAAAAAACAGCCATTTCATCCCGTTACTGCAAAGTGTTTTTTTGTACTTTTGAGCGTCTAAAAAAATGAAATCTTACATTTTCAATGTGAATTCTTCTGCCAAAAATAGTTTGGTACTTTATGCATCTGCATACATAACGGTTGAGAGTGTAGCTGTGAACAGTGGTGCCTGCTGGTTTAGAGACTAGATTAAAAAAAAAAAAAAAAAGGAGTTTAATGTAGCATGTCTGGTAGATGTGGCTTAATAATGTACGAGTCAAGATTCTGACTGAGGAACAAATGGCTGCACAATACAATGCGATCCATGTTCTCGCGCTGCCAACGCTCGCACTAAGGAAGTTTTATTTTCACTGTTCTCATTTTCATAGAAAATGTCATGACGTCATCTTTGAAACCCTGTAAAACACGTTCCCTTTGAACGTGCGGTTTGCCCAGTGAGATGTACTTCCCCTTATGTAAATAAAGATGCTGTCATTTATTAAAAAAAGGAATAAAGCCGCAGTTTAGTATTTGTGTACGTCTTTGGTGCAACAACAAAGTATTTTGATGCATTACATTAAACGCCATCCGTCAAATGATTTAACACACACGACCGATTGCCTTAAACCCATTATTTACTTTTCATCATGTCTTCACCACGTCGTTATTGGGTGGATTTTCTCCCTTCGAGATATTGAGGAGGCAGAGATTCAGGAGAGAGAACAGGTTTCAATGATTAGCCAGATGTTCGTAACGGGAATTTGGACATACTAATAATAATACGTCATCTTGTGTAAACCCTCCCAGTTTGACTTGGTTTCAGGGTAGAGTTGTTATTTTAAAATGTGTGGAGACCAAGTTTTTTTTTTTTCCTCAATAAACAACATTTCCACTTTCCGCTGTTCTTGAGGCCCGTCTCGTGTTGCTCTGAGAGACTGGTACCTGTTGCTGGTTGCGGTGTCGGGCTCCTCCCCGTACAGCTCGGAGTACCAGTACTTGGCTGTGTTTTGGTTGTAGTCGCCAAACTCTGCCTGTGCCAGGAGTGCGCTCAGCTCCTCCGCTTGTTCGGAGCCCATGCGTAGGTGACCGTTATGGAGGTCCTCCTTCACGTGCATGAAGAAGACGCGTCTGACGGACAGGGAGAAGGAACAGAAACAGATAAGTCAATGTTGTCACTTAAAGTTCCTCCAGAAGGAAGAACAAATAGTCTGGAATAGCACGATGTACCCAATCACAAAAACGACCCACATTTACAATTCAACACACTCGTGCATCATCGTAGAGGAGCCAGGACGTCTGGTGCGTACACGCTGCAGCAGGTGGTCGGTACAAGGCTACACTTTCAGTTTCAGCAGTGGTTTGACATTTGTTCAAGAGCCGCAATGACTCGCTCTCCTTTTTTAATAGTCTTCCTCAGAACACACCATCAAAACTTTGATGTGAATCCACTTGAGGTTTTTAAAAGCAGAAGTACTTGGACTTTTAACGTAGTGACTCAGTGGGCTAATCTTCTACTACTAGATCTCACGGGTCAAAGTGTGAGCATGATGAACTTTAAATGCAATAATGGGACCCGATGAGTTACAATGAACTTCGTTCTATCTGGGTCTCTGTGGCAAGTTGTCAAAATCCGGCCCATTTAAAAACAAACCTCTACTAGTAATCTTTCACCCAGTTTGAAATGACGAGTTTTTATGAAGTAAAAAAAAAAAAAAGTAGTTATTGTTAGTGCTGAATGATTAAATGAGAAGAACACGGTGTTCTGGTGTGGTCAAGGAAAACAGCGAAATCCCCACAAAAACAAAAAGGCGTGGCTGGTCCTTTCCATTGTTTTGACCAGAAGATGTGAGGGATTCTTTCCTTCTCGCAGCAGGAGACAAAACGTCAAAGATGAAACACCCTGACTGACTGGATCCTTGCGTCATGAAGACCGTTGAACTAGAGTAACCTGGACTGATCCTTGAGATTACCTATGACACAGTAGCCTTAAGGAGATTGCACCGGCAAAGAGCCTTTTTCCAGTAACCTACTTCTGTGACCAACAACCAGTCCAACAGCATGTGCGTTTGTTGTTACAATCAAATATGCTAATGTCAGCTAAAATACATAATACAAGGGTATTTGTTGCGGCTCTTACGTAGCTCACTTGACACTGGCAGAGATGTACTGCTAGAACTAAGATACCTACAACAGTTTAGTGTCTGAAGCTACCTACGGTATGACTAAAAGCAGTAATAAGCAATAAGCCTCCCTCGGGCCAGTTCTCTGAAGCATGATGCAAAGGGAGACAATTTTAATTTTTGCAAATCAGGTCACACCGACACTTGAGGGCATTTCAGAGGGACACCGAGTGCAAGAGAGTGGTAGCGCTCAGTACCCGTTTTTTTTTGTACAAACCCCTTGGGTTTTGTTTAGAAAAGTCCTCTTCCCGTCAGTCCCTTGTGGGAACCACAGGGGGAGGCTGAACAACCTGGGAGGTAACGTTTCCTCATTCATCTCAGGGGATTACAAACCAGACTCTTCAGGGAGAAAGACTGAGGCACGCCTCATCCAACGCACATTCACAGCGCTTCCAAGGAGCAACAACAGTAGCGAAAGCAGCTGTGAGGCTCACGTAACAGTCGCTCTACGCCACGCCTGGCAAAGCCAGACCATAACAACGAAGCCCCACAGCCGACCGAGCCTCGGGCACAACAAACAGCGCTTTGATATGGTGTTAAACATCCCACTCCCTGCAACGTAAAAACACACACGCACTGCTCTCTATTGTGTCAGTCCCAGCAGGTGTCAAGTGACATAGCGCCGCTAGCTAGCTACCTATCTGATGCAAACAATAGGGCTGACTGGAGTTCACCACATGGCGCAGACCAAAGGTTACTACAGGGCAAGCCGAGGAGGATACTATAGTTCGACAGGGATTACCACAATTAGTCACTATGCTGCCAGCAGGTAATTTATTACATATCTTAAATAGCTTCTTTCAGGACAGGTCGCGGCCTATACGTTGGATGTTGCGACACTGACAGAGTACGCGGATGTTTCCCAAACCAACCATCTTTGACGAGGTGAGGCATTTCACCGCCGAGCTGCTGGGCGAGAAAAGCAACTTTCTCATTCCCAGTGTTGTGCAGGCCCACATTTTAAAACCGGTGTTGGTTTGAACAACTACAAACAAGTACAGTAGAACAGGTTAACAGGCCCTGCAACAGAGGTAACCTAAGTTCAACAATAGGTGTTCCTGCTCCGACTTCCCCGAGGCTCATTGACATGCCAAACTCCACAATAACAGCTTGCGTGAATCCACAACACACCGCTGCTTCCCAGGCAGAATGTAACTACTCCTGTGACGCTGTCCCGCTACTGAATCTGCTCGAGATAACCGCTTTGTGCAGCAGGGACCACTTGCTGAATAAGACTATTTATCATAGCAAGCAAAAAATGTTTTGTACAGATTATCTCTATTGCCTCCCTGGAGGGCTACAGAGTAAGCAGATCGCTTCTGGGAAGGATGTTCTTTCCCAGCGTCGGCCTGCTCAGGCAGTGTGGAGCAGCTTCAGCACCTGTCAAGGTCTATTGTCAAGGACCAGCCTGCAGTTTGGGGAGATAACGGTCAATAAATGCCCATTGTTTCACAGGGTGTTTGAGGCCGATTAGTTAGGACGTGGGTACAACATTTAAGACTTACTGAGAATAAGCGTTATTACTGTACAGCCCTTCAGTTTCCCCACAGGCCCGTAACACAAAGCTGACGAAACAAGAGGCGAAACAGATTCATCTAACAGACAACCTAAATCACTGACCGCCTGCAGAGTGACTTGACCAGACAGAATCACAGGAATCCATCTCTTGTTGGGACATGAGGATGCCATGATGGATCAGCTTTTCAACAGTAGCTCGACCTCTCTGTGTGCCTCAGCTCGTTTAACTCCCCATGTCGGTGACGAACATGCATTACTACTCGGACATGCATCATGACTTCATCATCTGTGGACACTGCAGTCATTGCAGCACTGACCGCCTTCTTCAGACCTTGCTATCGCAACAGACGGTGTAAATGAGAGGTACCCTGTGCAGATAGATCTCCTAGTCTATAGGAGTGTGTTCCTGCTGTGTACATCTCATCATTGCATTGTCCTTCATGGGAGATTAGCCATAATCAAAGTCCCAAGAGGCTTTCTTATTTACAGGTTGTACAACTATACAGCATATAAGGGAAGTAACCCATATTCAAAAGGCCTTTGCAGGGGACGGAGAGGTAATGTTGAGTGCTGCACAAGAAATGTTTGAACTCTGCCGACTGGAATAATTAAATAAAAATCAGACCAGAACACTGAGGCAAAAGATCTGAACATAGGTCACTCATCGTCTGTAGAGACAAGTTGAGGAGATTTGGATGAGATGTCAAAGTAGTTTAGCAAATTAGACATTAAGTCTAACACACAACACTATGGATAATTGATTCGTCCTCTAGTACGATAGAATGTAAGCAACAGACTTGTTCAAGTAACCGGACATTCATTACCACGTCTAGTCTACTCTGCCCATTTATAAAGCCATTGTCTCATCTCAATGTCCATTCTCCGAGCAGGCAGAATGTCAGCCGCTTCACTTCGCAGAAGAACAAAAAGTCCCCACAAAATGAAACCCAACACCTCTGCCTGGAGACAGCACCTCATCCGGCCAATCACCAGTGGAGTTTCAGAGCTCGTCGGCGGGGCTCTCAACAATGCGGCTTGTAAGCTAGTCAAATGACACACTGACAGGAGCTGTGTGCTGCGAGGTTACTATCGGTCAATGACCTAGAGTAAACCCGGCTCTTGGCCCCTAAAGGCAGGGGGTTGGAGGGAAAGTCAGACTGAAACGCTTTGAGTTTTCACTTTAAAAAAAAAAAGTTGCAGAACAATCGTCTCAAGCACTGAACATGGCACAGCCTTCGCTCTGTGGCTCGTTAAACAGCAAGAAGCACATTTGTATGCTTAATGCCAGCGCTCTGTACTGGATGGTTAAGCAGTGACTTAAGCTCAGCATCAAGCCTAAATTCCGGTGCCAAAGACAGAGAACACTAAAGTCGTTCTTGGAAAAGGGCTAATGTTATGACTTCACGCAAGAGCACAACAAACAAAGGAGGAAAGGAACACAGAGCTAAAAAGACAGACAATTTGGAACACTTAAAGAGACACACGGGCGTGACCTTCGGTTTGATGGTCTATGTAGCCTCCCAGTGAGCTAGCCGTTGCAACTTTAAAATTACCGCCAATTGTTTTTGGCAAATCATTCAGTTGAAAATGCAGAGTAGGGGGATTATGCCACTGTTTGTTTTCACACACTAATAGTGTATGATAATAACGGCCAAATATTAAGCAGAAGGCTTCTGTGATTGATCAGTGCTGCTTAATGCAAATAGGTACATTCATGCAAAGTCATGCCTTTTTATCGTAAAATATTTTCTCATCTGATCCATTCCAAAATAAAAGATTAAAATACAAATAAAAAGTGTGCCGCACAACTCGGGAGAGCAATGACAGCAATTAACAATCAATCAAATAGCTGTAGTTTTATTTGTTGAGTTGAAGATAAACTTGATATATTAACGACCAGGACCGTCGATAAAGCCTGTACCAATAGCTGTAGCCCGTCAAGATATGTTTGATCAGAATGCTAATTACGAGGGCTAATGAAAGGGAAAACATTCACATATTTATACCAGAAACACCCCCGAGTCAATGGCGTCTAATGATGCGGAAAACTGAGGCGGTTGTTGAGGCCCCTGGGTCAGTGTCCCGTAACCACTGAAAAGTTTTATTGCCTTCATGGAAATAGAGATTAAGAAAAATGTATTCTCGAGTGAGTATATTTTAGAGAACTTGTTTTGTTTTTCGACTGGCTTTGAACCAAAAATAATTAAGCCAAGAAAATGTTTCAAAGCAACGGTGTCAAACCACTGCAGCGATTGTATGGCCTAGTTTTCAATATTGATCGGCCAAATTTACATTCATAATAGAGCTATAAAATACGAGGTGAGCTTTTTAAAAGAGGACTTATCAAATGGTTAATTTTCAAAAAGACTTTGATTGCAAAATCACCAGACACTTTCAATCAATCCTTTTTAAAAGCTGTTTTGCCAGCCAAACTGAAACTAAACGCTGTTTCTAAACAGTACATTTAGTTTGTTGCAGCATTCACCGGCACACAAAGAACACAGTACGCACGGATGCCTTTGTGCGTGCGCATAACTCAAGGCTTGTGTCACGTGAGAGAGTATAAACACAGCTTAAGTCTTGCAACTCAGAAATATAGCCTGCACGTTGGTGTCGCTCGGTAACATGTAGATATATGACAGATTAAGGAATTGGTTTAAATACTATAGAGCTCTGCATTTGATCATGCGTTGTGCGTTTTTAGACCAGGTGGTACCTTTCAAAACAATAAAATGAATTAACACAAAGCAGTGTCCCAAAATAGTCAGCTCCATGCAAGAACATAGTCACCTACGAGTTACCTGCTGGCCTTTTACACAGCAGCTTATATAAGCAGCTCTGTGTGCAGTGAGCTGGTTACGTAACATGGCCTTTAAGAAGGGCGGTGAAAAAGCGGCCCGACCCAAGAGAGTCGTGGTGCCGTACAGCCGCTTCGGTCCTCCCCAAAAACCGCTGAGAACATTTACTCCAGTTCACATACGCTAGTGGAACGAGTAAAACAAGCCGTGTGGTTATAAAGAAGGCGCGTCCACAGTCCAAGGCAGAGTTTCGGCTTCCGAAACTTGTTTTCGACCTGACAGCGTTCAAGAGTAAACGCGGTGAACACGCTGATGCGCACACTCCGATGTCTGTAGACGATCGAGGACGTGATGGCTGCGCCGAGACTAAAACACAGCGTCACAGCTCGTTGGCATGTGCAAGAATCCATCAGTGGCGATCGCACGTACCCTTGCCTGCCATCTCACATCCTAATCTCACTTTTTTTTTTTTTACAACCTCATAACCCCCCGCCAGCCATCTGTGGATAACCCCTGCTAATCTAGTGGAGGTCAGCGCAACGGCAGCCAAGTGTCTGTCGAGCTCCCCCCCCACCCCCCCAACTCCCCCTCCGGCTGCCTTTCACTTTCGGTCTCAAACCAGATACGGGGAAAAGGTGCTGGAGGGGGTCGGATTGTCAGGGAGGACATGTATCCGACAGCGATAGAGACAAGCGTGCCGGACTACCCGGCAAACCCTGGCAGAGGCAGATACATGTCAGTTTAATTAACAGCTCCAGTGGCACGCTGCGTTTTAGTGGGAGGGCAAGAGCAGCGTGGAGGAGTTTAAAAAAAAAAAAGAGACCAAATCAGTCTGCCCTCCCTCCCACGGTTACAACTCTTTGCAGCTCTTTTTTTTTTAAGTCAGAATCTAGACAGGTCATAGTTTGTTACCCTGTTCTGAAGTGTTTGTTAACTGCTATGCCACGTTTTTGCTGGCTATTGTGTCTAAATTCATAATTTACCTGTAGCTTTCAAAAAAACTTTGGAAACACTGTATCTCCATGACAACCAGCTGCCATCTGGGACCCCGTTCCTACGGAGAGAAAAAATAACCTACGCGGCCACAGTTCTCAAGCGGCATCTGCAAACCCCCAAATGCCGCAGCGTGCCTTTGTTCAGACAAAATTGACCGCAAACAATTGAAACAAAACAAGCACGACCAAAGTTATTTTGAGTAGAATGGGGGCAGTGACGGAGGTCCTGGCTGTCCCTCGGATGGTCTCTAGGGGCACGCACACAGCAACACGCCGCCCCGGGGTCTGCTTCATCACATTCCCTGCCAGGGTGCTACAGCGAAACGACCTTTAGTAACCCCGGAAAGGGCTCGTGGGTGGGGTTACTTGAGGGCATTCTACTGTATTTTGGAATGTTGTTTTGGCCACGTGCCTATCACTGCGCATCGTGATCGGTCATAAAAGTATGTGGTGGAGAAAAAAAAACCGGACCAGATCCAAGTCCAAATGAGCTCGTACACCACAAAAGTATTCATTGATGCGTTTGGCAACAATGTTTATGAGAACACTTTATAAGAACACACCTCGTCTGTTCCTGCAGAATGAGATGGGGCTCCACGAAGAACTTGACCCGCAGCCTCAGTCGACAGGGCGTCACGTTATCCATCTGCTGGCATATGCGGTTCCTCAGATTCAGCCAGAGGTTCTCTCCTTTGCTGCCTGTAAACTGCAGCCCAAAGTAGTCCGCTTCAATTATGCCCAACTTTCTGCAAACCTGGAGAGAGAGAGAGAGAGAGAGAGAGAGAGAGAGAGAGAGAGAGAGAGAGAGAGAGAGAGAGATGAGGGATATTGAGTCACAAAAGAGGGATTTTGAACAAAGGAAATTTAGCCATACAATAACCCACAGAACTTCCTAAAAAACAGGAATCAACAAAGATTTGTGAGGAAAGAAAACAAGGCTGTTATCGCTTTCCATCATTTGGACTTCTGCTTTGCGGTTCCAATCCGTCTGCAGGGAGCTCGAGATAAAACCCGTTCATACGGAGGGTTGGGGATTCACAATTTGAAGCAGCGTTAAACTTCATTTGGTAAAAAGACAACAATTTGAGGGTGCATCCAATGTTGTTGGTTTTCTTTCTTCCATTGTGCACACGTTGGAGGGAATGGAGGTGAATAGCTGAACAGTTTAGTTCAGCCTAAAAGTTTCTGTTTGAGTGGAGCAAAGAGCTTCGACTGGCCGCAAAGGCAGAAGAATGAACTCAAGTAACCTTGACAAAGACATCCGCCTCCAACGAAGTAAGCCGTGCATGTAGATGAGACCCGTTTGAAGCGACGCATGGAAACTTCCCCATAGTTATAAAATCAAGCCGTACGTTTACGACCATAAATCGACATTTTAAAGTGTTTTATCGTAAGAAACAGTTAATTCTTTTCTGCGCGTAGCGCGAAACGGAAGATTTGGTATCCGCCGTCTCAATGTGCAACAAAGCAGATTGATTCCACGGTTTATTAACAGAGAAAGTAATGTTACACAGTGATTAATAAAACGAGCGGCGATTGCATCCTATTCACGTTTTCCCTCTTTATGCGGTGGAGTCGCAATTAAAGCGATCGAGCTGAAGTTTATGAAAATGGAAAAGCTGAAGTCTCTAAAGGACAACGAGAGCTCTGCTGCACTGGCAACCCATGACGGGGTATTTGAGAAAGGAATCCTGAGAAAAACGTGCCGTGTATCCCAGCACAGCCTACCTTATTCAGACAGTCTTCACCGTGCGCCTTCGCATCAACTTCCACTTCCATCACCACCGAATCCGGCCGAGTAACGTGACAGAGCATTTTGGCTGCGTGTCCTGCGGATCTTTGGTCTGCCACCCTTTTAAACAACAACAAAACACTTTTCGAGCCTTCTTAAAACCACCAACCCCTGCATCAAACCTTCGTCACTTTCACAGCCCTTCCAGTCCTTGTGCCCAGTGCGGAGCCACCAGCTGTAGGCTATATCAATGAAATGCCCCGTGAGGACCCGCCCACTTTTTAGCCGTCCAACGGGGGCCAGTCTGAGATCGTCGCTGGGGGAGTCCAACCAATCAGAAGTCGCGTTACATCCGCTAGTGCCGCTCCGGCTCGAGCTCGTCCAACCCCCACGAGCGGAAGCGCGAGGAGTCCACTGCGCCCTCATCTGGCTCGCTTGTTGAATTTAACTAAAATGTGGCTTTTCAACTCACCTGCCTCCCCCCCGCTCGCCCCCGCTCCACTCCAACGAGTGCGAGCTTTGGGTGACCTTCAGCATATATACCGCGGGGTGAGTTGAATGGCCCGTGTGCGGGCGTGTGTTAATAGTGTGTGTTCTCGCTCGTCTGCAGTCCAAAGCTATTCGGAGGTGTCCGGTTCGATAAAGTCGGAGAGGTAGTCATGGTGGCCACGTGCTTCCCGGCTCGTTTGCACCTATTCCACACACGCTGTGTGCCCTCGAATCGATGACACCTTTGCTAAAATGACAGTTTGCTCATTTTTTTTTAAAAATTGAAGTTATTTCTTAACTGCTTTAGCAAGATGATGAAGAAAGGTCGTGAGAAGCCCACGTCCCGTCAGCTTCTCATAAAAGGATCGGGGAGGAAGCGGTTTGGCCTCTCGCCACGTTGGTCGAGCCCCTGACATGATGTGAAATACTGCCCCGTTGTACTCGTGACTACTTCAATGATTTACAGAGACTTTTTCAATAGTTAAAGGTTTATTCATCCTCATCTCTCCCAACACGACCCACTTTTCTCTGAGGGTGTTATTCATGAACGGTGAGGGGAGATTTCCACTGTAGGAGACCTCCTCAGGTCAGGAGGCACTGCAGCCGCGCGCGCACACACACACACACACACACACACACACACACACACACACTAGAGAGGCCTGGTGTCTCTGTCTGCCTGGGAACATTTTGGGCTTTGTGCTGACGGCACTTGGCCGTCTCAGACACAACATGACCTGGAAGGAGCTTCTGACCGCCATCAATTTCAATGAAAAAGAGAATGGTGGTAATGACATGCAGTCTTATTTTTGTGTTTGATAGGTAGAGTTGTTAAAATGCATTAGCCTCTCAAATGCTCCTTAAATGTGCGAGTCTAACTGACTTAGATTGACCCGTTATGGAGGAGGAGAAAATGTACAGCAACCGATTTTGAGCGTCATAACCCTCGTCTCAAAGATCTGTTCCTCTCTGCCCCCCACACGCTCGACTGGCCAGATTTATCAGCTGTATGATGTGTCTCTCTGTGCGCGATCAGGTCAGCAGGTCGGGAGTCTGCTGTGGCTGGTGTCCTTTTGCCCCCGAGGTGATGCAAGGAGGTGTGCGCTGAACGCACAGGAGACGTGCCGTCTGAACAGCCGCCCTGTAACCATAAATGGAAGCGCAAGGAAGATGGCGAGTGACCTCGCATCCACGTGTCCAAAGACGGTACGTACTCAAGAGCTGTTACTACTGCAGATGGAGCAACTTCAGGTACACAAACCCCGCTGGTGTCTGATCATTGTCCCCCATCCCTCCAAAATACAGCAATGGACATGCGTGCCAATTTGAAATGCTCAAGGGTTATTGGTTGATGTTACACAACGCAGAGACGCACACTGAAATTCATCTGTAGCCCATCTGCAATGCAAGAAAAACCTGGCAAACAAAACACCGTCCTGTCGTGCGTTTTCTAACTTTGTGCCGTACAGAATGTAAACGGCAGCAATAAAAACAATCCTCCGGGGGAATAAAGTAGCTGACAACATTAAACATTAAATTATACAACGGGAAAACCTTTTCCATCAACTTTGACTGTGTTAGACTACCCATCATCATTATGTAAACACAGTCCAAGTTCTCTACTAACATGTACTGTGTCATTTACTATATTCGGAATGGATACCAATAAACAATGGCTGTAGAAGAACTAGAATCGCTGGCGAAAAAGAAAATCAACATTCATTCATCAAGGCTCCCCTTCTGCACATCTAGGGCATCTTTTGTACCATCTGGGTTCTTGCAGAAAAAACGGAGCATAGCTGACTCGTGGTTTGCGGCTAGGTATGACATCATGTAATGTGACATCACTCCCCTCTGAGGCAAGTCACCGCTCACTCGACTGGAGCGCGAACACACAGCCACGCAGGGTTTTCTGTCTGTGTGTGTGTGTGTTTGTGTGTGCGCATGTGAGCACATGACTGCGGCGTCATCACTGCCCATCTTCATAGCCAAAGCTGTGCCTCTTGAAGCAGAGATTATGTCAGAAAGGGCCATGCTAGCAGAGCTGCTGCTGCTGCGGCTGTTGTTGTTGTTGTTGTTGTAGTTTGGTTGGCCTTGATGACATCCCTTTTTTAATTCAATGCGTCAAAAGGCAGCTGACTCATAAGGCAAAAAAGGACGACCTGTTTGTGTAATTATGAGGAAAGGCCAGAGGACGTGCAGCTCCTCTGAGTCGGAAGAGAATCGACAGCCGCGGTCAACGGATCATGAAGATCGGTGTTCGCCAGGTGCATCCTCGGCCGCCGAAAACTCGCCGCGCGGGTTCGCCATGGAGGCGGAAAGTGCGATGAAGAGGAGCCAGGGCTTCAGCAGCTCCTTCAGCTTTGAAGAGAAGAGCGAGGCTAGAGAAGAAGAACCATCGCCGAAGAACTCTGACGGAGTAACTGAGCAGGTGGAGGCAGAGTTGGCGGCAGAATGCTCGCGGTCGGAACGGGATGATTGCCGCGTCACGACAAGTCAACCTCCGAGGTCGAGCGTTTTCAGGCCTCAGCAGTTGTGGCTGGCCATGACGAGATGCCTCGCCGTGCGATGGCCCCCCTGTCTGTCCATCAACAGGCAGAGTAACGGGAAACTAGCCTACCAGGCGCACGTCGACCAATCGGACGACGTGCGCTCCTCCGCCGGCTTCCGATCCGCCAATGAGAGCTCTTCAAGTACTCGCACCTCGGACGACAGGGAAGTGACGCCGGTGAAGCAAGAGGACGTTCGCAGCAGAGGGGTCAGAAGCGGCCCGGCCCCCTGTCGCTGGGTTTCACGCTCTTCCCCCAGACTGCCAAGAGCCAGACAAGCCACGGACTCCACGTTGGCCTCGTTGGAGAGAGAAATGTTCCTGAGGATTGAGTTGGTGGAATCGGAGGCCGAGAGAGACGATTTCTGCTACCGGGCGGAGTGGAAGCTTTCAGAGAGGACCAAGAAGCTGGCAGAGGGTGTGTGGCTCTCAGGAAACCAAAGGGACAACGGGTTGGCCTGAGTTGGACGTTCGGTCGTCTCTGTGCTGGTCTCGCCATCAAGTTCGATTTTGGTTATTGCAACCATCAGTACGTTGGTTGTTATCTTTATGTGACCGCTGATGAATAATCAGTAGGATTGGTTAGCTTGATGGCTGTGTAAACTGCTGGTACAACTGCAGTGTCTGTTGCTGGCTAATTAAAAAAAACTCTGCACTGGTAGGCAGAAAAATAAACATCACCACTTTCTGTGTCCCTCTGAGAACATTTTAACCATATTGGTGTTAAAGGAGATGCTTTAAATAAATGCCTTTTTTATGATCTGGGTTTGACATTTTTTGATGTTGGAAAGGTAAATCCTGGCTGCTACATAATGCTCAAACATCCTTTCAAGAAAATGTATTTGACGAAACAAGTTGGAGTGTTGTTTTTTTTTTTGTCAGCATGCCATTACATTAATGTTCGATTCTCATACTAAATTAGGATTTATAGTCATTGTTCATTTGAGTCCAAGAAGCAATGTATTTTTATATACTTGCCAAAAAACCTCTACAGTCCAAACTCAAATTAAAATGTCACGGTCTGTGTGTGCCAGCAGTCTTTAGCAAATCCCACAGACTATATTTTACTTTATTTTAGTGATTAGTGTCTTAAAACGTCTCCGACAGCTTGTTCGATGCCTTGGCGGTTGTGTGAGTGAGATTGGAATTATTTAAATGTATTTCATGTCTGTCACAGTAACTACATTTCCAAAGTCTTTCTATAATCTCTCATCTGAGGAGAAGAATTATGAGTAGTTTTTCTTTTAATTTATTCATTGAAGCTCCACTCTAACAGGCTTCCATTTCCACACTTTCAGACCAAATTCATTGGAAATATTTTTATTTTCATTTACTAATCAACCTTTCGGAGCGACTAAGATGTGTCCCCCCCCTCCTCAGTGTGTCTGTCTGTAATCCATCTCTACATGGATGCACATAACAGAGCTATGCTATGTAGCTTTTTAAGCAGTAAGATTCCATTGAACCATGCTTCTATGATAAATATACAACCATTATACAATGCAACACATGTTTTATTGGACCGCTATCCCAAATTAAACCAACGTCTAATGTATTGTTTACTTTAAGTCGCACACTGCGGCAGTCTCTGTCATTTGTCTTTTGCATTTCACGGCTCGCTTGTCATGTTGCTATTTCAAATGAACTTGCTTCCTATTCCTGTGTGTACATCCGCAGCTGAC
Organism: Apeltes quadracus; assembly: GCA_021346845.1. Lineage (NCBI taxonomy): Eukaryota > Metazoa > Chordata > Actinopteri > Perciformes > Gasterosteidae > Apeltes > Apeltes quadracus. Next base: position 7,707,591 of record CM037926.1, on the reverse strand, counting down.
GATGCATCATGCAAATGACATCCTGCAACAAAACACTGGAAACAAATTGCTCCATCACTGGAAAATTGTATGTTTTCGGTGTGACTGATTTAATGTAACCGAATGCAAATGGAGGCTATTGGCACAAAGACGTTGATGTGCGGTGTGGAGGCGCAGAAAGAGTTGATTGGCTTCACTGCAAGTGCCAGTTACCCTCATGACCGTAGCAAGGACTGCTGGGAAAAATGGCGGGCCGGAGGGAAATGGGTGGGTATCAACAATATGTTTTAGATATGTGTGACGGTGTTTGTGTGCTTTTTGCATGCATCTATATTGGGCCCACATTAACATCCGGGGGATGTAAAAAGCAGGAGCTGAGAATGAAGAAGTGTCTAGTGAGGTAACCTATGACTTATAGAAAGTACGTAAGAGAATAAGATTTGTCACACTTCTGAGCCGGAAGTTTCATCCTTAAAACCACTAAGCTGGCAGCGCGTCGTCCCTCATGACAGCTTCGTTAGGCAAATGATACATGTGCCACAGTCTTATAGCAAGTATTCAATTACTAAAAGTATGGAAATGAGCAAATAGCAACCGGGACACTCGTAAGAAGATATTGCTTATTATTGCGATTTGTAGGTGTTTTGCAAATTAGTTTCAAATTGTGCCGAATTCCTTGCCACTAGGTCATTTACTTCAAAATACATCACATACCACTGTGGAAAAATGCAGCTGCGGAAAATCTGCAGTCCAAAAACGTATGGATGAAACTGTTGGCTTCAAACCAGCTTTATTTTTTATGAAACGGCAGCAAGCTGGCCAAGCTCTTACATAATTAACAGCTTAAAATAATCAAATTGTCTTTATTTGACATTGTGTTTTGACAGCACTCTAGATAAAAAAAAAATTAATGAAATTTTATATTTTACATTTTGAAGGTTCATTGCCTTTCGGTTTGGGAGGGTTACAAAAGTCAAGAGTCACATAGATGTGTTTTCCATCCTTTTGCAGGTAATTGCAGTTATAGCCATCTAGCAGTTCTACTTCTGAGCATAAAGTATTTCATGACTTTGTCTTTGGTTGGCTGTTCCAGATCAACAGCAGGAAGCACTCACAAGATTGTAATGACACCAGCTTACTCTGGCAATCATCAATACTGCAAGAGGGAAGTGTTCTTATTTGTCACCAAGAGCCGGAGAGCACATAGAACGGCATGTTCCTCTTTCCCGGTTCGTCCCCCCTGAGTCATACGCGTGCGACTGTAAACTGTGCTGGAAGGAACCGTCCCCAAATATAGTTATGCAACGTAGGTGATGGAGTGCAAATCCCTGCAGAGGACACGCATTCCTGGCGTCGAAGGACAAATGGTCCTTTAGGAGGCTCGCCAGACTGTAATTGCTTTATCTACTCGGCCTCTTAGTTATTTTCCGTATTAGATTTGATAAGTCTGCTAAAAATTGCATTTTCCAAACATACACTCTTTTTAGATTCTTTAATAACCAAAGTCCTGAGAAAGGCAGAAAAAGAAGACGTGCAAACTTGAATCATGTAAATATTTTTACGGCTCTTTGCAGGAATCTTGGGAATGTATTAGAACTGAGGGTCTCTGGCCGTCTTGTCAGGCTTCAACTAAATCGGATAGGATTACTGTATATTCAGTCTTTGCTCACTTCAAATGGGTAATAAGTGGCAATACAACTTGGAATTTATCTGAAGCAATTTGTGTATGATTAAAAATATTTCCTTCCAATGTCCTTTACAAGGTTAATGTCCAGAATGTTAACTTCATGCAAGGAACCAACAGAACTATTAACTTGGTCCTTATCGGGAGGATGTAGAAAGGATGTTTGAATAAAAAAAAACAAATGCACACAACCAGTTTAAAGTTGTGGCCTATTGTTAGAAAAAATTCTCACTTGGCACAGATTATATAAACAGGTTATTTAAAGTTTGCAGACGGAATTGACACGCATACAAGTAATGCACCAAGAGTACTCTGAGGTCTCCTTATAGGTTAAAGATAAAAATGCTAAAAGGAGGTGAGGTGGGGGGGTTCTGGTTAAAAACAAAGTGCTCGTAATCGACCTTGGATGTAAACGATCCTCTTCGGCACCGCAAGATTTATAAACATCGACGCACAAACATCTTCCTATCATTTGACCCAGAACGCCATGTGCCTCTATGTGAAAGGGCACCGACTTTCTGCCGTCTAATTAACACTGACTTATGGTGCAACATTATTGCAGTTTTTCCAACGCGTGCATTATAATCACCTGTGCAGTTCAGGCCAAGGTGACTCATGCATGTGTGCGTTCTGCAGATTTGTATAGATTGTTTAGGCACGCAGTCAACAGAAAACGCTGTATGTTTTTAATCAGGGTAACTATTTTTGTCAGTTAAGGGAGTTTAATCCCCGCTCTAGCGTCTCCTGTGTGCGTTGCATGCAGATGGGACTCAGGTGTGATCTTGGTGAAGTAAACTGATACCCCGGTCGGGTGAAGGGGCCACTTTGCAAGTTGAACACTTGACTCCGGATGATGAATCGAGAGTCAATGGTGTGTGTATTTCTTGATGTGTGTCTGTGCAGGACAAAGAATTTGATGGATGGTTCCAGCGGGGTATTTGCGAGGACTGCCAAGATTAGTGAGCCCTGGACACACACACACACACACACACACACACACACACACCAACAGGCTCTTCAGATGGAAGTACTGTGGAGGCCATTTGGGCTTCTTATGAGACGTGTCCGTCCTTGTGGGTTCATAGTCTGCTGCGTACGTGTGCTTGGAATACCAAGTTGGCATTATGCTACAGCACACGGCTGGTTGACTGATTATTATCATGAGACTCTTCAATATTCCCGCCTGTTGACACACGCAGACACACACGTTCCTGTGACACTATGCGAGTAGTTTAGGTTGCAAACAGGTGCTGCTGACACTTTTGCAGGGGGTAATTTTCTACTTTCCATTTAGTACTTGGAAGTATTGGTTAACATTAGCCAGCTTCAGTCCTCATCAGCTGAGCTTCAGTTCTTCTAATGGATGTTGGCATCCATCAGAGTAAAAGGTTTAGTGTTTCACGGAAACCCAACGTCTATCGCCTTTTAGACAGCCCATGTTATATAAACATAAAAGTAGATGACGGGGGTTGTTGCTGAGCAAAAGTATAGTGATCTGTGTCTAACACTGCTGCGTACAGACGAGATGTGTCTTGGTGTGGATTTCATGTGCAGGACGAGGCTTTTCTTGGAACATCAGTATGTGAACTGTCTGAATCTCTCCTCTTCTAATAATTGTTAACTGCTTTGGCTTAAGCTGTGAGACTCCTGCAGAGGACTCAAACAGTGGGGGAAGGGAGGAGTAATTAAAATTCCTACACAAATAACGTTAACAATGTTTAATTCACAATGTGTCATTGTCGTGTGGGGCTGGAAGTCGATTGGGGGGAAAAAAAAAAAAACTAATTGAAAGTTCTTTCAATTTAGTATTCAGTGTTTGTCTATAAAACACCAGTGTGTAATGTGTTTTCTGACTACATTGTAAAGACGTCAAAGTTAATACTACATACATACGTTTTTGAGAATAAATGATTGGTTTGGCAAATTAATATACCATTTCTGGCTGCGTGTACGTGCCTTTGCTCGCCTCTTCGTGCTCCCGATGGCTTGTGTGCGCCTGCATCTGTTGGATTCAGCTGGGGATTATTCAGGCACGTTCGCATCTGCTCCGCTGTAGCCATTGCACACGCCTCAGCGAGCCCAGCAAAGTTCAAAGTAACTTACATGCTGCTGCTCAAGGGAGACTCCAATCTAATCACTTTCAATAGCAAACACATTCTTTCAGCGACGTGTGAGCACTAATTAAATACCCTCTTATGCAAGTCTAATTATTCTGCTCACAAGCATTAAAAACATGTTTCATCTGATTTTTAAATTGGGAGATGCAGCACTGTTACTTTAGAGTTACTCAGTAGGGGTGGATGTTACTTCAGGCGGAAGTGTATAATGCCTATTCTCTGCTCTTAGGGCAACAAGGCTCTGAGGAGGGCTGGAGCGAAGAGCGGAAAAGGGACCAGATGGGACCAACTGGCCAGGTAGATGTAGTCGGGACGTGGTCGACAGAGGTGAGGGCTGAGGAGCAGACGGAGCTAGTCGCGTAGGTTTACCTGGTGCCTCAAAGTATGTAAATCACATAAGTCTCCCCGCGGATTCCCTGCAGCATCAGGCAAAATAAAAAGGCCTTTTTGTCTGTTGTATGATACCAAATGCTTTGCTTCAACGCGTAAAGATGAGCCTGTAAACTGACTTGACGTTACATTTAATTGAAGCATTTTTTCTCTTGAAAGATTCTAACCATGTTATCGGATGAAGTGAGCAGGTGACTTAAGATCCATACCGTTTAGAGTTGGTATGTATACGCAGGATGTAACTCTGTTTCTCTTAAACCAAATGTCTCTTTACAGCTGCATTCTGAGCATCTTGTTCTGTTTGGGGAAAGTTTCCCTGTAAGTGTCAGATGCTGCGTCTCCATCAAACTGATCTTTTTGTAGTTATTTAGGTGAAGGAACTGGCTGTTTTGTGTTGCTCATTCACGAGGCTGCAGAACCATGGAAACACTCATTAATGCACAAACACAATTGCTTGCTCAATGATTTCTCTGCAAAAAATTGCATTTAAGTTGCTTAATTAAGGATGAAACCCAAGTAAATAAGAAAGAGATCATAGTTCACGATTCATGGTGTTACAACACCAATTCAAAATGAAAGTTTAAGCCCCAGTTTCAGCTGTGTATGTCTTAGCAGTGTCACTGTGAATGAAAATGTGTAACATTAGTTGACTATCTGAGAAACACCTGTACGCAGGCTGAATAAGTAGGCCGTCACCCCAGCGGGTCGGATACTGTCTGCTAAGCGCCTTATGTGCAAAGGCTGACAAACGCAGGGAGCACGGCAAATTAATTCTGATTTTCCGTTGTTCCCACTGTATTCTTTTCCACATGCGACGCAGCCGAAAGCCACTCGTGTGCGGTAGTGGAAACACTTTGCCAAAAAGCAGTCGTCTTGGTTGTTACCGAAGGTAAGAACAAACTATGAAAGATTTCAAACCACCAAGCCAAAAGCAAGGCACTCGTGCCGACTTTTATGCCGTGCCGACAACGCTTTTATGGAACTTATAAGAAAGTGAAATCTCCAACAGATAGCAGTGTGGTTTATCTCCAAAGGCAGCCGCGGCCCGGAGGCTCTGAGGGAAATCAGTCACTAGTGGGTCCGTGTGTGTGTGTGTGTGTGTGTGTGTGTGTGTGTGTGTCAAAGTCCTTTTAGAAGTTTTTCCCTCCCACTCTGACGTTATTCTTTCCTCTCTGCCTGTCTCCTTCTTCAATCAGACTAATCATCCTCCTCGTTAATTGCTTCTTTACCCCGCGGAGCTGTCATGCCTCTGACAGACAGACGCTGTGAGGAGAACTGAGTATTTCAGATCTGATGTGTTACACCTGCTCCCATATTCCAAATCCTGCCCAGATGTCTTGTTCCCATTCAGCGGTAACCATATACAACAGCGGCTCATATGTAGGCGATGTCCTTGAGGCGAGGAAGTATTCGTTTATAATGAAGCCCACACAAGAATCGTTGAGGTCACCCTTATAGTGATCTATGTAAATCATTTTGTTATGTAACCACCACACTCAAACTGTCTATAGTCCACATGCAGTCGCCCCAGATAGATAATGTTATATCAGTTACACATTGACAACTTCCATTTCATCCCTGACTTGTGCTACAACATCTGGGGCCCAGCCAAAGTCTCTGGTATTTATTAAATCCTGCTATAACGCGACATGTTAGTGAGTTTCCATGTGCATCCCTGATTATACTCTTGTGACCTATATACTTAAACCCAGAGACTGCCCATTATGCAGCATGCAATACTCATGATGTATAATATTAGGCGGCTCACCGGCCTCGAGTTAAAACAAATGTTTCCTTTTTTCTATAGTTCAGATGAAGCACCGTCCTCGTGTTGGTGGCGGTTTTACAGCAGTATTATCTCTAGACAAAAATCCCTTTAAATTGCGTGTGTGTGTGTGTGTTATTTATTTTTTTGCTAAACAGAAATCCATAGAAGCACATTAGCAAAAGCTGGGATGGCATGAACAAATGTGGATTATAGCGACAGTTTGAATCGGGAACAAGCTTATCATTGCCAAACTGTCTCAATGCTGAAGGCGGCCGCATTGCAGAGGTGTGTGTGTGTGTGAGTGACATTCCTTTTACTCCTATCAAGGATAGCCATCATGCCTTACTACCTATTCAGAAATGAGCATTTCACAGTTTTGAAATCCTCTGTCAAAACGGTGGTTAGGTTTGTCCAAATAGTTTTATTTTTATTTTAAACTCTGGGATTTCTAGTTCTATTGTGGGTGAGACTCTTGTTTCGCTCTGTGAGCAGGTGACCGGTCGGTGATTTGCCCAATGGGCCTGTCATGTCCCATTAGTTGATGTCAGGTTAAAGCCTGAGACCTCGCAGCGCTCACACCAAAGCAAAATCTGCACTTTCTTTTCCAGCAGCAGGATCAAGCGGGTGGGTTGCAAAGACTCGTGGGGGGAAAATCTATGAAGTGAACCTCTGCCCTGCAGGCAAACAAGACATCACTGCCGTATCGCACCCATTTTTATCTATCACTCCTCTCTTGCTGCTGTTCACATGCCCTAAGTGCTCCTCAAGTCTGCCGTCAGGCCTCGCTTTGTTGTCCACGCCTTCCCTCGGAGATCTCTAGTGTGCAGAATCAATTTATTACAAGGGTTCTGGCTGATGGGCAAAGAAAAGATGGTCAGACAAGCCTAGTTAAAAGCTGACAAGACTGTCTGAATGCACATTAAAGCAGTGCTTTCTATGGAGCCTTGCCTTAAGAGAGGGAGAGAAAGAAATTAAAAATGGGGAACCGAGGCTTTACGTATAACCTCCGCACTTGTGCATTTTTGACTAAATAGCAATGAATGTAATTCCAGTCCGTTGTCGGTAGTAGTTATTGTGAGTAGTCCTCACCAGCTCTTTAGAAGAAGAGCGAATTCCAGATGTTAGGCACTCAAATCGGATGCATTATGCTGCTGAATTGATGTGTACCCATGTTGTGGTCACATACCAGTGCAGGGACAGTTGTGCCTTTCTGACGTGTTGTTTTGGCCCAGGTCTAAATTGGCACATTTCCTTGTGAGTAAGACCACTGCCAGCATTGCTATAAGGTCATGTGATCTGCAACAAAGCCCAAGGCCACATATTAATCATTCTACAAATGATGTCCCCCTCCCCCTCCTCCTCCCCATGGCCTACTATTGTTTGACTGAACACAACAGGTTAATCTCAGCTATTTGTTTAGTGTTTTGACAACTGATTTTTATGAGCCCTTAAGTGATTTGCGACAATCCCTTTAGTGACTGCTGGAATAGGCCCTGTGATCACGATTAAGAGCGGGGCATTGATGGATGTATAGAACATGGAATGTAACGCGGGAGATCAAGAGTGATGTGGTGAAGACTGCAAAGCTCTCGTCGACCACAGCGATAAAGCTTTTTGTTATTTACAGTAAATATGCAATTGCAATGTCTGCCATCAAGCTACGTCTTAAATGTTGGATAATGCATTTGATGCTTCACCACATTCTGTAGAAAGTCCTGGCATGTTCTTGCCTCTGATTCTTTCTTTCCCTTTAATGCATTGGGCACAAAGGCAGGACACATTCTTCATAGAGAAAACAGAGAAACAACTCATTGTGAATTCACACAATAAATAATTTCAACAAATCACCATAGTTCACAATAGAAAGCAACGCGATTGTGGAAACGTAACAATGTTTTAGGTCAATAATCCACACTGGCCACTTCCAGTTTATTGTTCCACACCTACGAGGTTGTGTTTAATTTAATGTCCCCAGCTAGCGGGGCCAAATTCAGCGTTATGATTGAAGAATGTCAAAGCTTCCCAGTTTCCTCTTAACCTTGACATCAAAGGATACATACATTGGCATCTCACATCTCTTAATTATGTAACTCACTCTTTTTGCATAATTAACCCATGACAACATGCTAAATACGACGCACAGCGTCCACCTTGAATGCAACGCTTGTGTCACACAACCTGGAACCTTTCGCAGTTTTTCCAGACTGCACAAAAGCCACCAAATCAGCCTCAATGCTTCACAATGATGCATAACTTAATGTAACTTAATATAGTCTAATTAAACCTCAGCGCCGCATCATTGTGTACCCCGCTGCCTCGGGAAGTTATCACGGCTGATGTGCAGAACTAGGACATTTAATTCATGCATGTGATGTATAAAGTAAATGAAATTATATTTCCAGAAGCAGTTAAAAAAAAATGTTGCGCTTTTTTCATTAACGCATCACTGAATTTGTAACTGCCAATGGAATGTAGGTCTCTGCATCTTTATAAATATAAACTCTGTTTACACGTTCTGTGGGGAGCCGGGAGTTCAACTGTTATCACTGTGAAGTCACATGTGGGACGAAGAGTCAAATCGCTACATCGACTTGGCCTTTCAACTCGCGTCTCTACTACGATTACGGCAAGAGTTTTTTATTTTAAGGGACGGGGTACTTGCGGTCGAGTAGAGGCATCTGCCCCACATTCCCCAGAATGAGCAGCGAAGCACTAGTCGTCTACGGCAGATGTGGAGGACACTTCACTTTGCATCCCAGTTCACTGAGTCAGGGGGATGTTTCTAGGTCAGTGAAACAGACAAGTAATGAGTAAACGTTTCGTATGTACTGTAGAATTCCGCTATTCCTCGGAGGCGGGGACACTGTTCAGTGCTTTATTTAGCCCGCTTGTCTTGTTTGCTCGTTGGAGCAATCCAAGGTACATGTCTTATTCATGGCTGAACCAACATGCCCGGGGTAAATGTTTAATTCTACAAATGAGGACTTTGGAACGATTGAAACCATTAAACCGTGAAACAAATGTTTTTCAGCTCATGCATACATATACTGTACATGCATTTTTATGTAGTCAGAGGCTACTTCAAATGGTTTTAAACTTTTTAGAATTGTGATCAACAGTAAAACGTACCACACTAGTGCTCAAGCAGGAGGTGGTCAGAGTACGGTCAGCTGTTAAACAACCACAATTGCTCCATTCTGAAGTGTGGATGTTCAGGTGAATATTGGTTTATAAAGAGAGGGGGCGAATCTGAGCTTATTGTGTGATTAACGGGAGCCTTTGAAGCTAGTCGGCCCCCTCCAAGGACTCTGAGCAGAGAGCAGACTCTCCGCTGTGTGTAATGACCCTTCAGCCTGCGGACCAGAACTGAACGGTATTCACAGGCTGTGACTGGTTCACCCTGTATGATACTACTCTTATAAAAAGCTCTATGGAATACTTTGTCCAGGGCAGCGGGGTCTCGGAAGCGGCACGTTTCGAGGTGGGGGGGCAATGAATGTTTCTGTAACACATGGCCTATAGAGTGTGGAAGAGTCGCCCTCTGCTGGTGCAGTTGTTACCTCAGAGAGAGAGGAATGGAAGCACATGTGCATTAATCCTTACTCATGAAACATTTGCCCATATTTTCTTTGGTTATTGAACGTTTTGACACACATTGCTATCCGCCAGTAGTCTTTTATGGAGTCTTGCTGCTATCCCTGAAGTAGATGAGTGCAACAGTGGTAAACCATTGGTGTACACGTGTGTCAAAGTGGGGACGTACTAATAACACAGCAACACGGGTCGTCAAACACTCATGACATTAAAACCGGCCCTTTGAGCCCGAAGAGTTATTAGTCTGTACCCCGTATTTTATTTCTATGCTGGTGATTCCTATGAGCCTGTGATTTCAAAACTAGTGGTAAGAATTTACAGAAAATCTGACACTTGATCCAAAAGGCCGCTCGTCCAGTCTCGGAGCCAACAAATCTCTCCAGGATGAAGGACGACACAGCAGGTGGACATGCTGCCTTAATATTCTGTTTTTTCGTCTCTTTGAATATTTATGTTTAGATATAAATACGGGAGCTCTGACATCTTTATTTGGATTAGCATTTAGATTGTGCCTTAAAGATAAACTGTCTGTCATAAAAGACAGAGGTTATTATCTCGGTCACCACTTCTGCAACTGTAGATAAGATATATAGATGAGTATTCATTTTGAAAAAAGAATAAACACTTTGGCTTCAACCAAATCGTTATGCTGGTCCACTTCTGCTGCTCAAAGAGCAATCCGATAAAAACGCCTCTTGCCACAAAATAAACCAGTAGATGGAAACATTTGTCCATTTAAAATCAGTAAACCAATATGTCTTATGTGAGTTGTAATGAAACCAAATGTATGAGATGGTTCATTGAATGCTTGTCACAAATGATCACATCTTCTGCATCATTTTACCTTTCCCATGAGCAGCTTAATTGGAAATGAATACAATAGATGCAATGAAATGGAAAACGTCCGTCTTCCTCAATTAAGTCACGATCTTCTAACTTAAACATAAACGATTAATGCACTTCTCTCAATCGTGTTTAAGTTCAGACAGAAATCTGGGATCAGTAGCATTAACTTTAAGATTTAGTTAAAGAAAATGAGTGGTGACAGGAATCAAGGTTGACATGAAAGGTTATTAGACCATATCGGAATACGAGATAATCAACTTTTCTATTGTAAACATAAGGAGTATTGCCACACTAGTGCTCAAGCAAGAGGTGGTCAGAATGTCAACAATGGAATAAACTGCATCATTCAAGAGCTGAAAGCGCTCCTTTCCACCGCTTTCCTCTCAAATCCCATTCGGTATAATTTGAGGGAGAATGTTAAAATGGCAGGAAAGGTGAATAGAAAAAGAAGAATCTTTCCATTCCCCTCCTCATCTGTACGCCACAGATGTGCTATGTGTTCAACCCTGCTTGTCTTTGATCTTGGCCCTTGGATTGTGGCTGTGGCCGGACGGCCTGCGGAGTCCACTGTGAAAGGTCTGCACACATTCTGTCACCAACTCCCCTTTTTCTGCTTTGATTTTTTTGCTTTGTCGTATCCCTCAAAATCAACTGGAGTCTGCTAAATAGCGATGTTCTCTCTCGTCGAGCAGTAGCAGGAAGGATGAGGGAAGGGGGGCAGGGGGGAAATCAAATCGGGTTCTGTCCCCCTTGCATCCAGCCGTTTCCCATCTCCTTGCTCCTTTTTTCTGTTCGCAGGCATTTTGACTTTGCTTATCGTGTCTCGTAGATTTATCCAAGAGGAGTTGTGTCTGTCATCTGTTATATTAACATGAATGATCCTTTTCTGAACTTTACTAACTTTCCAGGAATATTACACCCGCAGATCTTTAGTGAATACCTTTCTTCACTACAACTCAAAGGGTTGCTATTTGTTTATTTTTTTGTTTATTTTTTTTTAAGTTAAGAAAGAAAAAATTGCATGAATGTCAGATGTTCGTAAAAAGAGGATTTAGACTTTACAGTCTCCACACGAGACTATTCTGCTCAAATTGGATCACATGCTTAAAAACATGTCAGTTAAATGAAAATAAAAAATTAAGGATAAATGCACCAGTTTAAATGAGGCCATTTTTGCAGAAAAAAAGTAATGGTAAAAATAAAAACTTGCGTAACCATTAATGTTATGACCAAAATATATATTCTGTTTACCCATCTCACCCATTTGCTGCCGTTATGAATCCAGATGTCACGTATCCAGATGTCACGTATCCAGGGTCATATTTCCTGACTACATGCTTGAGCTTTTATTAGCATAACTAATCCATGACAAAACCCTTTACCTGAATAAACAGTGTTATTTAGTAAATGTGTGTGCAGATGTTGAAATCCAAATGAATTGTCTTGCAAATGTCTCAGAAACATTATTTTCTATATAATGTGATCATTAGCAGTACTTCCTCCCCTCGTTAGAGGGCGGTCTTTATTACTTTATTAGTAGATGCAGTAGTGGCCTTCAATTTTAATAAGCTGAATTGTTAAGATCTGTATTTTTTCACTCTTGCAGTCTGTTTTTGACCCATTGAGCTTGTGGAGAATTTAAATTCTTTATATAGAATTGGTTACTTATGTATTGTTTTTTTTTCACACTAGATGGCACTGTCTTATGACAAAAAGGTGAAAGAGGATACAGGAAATGTGCAGGTTAACTTCCCTACATTTTAAGACACTTTTAAATGGCATTATCAAATGATAATTTTCATGTTTCACAATTTGTATCTGTATTCCAGATTAACTGTTAAATTTACTGGTAATGCAGTTTAGACTTTTTATCCCTATCATTAGACTTTTATTATCAGCTTGCATGAATTTGAATTGTGCTTCCAAAACAGAAAATGAATTGTGACCATTAGTGTTGAGGTTATGCAGCTACAGTTTGTGCCTGATTTGAATTCTGCGGAGTGCATTACCAATGATTATGCAACAATAACAAGTGGATACAGTGCTGTGGCGGGTTGTGGATTTTAAGCATGTTTCTTCATGTGTGTTTTTCTCACCAGGCCGTTGTGCTGCAATAGAGATGTTGTCTGAGTGGACCTCATTACATTACACGCCATTTAGCTGACGCTTTTATCCAAATGCCACTCTCATTGCATTTTAAACCGATGGTTTTTCTTTTTACGCACCCACACAGTGGGGGTACAGTGCAGCCGTAAGGGCTACCTGAGGAGCGTTTTAGGGGTTGAGTGTCTTGCTCAGGGACTCTTCAACATGGGACATGGAGCAGCGTCTACTCTGTGCGCCACAGTCATCCTCATAGTGTTGTAGGCAAGCAACATTTCCATTATACGCACACAAATATGGTTATTTGGGAAGATGATGCAATCTCACTGAGAGGAAAAGCAAAATAAAGCACCTGTATCTACCAATTCACTGCCATTAATCCAGGGCTTTCTTTACAAATAATCCAGAACTGATGACATAACGTATCATGTTAAGTGTCTGCAAGTCAGCAAAAGAATGTATTAAAAGGACCGAGCCAAGAAGTGATTGAGCAACCTTGTTTCCTTATTAGACGTGTGCTGGAGGTCCGATTGTTTGGGTCCGTTTGGGATCAGCTAGAACAAGAAGAATAATTCAGATAATTCTTGTTTCCAGTGAAATCCTGGACATTTTCACACTCTGCAGATAGCTGAGGAATTACCAAATCCCTTTTTTCTCTTTATTTTGTTGTTAGAGAGCAACATCTTTTAGTACCAAAGTCATTGTCTCAGGTCATTAATTTAACAAAGAATCAAATGCAGCTCATTTTTTTTTTTTTTTTGCATTCTCCAACTTTGTGTATCCTTGAAATAGAATCAGGGGGAACTAAAGTGGTCTCGGATCACTTTCAGATAAGGCTCTGGCTCGTGTGCAGCTCTGTTGAAAGTCACCTTTCTGAGCTGAACGAACAGGGTCCTTTATTAAGCGACATGATCAACTGTTGCTCCCTATTTGGAAAGGATCAAAAATGTTTTTATTTCCAATTTTTTTCTTTTGTGTATTTGTACATTTGATTTTGAAACTCGATTTAAACGGGTTTCATTCAGGCCTTTCTATGATAAATTGAGCGTTAGCGTGAGTTCTGGCAGGCCAGGTAGTCAAGACGTTGCTAACGCTATTGGCCAACAACACGGTCTCATCAGCTGATCTGCTCCAGCTGAGCCGCATCAGCTGATCTGCTAGTCAAACACCCCTCGCTAATGGCTTCACTCAAACAGGGCGCCTGTTTAAAGCAGATTCAGCTTTGCTCCTACCTGCTTGCAGCTCGCCACCTCCCCAGCTCCTCCCTGTCATGCATAACGTGGCATTTGCTTCTATGTCATCGTTGCCGCTCTGTTCATGTGGGGGAATAGCTCAGCTCACACAGTCCTAAAACGGTGTGAGCGTTCCCTAATGCCGCTGCTGTCCTCTGACTCCCTGCTATTTCATGGTACTCATGAAAGGTCGGAGGACTCCCTGAACAGAGCCACACCGCCAAGATTTAATTCTGAACTCTATGCCGGATGCATCTATCTAATAAAAATGTTTCCTAAATCATTTTTATCGTTATGCGTGTTCTTGACTTAATAGACCTGACAGAACTGAGCTGGTTTCACTTTTTGTTATTTGTTTTTTGCTACAGGAGCATAATGGAGCCGCAGCACTGTGCCGTGTATAATGCTCACAAAAATAAAAAAATAGTTTACAGGGGGGGAGCCATTGACAATGGCAGCTCCCGGGGCCTTTGTTTTTTTTTTTTCTTTCAGGTTCAGAATAGTCCCGTGGGGGTAGAAAATCCATGTTGATTCTAAAAGGTTGGTGTTTGTGGTCTAATGTAGTCTTATCAAAGAGGCTCCCTGTGGCGTGAAATGTGCGAGTTTCCAAGTGATGAAAATGATTGTGGCGCAGGTCGTTCATTGCCTGTAGCAGCTTTGGAGGGCAGCAGAACGTGGAGGTGGAAGCTGTAGTTCATAAAGTTTGAGTTTAGGATGTGGTCGAGCAGGGACACGGCAGCAGGGTTGTGTAGGGAGCTGTTGAGTGGGAGTAACAAGACACTTTCCTATATTATGTGTATAATTCTATATTTCTTCTGCGATGGGACGTTTCATTGTCATTATAATGCAAATGCATTAACAAACAGTGACAAAGGGGCCCATTTTGATGTTGAAAAGGTTTTCATCCCTTGATCAAAGGCAACCAAAAATAAGCATCCCTTCGTCTTGAGTGTCTGAAAACAAAACGCGCGTTCAACACGTTGGTTTTTATCAGTTGACAGTATTGCTGCACAAAAGAAATGCATTTGAGCGCATCTGGAAAAGCTCTGATGGTAGAAGTGGGCCAAATAATTTTTTTTATATCCTATTAATACCCGAAAACCTATAAAAGCCTTCATAGTCTCTCGCGCCGCCCTGTAAATAGCGTTTAAAACGCAGCATTGTGAGCTCCAAACTGTTCCCTGTTGCCCAACGGCTCATTTTCAATGGAAATGGCGAAACTGTGTGATTAACATGGGGTCTGTTACGCATCCTTAATGATTCCTGAGTTCATGTCTCCTCGTATTGGCCAAAGCAAGAACAGACGGCCCCACGGGTGGAATCCAGACGCACTCACTGTGCCTGTGACAGCTTTGAAAACTAAGTGTGTGAGTCAGTGCGTGTGTGTGTCTCAACATTTGTATTTACGTGGGTGTGTGTTCGCAGGGTGTGATGCATTTCTTTTCAAACATTCACTCCCAGGCACAATGAGAATGTGGTCTTAGTCAGCCATGGCGGGTTACATAAGAATAAGAGTGTTTTATTTGAATGCCTGTGTATCTTGCCACTCTGAAAACTTGTCCGTTTACCTTGAAGCCCATGGGGGATGGGAACACTTCCTTTTAGCAGATGTTTGTCTTTTTCAACTACAGGAAATGGGTGTAGAGGGGTCTCTATATATATCAGTTCTTCTACCCAACTTCCTGTTTGAATGCATTGTGGGCACATTGTACAGCAGTGTGCAGTTGTACAATGTGTCTTTCTAGCCGCCGGCTCATAAACCCGAACCCCCTGACTTGTTGAAATGAGAGACGCCACACAGGATTATTTTTACAGTTTCATTCACGCATAGACACCTGACTTTGTTTTTCCGATGCGGTTCTGTTAAAATGATAATATTAACCCAAACTGAATCTGGTATTTTATTTGAACACTCTGATCTGTTTTCTACCTTTCCTCCCCATCGCCTTTGTCCTCCTTTACCCTTCCAGGCATCTGCCTGTGATTTCACTGGCAGTAGTGTCCTCGGGGACCACGGGTCAGCATAAAACTGCTCTTATGTTGTGGTGATGTCAAAGGTAGTGTGATCCAACAGGAAAATTAAAAATAAAGAATAGTCCCGGAGGTGAAGAGTTGCCTGGCAACAACTTCCCAGCTCTGTTGTGAGTTGGCCTCGATCATCTTGCAGGGTAGACATTTGTAAGCTCTCCAGCATAACAGTTGGTTTGTGCAGAAGAGAGGGTCTGTGTGGAGGAAGCGCTGCAGGATAACGCGCTACTGAACCGTCACTTCGGCTTTGGGAATACATCCCAAAAAGTGCTCCCTGATTTGCCGTACATCTCTCCATGGCTCTGTGGAGGATCATCGTCTTGCGCCAGTGATCTAATCTAATGGCCTCGTGCATTCAGTGGTCAACCGTACAAAATCTGACGATACTCTGATGCTGACGGCGTCCAACGGCAACAATACTGTAACACTGCAATGGGAGCAGCGTCTTGCATGTAGAGATGTGGGTAGTGGATTAGAGCAGGATACTTATGGCCATGTTTCAGCCAGTACTCGGCTTGTAACGTTAGATTACATTCTGTCAAGTTGTGTCCTTCGGATTGTAGTACACACCAACAAGGAGGAAAAACAATTTTGCGTTCGTTGGACGCAAAATTTGTGACAACTACAATATCTTCCACCTGGTTAGTAGACCTGAAACGTTTGCAAAATAACTCCAATGCAAGCATTTGGTTAAAGTAAAAACTGTAATCAAATATGAACACTTGATACAAACAGTTTGGTTCATTTAAAAAGAAGCCATAGAATGGATCGCGTCGTTGCTGTTGCCCATGAGGACGTTCTCTCCACTCCTGCTCTTTCTGCTAATAGACAAAGGGCTGCTGTTCATTCACCAGTGATCTAGAATATCAAAGCCGTGGCCTTCAGGTCATAAACTCATTGTTGGGTTTCAAGCTGCCACAGCTGATTTACAGTTATTATATTTTTTTGAAGCCGGGACCTGCAGCTGTGCCATTAGCCTTATCGTATTTAGATTACGGTGAGATTGCAGGTCTGGGGCCGTGTTCACAAAACCTTCTAAGGATTAAAAGTTTCTCCCAATTGGTGAAATTAGGAAAAACAAATGGTTTATTTTTAACATCCTTTGTGTTGCAGTTTTAGGTGCTAAAACGACAACAACATTTTAACATTTAACTAAAACAACTAAAAACACACAAACGGCAGATGCACGACGTTAGGAAGGCTCAAAATGGAAGTTGGTAGGTCTGGACTTTTGACCATGTGAGTTGAAAAGTTTAAATTATGGCCGTGAATATGCCGTGTCTGGGCATCAATTACATAAAACTGGATTGCAGAATGTCTGTCAGTTTCCAAGGCAACCGTATTCTTGTGTCTTTGGTCTCATAATTATCAGTCAATGTTCTCAACACACTGCAGGCTTCCTGCCAACTGACTCCGCAGTGCGTTTGTAAGATTACGTAATAGTTGGTTTAGTGTAGAAAATGTGATTGCACGTCTTTTGTAACTGCAACCTCGGAATTGAGATTTTAAAAGAAACCACTATTGATAAGTAACCCTGTACAATTTTTAATGTCACCAACTGGCCAATAATGGTTCTTTTTTTGTTTTTTGTTTGTTATTGTAGTTCAAACAAGATTTAGTAACAAATGGGAATTTGCAGAGCAGCTGTGAAATCTTGTGTGACGGTTTCTCTCCTCCTAAGTAGAGATTAACGAGTGCGATATAGTACAAGACTCTACTGTGTAAATCTGAGTACTTCGTAAGCAAACAGCAAGAAAGCGCTGCAAGGTCCCATCCAATGACCAATAAATCATACATCTGTCTCGTACTTCCACACTCAATGATATGGTTAATGTACTAGTTCACATTTTCGTACTTTTTTGCCCAAAGCATTATCATTAGAGGACGGTTAGGAGCGCAGGCTATTAAGGAACTTGAATGTACGCTGCCATATTTTGCACGCCAGTGCCCGCGGCAGTTAAAGGACTAAAATATTTCCAGTCACATTCAAGATTCAGACGGCAAACGGGTCAGAGGTTTCCTTCTTTGTGAGAGTTATGTAAGAAATCCTAATCTAATCTAGTTTCCATACATCTCGCAACTACAGCTGCTTGTTCTGTTTAAGAACACAAACTTTTTCAAGGCTTCACATTTTAATACGTTTATATTTGAGGTTGTATAATTTTTATTTCTTCGACAGCAGCCAAACAGTTACTGCTAATTATTTAATTACATTTAATACATTTAATTATGTATTCAAATGCTGTTGATTGTGGCTTCTGGTGTTTGTTTGCCCCCCCCCCCCCCCCCCCCCGGCATTGAGGTCTGTCATGTGATGTAAAGATGAAGCCTATGGTTGACATTGCGTGTAGGCGTGTGTGCTTGGTTGTGCGATACACAATTGATGCATCATCAGTGTGTCTTTAGTGGTTCCCTTCAATTGCACTTGACATGCATTGGAGGAGAGCGAGGCATCTCGGGGCGGAGAGAGGGAGACATGAGCAAGGTGAAATTGTGATGCTCCTCACAGCATCATGCTAACGAGGAGGAGGAGGATTATTATCCCCCCCACTCATCCGGCAATGGAGGCAAACAGCGAGGGTACGGGCGCACTTTTGACCGTGTGATTTGTGAATGAGGCAGTTTCTGTGCACATGAACACAAGAGAAACAAAACCATTCCTTTTAGTTGCTTCTTCCATCTGTACCTTTTATTAGGTGCTCATCCTTCTTCATGCGCGTAGCTTCCTCCTGCAGCCCACTGAGGCGTTTTAACAAAGGTGGCCGAAGCGCGCAGACTGTGTGCGTTTTGTAGGTCAGAGGCAAATGCGTCCGTAGTAATAGAAACCTACGCCGCTCACCAACTCGTAACCATCCGTGCTCCTCCTTCCCCTCGATCCCTGACCACACCCCCTCCGTCCCCTGCTGCCGGCCCCCCTCCTTCCTCCCTCAGACAGTGGTATGCTCCACTCGTCTTCGCTCCTCTCGCTCTCTGCCTCCACTCCGCCTCGGCAGTCTCCACTCCAGACCCAGACACTGGTGCAGCGCCGATCCATACATACACGCACGTGTGTGTGTCTGTCTGAGTGTGTGTGTGTGGGAGGGGGGTGGGGGTCTCGTGGGTGCCTGTTTCCTGAAAACGCCCATCGTTGGAGTGTGCGATCTGATCTGCGAGAGAATGTGCGCGTGAGCCTTACGGGAGCATCCTTTTTGTATGGAGGAGCATGTGTGTAGAGAGCGAGGCGGCGTGAAGATGTGCGGCGGAAAGGTGCTGTTGTGATCGGAGGACTTTTCGGTGTACTATCGTCGTGCAGTCCACCTCCCGCTCATTTGGCTGTCTTGTGAGGGCAATAGGCATCGAGCTGTGATGTCCACCCCCGGTCCAACAGACGGCAGCCAAAGGAACTCTCGTAAGTGACTTTTCTTCTTTTTTCGTCGTCTTTGGTAAGTGAGAGTGGTGGTCTTTGTGTGCGTTTTTCACTGTACCAGAGGTCTTCATGGCAACGTTTGTGTTTGTTACCAACCTCAAATTGAGGCACTTTATTTTGAAAGGAGACCTGTTCACGCATGAAGGACATGTATTTGAAGGCAATGTCATGCAAATTACTAATGCTAATGTGGTACAAGTTCTTTATATTGAATGAACACAGTTGTTTAAAGTATACGTTTATCCATCCATTGGCTACAGGAATATGAGGTGTGTTTGTGTGACAGCACAACGATGGTGAGTTTGTTTGTGTAGCACAGTATGTACAGTAGTCCAAAGTACAGCAGGGATCCCACGTGTGTGTGTGTGTGTGTGTGTGTGCGCGCTCGTACTTGTTTACATGTCGGAAAGAGACGCTGGTGTGTAGCGTGGGAGTGTGTCGGCGCATGCGTCCGTGTTCTTCCCCGGAGCGCCACAAGCTGTCGATGCATCTGAGAGGCGATCGATCGGCAACCGGGCCAGTTGTATCTTCACCAACAGGAGAAGTGCAGAGGACCTGCTGGTGTTATTCACTAATGTAGACCACTGATGAGCATCTTGTCTTTAGCCACAACCATAGAAACAATACTTTCACAATGTTGTTTTTATTATAATTATTATTAATGTTACTATTGTCATTTAACCTGTTTTGGGTGAATAATGACTGAAATACGCCACACACCATTACTGAAAAGCGTATCAGTTGTTCAGTGGGTAGAAGTGTGTAGGAGTCCAGGACGGCTGTGCAGCTTTAATGTTTAACTCTATTCTGGCCCTCCAGCAATGCACACACACACAACCAAAGGATTTCTGTACCGTAAGTGGGTGATTGATAAAATGATGTGACTCATTTTGACTCATCTGAGAGCTCAGTGGTAACACACAATAAATAATCTCTCTCTCACACACACACACTGCCTTGACTGAGGCGCAGATCCCATCTTGGAAATGGGTCTTGTTTTATTGCTTTCATATTATTGCACCATCCCGGGTCTTTATTAACCTTTTCCCGTTTTGTTGTTTTCCCGTTGTAATTTACTGCCCGACCTCGCATATAACTTGCGTGGAAACCTTTTGTGTGTCTGAGATGATGAGTTAATGATTACACGCCGACTAAGCCACCCACAGTAAATACCTATCGTGTTGGTTTATAGGAATGTGGGCTTTTTAAGAATAATTTCATCATCGTTTTTTGACTTGTTAGTTGCTGTATAACCGTTTTTCTCGCATATCTTTAGCTCCATTTTTTTGCTGCTGAGCATTTGACCAGTTTATTACTTGTCAAGATCCATCCATCACATTACCTTCTTATAGTGCAGTGCTTTCAACAGAAATATCAAGTGGCCGCAGGCTATGATCACAGTTCTACTAACGTTACCTAACCAAATGCAGCATCTGAGGAAAGGAAATAAAATGTTCTCAGCTGAACAACAGGTAAATTAAAGGATGGATTCAATCGAACGGAGGAATATTTGTTTTTCATATTTTGATACTTTGTACATGTTCCTTAAAATACAAACCAAACAAGTATGTGATTTATGATATAAACTCAATGACGCATAAAAAAAAGCCTTACTGGGCTGTTTTTGCTGATTTTAATTGCATTTAAGGCCCTTTCAGTGTTAAAGGCAGTCATATCTTTGGATAAGTAGCACGTTTTAATCTCCTCCTCAGAGTTCCTGCAGCTTGACTGTGTTATTATCACACGGCTCTCTCTACTCTCTTTGTGTCCTCTGTAAAGGAGCAACAGCAGGCGACTGCCGCTGAGACGGATGTGCTTTGTCATCACTTCTGCCAAATGATGGTTTGCTTCTCCTCTCTGCCTCCTCGTCTTCTCAGCTGGTCTCTTCTCTGCTGCCGTCTCATCTGCTCCTTAATCTCCGGTCCTCTGTATTACACAGCACTCTTCATCTCTCCTCCTCCTCCTCTTCTTCCTCTCTTCCCCCCCGTCTGGTTTATCTGGGTTCAAATGAAACTTTAATTGCATGTAAATCAAAGCACTGCAAATGTGATTAGTCTTTTGTGCTGCTTTTAATGAGTGCGTCTGGACTACTGGAATACATTGCAGTAGGTGGCTCCTGACTGCCTCTGGTCGCTTATTATTGCTGGAATAATATTTCTCCAAGAGGTGTTCTGGGCAGAAACGACATCTTGCATTAATTTGCCTTGCAGTCCTTCTCACGGCATCAAATATAGACTAATGTTCTGTTCTATTCAAACAGCGCTCACACAGCATGTAAACGCAGACGTCTTCTAATTGGTCGGTTCCTTTCCGTGGAGGTCTCGCTCCTCATGAAGCCACCAAAGGAGGGTTAACAGACTGGAATTCGTGGCGTTGTCTGTCATTAAATATGGATTTTCTTTTAAGAGGTGAAATGATAATAGTCGTGGACAAAGAACAGGTTGATGTTCATGAAACATAATATTTACATTTTCAGTATTTCATTGTTTTGGCAGCGCGTGCGTGACATTGTAATTCGCTCTTTCAATATTTTGGTTCCATATAAATATCTTTGTGTAGCTGTTGTATAACTGAGGTGTATAACAGTTGCAGACATGTTGATTCTTGTTACATGAAAATGGCTACAAATATTGCGACGGGTAGTCGCACACAGAATACAGACGCGTGTATGTACAACGACTAATATTGTCATTAATAGTCCATGTATTTGTTTTACCTTCTGAGCCTCCGGTGTTGCAGGAACCCGTCCCATGAATCAGGATTTTAAGTGTTTTGAAGGAAGACGCTTTAATCTCTACTTCCCAAACAACACTTTCCCTTCCCTCTGTGCTGCAGATAGTGAGCACCTGGCTTAACAGGGTTTTTGGAAAAGGAGTGATGGTTTGAAGGAGGGGGGAGAAAGGAGAGAGGAGGGGGGAGGTGGGTGCAAGAGGTGCTTGGGTGCAAGAAAGAACAGAGAGAAGTAGAGGAAGACGCCAAAATTAGGCGACAAGATGAACAGGGAGAGAGGACAACGTAAGAGCGCGGTGCAGAGACGGTGAAGAGACCGAGAACAAGATTTACTCCAGAATAATGGAGAATATTGGTAACGAGGAGGAATTGAGCGAGAGCAAAATAGATGGCCGATAATGAGTAGGCCTGATAAAAAGACGGAGGAGAGGGAGTTTGCTAATTGGCTGTCGAGTCCGCACACTGCAGGAACGGAGAATCTCTAGCTTTTACTATCCGCTTGACAGGACGTTTCATTCTTTAAAGAGAATTCCAGACAGCGGAAACGGGAAACACTGTCACATAAAATACGTGCTGAAATGAATTCATCTGCAACATTTTGTTTTGGGTCCATGCGCCGAGCGAGGTTTCAGTGCAAAATACATTTTTTAAGTGTGATTTTCAGTACCACAACTCCACGTTAACTGAATAAAAATCACTTATTTCAGTAATGTTGCCGCTGTATTTCTAATGTAGTATTGTCTTTGAGACATGTGGACAGGGATGTAGTTGAATAGAGCCTGAAGACGGGTATTAGTATGTATTAGCTGGAGACGTTATTAAATAAGTTGATAATAAAGTCAAACATTTTGGCTTAATTATGTAGCTACCTACAGTACATAGAATCCCATCATCCATCCAGCCACACATACGCCAATTACTATCCCCATAATGGTGACGAGCCAGTCGGCATCACAGCCATAAATAAGCTCCTACTGCTCGTCATGCTGAGAAATGATGCTGTGCAGCGTGTCATAAGAATAGTAAAGAGACGGATCCACAAGGAGCTGCTATATAATTTTCTACAGAGTCACGTCAGTTGTTTAGTGGTCCACTTACTTCAGTGTGAAGTAAGAGTGAGCGGGTTGAATTTAATGGTTATGGCTCCATTCTCTCCTCTCCCCATGGTGTTGTCCGACAGCCAGAGAGTTTCTCTAATTAGGTCCATGTTTGAACAGACTGTATTTATAGACTCAGTCTGTTCTTTTGCATTTCATGCAGTTCTTTTGTATTTGCGTTTCGGACAGCTTTAGACTCGAGCAAGTCGTGTCCGTCCGTTTTACTGCAGTATAAAGCAGTTTTCTTGGCTTGTCTACGCGCTGAAGCCTCTAGTGCTCCTTTGCCTGCCGCTCGGGCTCCTAAAACGCATCCAAGATGCTGCGGCCCCCCCTCCCGCAGCCTTATGTAAGGCTAAATCACTGTGGTCAGCAGAGACCGATAAACCCCTCAAGGACTCCTCACATGGAGTCGCCCTCCGTCTCCGTCTTTGACTGCTGTGTCGCACTCTGCAGTGTTGCATCCATGTCAGTGAGTGGAGATGTTTAATGTTGTGTATGGACGTGAAGAGAACAGTCGATGCACTTAGTTTTGTTGTAACCGATTTGTGTGATTTGTGCGTGTGTAGATTGAGCAGGTTGCTGTGGGGGGAGGAAAGACCTTCCCGCTGTGAACCAGGTGACTGAGTGGCCCAAATAGAAGTCAGAGACGACAAAAACAGCAGGTGGTTTTACAGCACAGCATCAGCACTGGGCGACTAATCAAGGGTGACGCTTCTGATAAAACCTTGCCTACTTTCCCCGACTAACAAAAAAGCCCATACACTTTTCTTTGACTGTTGAGAAATGTATATTGTTTAAAGCGTGACAGATTCATTACTGCCTACAAGGTTTTAACTGCAGAATGTGCAATAAAACACAACCTTTTTGATTTGGAGGTATGTACGTAACATGGAGGCACAAGGGGATGGATACATGTAGTCATACAGGAGTATTGTACCATGTGAGCAGGGTTGCAGTAGTTGAACACTAATTCCCAAGGCCGTGGATAATGAGTATGGCCAATGAGTTAGAAAAGAGGCACAGATAATACAGGGAAGAAAAATGTGAGAGGAAGGAGAACACCAGGGGTTTGTGCGTCACGTGTTTGCGTGTGATGTCTGTCTGCGAATGCTCCTCATGTGCCAAGATCATAACATTTTCACTATGCCTGCTGGGTCTATCAAGAGGACGCGCTTCCACTGCAGACATTAGAGGAAGAGAAAGCGAGAAAAATCTGCAAAAGAGTGACGAGGGAAATGTGAGAAATATGCAGTGACAGAAGGGAAGTGGAGCTTGGCAAAACAAAGCGATGTTGCTGATGGCTTCTGATAGCTCGGTCACTTCTGTGCCGGTGAGGAGGATGAGCTCTCTGCCTGATGTTTTGCCCACAGAGGTGGAGGGGATGAGCTTACAGGAGAGAGAATCGATAGTTGGAAAAAGTAAGGTATCAATATAACAATCCTTCAAGTTGAAGAAGGAATTTCATTCTTGATTATGAGCCTATTATAATTATTATCCAAAGCGACTTACATTGTATATTTATGCCCACGGTCCTTTTTACGTTTTGCCCAGGGAGCATTTAGGGTTTCGGTATCTTGCTCAAAGACACTTCGACATGGCACATGGGGCAGCCAGGATTCAAACCACCTACCTTTAGCCTCCTAATGGCGGCCGGTTTGCAGCGAAACGATCCACCTGTCATTGAAACCGCAGTTAAGTGCGTTGAAAGGTTCTCTCTCTAGTATAGACTACTAGAGAGTGCTGGCAATCTGTCTCCTCCACCGCGTGTCCCAGTTTTCAGAGGTGACATTGGTTTTCGCTGTTGCAAAATTTTGCCTTAATGTTGCAAACATCCTGTCAGCTTGAGCTTAACGCCATCTGTTGAATTGAGATACTGTCAAGATATTGAGAATGAGGTTTTCCTGCTCTTGGCAGCATTTTTAAACCCACGAAAGCATCCGCTGGTCACAGCGTTTAATGACTCTGGACTCGTGCTGTGCTTCTGACACGAGGCTTGATGGGTCCATGGGTTCATGCTATTTACATTGAATCCCATGCATGAACGTGCATCAGACTGTTTGTAAAAAGAAGCTTTATATCAGCATTAGAGATCATGACCACTGTAATGTTTTTTTTTTGCAAGAGGACATCTGCAGCCTGCGTGAACTCACATTTTGACACTGTGTAATAAAAGCTTTATCAGGGTCATGGACTACAAGTCGGAGAAGTAAATAGAACATGAGTTATAACCACTTTGCAGCGGCCACACTTGCACACCGACCCAGAACATCTCGCTCCCTCCCGCCACAGGATGACAGCGGGCCGCCTCTTGGGGGAAGTGAAGGAATCCCATTTATAGATTTATACAATGGTCCCATTATTCCACATGGCCGCCTCTTAACCATACACACATCATACTCCTCTGTTGTTGCGTAGCTGCGCAACTAGGAAATGAGGTTGTTTAAATAAAGGCAAAGGTTCGGCACGGCATTGGTTCCATGAAGAAGACAAAACCGGATATTTCCCCTGGGAGAGCAGAGCACACGCAGAGACGCCTCGACTTTGGGTCCGTTTTACATACGTCACAGACTCGTTGCTGTGTACTTCCTGACCTGGTTTACTGGCCTGCATTAAGCTCATAGAGACTGCTTCAGCGCTATACGTTAGCCTTAGTGTTATGACCCTTTTACCCATCTACGCGTTAAAGCCTAAACACATGGAAGCATAGTTTATGAAGAAATTACTCATTCCAGTCAATTCTAGAAAAAAAAAACATTTGTTGCTGAGCAACTTGCCTGATTAAATTAACTCTATGTAAAGCAAACCTGTTGCACATATGCCCTAACACCTGCTTGGGACTTGCACATCAGCACCACGCCTCTCATTTCTCAGACCCCCTAAATAAGAAGAGCTGCGTACGGCGCTCACTGGCACACTCATTCTGGCTCTTCTCATGAAAAATTGATCAAAGGAAATGTGTGCATATGTTGTGTACATATATAATGTGTTATGTCTAAAAACATATGTTCTTAGTTAAGATGATGGTATATTCATACACAAGAGACTCAACTTATTTTCTTGTAATGTTTCATTGATAATTAATGTATTAAATGTACTACTTCCTGTCAAGTTATATTAGTTGTAGACGTTTGTTTAACCCCAGGAGATGTTAAACGTAAAAAGGTTGTTCAAATATAAAGTGGCTTCCCGAGCTCATTCAGCTCTTTCCAAGGAGATTAGTATAGTTGTCATCCCACAATATGCTTCACTGGACTCATGTCCTGTTTGTTTTTGTTTTTTTCTGCCAATGCAACGCCCTAATGCTAACGGGGGGATGTGCAACGCCCTCAAACGGGATCTTTAATAATTTCTTGTATAGAGCTCGGTTAATATTCATTACATACAGTACAGTTTCAAGTTGAACTTTTGGCTCGCAGTCGGCCCACGTCTCTGTCTCTCTTCACTCTCCTCTGCTTGGTAGAACACAACGTATCCGAAAGAGTGAATAAGTGGTTCTTGAGTGGCGTCCGCACCGAGGACAGGTGGAATTTGCTGCGGTAGGAAGAAAAGCAAAGACTCCTGCATAATGCATCAATCTTGTAGATCTCACACATTTTTATGCCCGATAATAAATGGCGTCTTCATGTACTAACACGTGCAAATCATATGGGAATATCCACATGCATGCAGCCCGTCGTTGAAAGGGGCTTATGTTTAAAGCTGACACAGGGATATTTTATTTTGGAGAGCTGTTGCCCGTCCAGAATATACTCGCTGCTCAGGCTCGATAGCTGGAATCCCCCCGTGGAGATCATCGGTGCGCCCGGCTCCTCGATGGGAGGATCCGAGCGGCAGGGTTTCTCATTTGGAGGCTAATACTTTTCCTTACTGCATTAGCCATCATTAAACTAGAGCAACGGTCCCTTAAAGGAAAGCAATTAACCTCTCTTTGCCTTCTCTTCTCCTTTTCACCTTCCTCACCCAGCTTCTATTAACACCTCACAGAGGTCTTGGTGAAGGAAATAAACTGCATCGGCCACCGTTCAATTCCTCGTTGTCAAGTACCCAGAGCCCATTGGCTGAACACAGATTTATTTGGCAGCCCGGAGATTCCTTTTTCTCCCATTTTCCTCCCGAGGAGAGTATTGGGAATAACATTTCATTCATTATTCTTTTAAGACTCATTTAATCCCCGTTTTGAAAAGGATGGGTTTAGCCGCATTTCATGGCAAATGAAGCAGGACTGGAACTGCGGAGTTCGGATTAGCCCAAGTATTTAATTCCCACCTATTTAGGTGACCGCATTTCTCACCCATGCCTCAAGCATTGGTTCTAGTGGATTCTCACAGTAAAAATGCGTGGCATGTTCTGTATCCTCGTAGGAATCTCCATGTCAGCCAAAGCGGCCTCCGGTGGAAACACAAAGACGGGTTCACGTGGGCAGCACCGTTTGCTGTTGAGGCTTTTGAGCGGACTGAACGCGGGGGGGGGCAGCTTGACAGGCTCGTGAAGAGCTGCGAGACCTCTGACAACACGTCGACTCCTCTCCTCCCCCCCCCCGCTCTACGTGATGGACGGCCGCTCTGTTTGACAATGTGTCAGGAGCTGTCGGATAATACAACCCACCATCGCTGGTTAACAGGATGTCTTTTCGAGGCCTCAGACACTTTTTAGACATGTTGAATCCTTTTGGATGCGAGTTTAGGTCACCAGGTTAATCCAGTCGGTGTTTAATGAATCATCTAGTCAATATTTAATTTAATCTCAATCTATTTGAATCACCCACATGTAGATATACCGTATGTATATGTATTCTGGTAATGGTTTCACTGGAATGTATTTATTGACACCCATCTGACCACAACAAGACCACCATCACAATCAGAAAATATTTATTGCCATAATATGTCAGACAAACAAGGAATTTGACTTGGCGGTTGGTGCATGACAACAGACAACATAGTGCATGGAATAAAATATAATACTAATCAGCTTTGGTTTGCATATGCGTGTATTTTCCAGTTACAACTTTAACCTGAACTAAAAGGTTGCACCATCCTCTCTGATGCACCAAGGAAGATGCACTAAACCCTTAAGGCCCCTTCTGCTGTAAGTTGTTTTGGTTCCACAGAGCCACCAACTGTTCACTCTGATTAATGTTTTGTAAAGCATTGTCTCTTTTCTTTCCATCCTGATTTCCCTGCTTGCTGTTAATGTACGTTCACATTAGCCAGCTAGAGTAATGCATAGTCTGGATACGTTCCACAGCTTTATCTGCTGACCTTCTCACAATCTGGCCCCTGCTGGTGTTAACGTTATTGTCCAGGCCGGTTGGTATTGGGACGCGTGCTGGCACATCCACCTGCGCACTGGGAACTTGATTATACGGAGTTAAAAAGGCCAGATGCCTTGAAGCAGTGGAATGTTTTGAGGCAAATGTCACTGGTCAGTGGTGAGGAAAAGGCTATACGTATGTTTTTACATTCCTGTACATTTACCACTGTTTCAGGTATTTCTACCCGGCATTTAGACTTTTAATGAATTCACTTCTGAACAAAAGAAGCAGGGCGACCCCACAAATCCCGGAGCCGCTCACTGTCTCTGCAGCATCTGGTCACTTTTATGTGACTCACTGTTTTGAAATCATAATAAAGTTTTCTTATAAGAATAATTCAGCTTGAAATGCTGTAGGCCGTCATCATAATGTCACATTATGTAACCGCGTGTGTGTGTGTGTGTGTGTGTGTGTTTGTTTTACATCTTTGTTAGAGAACATTTGCAGCAGTGAATTTGGTTTTTAACAATCATTCAAAGAATCTGTCGAGTATGTCAAAGGAGAAATATTTGGTCTGATTTCATTATTACCTGTAAAGGAGCCTGAATCCCCCTGGTATTCAAGCGTCGGCAGCGTTGGAGCTGAGCGGAGGCCACGGCAATCCACACAACCACAGTCAATCGTTGTGCTAATGACCGAGGGTCTGATGAGATCTTTACATTTTGGGGGTATTATTAACGTCATTCACCATTAAATAATATAATAAGGTCTCAATCATATAAGGTCTCAATCAGAAAGCATTGAAGGAATGACACAACACTTTTAAGTCGTGTAATGAAACCTTTCCGAGAGACGTGTTCCTTCCCACCACCCTCTGGGTGGTGCGTTTCTGATCCTTCCTGCAGCCTCCTGCTGGGATTCTGCTGCTGGCTGACACCTCTGATTTGCTGCTGGCCTTGTCGTGACCCATCCCATCAATCTTTTATTGTGTGTGTGCTTCTGCACACATTCCAGTCTGTCTAAACAATTTCATCTGTCGGTTGTGTTCTTTTTTTTTTTGTGACCAGGTAAAGCAGCTTGTTGTTTTAGCACTTGAGTTTATTTTGTTCAGTCAAGTCACAAGGCATAAATCCCGTCGTTCGGGGCCGTTACATTTTGTGCGGCTTCTCCGAAGCGCTGTGGTGTCTTTGAACAAACAAGTCTTGATTGGTAAAGCTGCGTGTTCTGTCCTCTGGTGGTGTTCAGGCTGTGAATGACTTCGCAGAGAGCGACGCTCCCGCTGAGCTTTGCCTTGCAATGTTGGAGAGCGGTTGCCTGGTTACACGTGTGGTTGGCAAAACTGTTTTAATGTGCGTTCTCACTCCTACTCAGATTAGATGACGGTTTACCAACGGAGAAAGAGGGCGAAACTTTGTATGCGTTTCGAGAATCATGTGGACCGAGCAAATGTTTAACGGGCTCCTCTGACTGTCGCCCACGTCTTTATCTTCAGAACACGGCTTCGGGCGCAGAGCGAGATGGTGTGTGAAGTGCAACTAAATACGGCCACGCAGCCTTTTTAACATAACTCCTCATTCTAGTCAGATGCTTGACTCATTCATTTTGAAATGGTCTGTTAGGCAGATCAGCAGCCGTCGCAGCGGGTCTAGATTCCACATGTTACTGCAACGTTCTCAGTATTTTGTATTGTATTCATTTCCTCTTAACAAGGCACCTCACTAGATACCCATCTCCGCAAACATCCATTTTCTAACAAACCAGAAAAAATCTAGTTTCTGGCATGCTTGCCAGCTGTAAATGATTGGCACATAAAGTGGCAACTGCGTTATTACGCCACTACAACGCGCCATTCGTAGGCGGAAAGCGTTTGAAACGAATGCGTGTAACGTCTGTTGTGGAGACGTGGATTCTACTACGCGGAGTAGTAAACTATCCTCAGGAATTTATTGGACACTCGTGCAGCGACTGCGTGGTTTATGCTACAGGTTACACTGTCAAGTCCCACTGAATGACTCCTTCCTCCTCCTTATCGTGTTAATTTCCCTCGTCACTTGTGCACGCTCCAATACGTTTTCATTTGCACACGCGAGAAAGTTCGTCCCTCTAAAAATACATCTTGCACATTTTTCCCCTTTTACATCCAAGTACTAGTGATGAAGTAGTGCACATGTGTGTTCTGTGCTGCAGAGGGCTGCCTTTGGCGGAAACCTGAGCACTTAAGAGATGAAGCGAGACGGACAGCGTCTAAAAATACCCCGGCTGAGTGAGCCGGGCTTAAGAAGGAGAAGCAGGGGCTGTCGCTGCTGTCAGCTCTGCCTCTTGGTCTACAGGAAGTCTCAAAGAAATATTCTTATAACTGTTAAAATGGAAACGAATCCATCTGACAGCAGATGGCTAATTTATGTGACAAGTAGAACAAAGGGGATTTTATATTGTCTTTTTAAAAAGGTGCATTCGATCTTTTGAGACGGTCCGTGGACTACATGCACACGTTACCGATGCATTTCAGTCTTTAAAATGTTGTTAAATGTTTTTGTCAATTTCTTAATAACGCTGCAGTGAACATCCCGCCTATGTCTTTTCAGGCCACATACACAAATGGCCTCAGAGGACCGTTACACTTGCATCCCTGTCTGCACACTGAAGCTGGCTCTGGCGGCTGACATTGAAGGCCAGCGGACACTTTCATCCGCGCGTCCATCCCTCCGTTTGTCAACCAAGGCTTCAAACAAATCCTTCCCTCCATTGGCTCAGCACCTGATGTGTGAAGTACTCTACAAAGCGTGAATGGTGGTGGACCGGCACGGCGGTGACTTGAATTGGCTGTCGATGACTCTCTAAGTGATTTATTTCCATTTGAAGAAGGCGGCTGTTAGTGTTGCTGGTTATTTACGGTCACTTAAATGGAGCCGGTCTCTTACTCAAAATCATTTTTATACCTAAAAATCGTACCAAACTAAACTCTGAAAGAGCGATAATTGAGATTAGTGGTTCAGAAATTGTATTAAAAGAGTCCTTGATGAAGTGAGATTAGTTCCGAGTGTTTTCTGAACATGTGTGACAGTTTATGTGACACGTGAAAAAAGAGCTGCTGTTCTGCTTCACAACACAAATTTGTGAACAAAAAGCAAATACAACACTGCGTGTGTACAGAACGAGTACACACCCAGGCGGTACAAAGGAATTTCAATCCATGTATTGTTTGAACAAACTATGTTCAGCGGAAAATATTTAGTTTTTATATTTAATTTTCTTTGATTTTATTTTTGAAGAAAAATCCTCTTTGTGCTAATTTCCAAAGTTGTGGTTCCGTTTTAGATTTTACTTCTGCTCAACAGTGGCAGAAATATTTGTAGTGAAATGCCACTCGACGTCATCTGCTGTAGCCCCCGTCGCCGTGGTAACAAAGCGTGGCAGGATACGGTTGTCTGGTAGATGGTGACGAAGAAAAGCCGGGAGGAAGGAGGGATTAGAAAGAAAAGCCGTTTGAGAAGAGAAATTTAACGAAGGAGGTTTTTAATTTTCTAAAGAGGACTGGAAAGATGAAGTAAATGGCATTATTAAATGCATAAAATGAAATGAACCATCACTATCTGATGTTAATGCCTCGATTAAGTTGAAAAGCTCTAGGGTTGTGGTATTTTTTTATGAATACTAATGGAAGAAATTTCTCTGCACCTCTCAAAAGGACGGGTTTAGACTTTGAGCCTGGCAGACAGACCGATGGGCACAGAAACCCCGCAGGTTTAGAGATGGTCTGACTAAAGAGACTCTCAGGCTAACAATGGATTGAGAATTAGCTGAGGGGCCGGAAGGAGAAGACGGGATCTAGCTCCATCGTTGCTGCAGTCTCTCAAACCCTAATTATGACGAATCACACCCGCCCTTTTCTCCCTCCTTCCCTCCCTCCTCCACTACCCTCCTAACTCCACACAATGCTCGACAGTCTGAACAAAGCTTCCCTGAGGCCCCTAATCTAATAGAGCAGTCTCTACAAGACACGCACACCGACGACACAGCGGGTAGGACACAGTCTGCAGGGAAGGATGAGGTAGAGATGGAGGAAGAAGACGGGGAATAACACAGAGGGAGAGCTGTTCTCTTCCAAGTCTCCAGGGGCTGTTTGTGTGGTGTCCATGATGAGGGAGCTCTGCTGGGACTCCATTGTCCCCCTTCTTTGTGTGGGTGTGTCTGCGTGTGAGTGTGTGTGCGCGTCAGTCAATCTGCTGTGAGGCCCCAGACTGTTTTGTTCCTGTGCGAGGTTTCCCACTCTGATCCTGCAGGGCATTGATTTGGGGGAGGAGGGGCGGGGGGGTCACAAGCCGACTCGTTCTCCCCCGATCCGATCAGCTGCGCCTCCTACCACACCTGATGCAGGAAAGCAGACGCCTCCCTCCGCTCCGTTCAGAACGCGTCGGACATGTCCCGTGCAGCGGCCCCGCCTCCTGCCGCACTTGTTGTAGGGTCAGCGAGTCGCCTTATATAATGCTGCCATCTATCAGAGGGAGACAAGTGAACTAAAGAGACAGCCTTTCTGAGACCGCAGGGTACAGCAGTGTGCACACGCAATGTTTCTCTGTCTGCAGGGTCGTGCTTTCCATCGTCCCGTTAATATGCTCCTCCATCTTCCCGTCCCGTCTTTAGCTGCCGTAAAGATTCCAGTAAATACCAGTAAAAGTTCTCTATTTTGCACCTCCTCCTCTGTCCTCGTGCCTCTGTCCCGGAAATTGTAGGATCTCTCAATTCCTGAAATGCGTCTCGAGTGAGAGGGGCAAGGAAGCTTGGCAGGGGAGCTCTGAAGCAAAGACGCTGAGTCTTTTGGACACATGTGATGTATTAGACAGGCGTCACAGGTGAGGCAGCTCTGCCACACGTCACACTCGATTGAGTCACTGGAAACTGCTGCTCTGGAACACGGATGTCTCATTTTGCTAGACGGCGTTGACTCTACTCCCCTTGGTTCTCTTCTTTGCCTCCACTGCTCACATCTAAGGTGGGAGGGACTCATACGCGAGGGGAGGAGGTGGCGAAGCAAAGAATCAAGGATGAGGAAAGTGACAAAATGAGAAGATGGGACAGGCTCATTTCATTCTCTGCTAGTGTATGCTGCCAATGGAGGTTTTCCAGATGTTTGTAAAAATATTGGCAGACACAAAGCCATTAACGGCCTTTTTAACCTAACTGGTGATGTATTTCAAAATGAGTGACCAAACGGCAACTGAACGAATTGAACCGAGCAAATCAAGTCTGGAGTCACTGAGAACATGCAAACGCTGTGGAGCAGCAAGCCCTACTTTGACTAATTAAATGTTTACTAAAGCAGTCTTGTATCTGCGATGGCACTCATTCATTTCAGGTGAAAAGGTTTTTTTAAAAGTGGTTTTGTGTGCACTTCAAGAGGAAGGGATGTTTTCCCCTTAGAAATCACTTTACAGGAGGGCAGCGTTACCTTTTCAAATCGACAACACCATTGTGGTGCTCCTGCTTTGTGTGAGATATATGTTATATTTTAAACATGACCCTTGCGTGTAGATTTGTAAGAATTGCCCTTTTTGTTGGCGGTTTGCACTGCCGTTTTGCCAGCAATCACCCCTGCCTGCAACCTTCTAAAACTTTGATCTTCCTCTTCCCCAGTGGAGCTGGACGCGGAGCAGGGAGGGGCCCCAGCACCCCAGGTCAAGCTGAAAGAAAGGCAGAAGTTCTTTGAGGAGGCCTTCCAGCAAGACATGGAGCAGTACTTGTCCACTGGCTACCTGCAGATCGCTGAGCGGAGAGGTGAGACGGGGGGAGGAGGAGGAGGAGGAGGAGGAGCAGCACAGTCCTACCCTGACCTTTTGATTATAGGTTGTCAGTTTGACATGAAGCATTTCCTTCGGCCAGCACAGGATAAAAGAATGTCGAGGTTTAAGTTGTGGTGTCAGTTACTTGTTAGAGGGAGAATGCAATGCCATCCTGCATTCAGATGACTTAATCCCACACTTCTGATTCCTCCAGCTGGATCCTTTACACGTCCAATGCATTTCCCGAGGGTGAGCCGGAATAGCTTTCTGCAGCAAGACTCCACCATCCGAGTGTCATCCGAGTAACACACAAGTAGAGCTATTTCTTGCGCTAATCTGTGCTATATAGGCTTCTATTTGGAAACCTGCAGCAGTTTAGCTCAAAACCAGTGCTAAAATACCCAAAGGATATCCTTAAATGAGGGACTTCTTGCGATATGCACCCTGCACGGAAAGGTGTATTGGACTCGAACAGCACAGAGTTTGCAATATGATGTTTGTTCATCGTCTACCCACCTTTACCCCGTCCTTTCATCCTCCGGAAACTGCTCATTAGAGAGCATTGTGGAAGAGTAAAGATGGAGGAGGGGCGAAGTGAAAGGAGAGGGACTTGCGTTTGTCACTGTCACCATTTCTTTTTCAGATCAATGCTTTGTTTTCATTATGTCAATGACAAAAACAATCGCCGAAGGTTTGAGCTGCAGTGGATGAAATAGCCACAGCTTATCAGCTCAGTCTTTTGTCGCCGACATTTATTTATGGTAAAAAGACTGACATGTTTATAATGAGGCCTTTGTTATAATTCTGAGAAAAGGGCTACAGTTCAAAACTCAAAAACACACACAACACTGACTCAGCTACAAATCCCTACAGCAGGGCGGCGCCACTGGAGAGCAAAGATACAGCTGTAGGCATTGAAGATGAGCAGATAGAGAGATGAGTGAAAACTGAAAGGAAAAGTAAAGAAAAGGAGAGAAAAGGCTGCAGATGTCACATGCCAGCGAGCTGTCAAAAGCCAGTCTCAAGGGTCTTATACGCACACACACACACACACACACACACACGCACAAAGTCACACAAACGCACACACACGTGTCCATAGGGGAACCTTTTAGGCGAGGTCACAGTAAGGCTAAAAGAAGAGCATGCCACATGAAAAGGATATTATCAAAGCAAAGCTTTCTGCACTAAGTCTTTCACAACATACGGTCGGTCCGTGTGTGTGTGTGCGTGTGTGTGTGTGTGTGTGTGTGTTTAATTGTATTTAGGTGCTGGAAAGACGGCTCCATTTAGGGCTGAACACCCCCTGATCAACATTCCCTGAAATATGTGGTTTTATGAGGCTGGATGGCTGCTGTGTGGTAATTTGTGTAAATGCACAGGAGATGCGTCTGCACACTGAGAAGAAGCGTCAGACCTTTGTTCCTCCCAAGATGTGGTACAGAAATCACCACTTCTGTATCTGCAGAGAAAGAGAGAGAAGGAGAACATTTTTTCCATCTTATGCACCGAACCAGTAACATGTCTGCCGGAGTGATTTGTGCGTGTGTTTTTAAATAAAACACAATCCAACTGGTTTTGTGTGTTACTTTATGTAAATTAGAATGAATTGTTGAGTGATCTGAAAATATGACTATTACTGTGTGTGTGTGTGTTGCTATTTTGAGGAGGGAGAGACTTTTGGGGCAGGGTCATGGGAAATAACATTCCCCTTCTTTCTCTCTTTCTTCTGCTCTCCCTCCCTGTGCCGCCCTCCTCTGCTCTCCTCATTTCCTTGAGGTACGGTAGCCAAGGGCTTCTTCTCTCACTGCTGTGCGTCGACCAATCGTCTCCCTTCTTCCTCTTGTGGTCGCTGCCCCCCTCCCCCACCGCCCCCTCCTCCCTCTTCCCCACACGCCCCCTTTCATCCCCACAAGTGCACTGCCTGGCTTTTTGTGGCGCATGCAGCACATCATGACGGTGAACAAGGGGGTCGCACCGGTGGTGAATCCAGGACTGTGGGAGCAGCAGTTAAGGTGTAGGCGGAGTTTCCAATGATCCAATATGTACTACTGGATGTATGTCCTCATTACATGCCGGAACAATTATGTGGACAGAATATAATTGACAACAAAACGATTACTATAATGCTTAATATAATGCTTTGATCAGTGGATTGGTTTACTGTATTATGTGGGCAGGTTCATCTTTCCTAGTATTTGCTGAAACATGGCGAGGGTGCCATAATGATCCATTTCCATCATCCATATCTTAAGCTTGATTCCAATTATTTAAAACATTCAAACGTGCCTCGGCACATTTTAATCAGGAGTCACTGCAATGTGTTCTTTAAAAAGAAGGCTTCGTTTTCCCTGTGTCGGTCTTAAAAACACACACATAGAAGGAAAAATGTTCTGCTGCAGGTGTTTCTCTTCCATGCTGTGAAATCATCTCTTATTGCGATCATTCAAAGCAAAGACTGAACTCCCGGTTCAGTCGAAAAAGGCATTACAAAAGTGGAGGAAAAGGCTGCGTTGAATTCCCCGCATCAATGTCATTTAGGCTCCTTTTACATTGGGATTGCTTCTTCTGATGGCCACAAAGGGGACAAATAAGAACATATCGCTAAATGCTGTGGCTGGTCACCTTTGTATGGTGAGACTTGGTGATCCATTGTTTGTGGTACTCGCTGCGTTGTGCACACATGCTTACTCATTTCAAAGGCCATTCTGTCAAAATGTGCCCATTTGCTTCTGCATCGCAAATTTAAGAAAACACTCGTTATAAGTGCTTGTCGTCCTGGACCCCTGCTGCTGCTTACCTCCCCAACCGCGTGCAGGGCTGATATCTCGCTGTCCCGTGTCGTGTGCAGAGCCCATAGGAAGCATGTCGTCCATGGAGGTGAACGTGGACATGCTGGAGCAGATGGATCTGATGGACATGTCGGATCACGAAGCCCTGGATGTGTTTCTGCACTCCGGGGGAGAGGACAACAGCGCTGCCTCGCCCGTCGCAGGTACGTGGCCACAAGCAGACAGTTGTCAGGTGTCTGCAGTTGGTGGTTCAAATCCCGGCTGCTCCATGTGCCATGTTGAAGTGTCCTTGAGCAAGACATCTGACTCCTAATTGCTCCCCAGGTGAAATGTAAACCATGGGTTAAAACGAAATGTAAGTCACTTTGGATACAAGTGTCAGCTATGACTGTTACCGAAGTTCAAGCTCTTATTATGGTTTGTATCTGTAGTCGTGAAAAAGGTTGTTTAATGTTTACTACAGTTCCACCAAAAGCCCAAATGTATCTGGGTTTTAGCTGAGAATGCAGGTGCATGTAAAGACTAGCTGTCGCACAATTGCTTAACTTCAAAGGTTAACGGGTGCCCGCCCGGATGTTACTCTTTTCTATTTAATAAAGCATTAAATGATTCTTGATGATGATGATGATGATGGAGGAACATATTCAGGAGGAAACATGAACGTGATTAAATGATCAAAGCGGGACTCCTCTTCTTCCCAGGTCCGGACGTGGAGTCCTTCACCACGGAGATCAGTCTCCAGGTTCCCACACAGGCTGAGCTACGCCACAAGCTGTCTTCCCTGTCCTCCACCTGCACCGACTCCGCCAGCCAAGACACGGAGGCCGGGGAAGAGGAGGAGGAGGAGGAAGAGGAGGAGCCCGAGGTTGGAGGAGGCGGAGGCGTCGGAGAATCTGGTGGCGGCGGAAGGCGGAGAAGAGCCCCCGTGGTGGTGACCCTGGACGAAGAGGAGGTGCACCCTGACACGGCGCTGGTGGACGGCGTGGACCAGACCAGCAAAGACAGGGAGGATCGCAGGCCGAAGGTTTGAGGACCACACGGACTGGATTCAAACACAGAGTACAGAATCTTAACGCGATACGCAACAACATTGGCTTCCTTCACAAAAATTGTCATACTGAAGAAAAACACACTGAGGTTGCACTAACTGCCACATGACCTTGCCTTAAAAAAACACTTCCTGTACGATAGGTTTGAGTCACCTTTTAGCATAAGAGCATTAGATGGCTTAACGTTCCCATAAATAGTCTGTTTCTGTGTTGAGTGAGACCAGGGGAGACCTGTGACTGGAGTAAGATCGTTGTACTGAATTCATCCATGTGTCCCTCCGCTGCTGCCATGCTTCATGCACACTCACTGAGCTGGTCACATTCGTCCATGTGGTGGAAACTGTGCTTCTTTTGCAGAATATGAATATGTGTTTTGATCTACAGAGTTGCCAAATGTCAAAGGCTTTTAAAAGCTCGATCAGGTTTTTCTCCATTGCCACTAGTGGTATCGGCCCCTATAGATACTCACGCCCAGCTTTTGTCTTATATTTTTTGAATGAACAACAAATGGTCATTCAAAAATCCTAAATTGCTCAAAACATGGACCGATAAAAGCATTTCCCACCTCGGTTCATTTGTCTAATTAGCAACCAAAGACTCATTCGGCAGAGAGTCACGGGTGAGAGTCATCTATGGCTGCAAGCTATTGTACGTGTTCACTACCGCTGGATTGATTCTAAAGTGTTTACGAAGGCCAATTTAAAAACAAGATAAACTCAAACCTCTAAGTTTATGTCACTCACTTCAAGTTCAAACTGAATACAGCTCAGGTTAATTGAACGTGAGTGCTTGTCCAGCGACCTGGTTCCCCCTCACGGGTCGGACACCTGCAGTCTGTTGGTCTTGGTCGTCTGGTGCAGTTTATCTTGTGGATCCTGAAAAGAAAAGCTCTCTCTCGACATCAAACAAAAACAAAGGACTATTGTAGGACTTTATACAATAAGTACGCCGCTGTGTATCTGGGATGCAGAGTAACAGCTGTGACACATCAGTAATAACTAAAGGTGTTTTTAATAATACACCGAACTCGGCTGTAAATAATGCTGGAAATCTGGGAGTTATAATAGAGCAGATATCAAATGACCCATATGGGGCACATGGATGGGTTTTCTTACTACTTGATGGAGGAGCTGAACCCCAAAGCTTGTTGCATCCAACTGGTTTATCAGCTAGATATTATATAAGTATTTTGATGAATGGCGTTAAATAGATGAGTCTCTGGGTTCTTCAGTACGTAGCGACTGTATATGGGACAGACCACAGATGGAGTTCAGGATATCAATGGTGTAACACAGGAGAGTTACCCATGGCCATTCTTGACCCATAATATTGGAAGTTTTTGAACGAGGACCAAACCCCTGTTTGGACCGTGTGCTGAAGGCGCTGGTCAACATCCAGAAGGTTGAACTGTGTCCAGATTCTTTTTGTACAGAAATGTTATACATTTGTGTAAAGTGACAGCGATGCTCCTTCCCTTCTTTTCCCCTGACAAGTTTCTGACTTTAATAAATGTTTTTCCCCCAAGCATGGTTTGATTTCCATCGAAGCACTTCAGCTGCGCAATAAAGAATGACATATTAGCAGAGTTTGTGGTTTGAGCGCTGACTGCATTGGTAGTCCTACCTCGGCTCTGAACAAATGCAAAGCTGAGGAAGTGGCTCTAGAGCGCACAGGGCTTTGACACACACGAGTTCTCTCTTGGCCAGGAGTACATATTCATTATCACACAAGGTTTTTCAAATGAGAAGTGCCATTTGAATACAGAGGGGTTGTGAAGCGGTCACTTAGCCGTCCAATGATTTTGCATGTGTGTGAGTAGAGTGGTGAGCTCTGTGTTAAATGAATACATCTACAAGTATTCTGTACCTTTATGTTGCTGGCTGTAATGTCCCCTCGCTTAGGTTTGATAAGGGTCAGTTCACCCAAATAACAGCTGTGTGTTTTCTTGCTTGCCTCTAGTTGTATTTAAAAGAATTGACAAATTTGCGAGACTATAAAGTCAACCATTTACGAGACGTTTGAGCAAGAAATGTATTGCAGCATAATCCGGTTATGTTTTAGCTTCACGCTGATATTTGGGAACAGACACTTAAGTCAGTAACTATGGTAACGGAGTTGCATTCAGAGAAACTCAGTGTTGGCTGTGCTGAAATACTTAGTCAAGTCTAATTACAGAAATGAAACCCGGGTCAAAATAGTCATACATGGTCTTTGTTACTAATTGATGGAATAATTTTTTGCAGGAGATCCCGAGGAGCCGTTTGGGTTTACAGGCCCCACTGTGTTGGATGTCTGACCTAACATGACCTTTCTTTATGATGTAGTTTTTCACAGCCTTACTTCTTGGTAATGTCACAATGAAAAGGCCCTTGAAATCTAGATGGTAATGCAGTAAAAAAACATTTTCACATAAAGAGACAAACATGTTGGAAAGAAATAACAGTGGATTGCCGGTAAGTTTTTATTAAACCTTAAGTACAAACTGCAAAAGTAAAAAACTGAATATAACCAACAGACTCTTTCCAAGTGGAGGGAAAGGCCGAGATGCGGCACTAATAAATTAAGTCACCAGAGACCCCACTGTGAGCGAGTAGTTTATACTGTAGAAAATGGAAGAAACCAACCAAAAAGCAAACTGAAAAATAAAAGTCCCATCAGAATAAAATGATAATGTAAGGCCATAAAAACTTGACAACCACTTTATGTTGAAAACACCCAACTTGGTATTTTATTAAATAGTCCTAAACAGTTCAGTCTTCTGCGAGAGACGACAACCAACAAACTGGATTATAGGATTTGTCCTTGACAGTCACCACTGGCAAGCTCAGTGCAACATGAGTAGCTACTACATTATGGTTG
The DNA here is from genome assembly GCA_021346845.1 of Apeltes quadracus. Taxonomy (NCBI): domain Eukaryota; kingdom Metazoa; phylum Chordata; class Actinopteri; order Perciformes; family Gasterosteidae; genus Apeltes; species Apeltes quadracus. The sequence goes on along the minus strand of CM037926.1, from coordinate 7,666,883 downwards.
AATTTTCAGTAATGAAAATGTAAAAAACCCTTTTTTTGTGAACATATCTTTTTCCCTTTTCTTTAAAAAAGTAAAGCTAAACAAACAAAACTAGGTTAAGGGAGGGGGCAGTCATTGGCTACTCAATATCTTCTTTCTTAGTGACATAAGCAGCACTTAAAATTTGTATACACGTTTAACCAGAGCAACCCTGTAAGCGTCAAACTCACACGGATGAAGAAAGGGAAATCTAAGGCTTTTTCTTCATCAACCACTCTGGAACGTTTCTCTCTTCCTTCCTTCCTCAGCCGCAGAACAAGGCTCAGGTATTTAAAGAGATTTACAGGATTATGTACAAAAAAAGTTGATGTTTGTTGGACTTTTTTCCTCTAAGAATCACTCATATCTGGAAAGGGGAAGGGGGAGGGGGGGGGGGGGGGGCAAAAGGCAAAAAAACTAACGTCAATTGAAAAAATACAAAAAAAAAAACTTGGATTTCATATTTCACATTTTACACTCTTTGACTAGTGGTTCTACTTGAGATAACACGTCAGACCAACAAAAGTAAAAAAACATAAAATATAATTAATGTTTACTGTTACAGAGGAAACTGGAAGAATGGAATGTTAACACGATTGCACATCTAGAACCAGAAAAACCTGAAAGCCTTTCTGCCCTGTGAGGGTGGGGGGGGGGGGCATGAGCTAGCTGTTAGTAGGTAGCATGTGCTAACCCCCGGATTTTAATTTTGTGTTGTTATACAGTAATTATAACCAACAGCACCAATAAAATGGATCTCCTCGCTACGGATCAGGCACAGTTTTCACTTGCTAGCGAAGGAGGGATCCCTCCATACTACCAGGAAGCGAGGTGAGCGGTGACCTTTCACAGGTCGAGCAGCTGTGGATCTGCCACCTCTCACATCCACCAACAAACAGAAACATCCACAATGACAAAGAAAATAACACACAGAAGACTTTTTAAAAGCAAAAGCTAAAATTTAAAATAGAACTTGAAAAAACATAGCCAACAGTTATCTTTCAAGTTTTTACCTCGCGGCACCAACACCTTTTAAAAAAAAAAAAAAAAAAAAAAAAGCAGGAGCTGCACCATGACATAATAAAATAATTATAAAAGGACTCCTCTTCCTCAAACTGAGGGAAACTTTGGGCAACTACTTGATGTCCTTTTCATTTGTCCCACATTCACCGTTGAGTGACGCGTGATGAGAAGGCATGGGGTTCAGTCTCAGGAGGCGAGATGACGGCAGGAAAGCGTGATGCAAGGAGGAGGTAACAAATGTAACCCCCTGCAGTTACGGGACGATGGAGGTAAAGGGTTTAACAAGGCTCAAGTCTCCTCGTGAATGTTGCGCTTAATGCTTGTGATGACTTAAAGAGGGAAGGCGGGATTCTAAAATCATCCAGAAAAAAGAAAAAAAAAAAAGAATTCTTCTTTCACACTAGTGCAAAAAAGACATCTTGCTCCCCCCCCCCCCCTTTTTTATTATAAACAAGCCTGTCATACTAAGGGAGGAGGTGACATTTTTTTGGGGATGAAGGACTCAAGTCAGGTGAGGAGATTTTTCAAAGTAAAAAAACAATCTTAAATCTTGACTGGGGGAGGGACTGATAGAAATCCTGCTTAATGTAAAACATAATGGGGGAATTTGAGAGGGTCGGGCCCTACGTGGGCAGAGCACACCGGGGGGGGGCGGGGGGGGGGTCCTCCTCAGGACACAGCAGCAGCCTTGGGTATGTGGCTGGAGGACAGGCGTGCCAGGGACACCTCCACGGTGGCGCGCTTTCGGGGGCCTCGCTTGGCTGGCGATGCTTTGGCGGGGCTGAGGCCGTGGCAAGGGTCCCCCCCTACTGCAGTGACGACGACCCCGCCGGCGGCGTTCTTTAACATGGCCCGGCCACACACCTGGTTCACCAAACTGTTGATTTGCTCCTAATTGGAAGGCACGTGGAAAAGACCGATTAATTAAAAAGACACCATTCATAAGTTTCACTTTTCCAAAGGAGCTTTAGCAACATTACTTATATCTATAACCTCCCAGTTATATGGAGTAAGTATGACATCATGAACCCTGGTAGACACTGCTAAAAAAGCTACTTCCAGCATGAGCCTAGCTTATGTTGCCCCCATGTGGATGGAGAGCGAACTGAACCAAAGCGGGTCGCTCACCTCGTCGTAGCGGTACATCATCTTAAGGCCTCTGCAGGACTTGTGCTTCTCCACGTAACGCAGGGCACACTCCAGACAGAAGACCACGTTATCGGTCTCCTGAACCACCTGCACACACGGACACCCAAACGTTACCGCGGGAACCAGACTCCAGACGTCTCCTGCTACTGAGGGCGATTCATGCGCTGTACAATATTTTGCATAACTTTAATTTACAGTATCATGCGAAATCATTTATACAAAGACTTTTTCCTTACAATGCTACTGAATGTCTACTAAAAGAGCATTTTTTTAATTGATTTTAAACTACTAAAGCATTTTAGAAGGGCTGCACGTGTCGTTAGTCGTTAGGCCTCTGCTCTCACCATGGACAAGTAGCACAGATGCTGACAGATCTGGCAGCGTCTCTCGGAGGACTCCAGGGCCAGCCATTTCCCTCGGGGCTTCTTGCGTCCCTCCCCGAGGCCCAGGCTGCCGTCGTGAGTGCCGTAGCGGGCGGAGGAGTCCAAACCCGCCTTGTAAAGTTCCTCTCGTTGGCGCATCTCTATGTTCCTGTGGGACAGGAAGGATCCTCGTTAAGCTGGAGCCGGGAAACTGTTGTTGCTGTCATGTTGTAGGTCCTTTATTGTTCTGGGAAAGTGTGTGTGTGTGTGTGTGTGTGTGTGTGTGTGTGTGAGCACCATGGCTGTGTCCTACCTGAGGTCTTTGAGTAGAGCAGAGATGGTGGTGAGGAGAAGCCCATTGTCCCTCTTGGATTCAGCAGCAGCGATCTGGTACAGCAGCTTCTCCATGGAAAAGGGTTTGGCTATATGGCGACATTTCAGGTCCTGCACACAAAAGCATTGCAAATTGTCTTTAGCTGGTTTTAACCGACCACAGAGGTTTATAGTCATCCAAATGCAGATGTTTTTTGTTTGAAGTAAGAGTGAAGCAAGTTGACTCGTAACGCAACAATGTAAATACATTTTAAACAGTGCACCACAATACAGCGCACTGTATGCACGTTATATGAGCGCTTTAGATGCTGTCGCTAGTAATGCCGGTGGCATGTTTTGTTCTGTCATTGTGGAAAGTACAGTTTCAATAAAATTGAAATAAATCGGAGCATTAACTACCATTACGTGACCAAGCTAAACCAAATCAATTATTTAAATCTGAACTTTTATTCATCAACGTTTGACAAATAGTCCCTTTGGCACATTTTGTTCTCCACATAAGAGATGTGCCATTATTCAGTTAGCTTGGCCTCTCTGATTGACATGCTGACCTTTGCGGCCTGGTAACCCAGCTTCATCCAGTGCGGTGTGGCGAAGTGCACCGTCTCCGACACGCTGTAGCCACAGCACACTTTAGAGACAAAGGCACCGGGGTAGCAGACGACAAACTGGCCGCTCCGCTGCACCGTACGGTAAACCTTGATGCCCTCGCGGCACAGCACCTCCGGAGAGATCTGGAACACCACAAATGCGGGGAAAAGGAATCAAGTTACATTTCTGAAACGGTGTTTTTGGTCACAACGTGGATTCAGGAAGTTCTAAAAAACACCGACCATGATGTTCTTCTCCAACATTTCTAGTCCTGGGGTGCCATTAGCCTGAAGCAGTGTATGAACCACCTTGTCCAGCTTTGCCTTCTCCTCAGCGGGGACAGAATACCTGTGGGAGGGACAAGCCAAGACTTACTCCAATTGCCCCAACTGGTTCAACCATACTGCTACTTACCCAGCGGTTCCTCATATGGCACTTTGGGAGAAGACTAATTGTTATTGCTATGTCAGTGATGATGAGGGGAAACAACTTGTGAATACTTACCAAATGCAATCAGCACCAGTGTGTAAGTAATCAATAAATGGAAGGCGATTTTGGTCTCGAGACCAGCATGAGGTAGAAAAGACCATGCCAATGTTAAGCCAGGGAATGGTCACCCCTATGGAGACAGAGCATAACAAGCACAGGTTATTATCAATAACTGCAAATTACACAGACACAATGACATTTTCAATCTTATAACAATAAATGGACTTTCTGGGACGGTCCTTACCAGGCACAGCACCCAGATGCCTCAGAATGGATCCATAGTTATTGGGAAGGACAGTGAGGTTCCATCCATGTCTGAAGAAAAGATTAAGAGTTTTTGGTTAACAGGTCAGGACTAATTCTGTGCAAACTTGTATAGTGCGTGTGTGGTGCATTGAGCTGCTTACTTTGAAAATGGCTCTGACTTTCCTGTTGGGAATCCACTGCCATGTGTGCTAGTGTCCACCTTCCCACAATGCACCGCCACGTGGCTGTCTCTCTGCTCCACAATCCTCCAGTACTCCTCCTGCAGGCACAAAGGAAGGAAGGAAAGCCAAATCAGTGGAAGAATGCATTAGACAAGGTACAGGCTTCTGCTGCTAGCCTAGCATGCGAGCTAGCTAAATACACGTTCCATTAGGAAAATAAGATGCATTTCAAGATGTGCCGTCCCCATAGCATGTTTTAATACAGCAATGCTAACCTCAACATCAGCAGCCCCTGGTTCCTTGTTAAAGCACATGGTCATGGTGTTCCGGGCTATCCTGAAGAAGTTAGTCAAAGACACCGATTTCCCCTGCAACAAGGAGGCATAAAACATACGTCAGAACACAAAAAAAGTGAGGGGAAACATTACAAAAAAAAAAAAACAAGACTTCACTCCAAATATTTAGGATCAGCTGCCTTGCTAAAATAACCGGTGGGAATGTAAGAGAAGAGGACATGAATAAATTATGAACAAGGAAAATATCGCTGGACATTAATGAACCACTAGTTTTGCTCGATCCCACCACATGGGTGAGCGAGCCTGAACTGTACATATGTGTGTGTGAGATATATCCGTCTCCATCTCTGCCTCCCCTACGGGCCACAGATACGTTTCCCATGCATTGGACCCCGTCTCCCACAGACATTCCTGCTACAGAAAAGCTTTGAAGTTTCCCATAAATCTGCCGACTCGGGCTTTGAGAAGTCGGGACCCTGCTGAAACATGATCTTATGGAATTCAGCATCCTCAAATTGACCATTTTCATTATTTTCTTGTTTCTTCCCCTGAGGTGTGTTTTCAAAAACTGACCAAATAGCAATTTATATTATTCAAAAAGCTGCAGCGTTGTCAAATGCAGTTAAACAGGTGTACACCAGAGGAGCGAAGCAGCACTTATCCAAGCCTTTCCTGGTGTAATTTGGATTAATGATACCCTTGAAATGCACAAGAAGGGGAAATGTATCCTCCTGTTGGGGACCAGTGATGAAAAGCGATGGCTCATATTTGGACAATAGTGTCCTGTTAGGATGGTGACAGCCATTCACATGTCACCACATTGAACAGTGCATCAACAGTTCAGAAGGGGGGAGGGATGGTGGGGGAGGGGGGGTCCAATGGCCCCCACATTTTAGTTGGGTGCAATGTGAGTGTGTCTTAACCACAGAAACAAGTACTGCTCTACACCATCGTTATACCTCAGCAAGATCAGAAAGTATTCACAAGCTCTTTGCAAAGAAATATTGTATCATTGCATGCATGTTTTTTTTGTGAATAAACAAGCATGATGTGTTTGAACATGTGATTTCCTCCACATCGCCACACAAAGAACTGGCAGCCCTCGCAGTGGTGTGCGAGCGTGGGTCAGGTTGGCTCGACAGAGGGACTGGGCATGATAGGGAAAGAGGGGGGTCGGAGAGACGAGTGGAGATGGCTAAATGTCTAAGAGCAAGGGCATGGGTTGAAGGAGAGAACGCTTGGGGGGGTCGGGGGTTAAATGAGCTAGGGGAGGCGGGGCTTGAAGGGGGCGGGACAGGGGCTGAGGGGAAAGGCTGGTTTTGAGAGCTGCCTTCTCTTTGACCTACATTTCAGGCAGAATCAACACAGCTGCCTGCAGGAAGGGGCGGCGGGAATACATCTAATGCGCTGATACACAAGTACACTGACCCACACACACACACACAAATGTTTAGCAAAACCATAACAGGTGCGAGGTACTATCCATTGCATCAACAACAAAATACAGGTTTATACAGGTCTACTATATAACACATATCTATGCATGTAAACAAATGTGCAAACCACTAATGTTTGCTTTTATAAAAAATACAAAGCAATGAAACAGTCATATAGCACAATTTATAGCACAGCTCGTTCCGATATGTTGCATAAACCCTTCATCCTCACCTTGTTTATACATTTGTGCTGGTCACTGAGAATGCCGGCGTCTTCCTCGTGCTGCGGCGGCGGCGGCGGCGGCTCCTCTTCGTACTGCTTGTCCTCGTTGCCTTGTTTTTCCTGAGCGAAGAGCCGGCGACGGCCCGCTTTGACCTGAGCCTCCAGCTCCTTCAGACGATGATACACTCCATTGCTGTGGTGGTTCCCTGTCGCCCCTCCAACTATCCCGCCCACCAGCCCGTTCTTGGGCTCGTAGCGCGGCAGCACCAGTGCACTCGGCGCCGAGGAGTCCGAGAGGCCCTCCAGAGGGCCGCGGCGCGACTCCAGGTTACTCTTCTCTTGCAGCACTTCGGCCTGCAGCCTCAGGCGCTCCTCGGCGCTGAGCGAGTCATAGGAGAGGATGTACTGGAGATACGCCTCCTGCAGCTTGGCCAGCCGGTCCTGCGCCGACTTAGGGATGCGCAGGAGGTCGGCGAGCTTGGTCCACTTCTTCAGGTCCATCACCTGCTGCATGCCGCCCATGTCGTTGATGAGCTGGAAAAAACGTGACAGGTCCACTTCACAGCCACCTGTGAGGAGCAGAGGGGGAGGAGGGAGAGGGAGCTCAGGTTTGATGCAGGACGGTGACATTAAAATGTGTCAAACGGTGAAGGAATTGCCGGTTAACAACGGCACGTGTGTAAAAAAAAAGTTATGAAAAAGCAGAAATCAAATCAGATGAGCTTCAGCTGCTTTGGCAAAACATGTCTTTTCATCCATCTCAGTTCATTTTATTGTAAGCAGCCAACTGAACTATCGCCTTTTAAACTGATCAGTGGGCCAAACACAGACACAAATTGTGTTAATGCAAAACTGATCTGCTGGGCGCAGTAAAGGAAGTCATTTGGAACGAGGCCTTCCTGGCTGGCGGAGGCCACTCCTTTGTGGCTCACAGGCTGCCAGGTCTCTCTGGCTAACAGCCGCATCCCGACCGCGCTAAAACGAATACAGCTGCACATTAAAGCAGCAAACCCTGCACGGCACATGCCCAACATGAACCGGGGCTAAACTAATAAAATTCAACAACCAAGTATGCAGAGGGAACAGAAAACGCACAACAGTCTGTCCTAACTGGGCTGTTTAAAGGCTCATAAACTGCTGATGTCATTGTGAGAAATGGAAGGTGACCAGACAATCCGGAGTAAATATGGTTTTAATGGACCGTCAGGTCCCTCGCCACATTGTTCCACATCGTTCTGATCCCGTAAACGGAAAGATATTATCGGGGAAAAGTGCCACACTAATGGAGACCTTTGTGGTGAAATGGTTGGGGCAAATGTGCTAAAATACATTTTAGAAAATGCAGGCTACTGACGACGTAAGTAAGTAAATAGTTAACGTTTTTCTATCATACATCATCATCTTGGTTTGGTTTATCCTTTTCTTGTGCGGGGAAAAGAGAATCGCCGAAGACGAGTTTTGGAGAGCAAATTGTTGCGTGTGTGTGTGTGTGTGTGTGCGTGCGTGTGCGTCCTGCCCTGCTTACCAATGACAGGTGGCTCATCCATGGTAATGCCCTGAGATTTGAGGTGCTTGCGAATGCAGGCTAACCGCTGCACGTTGGGGCCCCAGCGCCGGCCCAGCATGTGCACCCGCTGCAGCTGCGTGACGAAACGCATCTCCTCGCTCAGCTTGCACTCGGGCCTCCAGTCCGGCGGCGGGAGCACGCGACACATCCCCGCCACCTCAGCCTGCTCCCTCACCGCGTCCAGGTACACCAGGGGGTCCTGGAACTCCCGCGGCACCGGCCGGAAGACCGGCACCTCGCCCAGAGCCACCCACCCCTCGGGCCGGCTCCTCTGGCGCTCCCACTCCCTCTCTTGCCCACGCTCCTTCTGGCGTGCCATCTCTTTTTCGCGCTCCCACTCCTTCTCTCGGTCGGCGGGCCGGAAAGCTGCCTGTCTGAGCTGCCCGGGGTTGTTGCTGGAGGTAAGCAGAGAGGAGGCGTTGGCGGAACACACAGAGGTCTGTTGGGGGTCTGAGGTAGAGTTGGCACGACTGGGGTTCTGCGGGTGATTCAGGCCTGACGAGGGGGAGGAAGAGGAGGAGTTCCGACCGTGAGACCTGCTCTGCTGCTGCTGTGCTTGTCGAATCAACATCAGCTTGCCGGCTGATGCCCGCTTGGGTCGCTGGTTCACCGGCTCCGCGCTGGCTGCTGGTGTGTTAGGAGGCGGGGTTTGCTGAGGAGAGGGAGAAAGAGCCGGCGGCGGCGTAACGGGGGGAGTTTGTTTGGGAGAAAGGGGCGTGTCTGATTCATGTCCATTAGAAACCGGGGTGGCGGTTGGCGTGGCGGCTTTCTCCTGATTGGCCGCCTTCTTGCTGCTGCGCGTCTCCAGAGGAGCGGGTTGAAGCTTGGCCTTCTTGGCCTCGACGCCGGCGTTTTTGGCTTTTTGCTCAACAACCCCGGCGCCCACAGAAGTGAGGACCACCTCCAGGCGCCGCTTGGAGTTACGCAGTCCCTCTCGACCCGGGCCCTCCCCTTGCTGGCACTGTCTCTGGCCGTCCTCCTTGGCCGGGGCGTTGTACCTCTGCCCATTTAGCCGGCCGTTGAGGCGGGCGATGGCAGCCGCGCTGTGCAGCCCGTTGGATAGTAGCACCTGTTTGCGGGTTTTTGCATTGCTGTGGTGAGCTGGTGCCGCTGCGTTTCCTGAGTTAGCCAGCCCGTTGCTGGCTGCTGGCTGGCTGTGCTGATTGTGATTGTTCGCCGCCGATGGTGCCGAGGCGGCGCTGTTGTGTTTGTTGCTGCTGCTGAGTTTGGTTTTCTTGCCCAGTTCTCTCTGTTTGGCTTTGGTGTAGGTGACGTGGCCCTTGGACACGGTGGCTGTGTACTTCTTCACAGTTTTGGACGGCAGTCGGAAGTCGCGGCTCTTCTTGGTCCCGCCGACAGCCTGCGCAGAGCCCGCTCGCGTCAGCCCGTTCACTTTGGAGACCTGAGAACAGATGGGAAAGAGACGGACAGAAATGGTCACTGAATTGGGACACAGTGGGGGTGTAACCTTAGATCAGTTTTAAATGATATGTGGGCTCACACACACACTCCTGACATATTTGTGGAAACCTTTACTGTGCATTTGAGAACCGGTCATAGATGATTACTATGCTCTCCAATGCAGTACACTTTTGTAAACTGCAGCTCAGACTGCTGTCAACAGAGACAGATATTTAGAAAAGAATATGGCAAAACCAAAACCACTACATGCCGAGATAAACACAACGGGTCCAGAAAAGAACAATGACGAGAGGGAGAGGAGAGCTTGGTTTCTGCCAGCAGTGTGAAGGGATAGAATAACATCCCATCCAGCCACATGAAAATAGCCTTTTATTTGCTAATAGTTTCCTTAAACGCTATAATAGAATTTTGGATAAAGGCCAGTGGGACAGAGAGAGTATGTGCAACGTGCATGAGGCCTCCAGCTGTAGATCAGTGGTTTGTTTCTGTGGCTGGAAGGAACACGCTCAGCCTCTCCCCCAGTGCACGCAGCTCTGCTGCTACGTCAGCACATGTAAAAATCCATTGTGTAAAATGTAACTCTGTCGAGCTCCATCACTTTTCTTTCCTCCACTTGCATTTTCCCTGCCTGCATTTCTAAGAATATCCACCTCTCTCCCTCTCCCTCTCCCTCTCTCTCCCTCCCTCCCTCCCTCCCTCCTCGTCCATGTTGTTTCCATGGCCCACTTTCAGTGCTGCCAGGAGTTTCTCATTCCCTCCAATGTGTGTGTTTGAGTGAGAGACTGGAAAAGACATCGACAGAGGGAGAGAAAGGGAGGGATAGAGATGTATAGCTATAGATAGATGTAAAACTAAAACAATATGTGGATGCAGATATCTGAAATGAGTTGAGCCGGAGAAAGTTCTTTCTAATTTAAATTTTTTTAAAAGAAGGACATTTACACGTTTCTAATTTCATTAAAAATGAGTGATCCTGCACAGCTGCCATCCATCCAACGGCGTCCGTGTGGCTTTCTGTCCAGACCAGCTGGAAGTGAACCACAGAGAGCACGAGAGGAGGACGGATGGGAGAGATGAAGTTATCAATCACAGTCTGGCCACCACAGGGGGGAGGTGACAGCCGGCCCATCGACAGGTTTGGCTTTGAAGGGCTCTCATGTCACAGTTGTGTGTGTGTGTGTGTGTGTGTGTATGTGTGTGTGTGTGTGTGGGAGGGGGCGGCGGGGGCTGCTCATGTATTGTATTGTGTTCGTCTCAGGTGGCGGCGGGCCGACACAAAGACCAGGCCATTAAAAGATAAGGGGTGGGGGGGGGGAACTGAAACCTAACCCTGCCTCCGTCAATCATTCCCCTCCAACGCACAGCATGGAAAAACCCACGAGAGAGGGGACGACGACTGAGTGTGAGGAGTCGGGAGAGGAAAGGGATGAAGATCACAATATGTGCATAGTCATTTCACTTTCAAATCATCTACAAATTCTACACACAGCAGTCAAACCAATGCATTTCTACACGTTCCATTAGCCCATAAATCCATTTATAGTTCAATGTGAAAGGAAATCGCTCCAAAAGTCCCTAACTGCTAAAGAAGCAGCTGTTCAGAAAGCCGCTATGGCCGCCTCCTGCCACAGGAGGGCTCAGTGGTCCAGCTCACTTTGCTCCCTTTAATTATTCGGTCTATTGGCAAAGAAGGATGGCAAGGGGGGTGAAAGGACACGGAAGCTCGTAGAGATCAATTCAAGCAGAAAGGAGAAGGACGACGGACAGAAAAACAACGACGGCGAAAGGAAAGACGCTGAACACACGCGCACAAGCAGCACGACACTCTTCTGGAGTGGATTTTCGGTCGCATGTGAGCGGGGGAGGGGAGGGGAGGCTGGGGAAGGGAGGTGTGTCTAGATGACATCATGTGTTGCTATAGCCCAGCTGAGGCCGGGCAGGAAGATTTTTAACAGTCAACATCTGCAGGAGCTGGCCATGAGAAGAGAGGGGGGGAGGGAGGAGACAGGACGAAGCCAGACGACGGGAGGGAGACGGGAGAAAGTTTAACCCTTGCGAAGCCCTGCTGCCTGACAAAGGGAGCAGTTGTGCGCGTCATTAATTGCGCGTGGTCGCAAGACAGATCGCCGCCTCTCCATCAGGACGTCACGGGAGCCTGAGGGGCCACTGGGAGCGAAGGGCCCGACGAATAAACATGTGACTGCACATCAGTCGCACGTCCAAAGAGATGACGCCGCACTCCGAAGGAGAAACGCTCGGCGACGCCGTCGTTGTTGTTGTGCCGAGGCGAGGCAACAAACATACACAGCAGAACTACAACCAAAGCATGACGCATCCCCGGCGGCGGGCGACACATCCGTCAAGTGCGGCGGCGGGCGGCGGTGGGTGGGTTAAACCCTGCGCTGAGCACAAATCAATCCCCGCGCCGGAGTCATTTACGGCGCCACTGCCAGAACGCCTCGACGGCGAGGCATAAATCCGGCTTAAGCCCGCGTTCCCCCTCTGCTGTCTTATTAGGGAGCGTTTGCGACGCGGGCCGGGGCGGGGTGACTTTTAAGCAGCCAGAGAAAGGTCAGCACGGCACACACGAATAACACACGGGTGCAAAAGAGTCCTTTTATCAACCAGCAGTGAGGGATCTGCACGCAGTCGCTGGGAAAAGGCTCGCTGAGAGAAGCACGTCATTTCACCCTTCTATTCATACGTTCCACGTGTGGTATTATGGGGGAGGTTAATTGATGGCGGGGGGAGGAGAAACAACCAAACAAGAAAGTGCAAAGTCCTTTTCAAATGATGCCGAGTCGGCTTAATGGTTTGGCCCTGCGCGCGCGCGCACACACACACAAACACACACAAACACACGTGCACAATGACACACACACACATGCATAAGGACACACACACACACACACACACACACCACCTGCGCTCGCCGGTCTGCGCAGCTGCTTTGCTGACAACCCGGCTTTTGTCATTTAATCAAAATGGATAGAATCATTTTGTTTTATAAAAAAGCTCCCGTGTTTTGTTGCTACAAGACGCTGTTAAATGAAGCCGAACCGAATCATTGTGAATTGAATTATGAGAATGCCTTCAGCCTTCGGTTTTACACACACAACCGCTGGTTCCCTTTACGGCTACATAATCACTTAACCTTTTATATGGCTTAGCCCGTATTTTCGCAGTGGGCCGTGGGTATAAACGTGTGCGAGTCTTGAACACACATGGCTATCACACGTACTGTTCCTGCTAATTGAAGCGAGAGTGAGAGGGGAAAAGAAAAAAAAAGCACTAATCCTTCCAGTGATTGGAGCCATGTTGTCAAGGGCAAGATCCGTCTCTTTGACACAGGAGCAGGGAGAGAAAGAAAGAGGCGGAGTTAAGAGGGGGGAGACAAGAGAACGCGAGAATGGCAGCAGAGAAACAAACAAAACAAAAAACCACCACCACAGTGAATGTAAAGAGAGAATAGAGGCACAGTGATTTAGTGAGGCTGAAGTTAAACTTGGCGAGCAGTCACTCTCATCGAGTCATTGGCGGCTTGACTGGACCACTCCAAAGACTGGACCATTCGGATAGAAGGTCGACACTCAACGGGAAGAAAGCTAAGTATGTTGTGAAAGAAGAATAAAATGTGGTTTTCTTGTGGATTAACTAGCTGATGAGTTTCCTGACTGAAGGCACCTCTGCCTGCCTCCTCTTTCACGTCGTGGGGCTCCTTGAGACCTGCTAAAGGCCATGGAGACGAAGGAAGGCGTCCACAGGCCCTAGCCAGCATTACTAAATATAGCTGCAGTCGCAGCAGGCCAAAAACACACTCATTACTCTCCCCGACACAATGGAGGAGAAGAGTAGGAAGAGCACAGACGAGACAACACAAAGGAGGAAATCAGCCACTAAAAGCATGTAGGGAGGAAGGAACACAAACGCAGCGCAGTAGTTAGGATGAATCATTTAGAGGAGATAAAAATAGGATGTGACAGATGGGAAAATGAAAATAAGAGTCGAGAGGATTTCCAGCCAAACAAGCATGCTGCACCTCAAGCCACTTAATAATACAGAAACGCCAACCCTCCCCTCGCCATACAAGAACACAGCGTGCCACTGTCATGAGTCCCCCGAGGACGCCACGGGCGCCGACGCGTTTCATCGCGCCGCGGTTGTGGGTCGCTGCGGGCCGCGCAGTACCTGCTTGCGTAGCTCGTCGGCAGCTCTCCTCGGAGGCAGCCCGTTGGCGGAGCCCGTGGCACCGGCCAGGGCCTGCTGCCTGGCGTGCTCCCGGGCCTCCGCCCGCTCGCTGCGCTCTCTCAGTAGGGGCGGAGGCGGCGGCGGTGGAGGCGGCAGTGGCGGCGCTGGCGCATCCCTGCCGTGAGTCCCTGCCTTGGGCCTCGGGCTCTCCCTGCTGCCTCCTTTACCGTGGCTGTTGAAGACTGCAAGGGGGGAGGAGGGAGGGAGGGAGAGAGAGAGAGGGGAGGGTCAGGTGAGCTTTTTTTTCTCATGTGTGAGAAGAGGAATCCAAAACACGTGTCAGAAATTGCTTAAGAACAAAATTGCTGTGGTTTTGCAGACATCATCTTAAATGCAGCTGACCAGTGAGCACTGATGACGTTTACTGGTTTCAGTTGTCTATCTGCTCCCAGTGTCCTTAGATTTGGTACTTTTTTTTTTGATTAACTGTCGAGATTTAGGAATCTATCTGCCATGGATACACAGGTTTTTTTAAGTTCTGCAACCTACTTCCTGATTACTAATGTGCCAAATTTAAAAATAAATAAATAAGGATTTCTTTTAAGTTTGGCTAACTTATAGTGGCCGATCATCAAAATATGCATGATTTAAGCTGTGCATGAAAACCTCTTTGTACTGCACGTCAAAGAACATGTTCAGAATGGACCTAGACGGCCCGCGTCCCCAGAGGTGACATTAAACAGGTAGAACGGGAGCAAGCTAATTAACAAACACTCAATAGCTCCCTCTTCGGCTTTAATGAGGCTCAATTTAAAGTTTCGCGGCGCCTTATTACCAACAGGCGTGATGAAAAGGGGCTGAGGCACAAACACACACACACACACACACGCGCGCAATGTGCAGCGCCGCAATGTGCACGTTTCTTTAAACAGCAGTGCGCTTTATCGGTCGACAGAAGTTGTGTGTATGCGCCATGCTGTGTGCGCGCGCGTCCACTCGTGACCACAAGTGAGCGCCCGCGCGTCTCTCGGGCCCCCGGCTCTCTGAAAAACCAGACACATCCTGACATTTTGAGAAGTGAGCTAAGCAAAAAAATGGAGCCCAATAAAGGCTGTTTAATTTAGCTGTGTCAACATGGCACACGGCCGAGTGGGAGAGAGAGAGAGAGAGAGAGAACGGGAGAGAGAACGGGAGAGACGGCCCGCTGATGAATGGCCTACGATGTGGGGCCTTTCCTGTCTCTCTCTCTACCTCCCAGAATAAACTCCCCTATTACCATTTCTCCTATTCCTCAGCTGCCCTCTCAGAGCTCATATAACGCTGCTCCTGCTGACCCCATCTGCGTGTACACGTGTCCTGTTTGACACAATTACTAAAACCACAAAACGCAATGAGGGGAGTGTGTGTGTGTGTGTGTGTGTGTGTGTGTGTGTGTGTGTGCGTCCGTCTCCTGATACCCAACACAGCACAAACACTGTGTGTAAACCTGTTTCACTGTCCTTAACCCCTTCATCTCGATTGTTCAAAGTCTATCTGCCCGTTTCCCTCTTATCTGTTTATTTAGCATATCACAGTGACGGCGCCGCGCTGCTTTGCAAACAGCGTTGGTGTAAGAGATAAGAGCGGAGACCGAGCCGTCCTCGTGCACCCAACAGGCCTGCATTTGTTCAAACAGGTTTCGCCATCCCGACACGGATACCTGCAAGTCGGGTTTCGAGCCGCAGCTACAGATGTCCATGAGAGACAGAGAGAAGCACGTGCATCTGTGCTTGTTTTGCGGCGGGAAGACACTTTTCAGTGAACTGCACCAAAAGGTAGTGCACGGTTCTCCCCGAGAGCTCATTCCGAGCAGATCTATGGCGCCGTCTCCCTCTTCCTCTGTGACTCCAGCCAGCCTCCCTCCTCCTCCTCCACATTCCACTCGAGAGGCTGACGGAGGAGAGAGCCGAGCGGTCACCTTTTGAACCTTTGCTGCGGCGGTTGCGCAGACTAAGGAGGGAGGGAGAGCATCCGGGAGGAAGCATAGAACCCAGCCGTTGTTGTGTGTGGGGGGGGGGGGGGGGGAAACCCCAGGCCGGAAGGTGGGCCTCCAACTTAAAATAGTCCTTTGTATGAGAAATAAAAATAAAAATGATGGGTTTTATCAAATGGGAAAATAACCTAATATGCAGAAATATTTCCCATGACAAAGCCTTGAAAACAAAATGTCCCAATTATTTAAATCTGCTTGTGAAGGAAGATTTATTTGTTTCAAGAACTTTCTAGAATGTTTTCTGGATTGCCAAAATGATAAAAGGTTTTTTTTTTATGTTTATAGTATCAATTTTATGATTAGGATTAAAACTTGCATGCTGCTAAATGAAGTCCACAAGGGTGTATACGTTTAGTCATCCAAATGTCCCACAAGCAGTGTGTGTGTGTGTGTGTGTGTGTGTGTGTGTGTGTGTGTGTGTCGAGGGTCCCGGCCAGCTGTTGCAGTGAGTGCATGAACACCTTTTTAGGGCTTAGCGAGATAAGTGCTAATTGGGGTGGAAAGAGTTGATGTGCGGCTAATGCCCTCCCATGTGACTTACCCGGTTCTCTGCAAGCGGAAAAACTAGAGCGCAAACTTGCCGTTCACACGCGCGCAGGAAGCAGCGCCGTCTACGCTCCCACGACTCGTCCTGCGTCTGGCCAACGCTTGGCTCCCCCACAATTGCTTCTCCCCCTCAAATCCTCTCTCCAAAAAAATGCACCCCTCCATTTATCTTTACTTATTCTGCTGATGCGTCACCCTTTAATCTACTTCGTCCTCCCCCCTCACCTCCCATCACACGGCTCCTTCTTTTCTCGTCTTTCCCCGTGTCAACTCCTCCTCCTCCGAGGGTAAGCAGAGACTGAATCCTCTTCACGGATGCGTGCATTTCCCCATAAAGCCCTGTGATTATGTAGCTGGCTGTGCGCGCGTGGCTAATTGCGAGCCGTATTCCGGTCCTCACCGTGCCCGTTGAGCGGCTGCCTGGCCGGGAGCTTTCCCTTGCGGGGCGTCGAGTGGCAGGAGGAGGAGGAGGCCGACACTTGGCTGTTGCTTCCCCCGCCATGAGAGTGGATCCCGACTCCTCCGTTCCTCGCCTCCTCCGCTTCATCCTCCTCCTCGTCCACCAGGTCCTCCTCCTCCTCCTGGGAGCTTCCGAAGTAGGCCATGTTGCTGGGCAGGGCCGATGAACCTGAGTGCAGGGAGGGAGCCGTGGGAGAGAGGGGAGGTGGGGGAGCAAGGCAGAGAAAAGGAAAAGAATTACAATTTGAAACACGCACCGAAAAAAAGACGCGTATGGAAAATAATTCTGATCTGAAGTTGTGGATGAATCAACATCAATATGTGACTGATGAAATATGTAATGTAAAAACAGAAGTCGCAAAAGCATTTGTGAATAATGGTCATTTTGCTTGCTCTTTTTTCATCCGTCATTATCCCAGCTGGAGGCCTATTGAAGCGGTGTAAACGGCTCTACACATAGCGCCTCCATTGTTGCATTTGCACACACGTACTAAAAACGCACAAACACAGCACTGTGCAAATGGTTTGCAATGTAATGACAGTTTTTATTAAACAGCATTTATATTGCGATTTAGGCTAAACCAAATCACTTTAACTCTATGGATTAATCATTTACCCGCTGACCTCGCCCTTATTTCTGGGATTTCTCTAAATGCTTCAGTTAAATGTTTTGCACATGCCACTGCATAGTAGAACCTGCGGTGGTTTTGTGTGTTGTGTTACTATACACGGGGCAGAAGGGAAAGGAGGGTATTGACGACACAACGTCTCTGGATGCTGACAGTTTTATTGAGAACCACAGATCCTGCACATTTTGCTTAAACATCAAACTAAAGAGTAACTTCAGAAAACCAAAGAGTGGCTGCCTTCCCTCTTCTAAACAGGATTACCGTCTATCCCTCCCATTATTCGGAGAAGAATGTCGGCAATCCCTCTTTCCGTTTTCTGTCACACTCCATGCTCAGGGCGTGCTGGAGGAGGGTAAGTGACACTTGGCGGAGGATCGGCTATAATGTTACATCAGCAGGCTGGATGTAGACACGCACTCTCTCATAAACAGCCATAAAGCCTAAAGCCGCGTTATCAAATCTCATAATGTTGCACTCGTAAATCAGTGTGCAAACAGCTGCTCAGCTCATACAGATGCGGAAATAAAAAAAAAAGAAACCTAAGCCAGGCTTGTAGAGCCACTGGCATGCATAGTCTCCCCTTGGTGCGCTTCCAGAAACAACATGGAAATCTTCTCAGCGAGCAGGAGAACGCTGCGTCGCCTGAGAGAGCGTCTGAGCGGAGGCGCTGCGAAGGAGAGAGAAGACTTTCCTTCTATACGTACAGCACGAAGGCAAGAGGGATGATTCTTCGTAATAATGTACATGTGACAGAGAGACGCATGAAGGAAACCATTCTTCCTCAACACGAGAAGCCTGTAATCAGAAAGCACTGCGGGCCAAACTTTATAAAATCATATTTTGGTCCTTTTGACTTTAAAATGTTTAAACGTCTGCTTTTATTGATTTATGGTTAAATGCAATGTGGTTACGCAACATCCTCAGAGCCTTGATTATAGAGAGTGGTTTATGAGCAGGAAACCCTGGATTTTATTAATACTACATAAATCAATAGCATGAGCAACTACTGGGGGTTTTATTACCCTTATTAAGGCCGTGGTTTTTAAAAGGCCATTAATAGAAAGCGATGCATGATTATAAGTCTATTAAAATAATGTTAAGCCTCTGAAAACGGGCTGAATTCAACCAGCCTGCATTAAGCTGTACAGAGCACTTCAATTAGAGCGAATTAGCAATTTGCCATGCCAATTATTTAATTAGCACCCTTGTTTTGGAGGATGCAGAATAGTTATCTTACATTTTTATTGGAGAATACTTTAGTCAGGGTTAATACAAAAAAAAAATACAACATTTAATTATTGTTAGAATCAGCAGCAAGATTTCACAGATAGCTTCTGAGGTCCTTACTTATGTAGATATTGCTTTTAGAGTGAGAAAATAAATGAATATATGTGCAACATGTAACAAACACATTTACACTGTAAGTGGACAAAGGAGCCAAATGGAAGCATTTGTGTAGTGCGCGAATACACTCACAACATAAGTGGACCCCCCGACTCCAAATGAGAACGGACTTGTTACGGCTGGCTGCTTTGGATTATTACACGTGGGCTTGTACAAAGCACTTATCTACTCTCAGCGTATTACCTGCAGCACGTGGCCTTTGACTAGCTAAGTATTAAGAGTATGAGAACAAAGCAATGTGCTGCAGCAGCACGTTGCTTAGCTGCCTTAAACGAAGACCAACTCAAATATTACATCAATATTTTTGTATGGGGCTGCCGGAATGACGGCTGTTTGCACGCAGGGCCACTTTGTTGCAAAGAACAATCTTCTGGCTTTTAAAAACGGAACATCCAGCCTCAGAAGTCGGGTGACTGCAGCAGACGTACGAAGCCGCAGGTACAAAAAAAGCCACACACACACACACACACACACACACACACACCTGCGGACACACATGCACAGGCACCTCATTCATCTTGGCGACAGAGCAAACGCTCCTCTCTTAGAGCAAACACACACACACACACACACAACACACACACACACGACCCAATCGGCTTCTAAGGACTCGCTTCATTAGCTAAATGGCTGTAATTTACCGCTGTGAACAGGGTCAGAGGGCCAATAGCAAACAGACCACAGGGGCACCCGGGGAAAGAAACGGAGGGGGGACTGCGGGTGTTTGTTTAGGACTGCAGGAAAGTGGAGATAAAAATGTTGAAATATATGGCAGGAACTGTGTGTGCACCTTAACAATACTTGTGGGAAACAGTTTAACTGGGCAGCTTTCAGGGGTTTGGGAAGAAAAGCAAGCCTTCATTCATTTTTATGGTAAAAACCAATATAGAGGAGAAACTGCAAAGTGGAGAAACATGAAGCCTTCTTTTAAGGCTGCAGGAAGAAGCAGACCAGAACCTGACCAACAGAAACCGATGCAACGGCAGCACAAATCCAAAATCCCCGAAATACGACTGGGACACAAAGAAAGACGACACATGGAACCAGCGGTCCAGTTCAGACCAGCGACTGCATCACCGCAGACCCTGAATCTGATCCCCCAGCTCACAGAGGACACGCATGCATGCCCATATATGTATACGCATAAAAAGACTGGAGCCAGAGAGAATTACACAACCCTTTCCTCCACCTCAATCCTCCACAAACCAAAAGTAGGTCTCAAAGATTCTATTCGAATTGTCATTCGTTAAGGAGGCCCTTGGGTGGCTGATGGTGGAGGGGGGGGGGGGGGGGGGGGGGCGGGGGGGGATAATTACAAACGCTCCGGCTCCTCTCTTTTGTCCCCTTAACGGGAACTGAACCAATATTACAATATGACTATTTAAAGAATCAATCCGGAGGCTTTAAGTGTGAGGATGTTTTAAGGGTTGGGGTTATTTTACTACAGCTGAACTCGGACAAACTGTTAGTCAATAGTGGAGGAACAGAGAGAGAAAGAGTGTGGGAGACCGAGTTAGGGTGAGGGATTACTTTTCCAATTTGAATTTCTTGATGTCAAACACACGAACCCCTACAAACAGTGGATGTGCACTTAAGAGGAAAAAAGACTTGATTGTGTGAATAACTACCACACTGAGTGACAAGAGTCACAACTGTAGTTTGCAGTTTACAGGCTTTAAATCACGTAGCAATCGGACATTAGAGAAAGAACAGTTCCTGGTCCCTGAGGGGAATTCAGCAATTCAGAGCTGTCAGACCAGAAATCCTAATCCCAGCAGCGTAAATGTGCTCTTAGTTGAAGCCGAATCACACACAGTAACGGAGACAGAAGTCCCGAGCCCAGTCACCCAGCTGGCGTGTTCTTCGAAAACCAGATGTGAAAAAAGTCCACATTTGCTCGTGTGTGTGTGTGTGTGTGTGTGTGTGTGTGTGTGTGTGTGTGTGTGTGTGTGTGTGTGTGTGTGTGTGTGTGTGTGTGTGTGTGTGTGTAATCAGGTACGCAGAATCGGAGGTCTTTGGTTCACCAGGTCAGTGCTGGAACTTATGCAAGTAGAGCAGAGAGAAACTCGCTGAACCTGAGAGGAAAGGCACCCCGCTGCGGCTGGCGAGCACGCAAGAGGGGAACTACGTGAAAACGGCACATGTGCACACAGACAAAAACGCACACAAGTGGAAAGAAAGGCGCACTCTTTAAAATGGATCCGATGTTGGACTCTTCTCCAGCAGCGGGTGTGCGTGCACACAGTTATTCATTTACACCCTAATCTGCTCTTATCTATTCTATGTGGATGTGAAAAACCAAATGCTTGATATCTATTGAAACGATTAAGTGAGGGGGTAACCGACAACACTTGGATGTCTAGTGTACATCCACAACAGCACTTGGATGTCTTATTCCTGAAACTTTGGGCCCGTTGACTTAAACAGTGGGCAGCTTCCTGTGGGGGGGGGGGCTAGAAATAAAACACATTCTGCTGCTGGCAGTGCTGCCCCCAACTGGCCGACGGCATCAGTGCGCCCTTCATGTTGCCAGAGGCGGCCGGTCTGGCTCCCACCCAGATGGCTTTCTGCGTGGATATAAACAGTGCAACTACAGGCCCGGGCCACACATAAACACCATGCAGAGTGCACGCACAACCACTGAGCACTTAGCTTGTGCGTGTGTCTCTGTTTGCAGGAGAAAGGAGATGAGCAGTCAGATAAATACAGAATACCAGCCGTAGACCGTGTGGGTGGTGAGCATACATGATGCGCATCCTCTTAAACACGAGACAGAAATTCTGTTCTTTTACTTCTTTGTCCGGTTACACCCACATTGCATCAGAATCACTCCTCAGATACAGCAGCTACTACTCATTAATGTGGGGCTTGTAATCCTGGGAGAATACATGTTTTTTTCCATTACAAATTTGGATAAGGAAATGAGCAAGAGTATAATGTCATTCTGCAGATGAATGGAACTGAAGCTGTAAAATAAGCAACAAGAAACAAACAAAATGTTTGTGAAAGCAGAACTCGGTATTGTGATATTAGTATTTAAAAATTTCAAAGTGGGAAATAAAAAAAAATTTTTTCTCTCTTAATTATAGAGCCATTTATTCAACTAGATTGTTTTCGTGCGAGCGTTGGAGATAGTCTCTTTGAAAGTATCCATTCCTACATCCTCTCGAACAAAAACAAAACTATTACAGTTACTCAAGATAATCCTCGGACATTTTGTGAGCAGTTTCATGTGTGAACCGTTTTCCTCCGACTATTGTACCAACATTTAGCTGCTCAATGGGAAAATGTGTTAAAGCTGCCCTTTAAAATAAGATTTCACAATACAGAGTGACACAAGAGTTCTGCTTTTGTTGCTCACGTTACAGATTGAAATCCTTCACGTTTTAACTGTTTTTATGTAGCTGTCAGCTAGACTCCTGATAGAAGCCTTTTGGGGTGAATGCGTATTATTTACCAGATAAAAGAAGCAAACACTGCAGCGGGTGTGTAGGTGTGTGTGTGTGTGTATGAACACGGTGAATGTTTGACCTGGGACAGCTCCCAGGAATCCTCACGAATCCTCACCCATTGGGTTTTAGAGAAAAAACATTGCCGAATGTACAATTATTACTTTGAAAAGTACGTTTGAATCAAATTGAAACGATTAAGGAGATGATGCTTTGGCGATTTCCATAATAGAGCTAGAGATCCCGTCGCAGGCTTTCGGCCTGAATGTTGGTGGTGGTCAGATCACCGGATAGACATGCATCTAGATCTTAAATGGGGATTTGACGATTTCAAAGACTTGTCCCTTTGAAAAGATGTTTGGTGTTTGTACACACACACACACACACACTCAGGAGATGAGCAGGACGTCAGTGGTGAGCATTGGATTTGCGCTCACGCATACACTTCAACACACACACAC
This sequence comes from Apeltes quadracus, assembly GCA_021346845.1. Classification (NCBI taxonomy): domain Eukaryota; kingdom Metazoa; phylum Chordata; class Actinopteri; order Perciformes; family Gasterosteidae; genus Apeltes; species Apeltes quadracus. Next base: position 7,644,378 of record CM037926.1, on the reverse strand, counting down.
ACACGTACGTACTTCCACCGACACACAACCTCAAGGCCTCTGCTGACATTCTCCCATGAGCGCGACTCTCGGTAAGGGGCGCCACATTTGGGTCACATGAGAGGCCAAGGGCAGAAACCACGCAGAAGAAGCCTGCTCAGGAAAATGTCATTCTCGTAGCAAAGATAGTTGGCGCACACACGCACACGCACGCACACACACACACACGGTGCTAAACGTGATCTATAAATACAGTAGCTAAACAGAGAGCGGCTGAGCTGAAAAAGCCCGGTGCAAAACCATGCAATCATTAGCTTTGCAGCCTGGCTCTAATATTACTATTAGTAGGGCAGGAGAATACTGCCACACATGCACACAGATTAAAAAAAGAAATCATTGCGAACTTTATCATAAAGAGAGAAAAAGCAGCCAAAGTGAGTCAGGACCAGCCATCTAGACCTCATTGTGGAAGGCTGGACTTAGAATGGGACATTATATCATTAGCCTATGTAACAGCCTGGCCTACATATGCAAATCAAAGCCCTGCGTTCTAGAAGGAGCCCCGAGGGCTTAAAATGGCGTTCTACATTGGAACGTATAGCCACGCTCTCCCATCAGATTGGAATCTAAATTCAACTCCCCTGAGCCTCCAGCCTACTTTGTACAGCAGGCAGAGGTTAATGATGATAACGGTAAATTAATCTGAAGCAAGCGGTTTTGTCTTCAAGAGTCAACTCTGGCTGCAACGACATGTTGGGAGAGAAAGGAGTGAGATAAAATAAAGATAGTATAAATAAGTCACGTCCAGTGTCGTTTGAAAAATGTGGCCCTAAACTTTTTTTTTTTTTTAGTACTCAGGCCGTGAATGTGTCACTCCCTCGCCTTTTTAAGAGCTGTTTGAGACGCTGATGGATGTAAGGCCGAGCTTATGATCAATGGGATTCTCCTGTGAAGGGTCATTGAGTCAGCCTATATAAAAAGGACACGTAGTGGACTAGATAATGTTCATAACCTCCACTTTACCCTGTAAAATCAGCACGGGGAGAGACTGGAAAAAAAAACACAATTCATCATCCATCAAAGAATTGACAGTGTACTTCCGCCCGTGTGATCATTATGGTTTAATTTGTTCTCTAAAGTCCTGGCAGCGGACCAGCCCAACCCGCTAGCTGGCCAACACAGCCGTGGATCATTAGGTAACAAGAATCCTTCATTAACTCCAAAGCCAGGAGTGTATGTGTGGCATTTAACACAAACAGTTTCCCCAGTGAAGACAATCCCTGTCGTCAATGCGCACACATACACACAAAAAACTGCCGCTAATTACTCTGCCGTGGCTTTTTCAGTTCAGTCGACGTGCGAGGTGCTACATCGTGGCGGTGAACCCGTGTAGCGTTTGTGGTATTATTGGGCGTGTGACCGTGCTCTCTGTGCACCGACAGCTGCTGTACTAGAGGGTGATAGACACAGGTGTTAAAGACGCACACTTGTTGAACGGTAGGAGAGGGAGCTCTGGCCGCTGATGAAATGCAGGTTGATCTTGCATGCCGGTATAGTTATTTTCAGTATGCGTGTGTGTGTATGTGTGTGTGTGTAGGGTCATCTCAACAAAACTTATTCTTAACAATACGTGCTCTGGAATCGCCTGTGTGTCTGAAAGGGCTTTAGCTGTAGGTCAGGTTTCCCCTTCAGACCTGCGCATGAGACGATGCATCTCAGCACTGGACTGTGTCTGCGGTTTGACAGGCTTAGATCGCGCAGGCCCAGTCAAAGAGAGCCAAACAGCAGCAAACTGTTGAGCAGCATCACAACAAACATCTGGTCTAGCTCGTGTCCCTGTGTCATTAAATCCTCTCACATGACAGAAAGACGTGCAGTATCTGCGCCTTCCGTGCCGTGTGGCTCTGCGTGTAAACATCTCTCCGCCCCGCGGCGCGTCTCACCTCTGAGGCAAAGGAAGGTGAGAAAGTCCTCCGTCTTGGGCTTGCGTCGGGACAGCTCCTGAATGGACAAGGAAAGGGATGAGGAGGAGAGCGATGACAGGGATGTTGAGGGCACAGTGGCCACGGCGGTGTTCAGGCTGCCCGGGTCGGCCACCTTGACGGGTGTCGTGCTCGGCGAGTTGGGCTGCGACTGGGCAAACTTCCTCTGGGCCTGGAGCCGAGGTCTGAGGAGAACAGAAGGGAAGGAGAGAGTCAGTGGCTGACACGCATTATCTGATCCCAAGTACACACAGCGCCGTCCGCCATAGTCGCGACTGCGTAAGACAAACGATTCAGATTTCATTGATTTCATATAATCAAATCAAAAGAAATCACAGGCGCAGGAAACCACTACGTCAGCACAGTGGAGTAACTGTGCTGTGCTCCTGGTAAGCAGTGATATCATCCATCTCCAACTACCTCGGCGGACCGATTCAAATTGCACATGCACGAACTCGCACGTACTCTCTCATCGTTTTCATTACTGTGGCCCGGTGGCTGTTGTCTCGCTGTGGGGTGGAGTGCTGAAACAATTACCCTGCAGTGAAGAGTTGATCACCTTTGTGTACGAGCGTTTGCACATTAGTCCGGAGAGGAGTGGGCGAGAGCCCATCACGGACGTGCGGTTACCCGCGCGCTCTCCGGCTGACAGCCATTCACTGAGTGTTTGGATGTTTCTCATGTAAAAAAGGTCCGTTTCCACTGAGGAAATTACACAAAGAACACACATGCAGTTACTGATGAACGCACCGAGCGAAAGAAAACAAAGCCAGACAACAAGCCCCCCTCATAGCTCTCCGTCTTTCCACTTTCATATGCTCTACACAAACTCTCACACAAGTCTAACCTTAACCACGACCAGCCTCACCCAGAACCCCAACTGATCTTAAACCAAGTTTTCACCTTGAAATGTCATATTATGTTGTAGGGAGGGATGCGCCTTTTGACTTCAAGATGAGTAAAACAGGCACACACGCACACACACACGGACAACCAGGGGCCACACGAATCAGGAAGTGGCCACAATCGATTAGCGCTTGCATGTGTGTGTGTGTGTGTGCGCGCGTGTGCGCGTGTGTGTGTGTGTGAGAGAGAAGGACAGAGAGCTATAATAGAAACAATGTGATATCCTCATATTATTTGTCAATTTGCCGTGGACTCGATTAAAGCAAGAAGATGGGATCGTGTCTGGAGGACACCCACAATGCATTTGGTGCAGCGCTCCGGTTACACTTCAGAAAACAGGTGTGGTATCAAAATGTGTCAATTTCATGCCGTGACATGGCTGTAAGCTCAAAATGTGTGAAATCTAGAGATGATTGAACCCAAAGCGCTGCATTAGGTGTGAAGTCTGGGAAAACTGAACAAACAGCCGTTTTACGCGCCCAGTTTGGTTACATTCAAACACTCAAGCAAAAGCCATGTGACTGCCATCAGCTTTTGATCATCTGGAATTCAATAGTACACAAAAAGATTTGCCTTTGAGTTCCCAAAACATCCACCATAAAGGGACTTTGCTCTCTGCACAAAATGACAGATTTAGTGTCCTAATACTACTGCACTGAAAAGTAAATCAATTATTTGACTTACTATCAGCTATTACAGCACTGCCTTATTTTGAAGTTCATTTAAAAGCTTGATGCATTAAAGCTACACCGTTGCAAAGGCAAAACCACACAACGACAAAAAGTGAAGAAGGCCCGGCCCAGAAGGTGGCTCGCAAACGTAACAAAAATGAAGATGCGACAAAAGAAAGGAAAAAAAAAACAGATAATAAATGAAACAGACATATGCAGTGAATGAAAAACCAAAGGCAGGGCCCGCCGATCACGTCCTCTGAATGCACCTCCATGAGTAATAAACCAGGAACGCAGGCAAGAGGTTTGTTCCCGTCTAGGAAACGTGAACAACACTGCGCATCGGCTCCAGACGCTGCACAACATCAGTAACAACATAAACACATGTCACATTAACGATGACGCAAGTCTACTCTAGTACGGAGCACCATTATTGGCGTGAAAGCCGAGGGAGTGGGGGAGGGTGAGGAGGGGGGGAGGGGAGAGGGAGCGACCGTACGCGGCCCAGTACGTCGTTACAGGAGACGAGTGCGGCAAACAGCCGGGGGACAAAAGATGAGGAAAGGTGTGAGGTGACGCGCCAGTCGCCCTGCAAAGGCTCTCAGACGCAAAACACACAAAAGATGCTTCCACGCCGGCCTCCCCAACTTCCTCCGTCTGTCCTCATGAGCTGAATCAGACGTCAAAACTACAACCAAGGAGAGAAAAGGGTTCATCTACTGCTTGAGTACACACACCTTCAAAAGTTTTTTGTGTCAGTGTCATGTTTGTGCAGTTTTTTATAACTGCAATTTTATTAAGTTTATTTATTATTAAGTAATTAATGCACGACAAACCTTTCAAAGAAACTAATGCACGGTTCAAATGTGCACCACCCTAACCCGCCTCTCCACCCTGTGAATTCAATGGTGTGCAATTTAGTAGCGCAAATGGGGGCGCAATGCAGACTAAGCCGAGCTGAGCCACGAACACTTTCTTAGGAGTAAGCAGAGATGAAGCGCTCAATAAAAGCCTCATTGGTTATCTAAGCTCTGGATAGTTTCATTGCTCCGGCCGTAGATAAATAGGATCCCATTCAAGGGCTAACAAACAAAAAGAACTTGCTGCGTTAACTGACACTAAAAAAAAAAAAAAAAAAAACAGACAGTTCGACAGCAGAAATAAAGCCCAAGCAACTGCAAACGAATGGGGACAGAGACCGATGAGCTAATAAAGCATTGTGCTTACTGCATCCTGTCTAGACAGTCGAGCAGAGCCTCTTTTGATGAGCCTCAGGTTTCCCCTCAGACAATCTGTTATCTATTAACTAAGAGGGGGAAATATGCTGGGGGGCAGTCTGACAATGCATTTCTGGTTATCTGTAATCCTTAGTAATTGGACTAAACTCTCTTTATGTACATCTCACTATGCATTATCAGTCGTCATCTAAATTCTCCTCTCGCACGCTAACCGCCAAGATGAGGATAATAAAAAGGTAATAAAAACAGATGGTGCTATAATGAAGGGGTCTGGCGGTGAATCCGCAGGCAGAGGAATGGATAAATAACACCCCATCACTTCCCATTACGAAAACTGCACCGTCAATAACAACAAGTACGGACTATAAAGAGACAGAGAGCTCCGTCCCTTGTAAACTGCACCCGTGCGGCAACAACGGAATGACTGTTTTCATCAGGAAATTACACATGAAAGCTATTGTAGTAACACACGATGAAAGAACGTGGCCAAATCCCTCCGAAATGACGGGTCGTCCCCAACGCTTCGCCGATGTCGTTGGTGCTGAAGAGACGGTGGCGCAGGCATGAGGAAGGCTCGAGTACAGCTCATTGTAGACAATGAGAGTTCTGCCACTGTGCTCAGTAGCCCGTCGGCCTACAGGAGGCCCGCTGCATGGGAGTGAGTGTGTCCGCCAGGGTACAACGTGTTCTAGCTAGACTAGATTAGGTGTATGTGCAGGTGTAGGTCAGTAAAGCTCACGTGGGTGAAAGAATTACAAAAACTCCCCCAGTTGAAGGAAGATGAGAAGAGGTCTGGAGACGCAGGGAGTGAAAGGAGACAACAGGGATCCAAAAAGGCAGAAGAAAAGCAAAGCGATTACAGCAGGATGTCTGCAATCATCCTTTTCTAATCCACCTTTCATCCATTCCTTCCTCCCTCTCTCCCCCCCCTCCCCCTCCCTCCCTGCCATCACCCGGCCGTATCCTTGTCTAATATCACACGTGCCTGCGTAGCTGCACGGGCATCGATTATCTCTGGGGGGAGACGGTGAGAAAAATCTGACGATCCTGCCTGCCAGCAATCCCGTGAAGAAGGAGGAAGAAGAACGGCAGAGCATAAAAAGGGCCATTTGTGATTTTCCCCTCCAACACATAGAATGAAGTGAGATTGAAAAATGGGAAGCCAGGCGGGGACGAGGGGACACGGCGACGGAGAGAAAGACGAGCCGAACCCCCGCGTGCTCGGGCTGCGCAGCGTCGCACTCGTGCCCGCCGACCCCGTCAGTCAAAAGCCTCCGAGCTGCCGTTCTCGGCCTAAATATCATCAACACCTATCCGGCCCACGGCCGCCTCCATGGGAACTACCGTGATGGCAGGACTTGTGGTCATCGGTATAGGAAGACCAGTTTACTGTTGGACAAAGCGAGCGAGAAAGGAACCGTAAAATAAAGCAAACGTGGAAAACGGCAGATTCAAACGTATCGGCTCACTTGGGATTCGAAAAATTCTAAAGGGGGGTATAACCGGAGAAAGAATACTCGAAGTGCCAATTGGGCAGGACGGATGGAAAAGCCGTCTCTTTGTTTGATTTATTGAACAAGCTATTGGCTCAGCATCTGTCAAATCTTTACGTGTATTAGATAGTGATGAATGTAGTTCAACGTGCACCAAAGGAAGAGCAACAGAACAGCAGAGGGAACAAAGAAAAGGTGTTTGAACTCGACAGCGGGTCACAGAGGACTCGCTCTGAATCGCTCCAGCTTGAGGCAACGGTTACATTTTGTATTGGTCAGGATAACGAAATAACTCCAGTCTCCTGCTCTTGTAAAATAAACACAGGCCGACCCCCGATGCATGCTGGTCCTGTACTACTAGTGCACTACTGTAGATAACCAGCTGGTTGGGATACCCAGCTCACCAGAAAACTAACGTAATAACAAAAAACTACATTTTAATATATCAAACAATCTTAAGTAGATAATATCGGGAATAATGACACTACGTATGAATAAAGTAACATCTTATACATGAGCTCCATCTATTGCGAAGTAAATTATTTAGATTTGTTGTGTTTTTAAACCAAAAATAGGCCGGAAAGGAGAACCTTTAGAGGATCAGTGGATAGAACGGTCCTCAGGGTGCGTGTCTGTTCTCCTAAGGTCGTACGCTACACTGCGTCCCTTGTACACTTGGCCGTTATGTGCGCCTTGGTTTCAGGCCTTTCCTGTGCCGCCGTTATCGGATACTCGGATGAGGTCGCCGAGTGGAACACGAGCCAGTGGTCCCTCTGTCGATTAGTGCAAGCACATCCTGTGACTTTTAAAGCACTCTTCTGAACATAACGATGTGAAGCTCTTGACAAGGCGTAGCCAGAGTATTAATTGGAAAATAATGGCACACCTTAATTGAATCCATTCCCGAACTCGATGAAGGTCTTAATGAAAAGAAAATGAGTCGGATGAAGAGAAAACAGCAAGAGAGAAAGAACAGAAAAGAAAGCTTGATTAAAAAGTATGACAGTATGCCAGGAATAAACAACAAAAAACGGCATGACAATGTGTCTCTGTATCTACTGTTTACACACCTGACAGACAGCCAAAACAGGAAGCCAACTGAGGAAAACCATAAACCAATAAAAACTAAGAACATATAAACGACTGCATCACTTCAATGCGTTTCACATTCACCCCGGTAGACTTAATCTTCTTAATCCGTGGCACAATTGACAGAAATAACATTGCAGATGTGAATCGAGCAGCTTTCGGCCTGTCCCCAGTGTGTCCACAGTGCGTCCCCCGCTGCGATGGACGTCTCAGTCAGGCTGTACCTCGAGTCAGGCGCTTTGCTCCCTTGCACGGTAAAGGTTACGGTGTGAGAAGAAGAGCACTGATCCAGAGTCTGTACCTTAGGGGCTGTATTGATTGGCTCCAGATGGCCCACATGGTCCTGATAAAAGACAACCTCACCGCAGCTGTGAGTGTGTGCGAGTGTGTGTGTGAGCCCTTGAGTTCATTTTGTCCAAATCAGAGCAGCATGAATGTACATGTTTATATGCATAAGATTTAAATGTGTATGAATGTTTATATGCAAGGATTAAGCGTCACAGAATGTGCGTATGCCTTTAATCAATGTCTGCATCTATAGTTTTGTGTGTGTGTGTGTGTATGTTGACAGTCTGTTACGATCAAATCCATCAGCAGATGAACGGGGGGGAAAAGAAAGTGTGTACATTCGCAGTGATGACACTGTAATTGACACCGCGTGTTTGCGTGAACGCGAGCTGTGTGAAAGACGCAGGTGTCGGCAGGGAAACCGTTGTCGCTTTGTGTAACTGTTAATTCACTGCAAACCCTTCAATTCTCCAGAGTTAAGAGCTCTGGTTCATCAAATGAAGGAAATAATTGACTTCTTAGCCCACATGGAGTAACTGCCAGGGTTAAAAGTGTGCAATGACACAAATCACGAGCTCGCGAAGCCTTTGAACGACCACATCGTCCATCTTAGGATTTGTGTTTGTGCGAGCGGAACTCACTTGGAACTGAGCGCTCGCCTGTTTATTTATTTCCCGTCTTCATGTACTTAAGAAGGGGCGACACTGCAGTCAACCGACCCAATGACCTCTTGACCTTCACGTGCGCAAAACAGCCCCTGTATTGACCCTAGTCGCATATACAGTGAGCATGTGCACACCAAACACAAATAAACGCCACCATTAGTCACCGAGACAAGGCCACCCCGGGGACACACTCGCACGCAGTCGTCCAAGTTTCTGCTCACTGCGTTGGACAAGCAGTGGTCCACTAGAACAGGCTCGACAACCACCAAGGCAAATGTATATTCTACACCATTTCTTCAGCATATCGTTGCAACGCTCATCTGCTTTGTGTTGACATCAAGATAAATGTCAGGTTGTTATTCAAAGATGTGCGTGTGTGTGTGCGTGTGTCTCTCTTTGTCCCAGTGCAGCCCTGACAGCTAAACGCTTCAAGGAGGACCAATGAGGCTAATGTATATTTGAGATCAAAGATGAAGCAGGGCCTTCGGAGCGCATTTAAATATAACCTTGGCTTTTCTTTTATTGAATGAAAGGAGGGGAGAGGGCCAGATAGGCAGATAGAAAGGAGAAAACACATCTTGACAATAGATTGAGCTAAGCTGTATCTGAATCTGTGAAGATATAAATGCTATAATAGGTCAGGTGGAAGTTGCCAATGTACCCTTTCGTCACCTGAAAAATGCTAATGCACAAAAAGGGCACTGTGCTTAAGCTAAAAGCCTCTCAAATGACTCTAAAACACCAACAGATCTTTGCCAACGTGGCGCCAGAGTTTTTGAATCTGTGCGGAATGACGTGGCAGAAGATGACGCGGAAAGCGTTCTTCCTGCTCTGCTTTCTTTTGCTTCAGGAAGAAGAAGATAAAATGCTGCCTTTAGAAAGAGGCTTTGTTAGCAGCCCGCCCGCCCCCCGCGCCCCCTTGCCCCCCCGCAGCACATGGTGAACCCAAACCCTGCGACCCCTGACCTTCTAGACCTCCTCGCTTACCTCTGGGAGCGGCTGACAACAGCCAGATTGAGTCAATAAACATCAGAGGATTCTGTATGTGCTCAGCAATCAGTCTAATTAAGCCAGAGTCCCGCGTGAAGACCTTCAGTGGACTCGAGGCCTTCGGGCAAGAGACACAGAAGAACAGGGCTCAAACAAAGGAACAGAGAGTGGCTCAAAGTGTGGAACGAACAGCGCATGAACTGAAAAAGAAAGGCCTTTTATTTTATTTTGCAATGTTTGAAAAAAAGCAAAATGTTCCTGTCATTTAAATTGGGTATCCTGTGTAGCAGCTATGGAAACAATAACTAAGCACACTGACTTGAAGAAAATAAATCAAGTACACGGGTACACGATGAACGCCGCATACACACGTACACACACACACACACACACACAGCACCTATCAAGAATGATCATTCTCTCACCGCTGCGTTTCAAATTTACAGAAGATGTAGTTTTATATGCGTGTCTGACCCCTCCATTGGCTCAATGCGCTCTGCACAGAACACGTGAGAAACATACTTCTTATCACAACTAACTCTGGCATAAAAAGCACAGCGAGGTGTGATGTTGCTCGACTTTTGGCTTCAGCTAGTTTCCCTTAAAATAAAGGCTTTCTCGTCATAAAAATACATTCCAGCCAAAGAGCTCCCGGGCCTTAAGATGGCAGCCGAAATTGCTCCAGAAACACACAGCAGCGTACAGTCCGTCCTGTCAAGCGCTGCGATTTTGTTGTCAAGAGGCCTGATGCAAACCAGTTGAAACCCACCGCTAATCCCAACGCTAGCACTCGCATTTGACAGTGATTATGAGAGCGAGTCCGTGTGCTGCTAGACATCGTGCGCTGGGGGTCGATGGCCGATCCTCCACCACGCCGATCCAGCGGAGCGGAAGGCTTTTCAGAAGCTCCCAGCGACAATGGGAGGAGGGGGAGAGTTCAGAGGAGATTTTGGAGATGGACATGCAGGGGAGAGAGGCGAGATAAAATAATGGGACAGAGAGTTCAAACTGCCCAGTGACACTGACACGCATTACTTAGCGGTGCGGCAAATATGGCTTCCATTCTTTTTTGGGGGGCCGTTGTGAATATAAAAGCTGTCCTTCCAGTCTACTGCATGTAAGAGCCAACTGTCCCTCTTTCTGATAAGACCAATGCACGTCGGCCTGTTTGTGCGCGCGAGACCTCCACCATGTGCAAGGATGCAACATAATCCGCGAGTAGTAGAGAATACAGGTTCCCTCACATCTAAAGTAAATCAATAGACACATTATGGCCCTCTATTAGCACACACATTCACAGTGTGTGCGTGCACATGCGTGTAATCCCTCATAAATGGAAATGGTGAATATGCATTACTGACAAGAGCGATTGGTTACGCTACACAAGTGTGTGTGTGTGTGTGTGTGTGTGTGTGTGCGCGCGTAGTGTACACACTGGGCATTCATCAAGTCGAAACAAAACAAGCGGCAGCAGCTGAGTGTGTGTCTTAGCTGAGACAACACAGAGAGCTGATTCAAAGGGAGCCAAAGTGGGGTTCAGTGGAGACGGGGAGAGAAAAAAAGAAAGACAGAAAAGTGGGACGAAGAAAGAGAGTGAGAGAAATGCAGAGGGGAAGTTAAGAAGACCCTTTCAGAGGGCCACTCAACCCGTGATCCTCGTGCTCTAACCACACTTTCACAGTATTTAATGTTCCTCTTCAGGTTTTTGATTTAAACCAAAAGCTGAGTTGCCGGGGGCAACGCAGTGCAATAATCAAATGAGCGGAGAGAAGATGCGGCGGGACGTAACAAAGCAAAATCGTATCAGATCAACTGGTTGGCATTCCCGTCACGTTTAAATAAGCACAATGTGTAACAAACAACAAAAACATTCTCCAAAGCATATACACAGTCAATTGGAAAGAAACCATGCTGTAGTTGTGTTTGGATCGTGCCAGTGAGATCAGCAAAACTAAATTGAATACCAGTGAGTAATAAAATCATTCCTTTTATGACTTTACATTATACACAAGACGCTTCCATGTCCTTTAGTGGGACCAACAACTCTCAACTTCAAGAGACAAAAACTGCGGTAGACAAAAACTTCATGGTAAACTCCATTTAAGCGTCTTAACAGCCCGGCGGCTGGAACGCAAACGTGGGAGAGGAGCCGAGGTGCAGGAATACAAGTAGGTCAGTAAACCATGGCCGTGGCGACGACGACAGTGCGTGGGGGGGGGCGGGGGGTTGCAAATGGAGGTTTGCATCCACGTGTGTGGCCATGGCCCACTTCTGGCAGGGAAACCCCATTTGGTTAATATGGTCATGCCGGTGGGAGACGGGTACACTGAGCTGGCATGTCGGAGGGGATGTGCTGCCAGTCTCGCCACCATTCTCAGGAGCATGGGAAGGCAAACACAGAGGCGATCTCAAAGGCTTCTAAAGGGAGCCGCTTCCTGCCAGAAAATCACTCGCACCTGTCCTTCGGTCTCTGCCTCCCTTCCTCTCCCTGCTGCTCCTCTCAGTCCCCCCCACCCCCACGATCCCTTCATCCCCTCTCCACAGTGGGAAACTTCTTCTTTGCTCGAAAATTGGTTGCGGCCACTCCTCCCTTCTGTTTCAGCCGGTGCCAGGTGAAAAAGCTTCTGGCACCATCTCAGTTAGTCTTGCTCAGGAGCAGGGGAGGGGGGCGGGCCGCAGCCATGCCACGTCGTCATCCTTCCTTTCTCACACACACACACACACACACACACACACACACACACACACACACACACACACACACACACACACACACACACACACACACACACACACACACACACACACACACACACAACTTTTTAAGGGAACATTGCCAAGTACTAGCTAGGCTTGTGTTTCATTAGCATCAGATAGAAAGCCTTTCTTCATTCAGTCTTGCTGTGTGTCTAAGTGTTTGTAGAATGAAGTAATACAGGATGAAGTTGGTCTTCAACTTAACACACACACACACACACACACACACACACGGGCAAGAGAGAATACAAATATGTGCTATCTGGTCTCCATTCAACACTTTGTTATCGTCAGTCAAGCCGTCCTGCCTTTGATTATTCTCCAGGTTTGCTATACAACCTCATTCATCCTGTCTGACTTGCATTTTCTTTCTTTCCATGCCCCGTTTATCTTTACTTCACGGTCAAGGATTCACAATAGCCAGACATTCCAAAGTCGACGAGGCCTCGTATTGCTTTGACTCTGGAGCAGCCTCCGGAAAAAAAGAAAAAAATCAACTTGCACTCCATTTTCAGCGGCTCCGCGGTATCGCTCTTCATTTTTGAGAAGCCAAGGTAGATGAAAGCTTGTAATGAACGCGCTCAGATTCTGAGGCTACGCTATCGAATGACGGCGCGCGGGACTCGGGCAGGTGTTTGACGCGCAGTGAATGGAGCCTGCTCGGCCAGCTCATTACGGAGGGACATCTGCTTCTGTCCGGCCCCCAGACTCCGCCCCCAGCTTTACACCGACGCTTTGATGCCCTGTCAGAGAGAGCGAGAGGGAGGCGAGCGGGCGGCCAAACAAAACAGCAGACACAAGCACACGGGCACGCACTCACGCTTGCTCAAACACACACACACACACACACACACACACACACACACACGCGCGCGATCTACAGTAGCCGGCTGCCTGAGATTAAAAAAAGAGGAATAAGGTCTTTGACTGCTGAAAATATAAGCATGAATGAAATTAAGCTTTTTGTGCCAGACATTTTAATCCGCTGTACACTCTGTAGAGCATCCCACCAACATTTGTCTAAATATGGAGTGGTGTTTGTATTCATCTATCTGAAAATAAAAAAACACTTCCAACCCTTCTTTAATAATCCACTTTAGATACGAATGTCATGGAAATGAACAGCTTATTGTGCTCTGCAACATATTTTCAAACGATTCCTCTGGAAATGCATGGCAACAGTCCTTTAAGTGGCTAATTAGAAATGACTGAAATAGCATTTGCATTAAAAGATGAAGGCTTGTGCTCATTAAAAGACCTTGCAGCTCTTTAAAGTGGTGATACTGTTTACACTTTACTGAATGTCATCTTCTATTACAGAACTAATAGCCAACAAAAAAAAAACATGCTGCACACACTTGCGAGTGAGGAAGAGGGGGGAGAGGAGGCGTCAGGGGGGGAGGGCATACACCGAATGTATAATTCATTGCAATGACTGAAACATTTTGAATCAATTCTGCGGAGGAATGAATTACACGGAGACGAACAAAGCAAAGGCGAAGAACCACAGAGGAAGATTGAGTGCAAAGCGGCACTGGAAACAATCGCACACGCCGCCTCACCTTTTCTTTGGAGGACCGTCCTCATTGTACTCCCGACTCCCATGGCCCTGAGAGCGCAGGGACCCATCCTCTTTGTGACTGCCCTTTGACCCCGAGCCGTTCAGCTGCCCATTGGCGAGTGAACCTGAGGAGAGAAGAACCAAAAAACGGTTAGCAGAAAGTTTCTTTAGACAATGCTTTCTGATCAAGCATTGTCTAAAGTAATTGTCTTTTGATTTGATGCGGTACAGGGGGGATAAAGAGTAGGCACATCACTCTGACAGTTTGCAGAACATTAAAAACAAACAAAAAGAAGAGGATGAATACAGAGCGATCCAGACTGAACAAATACTGTGAGCCTCTGAGCATCTGGCTACGGATAGAAGACCGATGATAATAGTGATTGTTTATCCAGTGATCGGGACTGAAAGACAAACTCACTCAGTTCACATCACCTGTTGCTAAAACTATTTTAGCATAATGGGATTCCGTTTCTGTCCACATCTCCTCAGTCATGTGAAACTGCGATGTTTCTGCGGACGCATGTGCTATCGGCCCGTTTTAACTCTGTGGCAGTGAGAGAAGGGAAATACTGCCAACTGCCAGCATCTGTAAAATATTTAGCAAGCGACAACAAACAAACAAACTAAGCCCCCAGATAGATTCCGAACTGAGAATCAACAACAAGGTATAGATAATTCAAATTAGGTCACGCAGAGAAGAGAAAACTCAATAGTAATCAAGGCAGACGACCGAATGAAATAGATAACGCAAGTCCTCGATTTCTTGGGCAGTTCACGCGATTCTCAAAAGGTGTCACACAGCCGGGTCTGGCATGAAAGAGCCAACTCATCTGGAAAACAAAAGTTCAAGACTTTTCAGCATTTGAACTTCTCCTTATCAAAAATAAATGAAAAATAACAACAATCAGAATGCGGGAGATGAGAAAGGGGACGGAAACCAACTGGAGGCAGAGCGGCTGAAACGTCCCCAAGCAGAGCTGAAAGCGCAAGATTTATATCACGAGTGAAAAATGCAGCCGTCAAACATTTGACACTGACAATAATTCATCCCATCTGCAGCTGGCCTCATCATACAAAGCCCGGGACCCCCACTGACTGAGACACTCCCAACCCCAGGACAATTTCTTACACCTTTTTTTCAACAACGTCTTGTCCTTATTCTTCACGCTGCGTCCGCCACGCGCAACACCTGCCATTAAACTGTTTCTAATTTGAGCCTGTGTGGCCCGTTTCAAAAATGGTTCCTGCCCGACTGGACAACAGTTCAGAGATCATGTTTGACGATTCATGTTTGAAGATTCACTCCTTAAAAGGGAATGATGAATCACTGAGTCTTACAGCCTCGAGGGGTTTGTTTAACCACGCTGCTGTCGGAAACCTTCCCATTCACCTTTCTCCAGTCACTTGGCCTCAAGGGATTCTTAGTTCGCCGCCTTCCCAGCTCTGGAGGGAAAAGTCGATCAAAACCTCCTGATGAAAAAAAATTAAGATAGTAACTACAGTGTGGCGGTGGTTAGGATAAGTAACTTGAAGGATGGGGAGGGGTTTGCTGTGGAACAAGCCCAGGCATTGTGTGTCGCGTGAGAAGGATTCTTGGGAGGTCCGAGGCTGTGAAGTGGACAGCACGAGGATGAGCAATTGTAGAGCAGGTAAAGGTGGATTAAAAAATAGGTATGACGAATGCGCTTTGGGCTGAATATGAGTGTGCACGTACATACACACACACACACACACACACACACACACACACAGAGAGCTACATTCTCATTACTGCAAAGACTCACTGGCGGTTAGTTTCTCTCCCAAACACACTGCGGGCAGGTAGGTACCTGAAAGCCGGAGACACAGTCATCAGACAAGCATCGCTGCGGTCAGAAAGGGAACAGGCGCCGGCTTGATAGGGCCGGCGCCCTGCAGGAAATGCTTCATCTTTGTTGAGTCAATAAGTCTTTAGGCCGGTGAATCACTGCTTGAACGCCAGTTAGCACGAAAGCCGACATCCCTTTTCATTTAAAATGATCAAGAGGCCCCATTGGGGGAACGTGATTGAAATGTCCCTGAATGAAAAACATCCAAATTGCAACACGGAATTTAACGAAACTCCATTTAGGAAATCTATGATGAATAGATTTGGGTAGATTCCAAAGATTGAGAGAAATTGGGACATTCAAAATGATAATTAGTGGAGGGACTGCAGAGCGGAGATAGGGCCTCTTATCGCCACTGGAACCGTTAAACTTGCACCAGAGAAAAAAACACAAACAAAATAGCTCATTAACTTTAATTGTGCTCAGAAAATGACTGACACATGATGTCCCCGCAGAGCGCAAACAAACCTCTCCCCATTTCTCCTAAGAGCTGTTTGACATATGCTGGCTGCACATGAATGCCCACCTGAGGGCCATAGCGGGGACTCTTGGGAAGGCGGAGGACTGGAGACGGGCGAGTGTGGCGACAGGCAACGGGCCAAGTGGGCTGATGCCTTCACCCCAAATCCAGGCTTTGGTAATGGAAGAGGTTAAAAGCTGGGACGGAACAGGGTTTGGGGCCTGCGAGGGGGCGAAGCTAATGTGCAATCCCAATAGCCGCTCCTCAAGGGAAGGAGGGAGGGGGGGGGGGGGGGGGGGGTGTAATCAAATTTATGCATGCTTAACTAAGCCCATCGCCGCATGTTCACCTCAAGCAGGAGGGAACGAGCAGAGGTACACAGGGTAACATGGCATATCACAGGGTGAGGGGAGCCTATTAGTGTGAGCCGCAGTACTAAGCGGAGCTACGGCGGAGTAGTCATGGTACAGCAGAGACAATCCCAAAGCGGCAAAGAGTATCCTTAGAGCTTCTTGATTACAGACACAGAACACACGCTTAATGTGGAAACTGACGCAATGCCACACCTGACGTATAAGGAAACATAGGAGTTTAATATACTAAAGATACGATACGTCTTGTTTTAGTAAGTAATCCGTCTGCCCATCTAGCAAATGATCAGTTCTGTGCAATTTGCTACACGTGACCTTAATCCTCCTTTCCTTCTTGTAAACAAGAGCACAAACATTTTATTTCATGCTCTTTGTTCCAGGTAATTTCCCAAGCCTGTATATAATTAAAGTGGTATAAAAAGAAACAATGGGAAGTTGTATTTTAGTGACACTCCCCGGGGTATTCATTCCCAGAAGCTTGTCGAAGTAGAGGCAAATAGTAAAACTGACTGCCTGGCAGGAGAAATCCAAATAGCTCCAAATAAATTGCCCTTCCCTCCAAGACGGTACAACGCTGCGTGACACTTACCGCAAACCAGAACAAAAGAGTAAAACAATGAGCAGTACAGAAACACGGCTCCTGCGTTGTGCCGTTTAGGGCCGTTAATCTGAAGCATCAAAGAGAAGGCTGTGGTTCTCTAATGGCTTCAGCGGTTTCATAAAAAAAAAAAAAAAAGGAGTACGTGAGGACATAAAAGATAAAATCTCTTTCAATCTTTTGATTCTAAACCTAAACTCTACCTCGTTGGGCGACTGGGACTTTCTTATTCAGCTCCCGTTATCCGACCTTGCATCTTTTTCTGCTGGTATTCCGGGGAGTGAATAGTGGCCCGCCACAGTGCTTCAGCTGCCATTCTGGCCACGGCGCAGGAAACACAGACAGACAGCAGAGTGACAGCGGAGCGAGGGTTGAAGGGAACGGGACAACGTGTATAAAAAAAAAAGGGCAGGACCGATGGGCGGACAGGCAGCGAGGCAGAGAGGGGACGGTCGCAGACATGGGCAAACTGGGAGCCATTTCTCTCGCTGCATCCCTCGCTTCTGGTTTTTGGCCGGCAGCCAGCTCCTCCATCAACAGCACTCAGAGAAATGGAGAGAAATGGAGGGGGTCGGGGGGGGGGGGGGGCTGGACTCCGGCGGGAAGGAGACGGCGAGGTAAGGAGGTTGAGGAAGAAACGGCGGCTTTAATGATTCGGAAGAGGAAGGGGAGGGAAACGGGGAGGGCAGGGTTTGCATGATAGATCCCGTAGGCAGTCGAGACAGACGTGGCAGAGGGCAGGAAGGACAAAGCAGAGGAAGACAGTGAGGAAGACAGGGATGGATGGGAGGGGGTGGGGGGGGGAGCGCAGGAAAGAGGCTACGGTGAGGGAGATCGAGGAGATTGAGAACCGGGAGGGAGAGGGGAGGAGAGTAACCAAAGTCCTATTGATGTGTAATGAAACCCTCCATCGGGGGAGAGGAAACCGGAAGGACAGATGGACTGAGGGAGGCAGGGATGGAAATGAAAAAAAAGGGTGGGGAAGAATGTGACTGTGACGGAGTGGGAGACGGGCGAGTGGGTGGATCAGCGGAAGCCGGGGCGCAGGAGGGCATAATGTCATTTGTTAAATAATGCAGGCGGCGAGCGGGAGAAGCAGGAAGTGTGATGGACACAGAGATGGACGGCTGCCAACAACGAGACGCAAAGTGGCTGGGGACATGGAATGATTGCTGGCTACGGGCGGGGGGGCGGCTGAGTGGGTGGAGTCGCACACACACACACACACACACACGCAGCTGACTGACAGGTTGCCACAACCCCCTTAAAAGGAAGATCGCTACCACTGCCAGAGAGAGGAGGACAGCGCGAGAGACGGATGGATGGAAGGCTGCTTTAAGGAAGTTTTACTGTGACCTCCTTCTGTCAGATGACACCTATTTCCCAAAATGGTGGATGCTTATCTCAAAATAAATTAAAGCAGTGAAGACCGTGGCCAGATCTTGCGTATAGATTTTGAAAGTTTGTTTTATTGTTCCTGTAGTCAAAGCAGGACCCGTTACTATATGAATGTTACTATTTCCATAATTGTTGTTTTTTTTGTTACCATTCTCTGGTACGAGCTTTTCTGCTATTCCTAGCCCACCATGGTACAAAGTAAATTTATTTTCCTGTTTTCTGACATGCTGTCAACGAAACGATCGACTCATTGACAAAAGATCAGTCCTCATAAAAAATAGTACCCAAGCTCTAATTTATTCCTTTGTAGGATAGTAAACAAATGTTGTTCAAGAAAACGCTTTACACTGCCACTCATGCTTTCCAGAGCCCAGGGCGATGCCTTAAAATAGCACAATGTGTTCAACCAACATTCCCAAACATTTAACCTATAACAACATCCAACAGACAAAAGCAATAAATCCTTTGACAAGCTGAAACAAGCAACTTTTGATTTTTGTTCGTGCAATTACCCAATCCTAAAAATGTTCTGCCAATCGATCAATCCATGAACCGACTACTCATTTACAGACTGCAGTTATTGAATCCATCATCTTCTCAAACTCATGCACACGCAATGTCTGCCTGCAAAATGGCTGATATTTTCATAACAATGGCCATATGAGACTGAAAACCGTGGCACATCGTCTGGGCCCCGACGTGAGGCCACACTCCTCTAGTCCTCCAAAGCAGCAGGCGCTGCCCAGTCGGGATGTTACGCACGCCGAGTCTGATCTTCCAAAATGGCTGACAGTTCCACCGCTATGACTACGCGAGCCGGGGGGGAGACTGCGTTAGCCCGCGCAGCCTCCAAAGCCTCGCTAACCCACGGTGCTCTAACGCAGCGGGGTCCGTCTATTCAGCCGGGCTCCCTTTTGTGTCGGCGCGGGCCGCTGTCGTTACCCCCGGCACGGTGGGCCGCCTGCGCTTTCTAATGAGTCATTTTTATTCAGGCGATAAGGTCAGCTACCCGCGGCGGCTTAAAAGGCCCAGAGGAGCTCTGGAGTGGCGGCTATGAGACGCCAGACAGACACACGGAGACACGCTGGCTGTAGGAAAATGGAGGGGGGGGTAAAGGGGAGGGTTTCTCGGTGTCTCGGCATAGACAAAAAGGTGTAAAAAAATGCATGATAAAAGGACAGAAAAACAACACTAGGTATAAAGGCTAAGCTGGGTTTGGAAAGGGACTTCCCTCTTGTCTGTCTGCCGCTTCTTTGGCTGGGTGTGAACTTTCAAATGGGCTCTTTTCTTTTTTCCTCCAGTTACCTTTCTTTCGGTGTCTGGGTTGAGTTAATGCTGTTAAAGTTAAAGCTGAGAATAGCTTCTGAGGCACGTGTGAAGTTCAAAATCTCTGCGGTTGGATGGCTGAGGGCGCCTTTTGTGTGTGTGTGTGTGTGTGTGTGTTTGTGTGTGTCGGAGCACCGGTGTCAAAATAAGACACGGTGGCAGCTTGGTTCACAACGAGCTGTTTAACCGCCCACCCCCCTCATTCTCCTTGCATTGTTTTAAGTGTACACAGCCTATACAGCAATAACCTTTAACTATTCCTGTAAGAGCCTCCACTTAGAATTCAAAGAAGCGACTTCAAGTATTAATTCATCTCAGTGCATCTATTCGTCCATGTGAGTCAAACTGTCCAAGTTGGAAAAGACGAACCCCCTCCTTTCCTGTGCAAGGACACAGCTCATTCGAGTCCCATCGATTGATGCGTACACAAAATGTAAAAATAGTTTTCAGTTTTCAAGGGTTCTTTTGAGGAGGCCGCAGTGAGACACAGAGTGTGAGGCAGCAGCTCGCTGCCCACTGACCACAACAAAGGGAAAATGAGGGTCCCTGATCATCTGTTCTCCTTGGATAAGTCAAATTAGTTTCTGTCGTCAGAGTAAACACGCTTAGTCTCCGCTTACAAACAGACTAATAAAACTGTCGCTTTCAATTAAAGGAATGAAGAGCGGGGCAGCAAGACAAAGTCAGACAAAATTGGCAACTCTGACATTTACACCACAAAATGCCAGGGCAGCCGGTTCTCTGCTTTCATTTAATCAAAACAAGACAAAAGTTTTCTGCATGTAAAATTGATGGATTTCAACATCTCCCTTAACTCTTGCAGTGCGGTCTACCTTTTATTCAATTTAAATGGACTTGAGCCACGTAAAGACAAGTACTGGATAAGTGGCAAATGCTTTCTAATACCCATTTCAACTGTCATAGCAAAGTGACTAATTAGCTGAAAAATCCGAGGGGAACACGTACAGCATGAAGCCCTACCTGATCAAAATGGCATAACAGACTAATCTAACGGAGATTGATCTGCGCAAACGTTGACTTTGTTGTTCTGGCATTAAATTGAAATGTCTTAAATTGCCTATTTAAAGCATTCATGGATGTGAACTTACCATTGGAGTTTGGGGGTCCATCGCCATCGAGCTGCCGTTTCTGTGCACTCCTAAACTCCTTTAGGGACAAGTAAAGCACCTTTCGCATAACCCGCTCCTCTGACCACGGGATCCCATCACTGTCATCCTGTGGAGACACGCAGAGAAAGAAGGGGTCAGCATAACGTAATATTAACTGAATGACAGCAGTAAAAGAGGTCTTTTCTTTCGACATTTTGTTTCGACAAGTGCTTTTGTCTTTGTTTCTGCTGTCAAACGGCCGCATGTCGCCAAAAAAAAGTGTGACTTTGAGACCAGTAGTGGTGACCAAACAAAACTGAACAAGCTCTTTTGGGCCACTTTACACAAGAAAACGGGGCATAATCATAAAAACATTGTGTAAAACGGAGAATTTTCTTTCATTTTGTTCCGGTTACATCATTCCCTTCCATTTCTTGCTATATCGCGACATTAGCATAACACAACGTTAGCTTGCAGCTACACACATGGCAAAGCATTTGCATAACAATGCGCAGAGGACTGCATCTCCCCTCAATGCCACTATAGAAGAGTGCTATGGTAATGAATAGGTAGAAAGCAAATAAAAAAAACATCATGGGATGGCGAGTTCATGTGTTGCTAATCTCCAGGCGAGCGTGAGACAGAAGAGGTTATCGTCAAAGGGGTCACACACACGCACAACAATCCTTCCAAGACATGTCCTTTTCTTTTTTTTTAACCAGTCACTTTCAACCTGAGCAACATGACGACAAAATGTACAGCACATTAGAAACTAATTTTATTCAATACACACTATTGCCCTCATTGAGAACTGCAACCAGTACCGAAAGAAAAATGGTCGCCAGCGAGTGTCCGATAGCAATTGCCGCACTTCTCTTCGCCCTCTCTCTACACGGCATACACACAGGGGAATTTGATGTAGAACAACGCTAATGACTAAAGGAAATTACTAGGAAAATCAGTTATTACGACATGAGCAACAACAAAGCGGTATGAATAAATAATGGCAACTGGAAATCACGTTTCTCTGGAAGGTTCGACACGAGATAAATTGCGTCTCTGAGTAAAAGACTAATGTTTGCTTCTGAATTAAACACAAAACGTTTCTGATCCCGTTGAGCTCATCCCAGCAAGCAAAGTGGTCCAGTGCCGACACGTTGTGATGATGGATATATTCCGCTCACTGATCAGTGCGGACGTCTCACAGCTTATTATAGCGGGACTCGTGCAAACGTGCTTGAACTCCAAAACTTTGCAAACAAACACACAATTGGTGTAAGTGACCAAGATGAGCCTCACTATGTCACCACCATCTAGTGTCATTTACAGGGAGACCACGTAAAAGCCAACGGTGGGTCAGGGTCACAATCACAGAACATGGTTCATGAATACCTCCTATAATTACTATAAATAATGCAACCTCATTCACTCACTTCAGTCATTTGACAAGTCCAAATATTTTATGACAATATTGACAAGGCTCAAGTTCATCATGCTTTTGTGTTGTTCGCGCTTCATCTCTTCAGCAGATATCAATATGAATAAATATTTTTTGTTTTGATTTTGTTCAGGGCTGAGGCCTTAAGGTGGGAGGGGGGGCAGGAAAAGCAAGATTAAACGCTGCGTGTCTGCACATGATGGAGCTGACACACACACACACACCAGCGAGAGGTAGTGCAAGAATTAATTTATGCCATTTCCTCCTGCAGTTAATGTCATCTAATCCATCCTGTGCATGTGTCTGCTGCGCGTGCACAAGCACGTGTGCAAAAGCCTGCCAGGGAACCACCAATTGCAGCTCACAGGTAGACAGCTGACTGGCACCCTTTCTCCTGTAGTGTCGAAGGGCCAAACGTACGCTGACACACACACACACACACTATACCCGTGGGTTACATACACAATATACATGTAGTGCTTCGATTGTGTCGGCTGTACTAAGAAGACAAAAGAAGTGCTGCAATCTGCGTTTCTTTTTCTCTCAGGTTTCCTCACAGTTCTCACAGCAGCGTGCCGCACATAGTTCCTGCTCAGAGTGCAAATAGCAACAACGTCTGGAAAGAGGGAAGAGAATGCTGAGTGACTTTTCATCAGCTGAGGGGAAAGAACAGGTTCTAAAACTCAGCACCATTACAGCTGCGGTGCCCTGAAACCATGCCGAGGGTCATCTCAGGTCACCTTGTAAATGGGTTCTCGCCACCAGCACTCAGCTACAGGTTAACCATTTCTCTGACCCATCATTTCGTTTCCCTTCTGTTGCGGCTCACGGTGTTCATCGCTGTCCACAAAAGAGAGTTCCTGCCTGCACCTACGTGCTCTACAGGTACAACAATGAGCATATAAAAGAAGTGATGAACAGAATAGCATGAATCCCACTGCTTGCCGCAGCGCTGAGTGAAGCATGAGACAGAGGAGGGAAACCTCCACCTCAAATATGCAATAAGACCAAATCGTGTTGCATCTCAGATTCTCAGTCAACCAGCACAGAGTGTGTGTATTTGAGGTATTGCCAGAGCTCTTTAGAGACACCTCTTACACAGAGCCGTGGCAGCCGAGTGCTACCTGGCACTGACACACACACACACACACACCTAAAGCCCGTCCAGTTCCCATCAGACTGGTGGAATCCCACTAATGAGCGCAGGGACCTTTTCTGTGCACACAAGTGTGTTTCTGTGTGTGTGTGTAACCCGGTGATGCATCATGAACGCCGTGTGTCTACTGTCACCCGCCAACCTAACCCCCAGCTCCTATGGTGCACACAGGTAATCCCACGACCCGCAGAAAACACACAGGCACATACGGATACCTTTTATGCATCCACGGAGATACTGTGCTTTAAGGGCATTCCTCTACCTCTTCCACTGTCTCACACACACACACACACACACACTCATCAGGCAGGGTTTGGAAGTGTACCGATGTAATAGCTCTTTAAACATGGCACTCCATAAAATCGGCTACAAAAACCGGAATGGAATATCTTCGCTAGTCAAGTAAATAAACTGCTTAATATTTTTTAAAGTCAAGAGCCTGAGCGGCATCAATCCATCACTGCATCCGTGTCTGCTCGTCTAACTGGATGAAGAGGGGAGCTGGTTCCACATCATAACCCCCGGGCTCACTCAACATTCCTCTCCCCACAGCAGACAAATCCAATAACGGACAGTTGATGGGGAAACAAGTGGATCGGCTGCGTAACAGACCGAACGGGAAGTGGGGAGGAAGCAGAGCGGCGACCAAGTGGGGGCCAATTTGTGCCGTGAGACTTTACTTGGTATGGAAGAATAGTCAGCATTCTGTAAAATAATCAAAAGTAGGAGTGAAATTTCCTACGCCACCATTATTGCCACTGTTCCTTTAAGAGGATCACAGAGCCGGTGTGTTGTGTTCAGGCTGTGTGTGTGTGTGTGAGTGAGAGACAGAAAGCCACGCTAACGTCAGCTCTGCTGATAACACAAGTTCCCTCCTCACGGTACAGAAGAGATGGAAACCACAGATTTAAAAAAGGGGATCAAATTATGATTCATTCATAATGCTGCTAACACGATACACAAAAAAAAAACCCATCCACATCTAGTACCTTTGAGCCAACGCATGTAAACATTCACACGGTTGGGAATCTGCACACGTGCATGTAAATGCGTGTGTGTGTGTTCTCACTGGCTGTTCTATAAATAGCGCCGTGCTGCTGTAGACTGTGCGGATGTCAAGGCAGAGGAATGTGGGCCAGGCTCCAGCTGCAATCTGCTCTACAAAACAGGCCCGAAACGTGTGTTATTCTAACACACGTTTCCTTGTAGGAGGGGGGGGTCGGAGAGATGGATGGAGGAATCAATGCAGGAGAAATGTTATTTTAACAAAGCTCGGGTTGCCGTATCCAGTAGTCGGGGCAGCCTTCACCCGGGCTGCTGGCCTCTTTCCTCCCTTTCCCCACATTTTAAGCTTTCTTACTCAGTCACCGACACGTGGGCCCCAGATGCCTGGCTGCAGCACCATCACAGCTGGTGCCGACGTCAAGATGACTAAAATGCCAATAACAACATTGCCACAGAATTTCATGAGGAAAAAAGGGACAAATTAGAAACCTGAAGATTTGAAAAAGGGCAGCCGAGGTCATTCTTGTTGTTGTAGCCCTCTGCCTGCGTTTGGTTACTTCTTCCAGAAAAGCCCCCTGGCAACAAAATACGATTTGCAATTGGCAAACAACCGATGCGGTGGTTTTAAAACAGGTTAACTTCCCCAACTAAGAAGCACGTGTTTGTTTACAGAACTTGCATTCCAACCCTAACTACATCCTGGTCTTCATGTCCCTAATGGCTTCAAGGAGACCGGATGCTGAGGTCAGCTCGGAGTTTAGAGAATAGGACAAATGGAACAAGGTTGTGGGGTTGCCGGGGACGGGAGGCCCTATATAATCGCCTCATTACTCCAAAAGCTCACTGCATCGGAATGTGTGTGTGTGTGTGTGTGTGTGCGTGTGTGTGTGTGCGTGTGTGTGTGTGTGTGTGTGTGTGAAGCCACAGGGCCTTCCCTTTAAACTAGCCATGCTGGGATAGCCCCAAAAGCTGTAGAGCAGAGAGATCCAGAACGCTTCCAGAGGCGAGGCGTCGAAAGAAACGCCACACGTGAATTAAACCACAGATTCTCCACAAGCTGACATGAAATCGCACAAAATGTCCAAATCAACTTGATCCAGACAGCCACATTCAGACTGTCTAAGTGAAATAAATTGGTTGTGTGACCACTTTCTCTGAATCAGCCTTTTTCCTCCCTGCACCTATGCAGCAGCTGAGGGTTTCTCCCACAGAGCAATGCCTTCACTCTGCAGCCCGGCCACGATGGACGCTGCTGCGCCGAGTCCGGTGTCACAGACGCACAAAGCGTCTCTGCTGTCAACCCTGTCAGCTGTCTGCCTCTGCACACTCTCCCACCCACACACACATAGTCTGAATCCATCTGAGCATGCATAAGTGAGAGACTGCCTGTGCCATTCAGCCCTGTCACGCATAAAGCACTTTCAGGCTGGTAAAAAAGTGGAGCACAGACGGTTTATTTTGACTGAAAAATAAATGTCAAAGTACTGAAGAAGCTGTGCGTTTGTATCTGTGTGTGTTTGTGTGTGTGAGTGAGCCAAAGCGTCGGCAGCAGAATAAAAGGGTTTCCAATTGGCCCACCCACACTGGCTGTGTGACCAGCTGACCCCTTTTCTTCACCCTCAACACGCAAACATCCAGCAACGCAGAGTGCTTTTGAAAAGCTTCTTTTGACTGGAGGGGGCAGTTTATGTGCTCTCGAGTGGTTCCGGACATCACGGCACACGGCCAATACACCGCTGACATGACAGCAAAACCACTCCAAAATACTCATCTGTTTTTTTTTTTTTTTAAGATTAAAATTCCCTTCTTTTAACACTTTCCTGGAGCACTGACTGCAGCACAGATTCTTTGCACGCGGCCCACGCAGCAGCAGAGGAGCATTAAACGTAAAGAGCCGGGGCTCAAAGCGACCGTTTCCCTCTTCACTCACTGCCTCCGAGCCAAGAAAGGATGGCGCGAGTGTTGTTGTGGGAATTTAAAGTGTCTCTCATAAAGCGAAACGTTAAAAGTAACGGCGGGATATCAACTTTGCAGCCGCGGCCCGCTCCGCTTCACAGTGGTGTTGCCATGGTTTTTAGGGCCGAGGGTCCAGACAGAGGAGCCGCGCTACGTCTGGGCTTTCAGCAGACTAGAAACACATGGTCTTGTGGTAGGAAAGGCAGGTTAAACTACAAAACACAGCACAAAGCAACCCTCGTGTGCATGTGTGTGCGCGCTCCGTTTCAGATTCGGTTACTAACACCAATAATAAAACCGTCGAGTGGTAACATCCGACACACTTACCCTGCAACTGTCACCCTATCACTTTCACTTTGGCTACTTGCCTCCGACCAGAGGGTTCGACTCCATCCCCGTGCACTGCAGGGCCGCACATGCACACACGGCTCTGATGGACGGCGCTCCACAGCGGGCCGTCATTCACCACGGGAGCAGTAGCAACGTCTGTTCCCTCGGGAGCCTTTGGAGGACCTCTGCTGCTGATCCCTCTTAACAGAGCTGCGTGTCTAACCTTCTCTCCTCAACACACACACACACACACACACACACACACGCCTGTGCTGCACCAAGAAATATGACAAATGATTTCCAACGTCGGCGGCAGTAGTTTATTTCTTCAGCTCTGTATACAGCCGAAGGAAAAGCTCGTCCTGCAAATGGCTTCTGGCCGTGGCCGTGCTAATGGACGATTCTTTCCTCTCTCTCAAATAGCGATAACATTTCGGTTGCGGGACAGAGGAGTGGAAATGAATGCATTTAAATAGCGGGCAGGCTGAGGGGGCATGATGTTGCCTTTGGATTCAAGTACCAACTCCCTCACAGTATCTCATATGACAGCAGTGATATTTCAGGCTTCGGCCTTCCTGGCTGCCAGCTTCGGCCTTTATACGTGGCATCACTTTAACGTTTTCTCCAAATGCAAGAGAATGTACAGACAACTGAAGTGCGTCAGTCGCATCACGTGATGGAGATACTACGTCCACGGAGGATGCATGCGTCCAAGCACACAATATGTTTCAAAGCACATGTGAGTAACGTTACAGCGAGTAGACATCTCGTGCCACGGCCGAAAGCCCCCCCCCCCTCCGCCCCCCGCAACTCTCACAAACACAAGGAGGGGACAGGAAGGCAGAAACAGGAAACCGGGTAACCTCATTAGCCCCGTGCCTTGTCTGACAGGAACAGCCTGCAGGCTAGCGGGCTTATCGGAATACAGAGAACCAGCAGCCTCTGGTCAGAGAATACAGAGAACCAGCAGCCTCTGGTCAGAGAATACAGAGAACCAGCAGCATCTGTCGGCTCCTAGTGGAAGATTCCATTTGTATGGGAGCGAGCCGGTACGAGGCCTACGCCTGAGGGGGGGAGACAGCCGCCGCGTTAGCCTCGGCTACTCGGATCATCCGATAGACTGTAGGATTACATCTGGAGTCCGGTTAGCCAAGGCTGTAAACAATCAGACAGGAAGGAGCACACGAGCGCACACAGGCACACTTGCACACAAGAACAACCGCTCCTAGCCCGAGGCGTCGGACTCATTTGTCCTTGCACAACTTCTCCAGAGCGCATGCAAGCCGCTTTTACTAGAAGGACTCATTAGTTTCCCCCCCTCCCTCTCCACAAGCAGGACCTAAAAAAAAAAAAGATATTGGGCGTGTGAAAAAGGCCGCTGCCTGCTCACAAAAGTGCAGAGCTAAATGAATGTGCGGTGCGAGGTTAGATTAAAGCGTACGAGTACATTTCAAAAACAAAAGGGAAGAAAGCAGATACTTCAGAAGCATCGGCGCTCTTTGATGCGCCGATTAGAACCGGGGAGGGGGTCGGGGGGGGGGCGTTTGTGTGCGTTGTAGGAGTGTTGTAGTAGCCGCAAAAGGAGCTCATTGTTTATCCACCCCAACTCTTACCCGGACGCACAACTTCTCGTCTACCGTTTAAACCTTGCACCTGTATGTTATCATTTTCAAAAGTAAAAATCCAAAATTTCTGGATGGAAATAAAAGTCATAATCCTCAAAAGAAACCACAGGTGGTGCAATGAAAGCACACGGTTATCGTGGGAATAAATAACAAGTGTGCCTTTGCCTTTTTTCTGTTCCTCACAATCCAAGTGACGCATCCTTATCTGGTCTGAAAACAGACAAACCCCCAAACGCCACGTGTTGATGAAATTTGGGTTTTGTGTGTGAGAGAGAAAGGTGGAAAAACCAACTGACCAACACAGGACCGACAAAATGCCAGCGTGACAGGCCGCTTTCACACTGCTGTAATTTACATTCTACATTTAAATTTCCCTTTGAATAGAACAGAAAAAGCAGTGCAAATGGGCAAATAAACGGCATCAGGAAAATAAGAAGAGAAAGGCAGCGAGGAGACGCACACAGTGGCTCCTGTGTGGCCGCTCTGGGCCTGGTGCCGGTTGGCGCCGCCCCCCCCCCCTCCGCAGCTGGCGGCAATATTAACCCGGCTGTTGGCGGTCGGCTGGCGCGGGACGGCAACTGGCGGCGCTGGAGGTGGGGCAGCCCACCCTCTGTGTGCGTGTCTGTGTGTCGCCGTGCATGTCCTCAGATGCCCTCTGTTGGCCCTGATGTGCGTGCACACTTGTGACTCGTCACTTGGGGGCAAGTCTGAATAGCGTATGCAACTGTGCACACATGCCCTCTGTGTGTGTCCGTGTGTGTGTCTGTGTGTGTGTGTGTATACACGCAGCTGCTTGCAGTGATAGATGGCGCGAGAATCCAGACCATAAACAAACCAAACTAAGCCGAGATGAGGACATGACAAAATATTGGCTGGCGTTTCTAAATCCCATCTGAAAATGATGCAGTCGGCGCCTGCAGAAAACCTTGGAAAGTAACGCAGCAACTGAAAAAAGTTGAGGCTTTTTTTTTTATTACCAGGTCTGAATAAAAAGCTTTGTTTGACTGAAAGCTGCGTAGTTTTTTGGGGCGCCGGGGGGGGATTCTAACAGCAATGTGCAAATACCTCCTTCTCAGGGCTGATGCCACTTCACAGCGGCACAACAAGATTCCTCCTCGGCTCATTGGTTTGAAATCAAGAGAAGGAAAATAAAATTTGCCATGGCAACAGGAATTTCATCCGGCAATCGTTTGGACGGCGATGCCGTCCTGCAGCCTGACCTCCAACAACTGCGACGCAGTTACTGACAGACAAAAACAACATCACATGGGGCAGTCTCCATGCTCAGACCGCTGCAGAGAAGCGAAAGAGACCCATTTTCCACCAGCGTGACCGGGGCTGATGGCAGCAACAGTAGAGCACCTTGTACAAACCATGTAAGGTCAAGTATCTCTCTGGCTGACAATCCCACTAACAAGCACATCACAACACAGCGCCCTCTCTGCACTGTACACACACACACACACACACAGGTTCACAACACTGTCTCTGAGGGACTCAAACGCTCACACTGTGTGTGAGAGTGGGCTACTGATTACAGTTGCCTTCCAATGTGGCTTACATTTGAATCAAACGGATAAGCCAGGGCACAGTACCTCCCACGCGCCATCCTTCGCAACGGCAGCAAACGGGACAATATCTACGACCCGCCTTCGAGCCTCATCCACCGCCGCATACCATGAACTGAGCTCATTCCCGCTGCGTGTCGGGGATTTATAGAAAGGAAATGGCTGCACTGCCGATAAAACGTTTCTGAAGACGGTACTGCGCAATCTTTTGTGTAACTTGCCAGACAAATGAGACCGTTGCAATGGGGCAATAATTAGGCAACATAACTATTATTTCACAGACAACAAATTATTTCACAGTCTCCCATTGCTTAACAGGGTGGGGGGGGGGGTGTGAGGGGGGAATAAATCAAACTCTTGCAAGCAAGCCACAAATATCACTTGGGTGACAAGTTAATTACCCAATTTAACAAAGCAAATAATTACCCTCTGGCTCGGAGTGGAGCAGAACTCTGTGCCTCATGGAAATGAGAGCCTGCGTGAGCGCAGAGCCTTGTGTTGCATTGTGGGGAGCCGACGTCAGCAGAGACGCTCAGAAAAGAGCTACGTGGGAGCTCTGGGATGGGTCAATAGTTGAGGCCTGTTATTACTTTCTTGCCTCCCCGTGTCGTCGGGGTAATTTAATATCAAAGAGAAGAGAGGAGCGTCAGGGTGTGTCCGAGTGCCGCGGAGCTCTTTTGTTTCCTCCGGCTCGCGCTTGTGCGGTACATACATGGCTGCCTGTCTTACATCTCCCATTTGTCTTCTCTGGCGAACACTCGCCGACTGAAAAAAGACCACCGCTACATTCTGGGAGCCACACGCGCCGCCGCGAACCGAGAACAAGGCGACTCGCGAGTCGGGGTAAACATGTGTCAGACATGACACACTTCAGAGCTTCCCGGGTGTACAGGGACACACTGGGGGGGAGGGGGGGAGGCAGCGTCCGCAATCTGTCTCACGTACCATTTAGTTCCACGTAGGAATGGGCGACACCGATGCATTTATATAGAAAGTGGTTTAAAGTGGTCCGGAGCCAAAAAAACAAAAAAACAAAAACTTTAATCTCCCGAAAATCAGTAATCACAGCAAACTACAACGAATCTCCCATATCAAACAGGAAGAAGTGGCCATCCGTGCAGACAGTCAGATCCACAAACACACAAGCATCTAAACACGTTTTATTTGCTGCACACTTCTAAAAAGGCGAAGCTAGTCCACGAGCAAAGAGCTAGACAAGCAATCTGGAATAAAACTAACTGTTCACGGGGGAAATGGAGAGAGCAAGCACAACCTCTCACTCACACACCCCTCTTTACTTTCTCTATTGCGGTCCAGATGCATTCGGTTTATTTAAACCGTCAGCGCGGTCCAATTCAGCGCGAATGACATTAAATCAGGCCTTGTGAAATCGCTGCGACGAGCCCCACGCTTCGTCCATTAAATTGTCGCCCTCGCCGACGGGTCCGTTTGACGAGACGCAGCGAAACAAAATGTTACGCTCAAGGAGCAGAGCGGAAAGACGGGCGGACGTTTGTGGGAGGCGCAGTATCGCGGGCTAAATGAAAAATAATTTGCTGAAACATTCAATAAAGATGGACAAGAACCGTTTGTGGTTACACAGGGTCATAAGCGTTTCAAGTGGACTGAGAGGAGAGGAAAAAGAAAGGCTCGTTTGAATTATGCTACGTTTTTGTCTATCTATATACATATATGGCAGAAATAAACATAAAAACGGGCAAAAGTCAAAATAAAAAGCCTGGAAAAAACCACATCATTTCGTATCGAAGGCCAGATGCCGTCCGGGTAAAGGTCGGGGGCAAGCAGGTGGCCAGAAGGGGTCATCGCTGACCTCCCGACAGGCACATCAGTGGGCGGGTCTCCCAGCCACTCTGCTCAAAAGGACCTGTCAATCACAGGCACTTATTTACCATGCGTCGATCTCTGTTGGCCCCAGGGATCCAGTTTGCCATTTCTCTCCAGTCTCTTTACCCCCAACCAGAGCCAGATAAGGGCCTCTTTACATGACAAAGTGCCGTGGAAGACCCAGGCAGAGAAAAGAAAGAAGTTCTTTTCAGTAGCCGACGGGGAGCAAATCCTCTGCCCACAAGGGGTTACGGTCACATGGCTCTAATTTAAAACTGAAAAGGTAAAATGGGAATTCAGGATTCCCCCGGCCCAACTCACATCAAGAACCTTGCATCAGCTTGGTCTGAAGTGGCCGCGAAGGTCGTAGGGCGCCGTTTGCAATATTTAAAGCTAATGTCCTAAAAGCTTTTTTTTATTTTGTTAGTTTCCATCCAGTCACGGCATATTAGGCACTCTTACAAAATCAGATTTGTCTTTGTAACAGCAAACAGTCTGCACACAAAAAACTAATTGCACCGGGAAGCTCCGGGTGCTTGAACTCAACAGCATGTGTTACAACTTTAGCTCGCAGCCGTGCGCTCGCTCACCTCGCTCTGAACCTCTCGCCCTCACTAATGATCGCCGCTTGAAAAGAGCGAGAGAAAAGAACGAAGCAAACCATCTCCTTGTTGTCTTAAAATGAGGCTTGGATTCAGAGACAGGTTTTGGCACGTGAGAGCGAACATTTTTCAAAAAAAGAGAGAAACAAGATGTGAAAATGGGGAAGCCTGGTTTCCATGGTTAACAGAAACTGGCACCCAAACAAGGCGTCTGGGATGAGAAGAAAAAAAAATGTATATATTAGCACAGGGGTCTGATTTTTGTTTTAAGTCTGGGCTGCAGAAACTCCTGATCGAGCCATCTGCCCGTGTGAAAAGGAATCGGAGGAGTCAGGCGGCTTTTTGCCAGCAGGAAAGAAAAGGAAGAGAAGGGGTGTCACAGGGGAGTTAGCAGGAGAAGGAGAGGGAGGGAGGGAGGACAGGTAGGCATTGTCTCCAGCTCCCCCTTTCTATTCATTCACCCCGGTTCCTTTTTTTGGCCTCTTGGGGGATGGTAACTGAAGAGGGTGTTGGAAATGTCTTGCTGCTCAGAGGCTGTCATCTGTAGACAGAAGGAAGTTTTGTGTGAGGTGCTCCGTGTGAGGATGAAGGAATTCAATCATCTGATCGGCATCCACTGAATGTCAATGGCACCGGGGGCTTCTGAAGAGACGCGTCACCCATTTGCAGCTGAATGTCTGTCGCCGGCGAGCTTCAGAAGCAACGGCAGCAATGCCAGCGAAGACAATGGGGTTTATGAGGCAACTTTGATTTGCATGTGGCCTGTTGGGTGAAAGAGGAAGAACCCAATGATGGTAAATAAGAAGATGGAGAGAGGGGGGGGGGGGGGTCAATCTTAGGATGACTGTAATACATGTGGCTTAAAATAAAAGGCGTTTTATTCCTCAACACACACAGCGGTTTCTCCGTAGGGTTGTAAACAGTCATTTTCCTTGGTGTAAATGGAATTTGTGTCAGTTATGAAAATGAGATACCACGTTGCTATGAGGGGGGTGGTGGGGGAGGCGCATCAAAGCGGAGGTACGATGACAGTTTGTCCCGTAGGCCCGCCGGTATTCCTCCTCGGGGAGGTTGATTTTTAAAACAACCCCCTTCGTTCTTCATATTTTACACCAGCACGACTTTTAAATGCCCGCAAATCTTCATCCATCACTGACAGCACGGCAAAACAAACAATCACACCGCAGATCAATCACTGTCCGTTTAATGTCGTGCAGCGCAGAGGCCTCGGGGAGGGGGGGGGGGGGGATAACGCGGTGGCGCAGTGGCACGTGTGCACACATACCTTTGCAGTGTGTAGCACGTATGCTTTGTGTGACACACTAGTGAAAACCTCACGGGAGCCTCACTGTCAGCAAAGGAGAAATGAGGGCAACCCTGCAGTAGCCCAAACTCTAATTTATCCCATTTTGGTGATCTGGGCACTTTTGACTACAACTTTGTGTTTAAAACTCGACCACCGGTGAGTGAAGGCGGGCGACAGCAAAACCTTACACTCAAATCTAGATTCAAAAGAAGTCTTTGAGGCCCGTTGACGTCCCAGGCGACCACAGAGATGCGAGGACTGATCCCGTCTCTAGTGTGAACCTCAGATCCGGGCTCTCCATCACAGCGCCCGCCTCGGAACTAAAGTCCACTGGCCGTCATCACCTGGCCTCCCCTCCTCTCATCTAACACTTCATAAAGACCATTCATCCCACCGGCCTTTCATCCGTCCGAACCAGGGGCCTCGTTAATCCTCCTCTCCATCCTGACCCTGTACCACCCTACCGGACTGGGACAAACTTCAAAGAGAGATGGTGTGTGTGTGTGTGTGTGTGAGTGAGAGAGGGACAGATTGGGTGGGTGGGCAGCTGTGTTGTGCTTGGCCAAACCACAAAGCCTTTAGACGACAAGGGCCCACACACAAACACACACACACACACACACACACAGCGCTTCAACATCCTCTCCAGTCCCGCAGTAGTTAATCTCTACAGAAAATGTTAGAAACCTGATTAATTTACCCAGAGTGAGCGTAGAATATATTGGGGCTCTTACGAATATCTGCAACCCATTACATAGTCATTATTTGTTTTATAGCAACTAATTGTTACCCAACAAGAGGGAAGAATATACACGTTCGAGAACCTGAAAACAGTGTTTTTGGGCATTTCATTTTCATTTGGACTGCCATGTACTCAGGAAGGGCCACTAACGGAGAGAAGGCTTTGACAGACAAGCCCCGGCTATAACTGACAGTCTGCGCCCCCCCCCCCCCCCCCCCCCCCCGACCCACCCGACCCACAGCCGATGACAGTGAGGGGAGTGTGACATGCCGCCATCGACACTGCTGGATATATGTTTATTTTATTAACCTGCCACAGAGCTGTCAAGAAAGGGGCGGAAAGGAAGCAGAAAAAGGCAAAGAATCGGCGCAGGCAGTGACCTGTTAATGTACATATATACAGCCATTTACCTGAAACATCTCTCCGGCTGGGTGCTAATCTCTGTTTGTATTTCTTTAGATTTTAAAAAGGTTTTCCCATCTCCGGAGCCCACGGCGCTGCATCGAGCGCATGTTTTTCCCAGTGGGAAGGCCTTTCAGACTGACATTTTGCTTTGTGTCCGACTGTGACCTATTGTGTCTGGATCCAAACGACAAAACCAACCGCGCGTTACGTCTGAGGCCCAGACTTCCCTGCTGCGTAAGAGAAAAACTGAAACTGAAAATGCAGAGAGTAAAAAAAAAAAAAAAAAAAAAAAAACACGATTTTGCCAACAACTTCCCCTATTTGCCTTTCCCGCGTGACAACTGTAGCACGTTCGGAACGTTCTTCTAAACTCAACGATGATGAGGCGTTTTGAAATAAGTATCGAGCTAACTCTTATCCAGCCGTGAACGGCACAACCCGTCCTCATACAGGTCGGCCCTGCTCCACTTATCGACGTCGGCTCCTGTCCCGGCGCGATCCTAAGTAGGAGGGGTAAGGACGGCGTTCATGTGCATGTGCGCTCGTGCCCCACGGCACCTAATTGATTCATGTCCTTTAATAATAAAACCTCCCCACGCCCACAAGAATGCACCAGTCACATAAAATCAGCTGTTGACAAGGGGCTCTGCGCTACAGAGACGCACTGTACGGAGCGTGGGGGAGGGGGGGACGCAGACAGGCCTGCGCCTCAGTAGAGATCCGTCCTCCTTCTGGAGGGAAAGAGGTAGAGGGCGTCGTTCTTTGTTATCCGTGTGCCGATCAGCTGTTGCTCTTGGCCCCCCGCCCCCCCGGTTTTACTCCGCAGGACGGCGACACCCGGTCCTCCCGTCGCCCCTTTCTCTCGCAGAGGCGCTGCGCCGCGACATAAAGGCCCATTCACCGTGACGGCCGCAGGCACGCAGGGCTGCTTTTAACAAACTGCTAAGTCAGAGAAAAATCCTTCACTCCTGGCTGACCATTAAAAGTGCTTTTCCATCCAACAACAGCACCGTGCCAAGGAATAAGGTGCCATCGGTGTAAGTACTTCTAATTGGGCCCAATGAAGCATTTAAAACCATTTCTTGGGGTCGGTTGCTTGATTTACACAGCTCTCGTGAATTGTTGAACCACTGAACCATTTCATTTAAGCCAGTGTTAAAAAAAATGCCCTCAATCGTTTTCCTGTGTTAGCGAAGCCGTCGAAGGTTTTATTTTGTCTTCGGTAATAATAAAACCGGGCCTTGGAAAAAGAGAGGAGGGAAAGAGGGGAGTGCAGCAGAGGAAATATAAGGGCATAGTTGCCCGCCACTTGCAATCAACTTGAATCGTGCTTTTGTGCCTTCTCTTTTTCCCCAATACCAGCTCCAACACGCTTCCTCGTACAAGCGTACATTAAGGCAGCATTAAATACAAGTGCTGAAAACTAAAAAGAACATTTGTTTAATGAAAGAAAAGAATGAACATGTTACACATTGGGTATGACGGCTTAGGCCGTAATGAGGGAATGAAAGCAAAACCTTCCTCTGCAAACATTATTAATATCTATAATGAGAAGGACAGTGAAATAACTCCCTGCATCCAGTTCTATATATGTAGTTTTGATGGGTGAAA
The DNA here is from genome assembly GCA_021346845.1 of Apeltes quadracus. Lineage (NCBI taxonomy): Eukaryota > Metazoa > Chordata > Actinopteri > Perciformes > Gasterosteidae > Apeltes > Apeltes quadracus. The sequence goes on along the minus strand of CM037926.1, from coordinate 7,608,037 downwards.
GTTGACAAAGTAACCTTTGTCTGGACAATTCTACTTATTATAACATATTATTTAAAAAAAATGATATTCATTTCTGCAACTGTATTAATGATTCATTAATTATATAATTGCATGAATCAAATATTAATGATTGCACAGTAAATACAATGCTTAAGAAAGAGTGTCACACGTCCCAAAGGAAGCATTGAGCAAAAAAAAATGCTGCTTGACTGTGGCTCAATTAGCGCAATGTCAAGTAAAATGTAAAGTGCAACGCATAACTATACTCCGCTTTTGATCATAAACATCATTTAAACAAACCCCAACAACAACACCAGGGCCGTTCTCAGAGTCCGACTCAGCAGCCGAGGGGCTCGTTTGCCAAATAGCAAACGCTTGTTCAATTACCCTCACCTGCCAAATAATGCTCGTAAACACTGCTTTAGGAAAGGAAAGGGCCGTCCGAACTGCCCCGAAGCTCGCGGGACAGCTTGGCCGCTGGCCTTGGCACAGTGTGGCAGTTTCTCTTCAACACGCCGTTTCTCCACCCCCCCCTTCCTCCCCCCGACATGAACAAGCGGAATGCCCAGCGGGCACCGTCAGAGTGCTCTTAAGTGGTCATCTTTTTCCCTGTTGGCCATTTTCACCAGAGTCCGCCCCACCGGCACTGTCATGGCCTCAATCTATCGACACTCAGCGCATCAAGATAAAAGCAGCTAAATTTAAGCCAACACGCTTCCTGATAAGACCTCGGCTAAGAAAAACAGCCACCTACTTGTCTCTCTCAAAACCTCAGGAAAAAAAAAGGTCATGTCCTCCACATGTCCTCCACACGGGCAAATAGAGCTGGCGGTATGTGGGTCCACCCCAGAAAGTTCCGTCTTTGTCCAACGCAACACACTTCTCACCACAAGGGATTGACGGCATTGAAGGCAGACTCGTATTCATCGTGTCAGGTGGGTAAACAAAAAAAAAAACCCTGAATGCGGCTGTGCGGTCGACACAGTACCCATGTAAACATGTGTAAGAGCTCAGAGTCTTCAGCAGGTGAAGTGGCCACCATGCTTCATTAAGCATGCTTTGAATCTCTCGGCGCTGCTACATTTAGCCAATTTACACAGGAAATGACATTGTGTTAGCATTAGCGAGCCTGGGAGGAGGAGGAGGAGGAGGAGGGGAGAGCAGGGCAGAGACGACAGGGGAAGAGAGAAGGCGCGACTAGAAGTAAACCAGATTACATTAAGAACAGGGGGAATGACCCACCATGAAGAGGGGGATTGATAAAGTGAATTAGTGAATTAGCACACAGCAGAGGCTCGCGGAACAGAGCCCCAGCGTGGCGTTACCTCAGCTACAGCGGCAAAGGGATGAAAACGATGGAAGAAGAAAGAAGAAAAGACAGCATGCGGGAAGCAGGCACACAAGCCTAATCACATTAACACCGACTGGAGGCAGGACGGACGGAGCAGAGTGCTGTAAGACAAGCCCCTATTGGAAATCAAGTCTCGTTCTGCAAGCTAAAAGGTCAAAGTGGTCACAGCGCGTGTGTGTGTGTGTACTTAACAGGTTGAGGCCACTAGAGAGCCCAAGGTCTGCAAAGTAGGAAAGAGGTCGATGTGCATTACTGAGAACCACAGAGAGAGAAACACAAAGTGCCGTTTCTGCATGTGTGAGAGGGATCGTACACGGTCCTCTCTGTGTCCATTTGAGCTCTGAAGCGCCGGCGGAGTCCGTCTCGCTCGCCTGCATCACGGCGTGTACGCGTGGGTTTCAATGGGAGCGGCGATGAACAACAACGCGAGGCGGGTCCCCGGCGGCTCCGATGGCATTCAGAGCTCGCTCAAAAAGAGAAACTATTGGGATTTAGCCACGACTGTCTAAGCAGACATCAAAACGATCCGGGTAGGGTAGTCTGAGCGGCGTGCTATAGAGGAGAGACCGATCGGCCTCTGCGCAAAAAAACAGCAAGAGCAAACGTCTGAACGTTATTGAATTAACATCCATTTCGAATTGAACAAACCGTCCACGGTTCGATCAGTCAAAATGACCTTTGTTGCGATGTGTCCCCGGGGACATGGCCGTTTGTCAATCGGCTAAACGCGTGCAAACATACTTCAGCGAGGCCTCTATACATCAGTACCGACTTCCTCCGAGCAGCGGTTGTAATAAAAAGAAAAGACACGCGCAGTACCCCCAGCTTTTAAGAGCTGGTCGCTGCTCTGGCAGACATTACATCACGAGGCGGGGCCTGAGAACCATCTGGGCCCCTTTCTCACATGTCAGGCCCAAAACATTCCCACCATTCCGTAAGCAGTTCGCCATAACGGAACGAGCTAGGATGCAGAGCAGCACTAATGAGAGGAGGTGAGAAGGAGGGTGTTGTAATTGAACCCCCTGTTTGCGTGCTTCATTGATTTGAGGAGGATATTAAAGAGACGGCCACGTAGAAAAAAAGACGGGCAGAAGGGGAGGGGCAGGGAGAGCGAGAGGAATGGCGAGAAAGCAGAAGAGACGGGGATGTGTGGGAGTGTGGTCACAAACTGACACAGCCATAGCTGCTCACACACACACACACACACACACACACACACACACACACACACACACACACACACACACACACACACACACACACACACACACACACACACACACACACACACAGAGGGGGCCAAGGCATCTGTGCTTGGAGACCTGTGTGAGTCAGGCCGACTGGATGACGAGCGGACAGACAGAGCAGCGAGGGCCAAAGCGAGAGAAGTGATCTCGATGTGCAGCCAGTAAATCGGGGATTCATCACAACAGCAGGCCGAGCACCCGTCAGACGGATCCACACCCCGGGACGAGCGCACAAGCAGAATAGAGCCCAGCGGGGAAAGGGAGTCCAGCACACTCGACACTATGACAGAGCCGAGCCCACTTCGTGGCAGGCAGAAACACGCCCGCCGCACACTTTATTTGCTTTACATCACAGCTTTAATTGTTTCATTTAATGAGGACTTTTTGCAACACTTTTGGCAACCCTGCAGTTGTTGGATTTGGTGAGCAGCTAAATGAAAACCTTCCATTCCAACATCCTTGTTTCATTGTCGCAGTCTTGGTTGCATCTCTGCTCTGTTGTGTTTTTTTTTTTCTTTCTTCGCCATCGCTTAAGAGATGGACACCCCAAACAACCCTTTAACTTGATGTGAGGGTGTTTCCACAGCCAACAAAAAGATTGGATATAATCCTCCTCACGGCACTCAAAGCTGCCCGGCCTTATCCGACCAGCAGCGCTTCCGCATCCAAGTGCAAACCGCATTCCGTAGAAAGACACTCGGGCACCATTTCTACGCATATTGTCCTTGCTTCTTCTGTCCTTGTTGGTATTGGGAACTACACATGCATTCGTTGCAAATCGCCCCTCTCGCTATGCATCTGGTCCACTGAAACAGACACACACACACACACACACACACACACACACACACACACACACACACACACACACACACACACACACACACACACACACACACACACACACACACACACACACACACACACACACACACACACAGAGAGAGAGAGACAGACAGCTTCCTGGACCAAACCCTGTGACCCTTTGTTTGATCATGGGCCGTGAGCAGGCGTTGGGGGGAGGGTTTACTAGGCAGGATCAAAGTAAGCTCCAAGACGGTCCTAAATAACCCGAGGAGCACAGTCGGCGGAGTGAAGTGCAAGAACCATGGTCGTCCGGGTAGAGAGGTGGGGGGGGGCGGAGGGGGGGTAGACAAGGAGAGCGAGCTAGCGACAGTACTTTAACTCAAGGCCGTCTGCGTATCCTCATAAAAACACTTCGCGCGGCGTCGCGGCCACATTAAACCACCTCGATTTATAGGACGGACACTTTATTGGGTCTCCAAAACGTCTCCAGCCAAACGGGCTCTTAATGAATGGCGGAAGCCCCCCCCCCCCCCCCGTTAGGGGTGCGGAGGGGGCAAGTGAGACGAGGCCCGCGCTTGGCAGCAGCCGAGAGGAGCGCGAGGCGGTTCAGCTTCGTCGCGTAACCCTGCCGGAAACATTTCCAGGAGTGATTTAATGGCTGGTGGCAGATCCGTCCTTACGTGTGACGAGCTGCAAGAGACGGGAACGCTGCGAACCACCACTGACATTTGGCCGAGCTGTGACGATCTAAAAGTTCCTGCTTTGTCACTGTAGATCTTTTCTGTCCGACCGCATCGACAAACCACAGAGCTACTAACAATAATAATAATAATAATAATAATAGTGAAAATGAAAGGACCAAGAGAGCCAGTTTTGCGTTTATCTCCTAAAAAGGACTTCCCCCGTCCTGCCACGCTACACCTTTACGCCGTCGTGCCCGCGCTCAGTGGGGAACTCCTCCAAAAGGTTTCCATCCATTTCTTTTCTGAAAACGACGGCGCTACAAGAACCACATCAAAGCCCGAGGGCCGGATCCACGTAACCAGGACCAGCTACACACAAGAAGGTTTAGGATATTTCTGATATTCAAATCCGTCAGAGTCATCATCTTATGCAGCCCCACAGGAAACCGCGGTGCGGCGGGAAGGCCCGTCATGCTGGAGATCTTAAAAAATGACATTCTCAAGTGTGCCTGGGGGAGCAGGGGGGAGGGGGTGGGGGGTGGTGGGGGGGGTCGTTCTAGTAACAGCGGGCACGTAGTCGTGGGGCTTTGAGCGGCGGAGCTGACAGGTTCTCGAGGGAGGAAAACAGATGTTCCATCGGTCACGCTTTCCAACGCAGCCCTCGTCGTTTCAGCACTTTAAAGACCGGGCACAAACCGCAGGAGTTCACAGGAGGCAGATACATTCCGGCTCGGGTTGTGCCGCGAAGCCAAGCCGTCCCCACTCGAGGTTCCTCCCGCCCGTCCCCGGGACGTTTGAGGAAGCAAATCCAACGGTCGCCCTCCTTCCTCGGGATTGCCGCGTCCCTCATCAGAGCACGAAACGCTCGCCTCCTTGCTCCTTATGACACGCACAAAGTTGGCCACGTGCCAGTTGAGCCAAGGAGGACGTTCCACTCAAACGCCCCGCTGCGTCGGCCTCTGGTAGCTGTTGGGAGGATTCCGACCCGCAGAGGGAGGCGCGTCCGCGTGCGTTCCCCCCGCTCGTCTGCCCTTATCTCGGCTGAGCAGGAGGAGCGAGTTCAAAATGATTTGCGACGCATTTATCCCGCCCTGAGAGCTTAACACCCATCCGCCCGCTGTGCACACGCACGCTTCTCCTTTTTTTTTTTCGCGCCCGAGACAAAAGGGTCACCGAATGCTTTCAATCATTTTCATTGTGTGCGTCCGTACGCGAGGTTTAGACCGACATTGCTGGGATTTCTGAGACGCAGCATTTGGTTTGACCTGAGAAACCCGACGGCGAGGAGAAAGGAGAGGATCCACGCGACTGCAAGACGTTAATGTGACTCTGGCCGCTCTGAAACCACAACTCCCAGGAGTTGAGTTATTGACCACACGGGGGGGCAAGTCTGGAGCGAACACGATCACTACTAACCGGCCCGACCGGGAGAAGACGCAGAATGAGTACGGGGGAAGACCGTAGGGGAGCGCCTCTGTGTGCGCGTCTGTTCAAACGGGTGTTTAAATGCGTGTTCCTGTGCACTGGAGACAGGTTAACTGCTAGTGTCTGCGCACAGCGGAAGGCCGGAGCTGCCGCCCCAAACATCCGTTATTTAGGGAACAGCCATTGATCTTTCTTTCCTTCTTCATCTGTTCAGTCTCTCCCCCCCCCCCCACCCCCCCCTCACACCTCCTCCCATCCGTCTCCCGCTACCCACCACTTATTCTGCCTCCCTGTCGCTCAGCAGGAAAATAAACAAGAGTTAAAAGTCAGTTCCCCTCCCGTAAGTGGCGGTTCTGCGGTGTGGGGAGGGAGAGGGGAGTGGGGGGGGGGGGGGTTGAGTCCGGCTAGCCACGCACGGGCTACGGGATGCACAACATTAAAATCGCCAACTTTCCAAAGACTGTTTTCCCACACAATCAATCCCCCCCGCGCGTCCGCAGAGCGATGTGAATCCCAGGGGACCCGTGTGTTTTCCGACATAAAACCACCAAGTGGGATGCTGAGGAATTTGGGTGATTGTCAGGGTTTCCTCACAGTTTGCGATCACTATTTCGGTTCCCTTTCCCACTAAAGCTTTGAGGGGGAGGAGGGGGCGCCGGGGGCGGGGGGGTGAACTGTATCCTGTCAGAAAGATCCAGGAATACAGCGCGCGCTCAGTGGGGAGAGAAGCCACACTGGAGCCATTGTGAGCCGGCCAGCCACCCACACGTGGTGCTAAGCTAGCACGTGCAGATATACTCTCTCATGGTGGGGTTGGGGGGGGGGGACAAGAGAAAACTTCCAGATCCACACAGATGACCGTGATTCCATTTTGGCTCCGGATACCTGAAGGAATGAAGGCTCATTGCCATTCATTGTAAATCAGAAACTGCAACAGTTACAGAAAAAGCTTTTTGTTTTACCCAAAAGATTTATTTCTTTTTTTTCCAGCTGTGTCTTTTCATTTTCTTTGTGCTGGGAAACGTGTCCCACAACCGTACACTTATCACATCACATAACCGCTCACCAGCACAAGCGTCTCTGGTGCATCGCGATGGAGGTGTATGTGCGGGTGTGTGGCTTTGCAGAATCTCGCCTTTGCTCGTCACGTTGGAGGAGTGAGTATGTGTCAGTGCATTTGCATCAACTGTACCCCCTCGTTTCCGTACCTCCGTTTACCATCAAGGACACACACACACACACACGAAGAATGACGTGGCTGGCTACATGGGGCGGGGCGCAAACGTCAGGTTCTGTTGCCAACAGTGGGGCCCTGCACGGCGCCGTTTGGTCAAAGTCACGTGGCCTGAAGCCAATTCGCTGGTTAAAGAACCGCGCACCAGAGCTTCCGATCGAGAGTTACGTGGGATCCGTTTTATGGCAAAAGGCGCGTCCGGAGGGCGGAGTAGACCGCATGCGTAAGAGGTCGCGGGTGGCGACTACTTTTTGGAAACCCAGTGGTGACGTACGAAGGATTTTCCTCTCTGAGCTCTTGACGTTCGTGATGATGATCATGGTGATGGAGGCTTTTCTTGCCAGTTGTGTCATAATGAAACCGCTCTGAGATCCGGTAGTCTTCCTGTCAGTGCAGCTGGGGAGCAGGAGGAGGTGCAGGGGAAAGTGTAAAAGACGATGACTAAGACTGGCAAGTTGTCTGAAAGTAATGTTTCATGTGAAAAAAAGCTAAATTGAAGCTTACGATACAGTAGCTTCAGCGTTTATCTTGGAAGAAAAGTGGTTTTTTTATGTAAGCATTCTTTTTTTTCCACCACAGTTCCCACTGCCACTCAAAGCGCTTCGCATGACCAAACTGCAGGCGGCCTAACAGGAGGCCCGTGCGCCGTCCCCGGGGAAACCCTGTGCAGGTTTGAATGCCAGGCATCCCTCCCGCTGGTTTGAATAATTAACTTGGGGCCTCTTTATCCTCCGGGCTTATTCAGAGTCGCTGGACCGTTGACTCGCCCTTTTTAATTCCTTCGTGTTTTGGCTAAAAACAGGGAGACGGCGCTCGCTTTTATGGGACTGTGCCTATACACACACACACACACACATACACACACACTTTCTCCTCTTCAAGGTGTGAAAGTGTGTGGTTTGCGGCGTACACGTCATTTCAGAAAAGAAAACAAAAAGAAAAAAAGTGTTGAGTCTGAGTGAAGGGAACCTCCTTCTGGGAAGAATCGCAACATGCAGCGATACCGTCTATCATCTTTTTCTATACCACCTCTGAGGTGGGTCAAATATTGACGGACAAACGTCAATAAAGTGGAAGACACAGCCTCGTTTTGTTTTGTTTGCTTTAAGTTCGGTAGGATACGTCGGGAGTTTCCCTGAGCTGAAGTCACTTGGGCAAAGTGGGCGTAAAGAACTTCAGCAGAAACGCCTGCATTTCCGAAATCGATGGTTTTTATTGACGCAACTGGTAGCAAGCAGCGGCTTTTATTGTATTTGGCAGGCCATTGATTTGAACACGTGCTGATCTCTGCGCTCATCTATATTCATTTAGACGCTGAAGGCTTCTTAAAGAGATCGAGGGAGGAAGGGGGCTCAGGGTCAGAGGTGCACACTCTAAAACAAAGAAGGACCCTTTGATTAGGTTCAGATTCGCTCAAGTGAAGGCTCCATATGCAATCGGTACTTTAACATTTAACTGCATGCACTTGACATGTAGTCTCACCGAGTGTGCGTCCGATCAAGCAGTACATCAGCAGGGACGGATCACATCAGTGATGAACATTTTACAGTTTGATGCTTCTCCATTTACAACAAATAAAGCCAGCTTCTTTGCAAGGTGTGTGTGTGTGTGTGTAGTTGCTTGGTTATTCCACATTTTGTAGTTCTTGCATGGCGTACAACATAGCTCCGCAGCCATTAAGGACAAACCAGCTCTGGTTTCACTTCCCATTAGCCACTCAGAGCGATGACAATACCCGGGGGGGAGGGGGGGGGAGACCGTATAGCCAGGGCGTTTCTCTCTCTCTCCCTATAGATGCATATATCTGTGTATATTCTACCACCACCTCTTGCAGAAGTCCCATGTGTAGCGAGATTCACAAAAATGTTCAATTAAAATTGATCTGTATGAAAGGAGCGAGTGAGGGGAGGCAGTGGTCCTCCACTCCGAGGCCCCGAGGTGCATGCATCCATTTCAGTCCTGACCAAAACATGTGTTGAAAACCTTTTTTGTGACCACCTTTAAAAAAAAAAAAAAAAAAGTCATATGGAAATTAAATCCAGCGCAGAAACTGATTAGTAATGCAAATCCACTGCATTGACCTTATCCTTGCCCAACGGCTCAGTCAGCCTTACCTCACCACTGCCTCTCTTCCCCCACCTCCAGTCCCAGATTACCCATCAATCCCATTTCCTTCCACTGGCTGAGACAGCCCACCAATCAGAGCACGGGATGGAGTGAAATAGGAGCGTGGATTGGCTGGTGCGGGGGGGAAAGGGGGCGGGGGCACTCAGCCGTCCCCTAACAACAGCAGCGTGCTGTGAAATGAGTGAGAACGAGAGTTCACCCGTCCAATTTTCACCTCAGTCTCATCTCGTCCTCCCTCTCAATTTATATACATTTTTTTTTTACTTTGCCCCCCCCCCGTGCTTGCACCATGCTGTCATGTCTCACTCTTTTGTGCGCACACTTGTTCGGTCTCAAACATCGACCCCTCCCAGCTCGTCTGGCAGCCTGCAGACGAGTGCTGACTCAAAGCCTCGCTGAACAGAGCTCTGCCGGGGCTTCGGCCATCGCAACAACACAACCACGCGGTGCCGTGGAAGCTCAGACGCGCGCGCACACACACACACACACAAGCTGCTCAGCTCGGGTTGAGCGGGGTCTCTCTGCTGACCTACTTCTTTACAGTCATTCAGAGACAAACACTGGGCACACTGGCACTCAATGTAAACTCTGCAATAAAGACCGGTGTTCACATGAGGTGAATGTGTAGGATCAGGGCCCCCTCCCTCCCTCGCCCCCGTACGTTTCCTGTGGTGAGGAGATGGCAACAAAAAGAGCCCCCCCCCTTTCTGTAGACTAGAGGTGTGAACAGCCAGCTACATCCTCCAGCAGCCATCTTGTTGTTTGAGCGAGAATGTGAGTACAAAAGAAAAGCAGAAATGATGGGTGATGATCATTATCATCACGCACGCGGCTTTTAAAGTATTTTATAAGATCGCGTCCTTCGTTCCGCCCCATCTTTATTATTTCAGGGCATCTACTGGCATCGGGCACGGAAAGCACTGGCATCGTTGGCCCTGTTGTTGGGGCCCTTTTGCAGGTGATTACTAGTCCAGCAGAGCTGTACTATGTACAATGGCAACACCTCTCACAAGCGTATGCTGTTTCACTCGCTTCACATTTCACCTCATCCCAAAAGTAACCCAGTGGACAGGAGCTGCACTTTCGCCAACGAGCCCCGAATTGACGCGAGGTTGACAACGGCCTTGAACGCGACAGCGCAGAGTTCCGTACTCCGGTGGACCTTCTGCTCAGGCAGCGTAAAACACTGAATTGCAGGTGGTTTCCACACGGTAAGTGATACACGAGGTCGCTGGCTTACCAAGACCGTGTAACGTTACCATGCATCTTTGCTTTAACGGCTTTTGCGGTTTCGCCACGGTCACGGATCCAGAGCTGCTCGATCGTAGCCGTTTGCGGCGACGCCTGCGGCTGAAAAACAGGTGACTCTTAGAGAGGAAGAGAGGCGATTCCCCAAAACACACACAAAGGCCTTATCCCAGACCTTCAACCACTGCACTCACACATGCGCACACAACACAGGAAGCCCCCGAGAGGGGGGGGGGGGGAGCATGTGCCCATTGTGAGGGGGGTCTCGTGAGGACCCCCCCGCCCCCTCGCCACTGTGCTTTCAGCCCCGACAATAGCTGCATTGATACCATCTACGAGCTGGGGAGATACGAACAGGAGAGAAATGGAAGGGAAAAGGCATTGCAGCCCTTTAGTAGATATATAGATACAATCGATCCATTCACATCGCTGCCACACACAACGCGTTTCCCAATAAGGAGCCGCGTGATATTTTCTCTTCATAGACATGGCGATGGAAACAAACAGATGATCCCTGGGGGGGAAGCCGCAGCGAGGCGAACCCAAGGAGGGAAGCTTTAACTCGGTAAACTTAACATTGGTTAACAGTCAGTCATTTGATCAGCGTCTGATGGGTCAGGTTGAGCACGCTCAGAATACACCGCCAGTGAGTGGCAGCTGCCTTCTGAAATCAATCCATTTGACAACTTCCTCATGCATCAACCTCCTCCTTTATGGAAATCGTATGCAAACTTGCTGTCGAGGGCGAGACGCATTTCCACGGGACTTATCCAATTCCCCCGCAGGATCATTTGGTGCTGAAAAAAAGTTTTCCGCTAACGATGTAAGCGAACCATAAACTGTGCAAGCCTGAAGATGCAATAGAAGCTAAAAAAGGTATGCATGACCTAAAAAAAAAAAAAAAACGGCAGCGGTTGCAGAAGGATGGATTTAAACATCTTTATGATCTCACAACCACAAGAACATTTCGTTGGATTTCTCACTCCGACGCTGAAACAATAAATATTTAATCCCATGTCATGTTACAGGGCCGCTCCTGTAATGATCCGGGTCCCCTGAATCGGTCAGTATGTTCACTGAACTGATATCAAGATGATATGTCACATGGCTAAAGTGTCTTTCAGTCAGGGTCAACAGGGGTAAAAGCTCCTGTGATCACCAACAACCTCTTGTTTTTCCACGTCATCCTTACAAAAAAAGAGCCATCGACGTCTCACGTCGAACTAATTCAATGTAATGAGCCTCCAAACAACACTGATCCGGACAAATGGCATGTCGACGCCGAGATTCAAAAATATCAATACACGCCATGTCACTAAATATCACGACAATCACATTTCAGCCGAGCTAATCAAATTCACAAGCATGACCCCTGGGGTATATTAAATGTGTGTACAACATGGGGCATCCCCAAGGTCTTGCGGGCGCGATATCCATCACCACCAGCACACGCGGCGTAAAAAGGTGCACCAGCAGCAGCCGCGCGGGCTGCAAGGAATTCGCTCCCCATAAAAATGAGCAGTGGGTATTTTTCAGCGCGCCGCTCGCCAGACCCACGGGAGGGAGACTAAATGATTATGTTACAACGACAGCACTGCGACTGGATTTCGAAAACAACAATCAGGGTGCGGGTAGCGTACTGCGGCCGAGTCAAATTAAAAGGGGGGGTGGGAGGGAGATGGGCAGAGGGGGGGAGAGTGGGAGACAGATTCCATGGGGATCATGAAGTAAGAGAGAGAGAGAGAGAGAGAGAGATAAGCTTCTTCTATATCCAAGCAGGTATGACAGACTGATCCTGTGCAGAATGTGACCCCGTCACTCAAACACTACCCGGTTCTCTCCAACAGGCCAAAGTTTGAAACCCCGGCCCAAAAAAAAAAATACCGCTGCCTTGTTCTGTCGGGAGATGCAAGTGGGACTAAAACCAAAAGTAGAGGGAGAAGAGCCATGACTAAAGAAAAGTGACCAAGTCCACTAGCTGCCCCGTCAGAGGGGATATGTGATCGATTGTGTTAGTAAGCAATTTCTACACAAAAAGGGGTTCATATTGGACTCTTTGTATTCATTCTGTAAAAGGAAGCCACATGTAGGCCTTTTAGAAAAATTGAGAATCTTTCACGGGTGAATTGTAATGCAATGAAAAGAAGCTTTACAGCCATGTAATCCAAACCGACCGCCCCACTTTTCTACTGACCTGGTGTAAGTGAGTAATGGAATATTACATAAACTAACATTCAAGTGAATTCTTGACTCGAGCGGGGTGTTGCAGATCCGCCTCTGACCGCGAACAGCCAGAACTGAACCGTTAACGTAAGACTCATGCATGCGGGTTTGCATCTGCAGTAGAAAAATGATAGAAAACGTCCCTTTTCTATCGATTTTTTCAGCTTCAACAGATCCTGGCCAGAGACCTTTTAAAATCTTGTTCGACATGTTCAAAAGACCAAAAATATTTCAAACCCATTACACCGCTTTGTACAAAGAAAAATAACCACAGTTTAGGCAGCCACAGGACAATGTGGCAAAAGCCAAGCTGCTGTTAACCATTGTTAATACATGGCAAATGATATTAGTTTGAAAGGACAGGGTAAGAGCAGCTGGGACCGCAGACAATATCGAAAACATCACTACGGTTCACATCACGTGCACTCGCTTTACAGTGCCACACAAACGCTCGTTTACAACTCACCTAAACCGCATAGTGCTGTACCCAAAGCCTATTTTCTCTGTATTCTGCGGTGTCCAACATCTTGAGCCTCTTTAAAGCCTGTGTGTGTGTGTGTGTGTGTGTGTGTGTGTGTGTGTGTGTGTGTGTGTGTCTGCATGGCTGCAGATTACAGTGTGGCCGCAGAACGTTATGAAACAAAGCCGGGGCTTAAGCGAGGGAGTTCTTCTGCTCGGGGAGTTGTAGTTCAAGCCCAGGAGTCCATTCCCCAGCACAACCACTGCCACGAAAAACACACAGGAGGCAATTAAGAAATTATTTTCACCTCACAGCTTGGGACAAAACCCTCGTACCTCACCCCACCCATCACTACACCATCGCACACAAAGGCACAAAGTCTCCGAGGCCTAGTGGGGGGTCGGGGGGGGGGGGGGGCAGGTGTGGGGGGGGGGGAACAAGAGGTGAGAGACAGCAACACAGTGTACGTGGTGGTGGAGAGAAAAGGCTGTGGAGGGAGAAGTGAATAATGGCGTTGGTACAGTGGGGATGACGAATGAAGGTGATGCACGAGGGGCGATTAGATGGCGTCAGTGTAGCCAGCAGGACGCAGGGGGGGGAGAGAGAGAGGGAGGGAGGGGGAGGATCGACCACACGTGTGGGACAGACCATCCGTGGTGATGGACCTCAACCGGAAATAAATGAATTTATGTCGAAGCACAAGGAAGGAAAGAGAAAGCGCCACATAGCTGAAGCTGCATGGGCGAGACGAAAGTGCACAACGTCAGAGAGGTTTTGTTGTTGTTCTGGTGGCCGCCGACCAAGTGGATCACTTCATCACTGAAGTCTGACTCAGTTCCATCAATGAGGTTTTACGAGTCGTCTCACAATGTGCCAAAGTTGCTTTAAATTAGTCATGGGGGACTTATTTATTAATACGTAAAGAGCTGGAAAAATCGGAGATGCTGCGCACCTGGTTATGGCGAACGCTTAGCGGATTACTGTAGCATCTTCTGGCAGAATAAGTATGGTACTTTATCGCCTAAAAATAAGAATGAGTGTTTCCAGCTACGTTAAAACTAGCTTCTAAAACGTCTAAATGCCAAAACAATAGAAATGAATCGTCATAGTAAATTAACCAGTTCTACAACTCTGGGAACGGGACCGGAACCGAAACCAAATTCTTAAGAAACTGATATGGGACTGAAGTTCCACTTTCCATTTCAGTAACTGATTTGGGGGGGGTGGGGGGGGGGGGGTGTTGCCAGGGAAATAACTGTCAATATTGGTGAAATAGTTGATCTACAGTCTGGAAATGGACCAGTTGCTTATGACAATCATTTACTGGACACAGCTGGGTATTGCAAGAGAGTCTATTGGTAGAACCGCACATTTCCTGATCTCTAAAGAGGGCTCTACAAAACGGTAAATGATGAAGTGCTCTTATTTCATTACCATGCCTCTTCCTTACAGGCTGCACTGCGAGCTCAGAGGAGACGCTTTCTATTAGCACCAAAGCTTTGAACATAAGATGTATGAAACACAATTGCCCCTTCGTTTCACTGCTCGTCTCTGACTCACACAGTCGCGCGGCGGCTTTAATAAATTCCCCAGAATGGAACCAGGCGCTTCGACAACAATGCAACTTCCACACCCACTCTAAAATAAGACGTGTAGTTTGACTGGCTCAGAACGTCAGTCACCAGGGGGTTGGGAGGGATGGGTTCCCCCGCAAAACACACACAGCAAACAGAAGGGTTAGACCCACTGAGGGGGCGGGTAGAGATCGGCAGACTGGGGTCTCGCCGTCACTGTGGATATTCCACTCGAGTCTGTGCCTAATTTGATTATTTCTATCCTCCTGGATTTCTTCTCCACGATCACAGGTTGTAATTTCCACGGATGGCCCGCCCCCCCCTCCGGCCTTGTGATGTTTGATTCAGGGCCAGGGGAGGCCGGCCAGACATTCAGCCCGGAGTCTGGCGCCCTTCCCTCCGTGTGCCGTGCACTCTACCCCCCTGCTGTGAGGCCTGGAGGAAGGAATTACAAAAGCCCTCATCTATTGAGCAGAGGTTACACCAGGGGGGGAACAATCCCCGGGTCTGCTTGAAAAGCAGCCACGGCTCATAAAACATATCAATAGGCAAAAGATGAAAATCAATACTACCGCTCTGACTCTGACTGACTCATACCTCACTTTTAAAAATAAGAACAAGGAAAACTCCCTTGATGTCGCGTCAATTAAATCCAAGATCTGGTTACAGCAGAAAATGAGCACTTTGAAAATCGGTCCAACAGCTGTAAATACATTTTTGACAAAAAGGAATAACATAGAGAACAAGGTTTAAGTGACATATGACAACCACACCGGGCCAGATTATGCATGAAAGCACGTTGGGGGTGTTTGGCCGGGTGGTGCTGGAGGAGGTTAGGTTCCCACAGCTGTGTAAGATCAAACTGGATCGGAGGTTTCCAAAGTTTCCTTTGGCAGTCAAACTCAAAACAAAACGGCTGGGAGAATGCAAGATGCCGACCGAGTGGGAGGCCAAGTGAAAAAGAGCTGCAAAACCACCGACAACGCGTCGCGCTGCCAAGCGGTTGGGCCTTTCAAGCAAAATGATCATCATGTGCCATCACATGTGCTCTGTGAAATTAGGGGGGGGGGGGGGGGAACAAAACAGAGTGCAAAAGACGTGGGTCGCGTGCCGGCTCCTTCCCGAGGCAATATGGCAGCTAGTTTGAGGGGACACCCTCGCCTCCCCCGTCCTGTCCCCCAGCGCCACAAAACACACGAGACTACGTTGCTGCCACCAATCCATAAACTTTGAACTCTACGGATTTGTATCTTTCAGTGGAGGGCTGACGCGAGGAGATTAGGCAGCAGCAGCAGCAGTGGTCACCCAGCCACTTTGCCCCACCGGCTCATTACTCCCCCGGTTCAGGGATGATTGAGGAGGAGGAGGAGGAAGGGGGTGGGTTGGGGGTGCCATTATGAATTAAGGGGCCAAAATGCTCAGTGAAAAGGGTTGCTTTCGAGAGCTCTTTCATAGAAGAGAGGTCGCCGTTCCACAACTGGCTGTGCATGTTGGAGAGCCACAAATGAGGCTAACGATGGTCAAATAACTTTAAAATGTATTTATTTCTTTACCACAGGAAATGATCGTCATGAGAGAGAGCGATTTATCGGACAGGGCCGCACGGTGGCTTGTTGGTGGCAGGAAGAAACCAACCCGCTCCGTCGTAAAATGAGTGATTCATAGGCTACTGCCCTCGGTAGGAGACTCACAACAACAACATTTATGAATTTACACTGAATAGTAAAACTGAACAGCCCCCCCGAATGGAATCTGACGAGACTATACGACCAGCTACCTTCACAGGAAAATTGATTTCTTGGCTTATTTTCACCCCTCTTGCTTAAGAAGACCACAGGCAGGAAGATTTGGGGATAAACTACTAAGTACAGTCAAGACATTTTATGACAGAGTCTTACTGGCATAATCAGTGAAAGTGAAACTGGTAATCCGGGCAGAGAGAGAGAGCCGGAGGATCGATAATGTCTGAGCCTCTGCTCTGTTGCTTCATCCCCCGAGGCTCCATTCACTGGATGTGTAAAGACGACGATGTCACAATAGGGGATCAGACGGGATTGACCACCGGATGAAAATGTAAGGGGTGTTTATTAAACTGACTAAGAGCAGGGAGAGGGTGAGCCGACATTGGTCATTAAAAGCCAATACCATCGCCGGGTGAATCGGAAAAGGAATGAAACCCCAACATAACGCCTCCTTTTTCAGCTTATGGGGAAGCACGAGGCTGAGCGGTCATTTCAACGGGGAGCAATGGGCTACTGAACATTTGTCTGTTTTGGGGTTTTAGTTTCTTTACAAAATAAAAATACAAAAAACACAAATCATTTGCAGAAAGATGAGCTGCAAACTGTCATTTCTTTGTCTGGTGTTTTCTCTACTTCTACTGAATGTGCTTGGTGGGTCCCACAAAGCCTGCAAGGCCGAACCAAAAACAAAAGCTAAAGTGTTGATTCAGCTTCATAAGGATCCCGAACGGATAAGCGGAGGCTACCACTCACTCATTGACAGACACACAACTAAGTGTGTGTGTGTGGTCACGTACATCTCTCTCAAACACACACACACACACACACACACACACACACACACACACACACACACACACACACACACACACAGCGGCTCTTAGGGCCTGACCAGCTGTCTCACTCCCCCATCCCCATCCAAACCCACATGAGCAGGAGGAGCGTGCACGTGGTGCATGTAACCCAAGCGCGCCCCCCCATTTCTGCGGCCCACAATTGCGGCGTGTCCGTGCCTCGTGTGAAACTAGTGGCGCATTATGCTGTAAACCACGCCCAGCGCGATGTAAATTACTCCCATAAACGGCCTACGCTGCCGATATCCAAAAAGATACCTTGGTTTAAAGGGCCGGCCATAAAACCGGTTTATCTCACTGACTGGTAGGTGTACACCCACAGCACCTTTGCCTGTGTGTGTGTGTGTGTGTCAGAGATCGCGCTCAGTGCCCACAGCTGATAAGAGAAAGGTCATATTACGTGACAGGTTTGGGCGCCGTTCGTGACATAATGCTGGAGAGAGGAAGATGAGGAGGAGGAGGAGGAGGACAAGTAAAGAGCGTCTCTGTTGGCGTCAGAGAAAAAGGAGCGAGTGGGGATGCATTTGACCGCCTGCAAAATGAGGAAGTGAACTCTGCGTTGCCAACGTGGCGCGGGGGAGGGGCTTCCCTCGGTACAAAAGTTAATAAAAGAATAGATGAGGCTGAATTAAATTGGGCTGTGCCCCGGCCAGCCCTGCGAGGGGAGCGATCCGGTTGGGGGCCAAATTGCTGAGCGTAGCGCCGCGGGATTTGAGGCCTGTTGTTCGATTACTTGACAGGTTTCTGCGAAAAATAGTCATCGGTCACTGTGACACGGAGGGGAATAAGGCTGCTGAACGCATTTTAGGAATTGTGCAATGTGCTCCGTCTGGTTTGTGGCAGTTTCCCCCCCCCCATCCTGTGTGAACTGTTGGCATTCTCCAAGAGGACTTTAGATTCTTGGCAATTACTTTTATGCCACGCAGACAGTTTTATCAACATAAATCAAAATACGCTCTGATTTCCCCCCATTTGGTGAACAAGGCAGGTTGATGTTACCATCATATTAAAAACGTATTATCCTCGCTTTCCTTTTGTTTGTGGCTTTGCTGCCAAATCCTGCTGGTACACTTGTCCCTTTACAGTCTGAAAAAGGTATACATGGCTGAACTGACTCAGAGTGATGCTGATGAAACACACAAGCACAAATGAAAGCACTTCCATCTTTTACCGCGGTGCCTTTCACAGGTGCCATGTGTACATAGTCAAATAAACGGGCGGCACACTGGTTTTGCCCCTGATAGCCTTGGTGACGAGGAGGTTGCAAAGTGAACCCTGCCATGTTGCACGCAGGGAGGAGAAGGCAGCTTGTGAAAGAAGAATTTGCATTGAAACATAAGGTTAAATGAAGCGCACAGAGGCTCAGACACGGCGGAAGAAAAAAAAAAAAAAAAGAGCCGGTGACCCGCTCTTCATGGTCCGACATGAGGCCCACATTTCATTTGGACAGCCCAAGAACGGGGGAGAGGGAGATAAAGAGAGAAAGAAGGAACGGAGGGGGAGAGTGTGCCTTTGCACTCGCCACTCCGCCCAGCTCTCTCTATTTTTGTTTCCTCTTTTTGTGCGCGCACAACGCACACACACGGAGCAATGGATTTCCAACTTGGCCCTCATCAGTTGTGCGCCTGATGAAACAAACACTGACAGCCTCTTTACATTTGTAAAGGCCCCTGCAGCAGCTGTGCTTGTCCCACAAACGCACGCACACACACACACACAATACGTGCACACCAACACGCACTCATGCACACACAACCTTTGAATCAGAGGCCTAGCCCCAGCTGGGGCCTACAGGAAGAGCCGACTCTGCACAAAATGGCCCTGGCTACACTCTGCCGCGTGCACTCACGCTATTCTAGCTCGCACACAGTCAGAGACACACACACACACACACACACAGAATGTATCACGTAGACAGAACAACACTGCCGCACGTTAGCGCTTGCTAACACAGCACCTACTGGCTTGAAAACTCCAAATAAAATAAAAAGCTTTTTTTTTTTAAAAGGTTTGAGAGCAGCGAGAACAGCGGCTCGCTTGCTCCTGCAGCGTCACTCGGCCTGACAAAGCATCCATGGGAGAAAAATAAAGACACCTGACGCGGCATTTTGTCCCTTTTTAGTGCCGTTTACACCGGCAAACATAAATCCTGGCGGAAATGTTAGTGTTTGATTTTATTAAGGACTAATTTTATGATTAACAGAAGATATTCTGTGTTTTTGGAGGGGGAAAGCAGAGGGGAGAAAACGCACACTCGTGTTTAGGAGGAAGTGGTTGAGCCAAGCATGTATAATTGTCTTACGCTAATTAAGGGAGAAGGGTGTGTGTGTGTGCGTGTGCTGTGTGCGTGTGTGTGTGTGTGTGAGGGGGAAGGATCAGTCATGGCCAGGAGTCCTCTCACAAAGCCTAGAGGGAGGCTTGGGGGGGATCTGGACTCCTCCAGGTTGTGCATGTGTCAACCGTATTTTGTCTGGGGCCAGACATTATGCATCGACTGCAGCTGCCGACAACACGTGACAGATGTGACACATACAAACCATTTCCATAACCCCTGATTGTGGAAAGAGGAGAAAAGTTTCCTCGTATAAGCGGGAGACTCAGAAGTAGACAACTATCAGTAACGTATTATTTTCCAACCTGAACTTGATTCTAAACAAAAATATTTTATTCTATTTTTAAATCTACTCTGACAAAGACAAAAGGGGACACTATGGGATGTTAATGACTGCTGCAGAATACGTCACCCACAAGCGCTGCAATGTGCCCGGGTAGTGTTTAAAACATCTGTCTGTCTTTTGGGGGGGGATGAGTCCCATCTGCTGTTGCTTTCAAACACATAAATGTTGATGCCCGTACGTTGCAGCACATTGTTTTACTGGCTCTGACAGAACAGAAAATGTTGCTCGTAAAAAAAAAAAAAAGAGATGAAGACATTTTACAGTACAACTGCAGAGAGGATTTCATTTTTCTCCCCTTTTACCAGCATACAGTGATAGAGACAAATAGAAAATGTTTCTATATTGCCGTTGTAGTTCTAACGAGCATTAAACCTTAACACAAATTGATTTGCTGTGCGTTTTGGGGCAAACTATTATTAAGAATTCACAGGAACAACCCGCTTTGTATTTAGTCGACAAACCTGTTGCTCAACTCGCCCTTGTGGATTATTTTTCCTCCAGCACATTATACAAGTTATAATTGTTGTGTTTGGAAAATGTAAATCAGCCACCAACCGTCTGCAGGGCGAAACACACTTTTGTTTTTTTTTTTAAAGACACCCTACGTGCTGTTTAGATGGGACGGGGGGGCAAGTGGCTCGCTCTGCCTCGGGGGCAATAGCAGATACAACACGCCTTGTGTCATTAAACGCAACATACGGGGTCTTGCGACGACGTATAACGGCAGAAACCTGTAAATACGCCAAAGACGTGCAACGAACTTTGGAAGACCAGAAACTGGGGGGGGGACAGGAGCGAGAGCGACCCACGCCGCGGGTTTGGGACACAACCAACACATGCGTCGGTTGAATTCGCAGCGGGACCACTGGGTGCTCAGTCGGACCCCCCCCCCCACACATCCCCGGGAAATCCAGCCCGTGTCACGGAAAGAAAATGGTTGCTTTCTCGGTATCGCTTCATACATGAGCCCCTGCAATGCGACTGAAGAACGAACACACACACAAAAAAAAGCAGACCGGATCATGCGGAAACGCTGTGCGGCGGCGGGTCACGTGCGGTTTAAACGTAGAATTTGATAACCGAGGACCCGACACCCCCCCCCCCCCCCCCCCCTCCTCCTCCTTCAATGTTATGCCAAACAGTCTTTCAGAGTTATTCCTCAACGGGCTGCCGCGATACCGGTGGTGTTAACAGAGGTCACGCAGAGACCCCGGCGGACTCCCCCCCCGTCACTCTTTATAGAGACCCACAACACGCGAAACACGTCGCTTCGCCAGCCAGCCATTCAACACAAACGCACACAGACAGACCGCCTACACGTTGAACACAAACTCCGCACGTAGGCTTCGTCGAGGTGAAGGGTTTTTCGATCGTGTCGGGAAGGGAGTAAATAAAAAAAAAAATTAAAAAAAATTAAAAAATTAAAAAGGTACAAGAAGTCGGTTCGGAGGTGAAATGCGGCACGGGACGAAATGGAAGCCGAAACAGCCGAGCCATGGCCGACGGGCTCGTGTTCACGGCTCCGAGGAGGAAGGAAGAAGCGGGGCCGCGAACAAAAGCCCTTTTCTGGAAACTGCTAAGACCCCAAGTCTTTCGAAACGCACATCCTTTTTTTGGAATGGCTTTATCTCATAGCCGGAGACAGAGCATGCAGGTCCCCCCCCCAAACATACACACACAACATCACGCGTTTACACCCCCCCCCCCCCAACGCGAATAGCCTCAAACACGCCTGATGTGGCAGAAACGCTGCAATACGGACCTTGAATAAACAACGTAACTCCTTTTTAAATACACCTTCAAGCGTGCAATTGTCCGCACGCGCACAGTCGTTACCTTTAAATGGGATCTGACCCAAATAGTACCAGAGCAGCCCGGCTGGTAACCTTCACAGTCCGCGATGAAAGTTCCAGCATTTTCATCGAAACGAGCGAGGCAGAACTTGAATAATAGCGATTGTAGCGTTTACTTACGTATTTCTTTTGAATGATATTCCTCTTAGGTCTTCCTTTGCTCATTATGCAATCCCCCCAAAAAATGTTTGGCTATAGAGAGAATGGCCACATGGATTTCTTTTCTTTGACTCTCGCCTCGCTCTCGGAGCACCACCAAACGACGATTTAAATCCCCGGCTCTGTAGGGGGTGGAGGGGGGGAGAAAACCTCGCTGGCTCTTGCAGAATCCTCCTTCGGCGTTTTCCCTTAAAACTATTCGGATGTAAATCCCCCACCTTTCAAAAAAAAAAAAAAAAATCAAGGGTTGACGACGGACAGAGAGGGACTGGACCCAAACTCACTTGGGGATAACATAGTCACAACAAACGCACCACAATAAGTTCCATTCGCCAAAACAGCTCGACGTCTCGTCGGTGCGCACTCACTCCCGGCTCCTTCCAAATGCATGAATGTACTTCGGCTCACGCCCGCAACTTACATCGAGTGCGAGGCGACGACACGGCGAGAAATGAATAAATATAAATACAAATAAAAAATAAACGGTTTTTTTGTGTGCCGTCTTCTTGTTGTCCTCGAGGTCGTCGTCGTGGTGGTGGTGGTTGAAAAAGCCGGAGGCTGCGCTCGACGTTCGGGCTCTCCAGCGGCACCGCGCTACTGACTGCGCTCGGCTCCTTTCTTCCCCAGCCTCGTCCTCTCAGCCTATCACGTCGCCTCTCTCCTCCCCCCCCCCCCTCACCGGTTCAGCGGCAACTTCGAACCGCCGGTGAGACGGCCCCTCGGCCCCTCGGCCCTGTTATTTCATGGACTTCCCGTTGTGTCGGTGTTAATTGCAAACGGTAGTTTTACAGTAATCGTGAGCAAAACTGTGCATCGTAATATTAGCTCTCACGAGGCTGTCAAGGAGGCATGGGTGGTCACAAGTAGGCCGAGGTTATACTTCCCATAATATTCCATTTCATTGTGCCTTAACTAGATGATGGATGTTTTTTTTTTTTTGGCACCTAACATTAATGGCTATGTGTTCTTTTAAACTTTATTTTATTAAAAATTGAAGGTAAAAAAGTTTTTTTTTAATTCTCGAAAGAGTTTAATGGGTGAAAGCGTTTGTTCCCTAATTATCATGTAAATGTCAGGCCTCAACCCCCAATCTCCACACCACCCAAACAACTGAATAGTGGCTTAACATTAAGAGAATTCCCTTGTGTATGATGCTTTCAGCAGCACTCTCAGTTTGGGGGGTTTACTTAGACTTTAGCAGGTCCTAGCCTCAAGTCTAGCCGTGGAAAAAAAACCGTGTTTACACATTTGTTTTCGTGCGCTCATGGTAAAATACTTTGGTAATCAGACTAAGCTCTTCCCTGTGGAGACATACCGGGGAACACCCTGGGGTGTCTGCTGTGGCTCCCCCACTTTCCAAATAGCTGCTGTAAAATAAATATGTGCGTGGCTATAAATCCGTTCTGTCACACACTTCTGATCCGTTTTTGCTCTGATCAGATGAAGCAATCTGATCTGAAAAGGATATATTTTACTTATTGCGAGGCTTACAAGTTAACCCACGGCATTTTCATCAATCATTAATCATCTGCAACAAAGGTATAGGGGGGAAAAAACAACAATGCGAGCACATTCCCAGGCCTAATTAACAAAGTGGCTGCACATTTTAAGATGATATTTTCCTCTTTATGCATCAATTTACAAAGCCTGCACCAAGAACTTTGAAAAAATGGTCTCCGTACGAGGAGCTTCATGCATAGCTGTGAAGGTATTATTCACACTTTTGTGTTATCCACTCGGCCGTGGCTGTTGTTGAGCTGGCCGGGTGTCCTCATCCCCCTCACTAGAAGTGGGCTCGCCGTGTCATTATTCTAATACACTGAGTGGGACGGTTGCTCTGTGTGAACCATGGAGGTAGTTAAGTGGGTGTGTAGGTGTGTGTGGTGTTACAAAACCCCATGCATGACGTTGCCTTGCCTTGCTTCCTAGGTATGACTTTAAAATAAAACTTTAGTTAGCTCTACCTAACTGTGTCCAGTATTAAAGCTAACCATTGCTAGCCGACATTGTTAGCATGACCTGAATGAGGTCACTAAAAGCTCCACCCAGGTTTTGGGTTGGTCCGGCCCAAGATGGCGGCCCAAGATGGCGGATTGGTTGAGAAATCTCTCAACCAATTGTGATAAAATGTTGAACAACAAGTCCGTGGTCCAACAAGTCCTAGAAAAATGAACTTAGGTACTGACAGTGGCGACCTTTTGACATGTTGATCGTCTAACGTCAGAGTCAAGAGTTTGAGTTCCCACATCATTTTACATCTTTACACGACCCAGCGGACATGATCGTGAAATATCACAAGCAGACTGAGCGCCTTCCCAACACCCCTCAGACGTGGATTACAATCAATCAACCGCATCCGTGCAATCATGCTGATGTCATTATCATTCGTGTAACGAGCGAAGAGCCATCGATTTGTCTTCTGTGTTTGATGTAGATTTAGCATAACGCACCAACCGATCAAAGCAAACTTACCTGTGAATGCATGAACAAAGACACCAAATCAATAGCTGACGGGTCAATAACTCTAAGCGTGGCTCGCGGACGACATGAAATTTATGTAGCCCCCAATTAAGTCACACTGTATGTAACATATAAACAGACTGTGAAATGAATGTGTAGGTATCAGGCAGAATCCAGAAATGAGACAGTGTGGATCGAGAGGGATTTGAATAAATCCTGATCGTAAGCACGTCCACTGCACGGTCAAATAAATCCTGATCATTCATTTATCGGAGCACATCATATTCTTTTAGCCCCCTGATCAATGATGTTTTGTCTTTTGACAGTGTCGGGGGTCGAGCCAGCTATTTTGGGCCGGGGCTGTGGACCAGGCTCCCGTTAGCCCCGTCGCCCTTCGCTCTCAGGGGGGTTTCCAGGGTCCTCGGCCCTGCTGGGGCTGACATTTAGGTCCCCATGAATCAGTGAGACAAGCTGAGGAGGGATGACTGAATTTCACAGCAGTAACCTTCACAGTGCACATTTAGCCCAGGCCACATTCAGCCTTATGGGGTCTTCGAGACATTTTTACATGGATTTCTCTTTAGGAAGATTTGTTAAGCAACGCAAAGAAGAAAAAAAAAAGGTTCCTGTTTCTGCTGAATCTAAATAAAAATGTTCTCTTTTTGACACTCACTTTAAAACAGCGGAGGGGTAAAAGGCAGTTTGGTAATGACATGTCGACTGGTGGTAACGAAGCAAACCCCAAGTCTGTTGTTACGTAAGTGCATGATGGACTATTGGAACTCCCAAACTGTTTGATGTTTGGACGTCCTGTTTTTATTCGTATCTCACGCGAGTAAAAGAAGCTCGCCGCATGCTTGTGTCTGGGACGAAAGACAGTATGTTGCAAAAGTGCTGTCTGGACTGCTCGGAAGGGTCTGTGTGTGTGTTTGTGTGATGGAGAAGGCCAGGGATTGATTAGAGCTTTCACTCTCAATGTGGTTAATTGCCCAGTGAGGCTTAGCAGACGGTGCTGGCTAGATTGATGTTCAATAGCCAAGAAAAGGGGGAGTCAGGGTGTCTGTGCGTGAGGGAAGGTGGGGGCAGGGAGCGGTGGGGGGATCCAAAATTAATGTTGAAAGATTGAATGGTTAAGTACTGCACACTGTAGAAATAAACCCAAAGGAGTTTCCTTCAGAAGAAAAAAAAAATCAAGCAATTGTAATCCCAGCTGCTAAATATAAAAAAAGAGTCATTGAAATAAAGAAGGGAAAAATACTCACATATGTCACCTTTTGTTTTCTTCACTCGCAATAGAAGAGTTTTGTCTTTTTTTGAAAGGAAGTACATCCTCTCATTTTTCTGGCAATGAATCAATTTGTAGTGCTATTCCTAATACCACTCTCTGAGTGTAGTATACATTAGCGTGCTTTTGCCAGAATTGCTAAAACAGCTTAATAAGCTTTTAATCTTGCAGCCAAAAGCTCCTGGAAATTGAAATGTTTCTATGAATCTCACACAGCGGCAGAACAGCTTTAAAGCAGAATAATGGGCATTTTCAGCCGAGCACTAAAGAAAGGAATCGTCTACACCACTCCTGATCGTTGCTTATCGGCTAACGTTTTTTTGTCAATAAGAGGGGTTGTGAGGTGCGCGGGGAGTTGAGCGGGAAGCTACGGGACAGCATTAAGCGAGCCGCAGGGTTGAGGTTGACAGAATGGGGAAGCTGGCTCGTGCGATTGTCTCCTTCTCACGAAAGAGCTCCCACTGGGGACGTTGAATGATGTAAATGAAGAGAGGAAGCATGAAAAGACAAAGGAGTTTTACATGCACAAAGAATATAGTTCTGACAATCAGGGTTAAAATGGAATATTTACGGTGCCATCTCAAAACATAACTTAATTAATAATTCTCTCTTAGTTTGGGTTGTTTTACAAGTTTTTACAAGTTGATTTGTCTGCTATTAACCCTCATTTAAAGTTAAATTACTACACGTTACAGTCGTTTTGCTGTGTAATAGGTATTTGTAGAGGCTGGATTTGAATCCTGTTTTTTAAGAAATCCCATGAAATCTAATGATGTCTTATGTGTTTGCCTGCTTCGGTGCGGATGATGGTGGCCAGACCAGAGGTTATGG
The DNA here is from genome assembly GCA_021346845.1 of Apeltes quadracus. Taxonomy (NCBI): domain Eukaryota; kingdom Metazoa; phylum Chordata; class Actinopteri; order Perciformes; family Gasterosteidae; genus Apeltes; species Apeltes quadracus. The sequence goes on along the minus strand of CM037926.1, from coordinate 7,581,796 downwards.
CTGCTTCTGATCTCAGAAGTTCTCATTAAAGTGAGGTTAACCTTCTCCGGAGCCCCACCCACCTCTCACCCACCTCTCACCTACCTCTCACCCACCTCTCACCTACCTCTCACCCACCTCTCCCTTTCAGGGACCAGTTCACAAACACAATTTATTTTTTTGACAACGTCCCCTGGTGCACACACAAAGACACACACCTCTGTTTCTGGGGGGACTTGAGAGTCCCCACCCTACTGCCATGGATAATTGGACACCTTCAGCAGGAGAAATCCCCCGCCGAAAACAAAACAGGCACCGGCGGTTTAGACCCAAAGCCGTTTTGCATGATACAAACGGTGGGTGATTCGGAGGCCTGAACGACACCAGCGCGATTTGAAAGCCGCCTTTGGCAGGGGTTCTCTCTGATTCGATTCAGCTGGTCTCACTTCCTGAGCTGCGTGCGTCGGCCGCCGTGCGCGATGGCGGCGTCAACAGGAGGAATAGCCACACCCTCGGGCCCGGGGCGCGAAGCTGTCCTCAGGGCAACTGACATCGGTTGCCTCATCTGGAAGCTAAATGCATAAGTGCCTTCAGATCAGAGCCAAGGGATGACTGGGCATACACCTGCCCCCCCCCTCCCCCCCGATGCTGTTGTTGTGTTTCACTAATGAGGCACACCTCGCTAAGTCTGACCTGGTAAACTGCAGACTTTGAGGACAAATAGATGAGCAAAGGGTCTGGACGTTAAAGCACGTTGTACAATCTCAGCAGAGGTCAGGTCACTCATGGCATAAAAACGTTCTCAAGGACTTGTCCTCGTCGCTGCAGCGATTCCAAGGAGATATAGTCAGAAACGTATAACGATTATGTTACACAGGGGGACGTCATGGATGTACTAGGACTGAAATTCAGCAGGGGACTTTGAGATGGAGAGGCCTTTTGTGTGAACACCTGGAGGGCACAAGCCTTTCATTATTCAGAAGTGGTTTTAATGCAGGTTTTGTGGAATAAAGAGAATCTTATCATACTGAAGACCTTGACGACGAGATGTCTTATCCTTCCTCAGTTCGTATCACCATGCTACCACTGCACTGAATCAAAACAAGACCAAATGAAATCAAGATAAGCGGGAACACTGGTCTCACATCTCACGCTGAAAATGACTGAGCTAATCAGATGCGACACAAGAATCGTCATTGTGAAGGGCTGCTCGTATCCCCCTCGGTGCTGTAAGTCTCTGGGTTGGCTCGGTCTGACAGTGTTTGGCTCTGTGTGGCTGCGAGGGCCAGGCTGGTACTGGCCATGGCCGAGGACCATACAGTAAATACTAACAGCAGAATTCATTTCAAGAATAATACGACCACTGGCCAATCCCACCTGGAATCATCACAGAGTCTTCTCGGCCCTTCCCGACAAGGTAAATTCTCTATTTATTGTATCATTCAGTGAACCAAAACGACCCTGTCTCATTCAATGCTTTTTGTTTTTTGGAATACTGGATCTTTTTTTGCCGTCTGTAAACTAGCGATCCTTTCCACCGTGAGTCCAGTTTTCCCGTTCAGATTGACATCATTGAACCCCCTTGTTCCAGACCAGTCTGGACTGCAGTGTGTTGTGTATGAGTTGCTAAGCATGAATCACTCATGAGGAACAAGCAGCGTTGTAGCGTTGCCAGGTCCCTCGTGTGTATCTAGCCACACAGAGAGTAATAACGTTTAGCCACAAAGGTTCTGTAGCCCGGCATTGACTGGCTGACTCATGTGGGTCAGGACCTGCCACAGGTGGGGGATCCCAGGCTGAATAACCTCCCCTCCCCTAACAGTAGGCAACCACAGCCTCTGCGCCCCTTTTCACCCGCCCGGGACACCTGCACCGGACACAAAAGCCGTCCCCCGATGATTCTTTAAGGGGAAGGGGGAAGAGAGTGGAAAAGGGACGCGGGGGGAAGAACGGAGCGAGCGCAGAAAGAAATGGGGTTGGATGGATCGCAGTGGGGGCTGCCTCAATTGTAGCCATGCGGAAACAAAGTAACACAAACTCCAGCCACAGCAGGGGAACAGCTGGAGCACCCAGGCAGGGCTGCCTGGGTGGTCTGACAGCGAGGGAGAGAGAGGGAGAGAGAGAGAGAGAGAGAGAGAGAGAGAGAGAGAGAGAGAGAGAGAGAGAGAGAGAGAGAGGGTTTGAGCATGCAGCAGAAATGAGTGGAAATGAAAGACACAGAGAGGGTTTGGATGGAGATGTTGGAAAAAGAGGGATCCCCTTTATCCCTGCAATTATGGAAAATCGGTACACATCAATATCTAATTATCCAGAGAAGCCCTTTCACCAATAGCCCCCATTAGAGGAAGAGGTGTAATTCAAAGTGCATAAGAAGCCAATTCTGTCTAAAAACATACAAATAACAGTGTATTTAAAATCGGTTACGAATGTCTTTGGGAAGAGTTTCCAAACATGGGATGATAATTAGGATGTTTTATTTTACTTGGTAAGAATACAGCTGTTGCTAAAACAAGATGAGATGTTTTTGACCCCAAAGCGGTAAATTTACAGGAAAACGGAAGAAAAGTAGGTGAAGCACACATACAGAAAAACTGTAGGATTAATTAAATAAAAAAAGATTGAAGAATCCACAATAACTGAAATAAAACGATATTTAACATTTATTAAATACACAGAACGAGCCCTTCAAAGCGCACACTGTAGCCAAGTGAAAAGAAAGTTTTCATAATGTCAATGTCAAAATGTCCCATCTCACCACTGATCATTAAATGGTGTTTTAATTCAGCTGCTTTCATCTGAACAGTCCAATCCTTTGGCTTTACCAAACACACCGTGTTGGTTATTAGGAAGGCAATTTGATAAAGATAGAAGAGCATTCACTTGCAGACAGTCGGCCAAGATCCCTGTTCTTTTTCATACGAGGCTCATCACACCAACATGGTTTGCATGTTAAAAAAAGAAGGTAAGTCACGCGGGAGGTCCTCTGCATTTGCATATCCCCTGGGTGGATGGTGTAATTCAGGCACATATGTCCCCACCCTAATAGGCTGCAGTTGGCTTTAAGCAAAGCTTGTGTTTCTGCAAGCGACCTTGCCTGATTGTCTATTCGTATTCGAAGCTCTGCTCTGATTTGCAACTGAAAGGCACTTAATTGCACTTGGACTAACTGAATAACTATAGGTCTTCTAAAGAGAGTGTGCGAGGGAGAAAGGTGTTTTTCTTTTGTGTGCTGGATTCAAGCTCATCACCGCTGAGTGCAATCTGCTTCACAGGGTAACGCTCGCATTGGTTGTGGTTGTTGAACATAATGAAAAAAAACACAGCACGTGTGACTGTGAAGTTAGCCTGATTGGCTACATGTGCTAACTCCTCAAATTCAGCCTGTATCACATCCCACTGAATTGGTGATGTTACTAATCTGCCTCCATGTTTCCCATGGTAATACATAATATATCTGTCTCAAACAAATGGAAATATATTCATGATATGCATTCGCTTATTCTGCACTAAATTTGACATTCTCCTTCCAAATCCACAGAGACAGAAAACGTTAGTTGGGGTGTTACAACACCAACGAGAAGCCACCACAAAGTGAGGACGTACTCGGTCCGTGGTCATAGCCCGCTGCTTATCTCCCACCTTTGACTGCATTAATATGCCTCAAATTCTCTTGTGTGTGATGTTGCGGCTGCCTATATCTGAAATATTCCACCGATGCAGCGTGTCTTAATGTGTGTTAATCCCAACTTGGTATCCACGACATCAAACCCAATTTATCCAGATTTAACATCAATTTTCTGTTCAACGGAGAGGAAAAGCACCAGGATATAAATTCATGCTATTTCCTAAATCTTTATTAATAATTACCCAGCCGCTCCAGCAAGACACCCTCCACTTTCTCTCTCCTCAATTTTAAACAAGATTAGGATAGCTAAAATGTTAATGAGATTCCTTTTTTCATTTAACAAACTGAGCCTTATTTTTTCTTTTCAGAGCGAGCCATAAACATCATGCCTGTAATAACGAATGGTGATTATGCCGATGATATTAATTATCATTACTTTCAATTACTACACCCAGCCAGGCCCTGTCGGTTATGAGGGCAGCTCCCTGTGGAGGAGCTGCCACCCGCCGCCGAACAGTCATTAGCCGAGCTGGGTGATCGTGTGATTATCTGCTCTCTCCTTCTTCTTCATCTCCTCCTTCCTCCACTTCCAGACTTTGTTTCGCCCGTCCGATTTGTCTCTGGCTTTCCTCTTCCTCTGGTGTGTCGACGAGTCAACGAAAGCTCCGCACACTGCCGAGGTCAGGCCGATGGACGGATGGGGGGGAGGTGGGCCAGTTGGGAAGTTCATTGTTGAGAGATCTGAGATGAGCTGTGAGGGAATGCGTCGCACAGATTGTGCAGATCCTCAATTTCCTTTCCACCCTCCTCCGCCACACACACACACACACTTCCTCCTGTTTCATTCTCCTCCTCTGTCGCTCTCATCTGGCTTCTTTGCTTTAGGTCTTGTGTCACCGGTGCCTCGCTCTATCTTGTTGCTTTGTCTCCCTTTGCACTCCTTTCTCCTGACATAAAACATCCATTTCAGCCCTATGAAATATGGAGAGGGCCCTCATGAATTGTTCAGAGGTTAGGAGCGTGCATGCCAATGGCAGCAGGGGGACAGTCTCAGGTTTTCAGGAACCCGGGGGAGGGTGGGGGGGGGGGGGGGGGGGGGGGGGGTTGTACACGGCCCGTACCCGGCCTGTACCCGGCCTGTACCCGTCCTGTACCTGTTAAACGAGAGAGTTTTTGAGAATTTCATATACACACACAAATAAGTTGTCAGACAGGGTGTATGTTTTTTAACCTGCCAGCTACGACTGTTTCCCTCTAGACGACACTTAATTCTATTTAAACACCTTCTTCCAAGTAATTGGAAGCATCTGCGCACTCAGCTGTGTTGGTCTCCATTTGTTTCAAAATATTCATGTCCGCTGGAAAACACTAATGAACGGTGATCTAGACTATATTTCTTCTTTCATTATGCACTACTTACAAGTAAATAAGTACAAACACCAGGAATATGCATGCTGCTTTCATAACAAAAAGAGAATTCAGCCTAAAAAACTTTGCAAAACTAAAAAGCAAATATCCCAGAGGAAAGAAGAGGAGGGTAACAGCAAGGGGCTGCATGGTGCTGTAACGAGATTGGATGATCAGGTGGTTCCGGGTATTTATTGGGTCGGCCCCACTGGATGAAACGTGGCCCGTTCCCGTTGGTTAATTTCACCCTGATGAGCTTGCAGTTCTTGTCAGCTTTGCACAACACGGACACAAAGGACGACTATGGAAGCGTCAATTGAGATGTACCTTGGTGAGGGTTTTCATCAGTTGTGGCTTTTTGCCTCGGGCCTATTAGCTGGTGATTGATAGCTGTGAACTTGAGCAAGAGGGGTGTGCGTTACAGATGGACAGATAGAGCATTTTGAGGGCCTGCTGACTAAAGTGCTTTACTGCAGCTTGTGCACTTGTGGTTTTAATGGAGTGCCTGCACGCCACTCGAGAGATTGCATGGATATATTATTAATCTGTTCCCTTTGCCATTGCTGTATAGTGCAGAACTGTGGGCCTGGCAGAGAGGATGCTGCTGTGGCGCCACCGTTCCCTTATCGGTCTGTCTCCTCCACTCTCTTTAGGCCTCCAACCTCTTTCTCCAGAGGACTATCTGAGGACAGAAGCCAGAGTTGGAGGGAGGTATGATCAGATCAATATTCCTCTCAGGAAATGGACCTCCTCTGTCTCTCTCCTCGTGTCCCTGAACGTCTTTTGTACAGCCAGCTTGTCTGACCGCGATATTGGAGCATTGTGGCCAGTTTCACAAGGAGGCAGATGAGCAGCCTAACACAATCTGCCCTATTCCCATGTCCCATGTCATGGAAGGGGGGGGGGGGGGGTACACTTACCTTTTCCATTCATTACAGATTTAGTCTGTTATTGAAAGTAATTATCATTAAATTTGCCTTATTTTTCTATATTGTTCTTTCTTTCCTCCCAAAATTTCGCACAGGCAGCTTTTTAAAAATGTCAGCAGATTAAAGATTAAAGAAATAAACACGCTTAAAGAGTCAATAGAATTATTCTGCATTGCCAGTACCGTATTTTGTCTGGGGTGTAATGTTCGAAGTCAGCGATGCGCCAGTGAACAAGGTTACTAAATAATGAAAATGGGACTGTTTTTACATCTGTTACTTATTCAGTCTTTCAAACTCTCAAACCAGAGTTGGTGATTGTTTGAACAGTGGGAAGACTAACAAATATGTTTTTAATGAGTTTCATTTTGTTTCTGTTGAGTTTGAATAAATTGTGTTTGACGATGATCAGCAAAGAGGAATGTCTGATGTCTATTGTGTCACATTGTTTTAACCAATGAGACTTGATTATGTTTTTATAGTCATACTGTCCTGTGTTATAATGACACAGTGTGTTTAGTTTAGGATAAAGGATAGAGGGAAATCCAAATGGACAGAGAAAATGGTAACATACATTTGAAGTGGATGTATCAGGAGAAAAGTCTAAAAACAAGTGAAAAAGTTGACGTTGACCTCCAGCTATTAATCAAAAAAAGGGGTTATTGAAAAGAACGAGAGAATAAAAGAGAACAGAAAATTGGACTACAATCAATCTTGAAAAAAAATGGAGGAACAAGATGAGACACGACAGCTGAGCCACAGTTCTTTGGATACATTGTGTTGGTTTACTACCAGGACGGAATATCCCCTCGGCTCACTGGCTGCACCCATTGTTTGATTGCAATCACTTTTTTTCCCCGCTGCCAAGATTGCTTATGTCACGGGGCGCAACGAGTCCTACTGTTCCAGATCTTCCACTTTGCACCGGCTGCAGAGCCGTTTCCACATTCCCATGGAAGTAATCATTTGCTGTCAAAAACAGTTTTGTGTTTTGACTGTTGAGGCAATGAAGTTGCAACTACAAATCGTGTCAGCTGGAGCACCACGCGGATGTCATGGCAGGTACTGGGCTTGTAAACTGCATTAGCGTTATGCCTCTCTGGACTCTCTGTCCTCTTACGACACAACGGGCCGGCAAACCCCCTCCGGCTCCGTGGCTGTCGGAATCGAGAGAGCCGTGAGAGCTACTATGCGAGCATCGGAAAGGAAGTGGCGTGAATGTAAACAACCTGATGACCTGTTTCCGTTTCAATCTTTTCTCTCCCCTTTTTCTGCTTCTATCTGTGCTGCCAAAAGCTCTTTCTACCAATCCAGAATAAGAGTCCTCATTTTCTACCCCCGAAAAAACTCTTTTCCATCTTCTTCAACCTCCTCGACTCGCGCAGTCCTCCTCCCTCCTCCCCACTTCATCCAGGAGACTATTTTGCCCCCCCCCAAAAATCGCTGACATACGCTCCTCTTTCTCAAACCCAACCCACCCAGGGGCGTAGCAAGCTTTTCAAAAGTGTGGGGGATGGATGTGTTTTGTTTATTAACAATAAAATAATGAATACAATGATAGAAGCATACAAAAGGTATAACATACAATATATAAAAAGCCCATTCAAATGATACTAGAAGACACACTTAAAACACACAGAAAATAAGTCAAAACTAGACTTACTAAAGAAGTTCATTTACGGGATTTCTCTGGAAAAGGGTGTCAATCTTCTCCTGCCTCTTTTCTGCATCATAATACTGTGTGACAAAAAGACAGCGGTAAGCTTGATAGTAATGTTGGCTACATTTTGCTTACTTGCGCCCTGAAAAGGGAGATATTAAAAAAAAAAAAAACGCCCAAACTAAGCTTTTTTTTTGGTGTTATAAATAATGTAACATTTTTCTTGGTACGCAAACAATGTCATAATTTCTCAATTGTTTCTCCTCAGACACGAATTTAGCTAGCTGGTGAACAATATCCCAATTAGCATTAGTCTAAAAAACGAAATATAAAATCGAAAACACTAGACATGTCAACAAAACATAAACAAAACATCATCCAAACACATATCAACCTTATTTAAACACCTCCAAAGCATAAACACCCGCTCAATGTACCTGTAAAATAACCATAACCACCATAACCAAGTTCCTGCCTCCGTCCTCAGCACGAGCAGACAGATACATCTAACACACGAAGAGAGGCGGGACTTAAGGCAGAAGAGCCAATCATCATCAGCCGGTCAGACTGACAGCCGGTGTCATGTTTGAGAGGGAGGTGGAGAGGCGGCAGCCGAACAGAGCGGAGGAGCGACTGCAGTAAGGCGTAAACTGCGGGGAAAAGTGCGGGTGTTGAACCCTCTCACCAGGAAAAGTGTGGGTGTTGAAACACCCACATCACCCACGGGTGCGACGCCCCTGTGTGTCGCCCCAACTTCACCTCTATCGCCCTCGCTTTCCTCTTTCACCCCCCTGTCTCCTAACCAAGTTCTTACCTTCTTACCACCTGCCGGGCCACCACCTGCCCTCTTGACCCCATTTCCAACCCAAATTCCACAACCTATCGCTCCTGACCGTCTTCCTTTTCTCAACTGTCTCATTAACAAGGCCATGTTATCTGGCTGTTTTCCCAACTCTCTGAAGGAGGCAAGAAACCCACTCTCAACCTTCTGAAGAAAACAACTCCACAGCGGTTGCTCTTTTTCCCCTTTTGTTTCAAAACTCTTGAACATGCGATCTATAACCAACTCTTCTCCTGTCTCCACCGTAACAACCTCCTTGACTTCCACTAGTCAGGCTTCAAGGCTTCAAGGCCACTCCACAGAGACTTCGCTCCTTGCTGTCTCAGAGCAACTCCACACTGCTAGAGCCGCCTCTCTCTCCTCTGTCCTCATCCTTCTGGACCTCGACGCAGTAAACCACCAGATCCTTATTTACTCCCTTCAGGAACTTGGTGTCACAGGCTCTGCTCTCTCTCCCTCCGCTCGTCCTACCTTGATGCTTCCTAAATTCTCCCACGCTGCTCCTCCGCTCTCTTCACTGGCTACCGGTAGCTGCAGGCATCCAGTGACTGGACATCCCAACCCGCGCACTCCGCTCTGCATCTGCCAATCTGCTTGTTCCTCCCTCACTGAGAGCAAAGCACTCGACAAGATCACGGCTCTTTGCTGTCCTCGCTCCGAAATGGTGGAACAAACTCTCTGATGACATCAGGACCACAGAGAGCCTTTACATGTTCCGCCGCAAACCGAAGACCTCTTCAGACGCCACCTTGACTAAAACACTAACAAATTGTAGCAGCTAAACTGTACTTATAATGGCTCTTATCTATAACAAGTTGTAAATCGGCTTATTTTAATGAAATGTCACTTTGTTGTTCCTCTGAGGTTGTCTCCCTGTGGTTGAAATGCACTTATCGTAAGTCGCTTTGGATTAAAGCGTCAGCTAAATGACACGTAATGTGTTGTAATGTAATGTAATGTAATGTAAATGTCATGGTAGCACATTGTCAGATCCTGTATTTGTGGTGGAAGGCCATTGAGAAAAAAGACCAAAATGATTACAAGCAATCTATGTAAGAGATTATTTCCCACACAGGGTTGTTTCACCACCATTGTGTGGGCGTATGTGTGCGTGCGTGCGTGCGTGTGGGTGTGTGTGTGTGTGTGTGTGTGTGTGTGTGTGATGTGTGGGTGAGAGAAGAGGAAGAGTTTATGTTCAACAACAGGAAAGGTGGAGAGTGTAGATGATACTGTATTTGTCTCTGTGTGTGCAGATAGGGAAGTTTCCACTGCAGCCGTGAACTGGCACTGTTGTAAGTGTAGATGGGCTGTTCCCATCTCTTTCAACCCCCCCCCACACACACAGTCCTCTGTTATATGGACCTGCTACCTAGAGATTAGCTTCCCCGCGGAGGGGTGTGGATGTGCCGTTGACCACTGTCCAATCAGGCATGACCCAGCAATGACAACCAGCCAACCAACACGCCCCAGATCCCATTTGTCTGCCAAAGGGCCGTCACATGACGGGACCAACTGTCACCACACATGGTCTTTTTCTCTGCAAAATCTGTCGATTTGTGTCTAAGAAACAATCAATCCATTTATACTCGTTGTCCGCAAGGAATCCTTTTTTTCTTTCTGCCTTTCCCTCGGTTAGGAAATAGACTTCAACAGGAGGCAAAAAAAGGAGGCATTTCTCTTGCCTACACTGTGCTCACATTGTGAAGTGGTTCAATCCGCTGATTCTGGAGCTGCTCAAACTCCCCCGCTTGTCAATGCTGAGACGGCCGGGGCTTTCTCCCTCTCTTCTCTCCAGCAGTCGGACCAGAAAAAGTGAGACTCCTTTCTTTCCCCCTCAAATTGAAAACAAACTGCGTTGCTCACAAAAGAATCTCCCACAGGTGCTCAAACATGATCTCTTTCTTTGTATCGGCCCACGTCGACCCGGCTGATGACTTGTTTCTTGTTTTAGAAGCACCTGGCCTTCATCAGCTTCAGTTGATTCCAAATACAGAGATTATACACTGGATATTCACACTACATTAGCTCTCCTAGGAACAACAAACATGGTGTTTGTTTTGGACATAAAGAAGGGCACCTGTTGTCTTCAGTTGAATCACCTTGTAAAGGCTATTCAAAGCCAGCCAGCATGACTTTTTTTCCCCAAATCCCACAGCAGCCATCTGTACCAATACGGACGGTTCTTTGCAGTTTGTGAAACGTGACCTCTCCTGATCTCTGTTTGCGTGACTCACAATGGGCTTGCATTGTAAATCACCGTGGATCATGTTTACACTTTGCATCCTGTGGTGAGAACATGCTGAGGAAACAGGGTTATCGCTGCATGTTGAATGTGAAGGTGCATATCCTCAGCATGAGCACGGCCCTTTGTATTCTCTCCGTAGCGTCCTTCACACGTCTCTTCTGGCGAGCTGGGATTCATCCTACAATTTGACATGTTTCACGGTTTGATTGGCTCAAGGTACACTCGCAACTGAGGCTACGGCCGTGAAAATAAAAACCCTGTCTCTCGGCCTATGTCTCCCTCTGGAAATGATTAGGGCTGTTGGGGCAGCCTGAAACCATTACTGATGTACACTGATGAAGTCCCATTTGTTTGAAGTGCACTGAGCTCTTGCACGTCCGAGTGTGTGTTTGTGTGTCCGTGTGCGCGAGTGTGTGTGTGTGTGTGCGCGCGAGAGCAAGCCTGCATGCATCTGCCCGTCCCTGTGTGTGAAATCTCCCCCTCTCTCTTCCCTTTCTCCCCGAGCCAAGCCAACGCCAGTAAAAAACTCATTGCGGAGAGGAACTGGAAATAAACTTGTGAGGAAACCCGATCTCTTTGAAGTGTCAGGCTCGTAGTTCAAACCGTTGCCGGTCCTCAAATATGTGTCATCGGCCGCCAATTTACGTATAAAACGTTTCCTTTGGCAGCGGACACGTTTTGCCATTGTTGCGTGGCCGCCGTGCTTTGACCAATATAACGCAGAGGCCTTTTCCTGTCCTTTCCTGAGGCTGGACCCGGAGAACATCCTTCCATAGGAGGCAGGCTACCGGTGCAGTGCAACGTCCGCCTGACGTCTCAACACATGTTGTGGGCTTTTAGACAAACGGATTAGGATGTGGCGTACATCGTCAGAGCTTTGGATGCGATTCAGTGGAATTGTTCTTTCAAACACACGGCCTCATGATCTAGATGTGTTCTTTGGTTTCTAGCTGGGTAAAATGTAAAACCTTTTATATTCATGGTTGAAGACAGCTGTGTGTTCTCTCTGATAATGGGAAAGATTACGTGTGACAAGAAAAAGAGATACTGCTTATAAAACATAACTCAGACCGGGGTGAATTCTCAAACCCTCCAAACTGTCAAACACGAACCCATACTAGTGGTTTTACATCTCTTAGCCTCAGTAGTGTATATTCACAATGCTACAACCCTGTTTCTGATACCATTGATGGTTAGCAGTTTGTATGTTAAAGAGGAAATTTCTTTGTTGTTGTTTTCAGTAAAATATTTTAGCTAATTGTCCTAATTCTCTTCAAAACATTTTTTCTTCAGTTTTGTAATGTTCTTACAATGGTGTCAAATGTCCTGATTGTTGTCTTGTTGTCTCCTATCAAGGACAAAACGGAAGAGCGCACAGGCTAAGCAGAGCAAAGGGTTATTTAAAGTGGGATGAAGCTAATGAATGATATACACTTATACCACCAGTGCACAATACTGTACATCCTATTTAAATTCTAATTATGCTGTTTGAAGTCCCGTGTGTGTGTGTGTGTGTGTGTCTGTGTGTGCGTGCGTGCGTGCGTGCACTGAGAGAGGACTCTACTTGGTCCCTTTTGTAGCGTTTACTGTCGACAATGAGGTTGAACCCCTCTTAAAATGCAAGACAAAAGCAGAGAGGTGCTAAGAGGCAGTAAACAGCTCGCCCCTTCTCCTCCGTGTCCGTCACAGGGACACACAAGGACACACAGGCCCACACAAATACACACACATACCCTCTTTTATGCTTCTCTTTCTGAAATAAATAAACAAGCCGACTTACTTAGATAGGAACACGTCACTGTCAAGTCTGAAGCGATCATAAATAAAAGTAATTTAATGAAAATATCAACAAATAAGTAAATCTAAATCATATATGACCTTTATATTATATTCATTGACTTTTATCTATTTTTAATATTTTTGCTCAGTATATTTGCAAAATACGTTTTTATTAAATTATAGATTGATCATTTCGGCTAGCTACTCAGAGAAATCTAGAAGTTATAATTGCAATACAAAGTTTTCTTTTTAACAGTAAAAACTGTTGAAATTTATATGTGGAGACTTTCTTTGTGTTTAATTGTTTTTAACATTCGGAATCAGAAGAACATTTTCTTTAAGTTACGTGGTATGTTATAATATTCTAATGTAATTTTCTATTTTTTGTAATAAAGGCCAAAATAGTTGACAAAAGGTCTAAAATGACAGTAAAAATAAATGAATCCCTTTATGAAACATATATGGATTTACAGCTGTCTGTCAAAATGTAAATACATGAAGAAACTAGACAAGAAAAACTGTACAGATGTGTAGATACAGGACTAAAATGTATATAAAATAAAAAATGTATCTATAATAACTAAGAAATGAATTACAAAATAAATCACTGTTCGGGAAAGAAAAAAAGGGATTTTTTTCCCCTTCAATTTTACATTTTTCAATCAAAATCTTTGGCGTTAACAAAACAAATGTGGGGAAATTTGAAAAGAGGGATTTCAATGAAGTTGGACGAGCCAAATTGATTTGAAAAACCATGAACATTGAGGAGACGCTCCCAGAGACGATGATGGGAGGGCTCCTCTTTTCTCTCTAAAAGGAACTAATCGTCACCATTGTGAGACGTTCGATCCAACTTTCACCGCATAAGCCGCTCTCCGCCAGCAGACGGGTGTATTATCAGTGTGTAGTGGCGGTGAGCCCGGTGGGCTCCTAATGATAGCTTTGCCCTTCGCCACAGACTAAATCAAGACTGCTGGGTAAACCAACTCAATGCGATCACTTAACCCCGGTCTGCTCCCCCGCCGCCAACGCAGAAAACGTCTCTGTGTTTAAATGCTAATGTGAGGGGACCAGCTGACCACCATGTTTCCAGGCACCCTTTACTTCAGCGATGCAGACAGCCGCAGCGACTCTCCCCCAAAAATAACTTCTTTCCTGTTCCAAAGTAGTTACAAAAACAATGGGAATTATTACATCGGGCACAGAGGTGTTAACTTTGCTTCTCTCCCAAACGTTTGAATCCTTTTTCTCCGTCTGCAGCCTCTCCACTCTGTCGGCTCATCGCTCCACATCCCCGCTGAACCGACGCGGCGCGGGGAAAAATCGTCTGGGGCTTTTTGTATCAGTTTCCTCATTTGTCACTGCTGCACGCAGAGATCTCGCCAAAGAGTCTGAGGTTCCATCCGGATTATCCTCTGAGTGTTTTAAAACATCCATCTGAGACGTCTGGAGACACATCAAACTCGGGGCGTCAATTTGTCTCCGTAATGTGCAACTGTCAACACTTCACAGCCCTGTAAAGGAGACACCAAAGAGGCTTGGCCCTTAACTCCGGGGCCTTAAGACAGGCATTAGTGCAGACTTCAGAATGCACAAGGTGTGTGCGTGTCTGTGTGTGTGTGCGTGTGTGTGCGTGTACACCTGTGTGCATGTTGCGCCTCGGGGGTCCAGGTGTGTTCATCTGTCTGCCATTCACGTCCCTTCAAGGAGAACGGGGCCGAGGTAAGACACTCAGGACACCCAAAGATCAAGTTACCCTTCCCTCTGCCGCCGCTTCTCATCATTCAAACAAACACACAGTCACTCACACAACGGTGCCTACAAGTATGCAGGAGGTCCATGATCCATGAAATGGGGAGTAAGAGCTGGAGGCCAGTGTGGAAGCCGTGGAGAGGCGAGGGAGGGAGCGGCCTGATTGATGGCGTGGATCAGGAAGTGGTTGCAGGGTTGCGTTACAAGAGGCCGCGGGACGAGGCCGGAGATGCGGACCACGGCGTGTAGGCGAGGAAATGAAAACGTCCGTATCCGAGAGGATTTACACGGGTTGCAAAACAGGCGATGGTGAGAGCTGAGGCCGAGGGTGGAGCCTCTCGGGTGAAATGCATGATAGTAAAGCAGAGCTGTGGGATTGAATCATTTCCTTCTGACAAATGCATGAAAGTTTGAACCTCTCGTGCGTCGCTGGAGCGTTTTAAGTGTTTTGAACTTATTTAGAGGCATTCAGTTTGCAGGAATCACTCGGTTTACTCGATTTCTGTTAGATGCGCCCAAAGCAATCAAAGTTCTAACTGCATTTAAAATCGGCCTTTGTGTGCAAACTAGATCAACGTGTCAAGAAGACAACATCAGAAACAAATATCAAGGAGCAGAAAAAAAGAGGTAAAATCCAATAACTAAAGGAGGGTTTGAGGTGGGGGAGGGGCTCTTGTGCAAATGCGACCAAAGTATAAACATTGCGTTTTCCAAGACCGCAATTTCCTGTTTTCCCAGGCGATTAGAGGGAGATTTGAGCCTGGAGGAGTCACGGCACGGTCATGTTCCCTCCTGCGCTTTAAAGGAGCTTGGAAGAAGTGAGTCGAGGAGGCCGAACTGCTGAGCTCAGCCGAGCCCAAATTTACATATGTGTGTCGCTGCTGAGCACATTGTTCCACTTAACTCCCTCCACGGGCTGCAGCGTGTGTGTGTGTGTGTTTGTTTGTTGCGTAGATGGCTAGGCCTCTGTCTGCCTTGTCACCCATTCTAGGCAATTTATAGAAATAAACTCACATGTCCGCTTGAGAACAGTGTGAGATGATTTATGGGAGTGCATTTCACGACATTAGTGCTGAATATTGTCTTTAGGTCGAAATGCAAGGCGTGGACCGCCGGTCACGTGAACGTCTGCCTTGACTTCGTGCTCACACTGAGTTTTCCCTGGGAATGTTTTAAGGATAAGGAGGCCACGCTGTCCTTCACCACGGGGTCTCACGAGGCTGCCCACGCCCCCCCCTGCGTCAACTGCTTTCTCTTCAAGTTGTCATGGTGATGCAACCTTTACCAAGCTCAACGTGGTCCCTTTGGGAGTCAGATCATTATCCACACACGTTGAGGGAAATTGCAGCACTCCCACTAAAAAAAATTGTTATTCAAATGAAATGTGATTTTTTTTCTACTTTGTGCGCTGATTATGGTACCAGCTGAAAGTTATTGTGAGGACGTTTAATGTAAGATTCGATTAGTGTGGATTATAGAGTTCCAGACGTCATGTTTCCCACAGCATGTCACTGTTTTTTTGGGGTATGTTTTTTTTTAAAAAGTGGTTAAGCTTGCATACAAAGAGAAAGAAAAGGACAAGTCAAAATGCGTTTAAAAAAACGCTTAAGAGAATGGAAGATTTGCAAAATCAACTAGATAGAATTTATTTTTTTACTTCAGAAGACAAACAAGTCCCTCCATCTCACTTACGTATTTCTTGTTGGGCGTCTTTTATAAAGGGACAGGTTTTTGCTTTATTTGGCACCCCTGTTCCTGTTTCACTGTGAACCAACATTCTCTAAAGCTGAAAACAAGTGAGAACAAAATGAAATGTGATTTAATTAAAATGTCTATTGCGTTTTGCAAAAAAAAAGACTCATTCATGTGTGGAGTCGCCAGTCAGTCAGTTGATATTGCCCCATTAGGCAGTTAACCAACAATAAACCAGAAACAATTAACAGGAAAACAGGGCTTTGGATCAAACACAATCTCCCAATCGGAAATATTCATCCCGCTACTCATCTCCATTCAAACACCTGATACTGTGGGATAACCTGACTGGCAGGGATGAGTCAGGAAGCCCTGACTCAGCGTGTGGTTTCCACCCGACGAACGTGTCACTCCCTGTTTCCTTCGAGGCTTTTAATGCAGCTGCAACGTGCTGCGATACAACGCCAAGTCGGAAGAGGAAGCTTCAGTCACTAAAGTGTGTTGCGGATGAGCCTCGACGAGTGTTCTGTGATCCGATTTACAGGGATAACTCACCACTCGGTGAAGGCAGTGGATGGCGGTGCGCCGTCCTGGTTTTTAATATCAGCATCGCTGGCAGAGATAAAAGGACATTTGGAAGTCCTCGGAGACGCCGTTATCTGATCTGCGCCTTTATTGGAGTTTCTCTGCTGCCACCCTGTCTCGTATTACCCCTCTTTATCTCTTATTTCATCCGTCTGCCTGTTCTCTCTCTATTTGTCTCTCTACTCTTCCACACTGCTGGGGCCTCCTAGCTTTAAAACTCACTCTTTCATTCCTTCCCTCACTCTATTTCTCCCATTGATCGTGTCTTTTGCCAACAGCGCCTTAGTTTATTGATACCATAATTAGATTGTGCGATTCGTTTTTTTTTTTGCTTTCTACTTGTGTAAAAACAAAAACACTTGAAAGAGAGCCGAGGAACTGCAGGAAGCCAGAATGTGGAGCTGCTCGGTTGCCTCGAAAGAGCGTGCCGTGCTCCCCTCCCCCCCCCACTCCCTCCTCTCCCCTTGGCTCTCCCTCCTAAACCCATGTCCCTCCTCCCCGAGTTGCCTCCCTGGTGTTTATTGCCACTGGGGTGTGTTTGTGTGTCCGTGTGTGTCTGTGTGTGTGTGTGTGTGTGTGTGTGCGTGCCTGTCTTTGTACGCGTGCATGTGTGTGTGCGTCCACGCACAATGGATGGAAACCCAGAAAGTTGGCCCCATGACAAGTGACCCCCTTCTCCTGCCCGACTCCCCGTAGCAGAAACCATCAAGAAAAGTAGACAGCGCTTCACACACAAAAAGAGAAAAGGGAGACGAAGAACAGAGAGCAGGGAAGGGGGAGAGAGCAGGGAAGGGGGGAGAGCAGGGAAGGGGAGAGAGCAGGGAAGGGGGGAGAGCAGGGAAGGAGGGAGAGAGCAGGGAAGGAGGGAGAGAGCAGGGAAGGGGGGAGAGAGCAGGGAAGGGGGGAGAGCAGGGAAGGGGGGCAAGCCCAGCTGTAAGCAGCACAATGCCAACGAGAGCTTGGCAGAAGCTCAAAGCTGCTCCCAACGAGTGCGTCTAACTAACCCCCCACCTCCCCCCGCCCCGGCCCCCCCCCACTCCCCCGAACCCCCTCACCCCTCCCATACAAATCAAAAGCGCTCGGTGCTGTAAAGCATAGGGGAGAGAGGGAGGGGAGAAACAGGAGGAGAAAGCAGAGGTGGGGGGAACAAGGGAGGAGATGATATAGGGAGAGGGGGACACGGGAGGGATTAGGAAATAATGCGTTTCTGCACCGGCTTAATCCTAATGATTACACCAAAATAAATACAAGTCGGTTGTCTTTTTTTAGTTCTCCCATTTGGTGTTGGAGGCAGATGCCAGGGGGGCAAAGGTGGCAAGAGCAGGTCTCCGCTCTGAATGGACCAGTGGGCTTTTCAAAGCACGTGCCAAAAAGGGGTTTCTAATTATTTCATTGTGTAAATACAGCGTGATCCCTGTCGGAGTAAAAGAGCCAAATGAAAGGAGGAAGGTGTGTTCCTGTGTGTGACTGTAATACAGGATACAAAGGTGTGGCTATATCAAGATACAGGGGGTGAAAAGATACCAGTGATTCACAGTTTGAATACGCTAGACACCCACGGCCGAACACATACAGACTTGCAAACACACACACACACACACACTAGAGTCACGCTAGGCCGCTCGCACAGAAGGAAGTTAAATGAACCACAGATGAACCGAAGCTGACAACGGCACTTCGATCTTCAAACCCGAACCCGCAAGACACGACAAACAAACCTTATGGGAGGAAGGCGTTGGTCTCCTTAATGGCACTGCACATTTGGAGCAGATCCTTCGCTGTCAATACTCACACAGCCCTCAAAGGACAGATGTGGGCTCACATCTGTGGGGCATCTTCTTCAAATGTTTAGCTGCACTTTCACTGTCACGTAGCAGAAGCTGTAACCGTGAAAACGTTGTGTTTAGAAGTGGTTTTAAAAATGTCTCTTTGAATTTTATGAGAAAATGTGTCCAAACTTTTGACTAGTACTGTAAATTGAAATTGAGACTATTTTTGAACAACCTTTTATGCTCTTTCTTGCGAGGTTTGACTTGGATTTAATGCAAGAATGTTTGTTTTATTGTAGCTGAACACATTTTAAACCGTTTTCCTGGCTTCGGCTGACAGGCCAGCATATGATTAATCAGGTTTGACTAAACCTGATTAGAGTTGAATGACCCGAGCTGGTTTTAATTTACTAAATCTGTCATAATAGATTTAAGTGACCGTGTGCTTTGGGCCAGGAGCTTGTTCAGCAGTGTTACCTTGAGAAGGTTCAGCTTGCCTGGAGTTTCTACCAATTGAAAATGGGCCACTGGAACGCGGCGTCCACCCCTCCAACCTCTGAGAAAAGAGGCCCTTCCCTCTCCTCCTGCCCCTTCTTTCTCTTTTTGACCAGTGTGAAAGGGAATACTCTGCCCCGCCGAGACGGCCCCACATTCCTCCATTACAGATGACAAGCTGCCCCCCCTCCCCCATCCACCACAAACGCCTCGACCCGAAACCAGGGCCTGCTGACTCCGCTGTTCCAAATGCCTCAAGTTTCACCCGCTGGTACTCTGACTTTGGCAAGGCATCAGATTCTACCCGCCACCCCTAAAAAGTGTGCGCCTGATTTCTCTGCCTTTCTCCGCGACCCGTTGGAATCCTTCCAAAGACCCGATCAGACGTGTCGTGATTGATGGCGGCGAGCGTCCGTCTCCGATCGCTCTAATTAGCTCAGCAGCAGGTGCGACCAGGTGGGGGTGGGGGGTGGGGGGTGGATTAATGATACTCTTTCATAATCACACAAAACATACACTGGCGCTTTCACAACACTGTGTTAAAAATGACGTTCTTGAGGGGACATGGATGCAAATACAATAAATCAAACTGGGTTCCATCCCCATTTGTGTTTACCCATAACATTCATTGTCAAGTTCTAAAATAACATAGTAAAGCATTTTTTTGCAGTTGGGAG
This sequence comes from Apeltes quadracus, assembly GCA_021346845.1. Lineage (NCBI taxonomy): Eukaryota > Metazoa > Chordata > Actinopteri > Perciformes > Gasterosteidae > Apeltes > Apeltes quadracus. The sequence goes on along the minus strand of CM037926.1, from coordinate 7,562,364 downwards.
ACACCTGTGACAGTCAAGGTGAATACTGCGCTTTTGTGTTTCAGTAGCTGAACAGATATTTAAGTGTTCTCAGTGGCATCTTGTTCTGTTTTTGTTGTCAGAAGCAGCTTGAGCACAAAACGTTACCAGACAGCTTGCGTGGGCTGGAAGCCATCATTTTTGGAAAGCTTCCTTCACACAAGATTTGCATTTTAACATGCACGTTAGTGTTGAATAAGACAATGTGGATGGATGTAATACCGATATATATTAACTCCAAAGATACATCGTGTCGGGAAGGGAAGCGCAGGTCCCTCGCAGCTGCATTTAAAACGATCAATAAAACATCCATCACTTCGTTATTTCTGTTTCTCTTCCTCTTCCTCATCTCCCATCATCCTCCTCTCTCTCCACTGTATACAATATAATAAGCCAAAGATGGCACACAATTCCTCATCCATCATCTTTGGTACCACGAGGAGAGGGGAAGGCAGGTCGCCTGAGGACACAGCCATTCATTAAGCCTCCTGCGCCCCAGAGGAGGAATCGGACCGCTGACTCCCGAGTGCATCACCATGTCACCTTGAACAAATCCAGATGATTAAGTGACAAGCGCCTCCCACGTGACGACGCTCCATTTCCCAGGAAACCACAACGCTTCCCCTCCGATCCAATTTTCAAGATACAAATCTTGAACTGTTGTGCTGAGGGGAAAAAAGCAAGCCTCTCTCTCTCTCTCCCCCCCTCTCCTCCTCTCCATCCTCCTTTCCCCTGCCGTGTAAGCAGTGCTAATTGCCTTTCATAATTAGCCCGATGACAATAATTGTTGAACTGATAAAGCTGAGTGCCGCGTGTGCGCGGATCGTCACACGTCGCAGTGTTCCTCATTCTTCCTCGTGTGCCTTTCTGAGAGAATTCGTGGGTCATCGATGAAATGCCCCGAATAAAGGACCATTCCTACGCACTTTTCACATTGCCCCCCCCCCCCCCCACGCGCGCGCAGAGAGGCGCAGCGTGGGTAGCGGTGCGCCTCTATAACACGCGTCCCGCCGACGGAGCGCCTCTGCAACCTCCCAGACAGAAGCTGGCGTGTAAATTTGGAGAGAGACAAGACAGGGAAGAGTTTTAATTAGCCTGGTTAAGTAGGCGCTGGCGAAGCCGCCCGGGCTCACCGGGGGGATTACGACAGATTTATTTAGCCGAGGCTGCAGGAGACGCTGCGATATGATATATTCCGCGAACAACAATAGCTCTGTAATCACGCCGCAACCCCAGAAGCCCGGCTAATCTATTCTCATTTCATTCAGAAGTCAAGAGTTTTGTTTTTTTCTTTCCCCTTTCTCCCCCCTCCCCCTCCTCTCCTCCTCTCTCCTGTGTTCAACCCTTGTGGGCAATTTAGGGAGGCAATCAGACATGCTAACACAATCAACAATCGGGTCGTTTGCTCTCTCTAATAGGCACTCTGGATTTCAGTAAAAGAAGCCGTATTGTTTATTTGATTGTGTACACTGGGGAAGTTCCACGTGGACAGCGGAGGTGGGGTTCTACTGTCAAAAGAATTGTTGCCTTTTGTTTTGGAGAGACTAGTACAGGAAGTGGGAACATCGGCGCACAATGCGAAGACCATAAACGTTGCTCTTAATTCAAAGCCCAGCGTTCAGAGCCAAGAGACATTTGGGGGGGGGGGGTTGTTTGTCCCAAAATGACAGAACATACATGGGCTTGTTGTCGCACAAAAACACGCCCGCTATTTGAATATGACGATGAAAAGCCATTTCCAGTGAAGCCTGCACCGTTAATGTATGTTCATCAAAAAGGTGATATCTGCATCTCAATAAACATTGTATTGAATGCATGAAAAAGCTGGTTAATGCTCTAAATCAAACTAATTGTCGACAAAAATGTTACATTTTTTTTTTAAATTAAATAGAAAGCCCACAATGTGTAACACAACAAACTAGTGAGATGTAATCTACCTGCGACAGAGGCCCATGGGGGAATTCTGCAGGCATGTTGTTTTTTGGCATGTTGTCACCTGTCCAAATACCCATCAAAACCATTTGGGAACACACACACACACACACACACAGTTGTAAACGGAAGAGGAATACACCGTAATTATTGACAACATATAACACCTGTTTCTATTCTGCATGGGTAATCACTGAAAAAAAATGAGATATGCTGTTTTTCCTGAGGACACACACACACACACACACACAAGCACACCACTATCAGCAATCAGTGGGCACCATGTTTGTATTACGCTGTATAATAATTGTTTTGCTTATTTTACTGCACTGGATTATTGTGCGAATAGTCGTGCAGCAGCAGGGACGTTGAAGGGGTTAAATTAGAAGGGCCCACATTTGTCATTCATTTTCTATGTACAGGGCCGTGTGGCAACTTTACAATTTCAAGCTCAATGTTGTTTGACTAATATGACTGTGTGGAAAAGAAGAAGAACGACCCTGAAACCTGCTTTGCCTCACAGTGCACATGCGTTGTTATTAGACCCACTCGTCCCCTGTTGACCTCCCCTCCACGTAGACGCTTGGGCTCCTCCTCATCAGTTAGGCTGTGTATGTACGGTTTGTAGCTCATTTGCTTTCTGTATAGAAACCGTCCGTGCATGCGAACAGCCTGTTGGCTCGGGGCAGCGTGTCAACTTTAATATAGCGGCCAGATTTGGAGAAAAAAAAAAAGGGGGCTCATGGGATCTTGTCCACTCACCGCGCTTCAAACTGACTGAAAACAGAGCACAATAGATTAACGCACTCCAAAGCGCCGAAAAAAATCATTTGAGGAAATGTTTATACTGTGTATAAAGCCACCCTATCCACACACACACACACACACACACACACACACACATAAACACATGTGCGTGACGGCGGGCCTCGACACAGACCTGCTCCTGGGAGAACAGTGAAGCTCCGCAGGGCACAAAGGAAAACATGATCTTACAGTAAACAGGAGGCAGACAGAGAGAGGGGGGGTTAGAAGAACACCGCGATTTAACTACACACACACACACACATGAAGATCTGTCACTCCTCATCTCCCTTTAGTGCGAGTATGTATTGCAAATGTGCTTGTGTGTGTGTGTGTGTGCGTGTGCGTGTGTCGGTCTCAATATGCGTGTGAGTGACTCAGCTCACCAAAAGACCCGCAAAACACGCGCGCACACCACCCTCCCACGTCGCTGATGATAGGAGGCCTTTAATTGACCTGCGTGTGCGTGACTCTCTGATGATCTGACGGCTGAAACAAGGCTTCACCACACGAAGCGCTTTTTCTTGAAGTAAACAGTTTCCTTTTTTTCACGCCGGTTCCACAAAGCAAACGCAGCAATTTTTCTGGCTTTGAAAATATTTCGCCGTGGTGATTTATCAAAATGTGATTAAGCCGGAGTCACACGGCGGCTGCGCTTAATGCAGATCCTGGCAGGTTTGTTTACATCAGCGTTCATTTTCTTCTCTCTCTCGTGAACCTCGTAGAAATTCGATGGGGAGTCGGGGGGAGGGGGCGGGGGGGGTGCGGGGGGGGGGACGGGGGGCATATTTGACATGACAAAAAGAAACGAGACAGACTGATCGTACTCAGAGGGAAACTTACAAATTAGCCTCCGCCGAGGATTCTGACGTGCCTTCCCCAAAAATGAAAGGCCGTGACAATTAGCGTGAACCTCCCGTCCCGGCTCAGCCGTCTGCCAAGCCGAGCCGAACTTGAGGGGGGGGGGGAGCAGGCGTTTTTTTTTCTCACTGTTTTAACATCCTCCCTTTTTCGTTTTAATTAACACCTCAGTTACTCGGGGGGTGTTTGGGTTTCCTCGGAGGGAGCGAGCAGGAGCATGTTTCTTGTCTCCTGGAAGAGCGTCCCACCTGTTCAGTCAGCAGGTGTTCCAGTCGTCTCTTCTGAGCACAAAACGAGACCGGAAAAATCCCAGAAATAGGAAGCAAAGGAATCTGACACTTATGTGATTTCATTAGAAATGATAGGAATACATTACATATAAACACGCAGACAAATGTGGCAAAACATTTCTTTTTTTTATTTGAGCAGTTTGGTCTCACTCTTAAATTCATTCTTTTCCAGACTTCATCCACCCATATTTGTGCTTTTTTTCCTCCTTCTCCTCACAAAGCAGGCAGCAAAACAAGTCAACACCATTGTCAGGTACATTAGTTATTCAGTTATTCTCTTTTTTCCTCCTCGCAGAATGCTTGAGTGTCTGCATTTGAATATCGACCAGGACTGTCACACAGCTTTCAGGTGAGCGTAGAGGCAGAAATATACGACGCAATAACAGTCCTTTGGCAGCGGCTGCATTTTCTTTTGTTTTCCAAAGTAGATATAAGCAAATATTCTCCGGTGTTAACTCTCGTACGGTATAATTTCACGTCAAAGGACTTGTATTGCTTCATTAATCTACGCAACGTGACAGTTATTTGGTCCGAATTTGATTTGCGGCTGTCGGTTTTGATGGCGGACGTATCGGGAATGATTTGAACGCATTAAGTCCTCCCGTGAATCCATAATAAATTTATTGCACCTTTATGGAATATCGCAGAGACAGGATTTGTGTATATAATATTCTGTCTCCCCTCATGAGCTGGGGAGGAGAGTGATGCAGATGTCAAAAACCTTGAATTGCTTTCTCCTTCCTTTCTTTTGTCCTTACTTCTTAATGTCAGATTACATGTTTCCACCATGTATTGATCTATTGTTTTGTCTCTTGTCAGTCTCTCTCCTTCCATCTCCCTCGTTCCCGTAAAATGTCTCTCATCACCGTTCAAGCGCGTCTTCCTCCCATTTCCAATTAGAGGTATGAAATCATCCCCGGCGTATCAATTGGTGACTTTTACATCCATTAATTTGCCATAATTATTTCATTTCAGATTGATCTGCCTGCGCCGTCGCAGATGGCGTGCACGCTGAAGCTGCGTTCCCTCCGCTGATCAAAGGGAGTCATTTTAATTGGAGCCTTTTCAACGCTAATTGTTCTCTCTGTTGTAAATCAGTGTCTCTTAGTCTCCCCAGGTCTTTGTTAGCAAATTGTCTTGGCAGTTTCGTTGTTTCATCTTGGATTGAGTTTTATTGCGTTGCATAACTGTGTGATTGACTGTGCTGATTGTGAGAGGCAGTCTGAGAGGGTTGGAGGGTTTGATCTCGACCTGAGTCGTTTTAATAGAGGACCGTGGCAAATAATTGTTGGTTTACTTTAATATTATTGATATCTGTGGTGACCCCCCCCCCTGTAACCCGCCTCTAACTAAAGAACTTACTTAAAAAACTGAACCCTAATAAACAAATAATTCATCAGTGTTGAGATTTGTCCCGAGGGCTCCTCCAGGCACGGCAGTGCTTTGTAAGTTATACAGCTTTAAATCAGCTTTTGGCTTTTTTGTCCAACGCTCCAGCCAACAAACACAGCACCTGCCTCTGCGTGTCCATCAGTAGCCCATTAACTCATGTCTGGTGCAGCAGACTCTTTAAACTGACCAGAATGTGGCTGACTCAAAGCCGCTCCTGTTGACGTATGGAGATAAATGGACTCTGGCCTGCATTGTCCCGCTGACACGCCCACATTCAGCTTCATTGGTCTTTGTGACAGGCCAATGGGGGAGATATGCAAATGAGCTTCAGAGTAGGAAATATTTAAATTCTTTCATGCATTAATCCTGCTCTACTAAATTATTTTTCTATTTAGTTTTTAATGTTAACTATTGAAAACATGCAATAAATAGCAGAAATGTCTTTAGTCCTAAAAGTGGCTCTTAAGCGGATACAAACTATTGTTGCTTGCGTCTTGCATGAATGATTTCTGACCTGTGACCTTCTTTTAAAGGAGTGGAGTGATGGTTTTTGGGGTTTGGGATTAGGCCGGGGGGTTGGATGACCGCCGGGCCGAAGGCAGGAAGTGTAAACCGATACATATCAGACTCTCATTTAGATCTGAAGCGACGGCTTTTCATGCGTGGCCGCAATAAGAGCTCGACACTTCATATCCACTTGGTAAGGCGACGGTGCACGGATCATTAAAGCAGAAATAATCCTGCAGTCTGCAAAACACAAGTACAAATCCATCACTTCAGTACAGCTGTTCCGGCAGCTCTGAGTGCGTTATACATGTGTATTCACAGCATGTTCCCCTGCATGCATGTATCCGCCAACAAGTATCGGTGTGTTTGTGCATGTACATGTGTGTTGGAATGCCAAAGACTTCGCAGCCCTAATGGGTTTGTAGAAGAGAGTCTTTTGTGCAAATCCCAGTTGGCCAGTTGGTATTTCTGTTACTGTGAGAGTCCGAATAAGTGAAATCTAATATGCTTTCTCTCCCAGAGGAATATGGAGCAGTACTCGACAGATTAAGACCTGTTGACTGATGGCAGTTTAAACTATCGGGCCATTACAATCCCAGCTTCTCTTGATAAGTGGTCCACTATGATATCAGGGAAAGGGTGGAAGGAAAAGATAACGGTAGCAGTTGTAGTAGTTGGCTTGTCTCCTTGAATTTTCTTGTGTGTATTTACATTTCAAAGTTTTTGTTGAGTAACTTTGGCTGATAACAATCTTTATTTTAATAAAAACGATTAAATAATAAAGGATCAAAATCTACGAGATGAATTTCATGCAAAATTTCCTGGTCCCCAGATGATTAATCCGTGTGACTTTGATCCTTGACGTTCTCTTTTTTGGTATGGCCATGACATTACATGGATTGTTTTGAAATTGGATTCACACATTAACGTCCCCCTCATGATGACTTGTAATAGCTTCTGTGATCTCTTAACTTTTCATTTAGTATCCTCATGAGGTCAACATTTTTCACTTGTCTGATACTTGGGTTTATGACCAAATATATGCTTGACAGTACAATCTCCTTTACACATTATGTTCCGATACCCATACATATACACACATAGGAGGAAGCACATGGCGGCCATCTTCCTACAGTGAGCTCGCTCATAAAAACCCATGGTTATAATTATAATTATTCATAAGTATGCAGTGTCATAAATACATCTCTGTACTGTTTGAGGATTTCAACATGCAGCATTTCTTCATGTATATTTGTAAAGTAAGATCTTAGACCTATTTTAGAACATCATTCTATTCATCAGAACATAACATAATTATTCATAGCATGTATCCAAGATGGCCGCCATGTGCGGACGTTTGACTCCGTTGGCCAGCAACGCGGACGAGACATCTAGCCTTTATAAATATCTACGCGGGTGGCGGAGAGGAGATGGAGTAGATGGTGTGCGCAAGTGTTTGCTTGTGTGTGTCAGTGTTCATGGGTAGAAGTAAGTGCATGACGGTACGAGATATTCCCCAGTCAACGTAGGTGAACTGTATCTTCATCAGGCTGCAAATGCCGCATGTTTAGTGCAGGAAACCACGAGTCAGTGAGCATGCCGTACGAGGAAACCAGCTGACCCCCGTTGACACGACATCAAAGGCTGCGTTATTTCACAACTGGCTGAACGGTCTTTTAACAGCCAACTGAAAAGTCATGGCTTTTTAACATTTAGCAGGGAATAAAGGAATATAATGTGCGAGACAAAGTTAAAGAAAACAAAAAAGCTTTTGATTTGTTCCACTATGTTTGAAGCATAAAGCTTCGTGAGAGCATCAAAGACGTAGACTGTAATACAAAAAAAATCAAACATTTATTTTGCAAACTATATAAAAGCCTCATTCAAATTGAGAGCTCATAATGTATATAAAGGATTATACACTGATTCAGTGGGAGAACTGAGAGTTTTGTTTTAGTCTTTTTGAGGATGAAAGCTTTGAAGATATCTCTCCTTAAATAGGTTGGAGCAGAAACACCATCTTGGGAAGCCAGATTCTGTGTTTTGGCTTCATCAAGTGGCAGCGAATGCCCAGATGTATGTATGAGAGGCCCTGTACAGGTGCCATGCCAATGCCCTAAATGGTTCAGTGCCCCAAGTGCCAGTTTGCCTGGCATCCAGACAACTGGCACCAGGAGGTGGTCCCCTTGAATTACATTACTGTCAGTGAGAAAAAGTGCAAACGCATGACACACAGACCACTTCATTTCAAATTAGTGCTTTCCTTTTGATAGTACAGACAGGAATACTTGTCTTTTAATGGTTCTCAATATACCAATTTAACCTTTCTTTTGTATTTTAAATCCGGTTTGCAATGAGGAAATGACATTTCACTCACATGCAAATCATTTCGGGATGGTAAAATAGATTCTTATCCCAAATGCAATAATATAATACGCCTCTACCTCAATCAACCCACAGGTTGACAACACAGTCTATCGCACACAAAAGTAGCTAACATAAACAGCAGCAGCACTACATTTTACAACACTACTGGTAACGCCGGTTCCTCCTCAGGTAAACATTCTTACCTTTGTCAGAAGTTTTCAATTTTTTTTAGCCAATACACTGGCTCACCGTTGACATGTTGAGAGACATTGAGAGTCAATTAAAATGCTCCAATCTTTGCATGTTTAATAGTTTGCCAAAATTCTAAATGACATTGTCGACTTTGGGCTGTTAATTGTTTGACAAAGACAAGAGGCACTGCTGCACACATGTGACTTTTTGAGCCAGGATGTCCTTTCAGAGGAGGATGAGGGGGTCACGGACTTTCCGTGCACAAGTGACTCCTGCTGGTTGTGTGGGGCACCTGGGCAGAGTGTGTGTTCGAATAAAACCTCTCCGTGCCAGCTGCCTTGTCCACATGACACGGCTGTCTACACCCTCCACAGGCCAAGTTTACATTGGCCACAACTGCAGGACGGGACACTGATTTGAATCAATCCAGCAAGCAGAGGAGAGCAGAGCGGCGAGTTTATTTAGTTGTAACCATTTCGAAAGCAGTGAAAATATCACATCTTCTTGTTAGTATAGATGGGAATTTATCAAAGAGACGTGTGTTTGGCAGGCATTGCGCAGCCCTTATTAGCAGGGCAGCCTCAAATGAAGTGGAAGAGAAGTCGATCTCCTCTGTGTCTTTCAGAGAGAGGTGGAGGCTCACAGATGGCCAGTCGCGCATCATTAGGCCTTCGAAGCCTGGACTGCTAGCTTAACTAAACCGAGCGGTCTATTCCAGCCCACAGCTGGACCCTGGTGGGTGTGTGTGTGTGTGTGTGTGCGTATAATCCACAGGTGCACAGGCCTACTCCGGACGGAAAAGAGAGCATTAGCCTGCGGCCGTGGAGGCGGGGAGATGGGCAGGGGAAAAAAGGGGGCAGGGCAAAGCTGCTTCAAATGCAAATGGCCGGCCCTGTTGCTCACAAAAACATCCTCCAGAGGCACAGCTTGTAGAATATAGCACCATGGGGTCATTCAAAAGATGCCCCCACCAAGCAGGGACTGTAGAGCCACATGGCCCCTGAAATCACTCAACCATGTCGCGAAGAAAAGTGAGCTCTTTTTCAACGAAACTAGTCAATGAATACACTGAGGCTCATTAGCCAAGCAGTTAAGGTTTATTTTATTTTTTACCCTTTGGACTGCGCTTCCATTTCTCTGATTAACAGTAATATATTGAACATTATTAGAGTTTAAAGCAGCAACAGGAACAATAAGATAAGGGGGTTACAAAATAATAACCACGTGATAAAGCCAAATTGTTTCTAATTGTGGAGGATATAAAAGGATATGTATCTGTAACCACCTCCATGACTGGCAGACCATTTTTCACTGTGTGCGTTAAAACGTTTTCTTACAGATTTGTTGTTGCTTGCATTCAAATCAGGGCCACATTTTAATGACACTCTACGAAGAAAAATCTCCATTTTCCCTAATGGGCTTCTAATCTATTCCCCACTTTCCCACCCTGCAAATGCATCTCTAAATGCAAAACTTTGTGGGTTCAGATGTTGTATCATTATTCACACAAGTAGCATTTAAGTCTGAGGAGTGTTTATGCATCTGCTTTGGTGATCAGAGCAGGCTGCTGGCCAACAGGCTTTTTTCAAAGCTGCCTTTGTTTTTAGGACTCCTGCGGGATGCTGCACACTGATACAAATGTTTTGCTGGGCATGGCTGAGATCCGCTCAATGACATTCACATGTACACACACACACACACGCACAAACACACACATGTCTGATGCGGCCTATGAGTTTTGTTACGTGATATGGAATCCTAAAATAATTGTACTAAAGAATCTATTTTGATGAGGCTACTTTTCTATGACTGACTCATAAGCATAAATGTAAATATGTGTGTAAGTGTCTGTGTGTGTTTGTACAGTCCACGAATTATGGCCTATGGAACCTACTGCACCATAAACGACTCGCTCACCCACACACACACACACACACACACGCCACATAGAAACCTTTCCACACACATATACACTGGAGCCTTTGAAAACAGCGTTACGGCTGAGACAGAGACGCCTGAGAGTTGATTTTCCCAGCATGCACTGAGGGTGGAGGCAGAGGAGACTCTGATGGAACAAACAGATGCCTTGAACCTATCCATCAATCTATGGCTGATCTGACATAGCAGCAGCCTCTGTAAAATGTATTGCTGCCGGAGAAAGAATCCTCCATGCATTAGAGACACTGAATCACAGACTTATTATGGCAATGACGTTTCCCTGTGATGAACCGTGTGCTCCACGTTGTTCAAATCGTTTAAAGTTTAAAGAAGAGTTTGAGCTCAGAGTTCACAGAGTTCGGCCGGAGGTCGGCGACTGTGAGTTATGGGCTGAAGAGATGGAATTTTCGTGACATGTGAAGACGAGCAACTCTGCAGCCTGACTGGAGAGCAGACACCTTCGTTATGTTGAGAGCAGCTCCAACGTTGCATCCAGGCCAGCGACACGTTTCCAGCTCGGTGCTCCTCAAGATCGCAAAGCAACAAAGCCGCTCTTATGTCCGTGTTATTCTCTGTGATTTGTTCACTTCAGAGGCTTTGATTAATAATCCAATTGTTTTTATTAAATTAATTTGTTTGTACTGCATATTGAGGAATGTCTTTACCAAGTTAGGAATAGCGTAGCTTCTGGTATCACTAATGTAACAAATGCTGTGTCATCGTATCTTAATTAAAACAACCTGGCTTAATTAGTAATGGCTTGATTCCTCCAATTAGACACCTGCAGCAGACAACATCCTTTATATTTGTCTTTCAACTGATGTCATTTGAAAGACTGTTTGACCTTTCCAGTACACATTTCTTTAATAAGACACTAATCAAGGGTCCCCTTAGGATGAGCGAACTGGCAATTAATAGGTCCTTAAATAAAGATGTTTAGGTCTCTGGTGGTATCGTCTTCATTGAAGGCAAAATGTCAGCTCATAATAACAGAGAAGATGTTGGAAGAGAAACTGTACCACTGGAGCAATAACGTCAACATTAGTTCCCTTTTAAAAGTGTCTTTAGACAGTGTGGTCCTTCCTGCACAAAATGAGCACCTTGACACCAAAAAGAGACCAATGGAAGTCAACATTCCACAAAATGTTGACACATGTTTAAGTCACACAGCTGATTTACTATGTGGTTTGTTTACATGACATGAAAGAAGTGTTTAAAGTAATGTAGTGCTGACAGCGAGCGGCCGACTTCAGATCAGATGCTCGCTTGCTGGAGAAATAAAAATGTTGGGGCCCTAATGACCTCTGCCCCCCCTGCATAGTTATTGCAAACTTAGGAAACAGCTGGTACTTACAGATCAAGCCGTTACGGAGGACAGTTGTCATTCATTTAAAGTTACTTCCTTCCACCACGCAGATGAGTCCACTATTCACTCTCTTTTAGCTCCGCTTTTGGTCTCTACCAAGCTCCTTTGAGCCACGACGAGTTGCTGATCAACCAAGCGCTTTAAAAGTAGAAAGTTTGACGGACATTCCATAAATTGTAAACCTAGAAAGACAAGTCAAAGACAGCTGGAGATGCGATTGGCGTTCTGAGCCTGTGTTCTTTCTTGAGTGGTGGCACTAAGCAATAACTTTAACATCATTGCGGGTGGAAACATGAAGTAGTGGTCTAAATATTTGAAAGCCTGAAAGGGGAGGAAGGGAAACACAACTGTGTGTCTGTGTGTTGGGAGAGATTTGCGTGTGTGTGTGTTGTGTTTCCTTAAGCCTGAATACATCTCCGCAGCTGATATTGACTTTTCTTGGGCTCACTGACCTCTGCCTGGATAAGCCACTGTATCCCTCCACCCAGACGTCAGGTCAAACATTGACATGTTCTTCTGATGCTGGACTTGAAAAATCCGCACGGAGAGGTGCTCCTCCCAGGCACACCAATCGAAAACAAAATAAGTTTTGTTCTGCCCCCCCCCCCTAATCATTAGCAGATAGAGCCCCTCTTTCTTCCCCTTTAATCAAACAGGCAACGGCTCGACATGGCTGGTTAGCTCCCCGATAAAGTGCCCATTGTGCCGGCGTTCGAGGGCTTTTCCGCGAGCAAATCACGGGATCACTCGATGTGCATTCCTCCCCCCCCCCCCATCCCTGAGCCTCTCTCCCTCTCTCACATCCCCTTTGAAAATGTCATGTTATTTGCGTGCAGGCCCGGTTTATCAGGCACAACGTGAGAACACACGTTGGTAAAGACAGCGAACGTTGAAGGAACGAGAGAGAGTTTACGAAAGGTTTATCTTCCCGACGCGAATGTGCTTATGAGACGAACGGTTTGCAGGTCAAAGGAGGCCGACTCGCCTCCTTTTAAGGTGCTGTGCTCCCGTCGAGCCTTTCGTCTTTCAGCCTCTGGCTCAGGTACACAGTGAGGTTGCTTAATGCCCCCCAAACAGGGTCGAGAACAAAAGGTTTCAAGGCGAAGGCCCTACGTGCTGTCTGTCTGGTTTGCGATGAACCCTCGGGGGTCACTGCTCACGAGAATTGTGCTTTCTTTCCCCCCCCCCCCCCGCGCTTTTTTTGTGAGGCTTCTCCGGAGGCACATGTGCTCGGCTCAATTCAGACGCAGCTGCAGATGAATAGGAAGAATATCATGGGGCAAAGCACGGCGAGATGGAGGAGGAATTCGGACCTGAGGGGGGGGTAAAGAGCTTGTGAAGGAAATAAGAAAAAGCAGATGAGAGAAACAATGGTAAACAAGCCAGCGAGAGACGAAACCAAGTATCAAAGATGCGAGATAAAGAACACGCAGAGTCAAGTGGGGGAGTGTTTAAAGGTGAGAGAACAAAAGAGGTGGAATGTGTGAGAAGAAAAAGATAAACAGAGAGGGAGGGACCGAGGCGCCGCGATGGATCGAACTGCACACTTCTTTCCATGTTGCATGTGAGTGAAGAAGAGACGGTTGAGAAACAAGACATTGTGGTTTCCCTGATCTAAATATAAGTCTGCGGTCAGACTCACTAACTGCTGCAAGTCCTCTCTTCTGCGCCTCGCCAGCACTGAACAACACATTTCCTTCGAAGGAAACATTTTATTTTGGATTTGACCATATCTATTGTAAACAAATGTTTCCATTTCTCTGTGCATGAAACTAGAAAATAAAGATTGCTTTACAAGAGTGCAGAATTATATTCTAAACATGGCACCATTTAAAGGATTTAAAGGGCAAATATAAACATATGCACATCTCTGCTAGTCCTCTGTTGTATGTTTTGGTGTCTAATATATTCTTCATTGTTTTTAATTAAACAACATTTTAATACAGCTAATTGATTATTTTTGAGGTGCTTTACATGTTTTCTATGTTACTTCTCATTCTTAAATAGAAGGGGGGAAAATACAACTGTGTCTTATCAGTCTCAAACAATAAGCATGTGTTTTAAATATCACAACATCTTATTCCAAGTCTTGCACTTTGAAGGTGCAATTAAACTAATTCGGATTGTTATCTTGTAGGCAGAAAACAGTTTCGAAAGAGCAGCGGGTCTCTGGCTGTAACTGTCCAAACCCGCATGCCAGACAAACATCAGCATTTTAGAAAATGTGCAGGTTTATCATTCAGGCATGAACATAAAATCCAACATTATATCGCTCGCCCAAATCTCCCGTCACCCGTATTCCTGTTTCTGTATCTTATGACCTTTATCTCCCTGTCACGCAGATTATACCTCCACAAGCTCAGTTGGTGCATGTGTGTGTGTGTGTGTGTGTGTGTGTGTGTGTGTGTCTGTGCGTGTGCGAGAGAGTAATTGGCAAAGGGTTGATCGGTGATCAAAATGCAATTACAGTAAAATCTTTAATATTAATATTTCCATATTGTCTTTGTATGTAGATAGAGAAGAGAGGAAATGATTGGTTTGCACTGAGACCTGCTGGGTCACAAAAGCAGGAATCCTCCCTAGAAACCCACAAGACTAAGTAAGGAAGTTATTAGCCAATATTCCTCACTTGTTCCTTTAATAAAACGTGTAGCCGAGGGAAAGGAGTAAAAGTGGTAACCCGAGCTTATTCAAGGGCAACCCCCCTTAACAGAAAACATCTGCCCCTGTTTCTGCAAGTCATCTGTACGGCTTTTAGTCCTGCAGTTAAAGGAGAACTCATGACACATGATCTCAAGCGGTTATTTTTTCCTGCCATCAACTTTACAGTTTTCTTTGTTTATTTTCATACATTTGACTGTGGTAACTGGTTGTAACTTTTGCACATTGATGCTCAACAGCGGACTAACACCTTTTCTGCATAGATCCTATGAAGCACTTTTCTCCGTCGAAAATAAGATTTTGTGGACATGTGACTACATGCTGTGTCTACATAACAGCTGTTGCTGTCAAGCTGCGGTGATTAGTTAATTGTTATGTACACGGCTGCTAAGATAACGCACCGACAAGGTAATTGAAATGTTATCCCAATCTTATCTGAGATGATTACTTAAACACTACATTTCTAATGCATGTTGAATTAGGCAATTACATGCGTTTAACGAGAGCTGCTGAGTGAGAGAGAGTAAGGGGGGAGAAGAATTAGCACACAATAGCATGGGAATATTAAGTGTTTCAGCCGGTGACGGTGAGGTCAAAGATCACAAAGCGCTCATGGGCATAATAGCCACTTGGTCATGATAAATTATGACGGTGTTGCTATGGCAACCACTGCACTCATAACCCGCATCCAGCGGTAAAAACGGCCTTAACGAAGCGGCGCATGAAGTGCGATGCAGAGGACTCTGCTTTGGGGATTTTGTGATGGATGTTTTGGTTTTATTTTAGCAAGACCGAGGCATCCAGGAGACACTGTTTGTCCACAGAGTTGTTGGCGTAAAATGATGCGGAACGTCAAATGTGTGTAGTTTTCATTGACACAAAGAATAAAGCATGTCTTTTTTTTAAATTACGTGGTTTTCATATATGATGGAAAACCGAGAAAGAAACAATTAATCAAGAAAACAACTTTTGTGTGTGTATGTGTGTATGTGTGTGTTTTGTGTATCGGTGTGATTGTGTGTGTGTGTGTGTGTGTGTGTGTGTGTGTGTGCCTGTGTGTCTGTGTGTGAGTGCTGGTAAAAGTCTGGATTCCCCCTGTCTGCCTTATTACTATGATTTGCCACTTACTTGACAATTAGACGCCAGCAGCTGGATGTTGATTTTTTTTTTTACGAAGCGGTGGGCGCTTGTCGCCGTAGACGAGTCGCATCCCCCCGTGAGCTCATTGAGGATGTGCGGAATGATTGGCTGAGAATGCTGGAGACGGACAGCCGGGTCTGAGCTGAGGATAAAAGAAACAGGCAGAGGAGCAGAAGGGAAAGACATAGTGGTTGGAAATACAGTGAAAACTCCCACACGGCACCCGAAGGAATCTTTTTAGCTGCTATCGCTTACACGGGAGTGTGTACATGTCTGCATTTGTAATGCATGACAATATCTACCCATTCATTGTTTGCTAAAACACACACACACACACACACACACACATGTGACATGCTTTATAATTAGCTAATTGAGCTCTAACTTTATTAGCAAGGGCTCTGCACAGTAATCAATTTCCACCATCTCGTAATGGCTTAGTGCACAGCACCGGCCGGCCTCGGCAGCATGTGAGGGGATGAGGCACGTGGTCGTCCTGCTGTGGGAGGGAGGGAGTGAGGGAGTGAGGGAGGGAGTGAATAGAAAATGCGATCGCGCCATTTACATGCAATGTGCGTTTTTCAGCATGTGTCGGATGTGTGTTTGTGCAGCTTTGCATGCTCGTACCTGGCCGCTCTCCTTTAATAGCCACACATCCTGCTGCTGCCTGTTAAGACTGGCATTTTTACAATCTCGTTAGCTTTAACACTGCCCGATACGAGCTGGCCCAAGGAACGCCCAGCCATTTCCTCTGTCTAGCTCCCCGCCCACCCCCTTTTCTCCCCTTTGTAGTCAACATATATATATTTTTTTTTAACGATGTTAGCGGTCTGGTTGGAGGAACGGCACTGTTCTTCTGCCCACCACTTTAGCCGTGACTTACGAATGTCAACAACTTTTGGGAGGACTGACATGGAATTTTCTTTACCTCAGTGTGAATTCTGCGGTCTCAATAATTCAACAACGGCAGCTCCTCAGCCCGTTACAATAACTTGTGTTCGATATTGAATAGGATTTCCCATCAAACAGCGGGCATTCCCGGGGAACTGACACAGCTGACGTAGTCTAGGCCCCACTGGCACACCAGCAGGCAGGGAGGCACAATGGCGCCGTGCCAGCCCTGTGTGGAGAGAACAGGGGGGTGAGTGATTGAGAAGAGTCGAACGCAGATTACGTATCGCAATGGTCTCCATGTGGCCCATCTGCCATCCACCCCATTGGACACGGAATGAGGGAGGACTCAGACGCACCGCACAGATATAAATGGATGAAAGGGCTCACGGAAGCCCAGAATGCCTCAACACTCAGTGGCTGCAGCTTCCCGACAGGTCAGACGTTTAGACAGCTGGGTGATGCAAATTCAATGCTGTCGCTTATTTTACAGTTTATCCCTGCAGCAGGAATCCACTGTAAAATGACCCGGGTTGCTCCCTCATCCTCCGCGAGACGTACAGTCCGTCTCCTGGGGCCGTCGCAGGCTCTCATGCTTGCAAAGTAATCATCTGGATGCAGCAGGGCCGGCCCAAGGCATAAGCGAACTAAGAGGCTGCTTGGGGCCCCCTGCAAGCAGCCCTGGTTTTGTATTATAACCTCACTGTATTCGTTTATAATTTTCGCTATAACAGTATAGCGTGACATTTGTGCCAATAATCTTCTAGCACAGGTGACTGTGCGTGGTGGGAGGGAGGCCCCCAAATAAAATTCTGCTTAGGGCCCCCAAGAGGCTCAGGCCGGCACTGGGATGCAGGGTGGTTGAAATTTAAATATAAGTGGTTTTCCTGTTTCTGGCACTTTAGATTTTATCCAATAAACAAACTATCAAAACATACAAAGAATTCACGGCAACTGGTTTCATACACCGTAAACACAAAAAAAACGTTGGTGGAAACAATAAAACTGAGCTTGTTTGCGTATTCAGCACACAAACACACACGGACAGAGGTGTTGTGTTTGGTCCAGACATCCCTCCCATACAATGTTGTTAAGATCCTGATGAGCTATTCATTTTAATTTTATTATTATTTGTACGGAACAATTTTACTTCTATTTTAAGAATACGTCACATCATCCTTTCACCAATAAACAACAGTTTTCTAGGGAATCAAAAATCAAAGAGTCCCGTTCGGCTGGTTTAACCCGAGCAGGAAACACAGCAGGAGGCCCGGCGAGTGGATGATAGCCTTGTAGCCCTGAGGGGCTTTCAAGTCACACACGCACACGTGCAAACACAGCACACACACCAGGGAATCTGGACAAATAGAGGCGTTCAATGCAAATGAAGCTTAGCCATGATGGGACATCCATTTAATCAAATACCAGTGTTTTAAGAAGTAATAAAGAAAGGAAGGATATTATATTCAAGAGAGTAAGGAAAAGGGAGCAGGCCTGAGAGAAGCACGCTCTCTCTAAAGGAGGTGAGGGCTGTAATGGAAGCCATCTTACGGCCGAGTCTTTCCACGGGGGCCCAGCACCATCTCCATCCCCCCCGCCCCGAATCCCCCCTCGCCGACCAGCCCCTCTGCCACAGGACAAGAACTGCTGCAAGTCGAGCATGAAAGGAGGGGAGGGGGAGCCGAAAAAGAAATTAGGGGTGTGTTGGAGAGAAAATAGCAGGGGGCATGAACTGCCAGCTGTTGTGTTCCACCCTGCACTTATGCTGGAGTGAAATGTGCCAAAAACGTAATCTTGGACTGAATCACGGGCCCAATATTCTTTTCTTGAGGCGCTGATTTATCATTTATAAAAAACTGGCCGTGTTCCTGTTCCTGCAATTAAAGCACAACACAATTCAAAAATATTTCAACGTGCTTTCATTAACGTTTGTGTGAAATTAGCTTTACTGATACTTAATTGATGCGTTATCTTCGAGTAACTATTCTCGGATATCAGAGTGAAGAGCGGTGACCTCGGAGCCACTGGGACGATTTCATCTTCACAGGGTGGAAACATTTTGTCAATGTCCTTTGAACCCTGATCCTAAGGATTAAGTACAATTGCGTGAATTACACTGCAGTTCATCTGTTGCAGCATTGAGATGGCAAACAATCTGTTAACTTGAAAGGAATCTTTATTAAGTGATCAAAAAGTCCCTGCCATGGTAGAAATGTGGGCAGATAATAAGAGCCACTCTGTTGTTAAGGGCTGCTGACTTTTGCTAGTTGCCTTTCCTGCATAACTCGTCTCCAACCCCTTCCCCTTGAAAACTTCTGACCCCACTAATCAGTTTCTAATTACGTTTCACTGTTGTTGTTTTTTTTTCTTCTTCTTCTTCTTCTTCTTCTCTTTTCTCCATAACAACAGCATGTCTGATTACAACAGGAGAGGTAGTGAAAAAGCAACAAGGCAAATCAGCCCCCTGAAGTGATGTGCATCGGCTGGGGACACGCATTTCTCCGGCGTTCTCTCGCGCTGTAATCAAAGGGAGTGACGCTCTGACTGCTGCTCCCGTCACCAGAGGCTAATGGATAATCAAACAGGCTCAGTGGCTTCCTCCAGCTGTCCTGCACTGCGTCCCGTGCTCTCCTTTGTCTGTTGAAGGGATCTTGGCATCATAGTTAACATACATGTTATTTCCAGATGGGAAATGTTTCAATTGTCCGGGTCAATGTGCTAATTAAAAATATGAACTCTTCTAAAGTCACAATTTTTTTGGCCTCGTAACACTCCAAAACTCTCGGTTGCAAACTTTAAACTCCCTTCAGATTTTTTGGGGTTCTGGATGCTGCGCAGCTTTTGCTCTCCCCCTTTGTCTCCGGGCCTTTGTGAAGAGCCACAGTTCAAGGGTCAAAGTTCAAAGGCCCTCTGACCCCCCCAGATCTTTTGAAACGCCACATCCCATCAGTCCTTTGGAGCATTCTGAGGAGGATTTGTATGATTAATCAAAAGGCTTTTCCCAAAGGCTGTCCAACCCCTCGGCTCTGCCCCATCACGAGCCTCCATTCATTTAAAGCCCACTGCAAACTCAAACCACCGTGCACCAAAAGCATATTAATGAATAACTCACTGACATTAAAGTAAATCCATCTTCCTGCAGGAAGTTTCAGTGTGACAAAATACATTTAAAAAACAATTCAGTGGAACTTGCTCTTTAGTAGACCCTCGCAACCACATGCTGTATCTGCTGCTCGCATGGTATTTCTCACAAGTGATCCCAGTCTGGCCAGTCTCAAACTAAGTTGGGGGAGTTATAGGTGAAGCATTAGGGAGTGGTTCCGTCTCGGTAGCGAGACGGCCTCAATTTAAGGAGAATTGGCTCGTTTCGCTTTCGAATGTTTGTATGAAATGCCTTCCACCTAACAGATGCCTCCACGGCAGTATATATTTTAATGGTCTGGCCTTGCTCGGGGGCCCGGGAGTCTGGATGAAATTGGAGAGTCTGGTGAAGACTCCGGTTACATTTAGTGAGGCATAAAAAGTCTAGTGATAAGTGTAGTATTGTCGTACAAATATAACAACAAAAAGCAATAAGCTTGTTAGCGACTTATCAAACACAAAGCTCGTGCTTTAACGCGCTTCAGTGTCCCTGTGTGTCATTAAGAATCCATATAATTTGGCGAACACAATTTGTTTTTCTAACTTAGGTATTTGACAGAGGTTTTCTCTGTCTCTTTATGTCACACACACACACACAGTGACACAAACACACAGTGACACACTCAGTTGCCCCAGGCACGGCATGTGGGGCACAGTAATGTGGTGAACAAGTTTCAGGACGCTCCCCGCTGGTCTCAGTCTGCGGTGCCGACCGCCTGTCAGCCAAACTCTGGCCACCATCTGTATCCCATTAGAGCCACAACGGGGCCGCGCAGCAGAACCCATGAAAAAAAAAATCAAAAAATTGACTTCCCCTCAAAGTCATTTTGCATTATTTAATTACTGAGCACACTCCATAAACTTCATGTTATTAACCCAGTGGGAGCACGTAAAATTATATTGGATAAAGCGACACTGAGGCTCAATCAGTTTACAGGCTGTTGCAAACAGAGGATTTGGTCCGATGACGATCAATCATATTCTGTAAATTTGTAACGTTTGATTCGGGGAATCAGTGCATCCTTTTAAGCTCTTAAGCGGTAACGTTGGAATGTCCTTGAAAGGGACCTGTAGAATAAAAACTGGCACGTCTTTGCGTGCTGCTGCTGCACAGTGCACGTGTTACTTGGATTCTCTTGAGAATGGGACTTTTTTTGCCAGAATGTGTCATTCAAATGGCATTCCATGAAACAACCGCACAACGAAAAGGAACTAACCCCCTTTTTTTTAGGCGTTTTAACATCTTCATGAAATTAAAATGTGAATTCACCCATTGTGGGTTTCTTATTTGCATTGTCAGGAGACGTCTTTGTCTGTGCATGGAACCTCTATGCCAACAGCCAGATGACTGGAGAGTGGATGAGGGGTCACAGGTTTCGAGGCTACATTGCGTGACCTCAATCAGTGCGAAAGGGGACGTTCCCCAATAGCTAAAACTATCCAGATGACGACCTTTGACCGCAGCTTTGCACCCACCAACCTCTCCGTGAAGTGGACATTGCCTCCAGCTTTGGAGGAACCAAAGCCTCTGTCGTGGGCTGAGATTGGAGCGGGGGATTAGACTCGCGGGGGCCAACCATACGCACTTAAACTCAAACGCTGTCTATTTTCATCTCGCACCGGTTTTCGCTCACTCCCTACCCTGCCGACGCCCTCTCCCTCCTTCCTCCCTAACAAGCAATAAAGCTTTTGAGGTCGACCAACCCCCCGATTGGGGAAGTTTCCTGTCACCAACACTTTATGTTGTTTGGATTAGCAGAAAAATAGAACACAACCCGTCACCTGCCTGCTCATAATCTGCAAAGCAGGACCAACACAAACAATTAGCCAGCACAGAACGGCTAGAAAATGCCATTATGGTGCGTCTGTGTGAGTGTGCGTGTTAGGGGGGAGGAGAGAGAAAGAGAAGAGGGGTGAGAGAGGGCACTTGAGATATATAAGCACATTTCCACTACAAATGAATTCCTAGCATGCGGGAAAACATGATGGCCTGACCTGAATAAATATTGGAAGGGCTGTGTTCCCGTCCAAAAATGGAAATCAAAATGGATTGATTTCAGGATAGCATCTCGCATATTTTCTGAAACGTCTTTTTATCGCAGCCAATGAAAGTCATGTCAGGAATTCGAATGTCTGTGTAATGTAAATATGATGCCAACTAATCCGAAGGTGCATGGCAGCTTGAAATCTGCTCAGGCAGGCGTGCGTGGGCTCCTAAATATGTAATACTGCTCAAATCAAATTAGAATGCTGCTGTCTGACTGGACTGGAAGCCAGTGCACCTCCAAAATGAAAGGTAATTAAACGAGCACAGAAAGAGGAAAGATACATGTTTCAACCAAAACGATCCAGTACATTATTTCTGCAAAGGCTTTCGTTATTCCTTTTGTTAAACTGAACACATTTTGGTCATTCACCTTGGCCATGTACATGCCACTTAAACCTCCGTGCCAACCCCCCAGGCCTTGCAGGGTTTGTTTTAAACCCAACAAACTACCTAACCAATCCTTAACAATGGTCATATCGAAAAGCATAGACGATATAAACAACAAAAAAAGGGTGCGTGAGTATTGTCAACTTTGTTTTAGACCAGTAAGATTGGACGATTCTGCAAGGCTCAGATTACATTCAGCGGAGTCTTGTTTCTTTAATATATGCGCATGTTTGGTTTAGGCTGAAAAACGTTCATTTATCGCAGTTACGGTTGAGCAGTGAAATGTCTTACTTACGGAAGGCAATCATTGAGGAGCAGTGAAATCTGATCCCCTGCAGGGAAGTGAGAGGTTCTCCAGGCTCACGCACTTCCACGCACCTTTTCCCACCAAATAAAAGTGCAGCCTGCTTACTGCGGATGTAAAGTCTGTCTACCACAGAGCTTAAAAAGCTTCACTGAAAGTAGAACAGACACAAACAGTATGTTGTGTCTTATGCATTCTGTTTGGGGTGTGTTGTTGTTGAACAGATGGGATTTAATACTGCTGCCAAAATGAATATCATTCAGAAACATTTGTTGGATTAAATTGCCTTTTTTTTTTACCCCTCATACAGGGTTAAATCCCACTAAACATAGTCTGTTATTTCAGTCCGGTATGAAATAATAAAACTCTGTTTGTGAGGTAATTTGCCCCACAGCTGCCAGCTCTTTTCCCTGTTCATAACACAGCTGGCCTTCAGCTGAGGTGTCACCGCAGTGTCCTCGTGTGCCCTCTGCGAGAAAGACACGACAGACATCAATGTCTTGGCCGCTGCGGTGGAGACTTTTGATGCATGGGTGTGTCCTCTCTGCAGACATAATGTTCTCCCTAATTCTCTTCACTGTGGGCAGCAGCCAGAACCCCCTGCGTTACTTTTATTACACAGAGGGGTGAAGTGTGGGAGGCAGCGGGGGGTGTTTCCGGGGCCTTGTGTTTCAAAGCAGGGTGTTAAACCGCTGGAATGCTCGGGCAGATTGTTTGCCGCACTTGGCAGCCGCCTTTGAAGGAGATATTCTTCCAGATCCCACAATCCCCGGTCTAATCTGTGCATGTGTGTGTGTGGGGGGGGGGGGGGGGGGGGGGGAGTGGGTATGTTTTACAGACTGACCCATACACTGTACCCTTGTAACACATACAGCAGTTCAAGTACTTTCTTGATGTACAGTAGAGCATGAAGTTGTTCAGAGCAAAAAGTGCTTTGGGGCGCCAAAGATCATTGAGCCTTTTGAGAGTTTTGTAGCAGTTGTTACTTGGAGGGAAGGCCAGCTGGCTACTTTGCTTCACGAATGCAGTATTTGAATGAAATGGTTTTGATGAGCAAGTTGGAATTGACTGATGTATCACCAGCATATTCTTTAAAAGAAAGCCTGATCAGCTGATATGTTCCTGTCAAGTAGCGGAAAGTCATTTTCGGTTCTTAAAACGGCTGCAAGGTGCTTTGGTAAATACTGGTGGCAGCAACTCCAGAATTGTGCAGCAGACACATCGAGAAGGCCTCTGGTGCTCTGTGTTTTGTTGCAAACACACACTAGAACCACCGATGTTGTCCAATTATCAGGGTGGGAAAACTCACTCAGACGGAGGGACTTGATCATTTATCTCAACTATTTATCGTGACAACAATGTCATCAAGGCAACAACTGCAGCACGATGTAACACAGCGAGTTGAAAGCACGCGCCATGCTTCGTTGCTAGGATACATAGTGGCTGCTGACATTGTGAGTGCGCTAACTTTATTGTTTCAGTCGTGGTGCACATACCTCGACCCAGAATACACCTGTTGGTGACGCAACAACCTAGGTGTTTGATTTGGGCTTTACTTTCACTTTACTTTTCATTAATTAAGGTTAATACAACCTTTTTTAAACGATGCGAAGGTCACAACCTCAGCCAGTAATGACACTTTTTCACCTTTTCTTGTCAAACTACGTGTGTTTTACCACAGCAAATCCAAATATTGTGCAAAAACAAATGTTTTGCATGCAAGCAGTTCCAACCTGTTAAAACATCTGCAACATAATTCCCAACCTCGAGCTGCGTGTCATTGTCTTGTATCATTAACACCAGCATAAACGCTCAGACCCGCATGTGAGACGCGGCTGCGTATCCTCCCGCCTGGGCCAATAGCCTTTCAGTCTACTCAGCAGTGGCTTTGTGCTAAAGGTTTATGCTGTTTATGCTTCATGTCTGTGCGCCTCGAGGGTGTAGGTTGGATAAAGATTACATGTGTCAGTGTATTAAATAGTGGCAGCTTTTGTTGTTTTGCACACGTTAATATAGGACGGCATACATTTTACATGAGTTGCACTGACCGGCTGTACTGCTCCGAGGTAGTTCATTTCATTTAAAGCACGGACTGAATTAATTAGGTAAATGTCTGAGAGGTTAATTATTTCCCCTCGTCTCTTTTTTTTCTTCCCTCTGAACTGTGCTCACAGAATTCTTCACACTCTCGCGTGGTGATTTTATCCTCTCCTCATTGATCTTTGTCCCGTATCTAATAGAGTCGTGCTTGCTCTTGCTCTTAAATACCTGCACACATTTAAAAGTTTACTTGTTTTATTTGTTTAGCGTTTCATGTGCATATTACAGCTCTCTCTGTCTCACACACACACACACACACACACACACACACTGATTAGAGGGTGGTCTGTGAAGCCTGAGGTTAAGATGATTAATTAACATTAATACAGATTAATTAGCTGTAGCGACACTTTGATCTATGAAATCACCTCCATTACCTCCACTACCCCCCTGCTATGTCTTTAGCGGGGGGGGGGGCAGTGGGTGTATCAACGCGTGTGAACGCACGTTGGTGGTGCACGTGGTGGTTGAACGTCAGCCGAGCAGCCTGATAGGACCCGGTTTCTGTAGGTGATTGCACATGTCTGAATGCATTTTGTGTCTCTTTAAACACGTTAATGTGAATTTAATTAAAAGTTGTTGACTAATTGGAATTGAGAATTGTTGTTGAGTCTTAGTTTGTCTTTGAAATATAGGGAGAAAAGTAATATCGTGGACTCGTGGACCCTTTCTCTGTTACAGCTAAGACTAGAAACTCTGCAACCAAAGTGTGGTAGACGCTCTGTCACGTGAGGCATATGCTTTAAATTTAAGACTCATGGATTCAAATTCCAGCCGTCAGCTGCCTCGTCTTTGTAACTTGAATAACCGTACCAGTGGTCTTGTTTTACTGATCTTTGCCTAAGGCCTACATGGAATAGAGTTAGGTTCTCGAAGGTAAACCCTTTTTCTCAGAAAACCAGAATAAATATTTAAAAAAAAAATTGTTATTAATGAAGCAAAGTGACGCAGCTCATCCCTTCCTCTTGACTTCAACCCTTCCTTCCATCCCATTGCAAACAGGGGGCTCCACTAGCCGGCATCATCATTAAAAATCGATATGGCTTTTTATTTTGAGTTTAAACCGTGTGCAAATCTGCGGTGGGGGGGGGGGTCTGAATTCAATTCCCTGGTGCTAAGCCCTCCAAGTCACATGCGCTTTGTCAAGCTTTGTCAGAGGACAAAAAGGGGAGGGAACGTGTGTGTGTGTGTGTGTGTGTGTGTGTGTGTGTGAGACTCCCTCCCTGCCTCGCCTGCGTGCTTGTGTGTGTGTGTGTGTACTCGGAATGAGGGTGAGAGTGGGGAGTGAGTGGAGAGGCAAAGCTGGCGGGGTCTCCATGGCGATGATGCTAGTTAGCTAGCTGGTGCTCAGGGGCCCTGGAGGTAAGTGACAATACAAGGGACTTAGCAGCAGCCGCACCTCAGCAGCCGCACTGCATTAATGAGATTTTTCACACGTATTATACACACTTGCAGCTAGTGGGTGTTTTTGTGTGCTCATTGTGCGCACACACAGAACTCCAGCTTCCACAAGCGTGTGTGTGTGTGTGTGTGTGTGTGTGTGTGTGTGTGTGTGTGTGTGTGTGTGTGTGTGTGTGTGTGTGTGACAACAACATTAGGAGCATCCCGGGATTGTTTACAAGCAAGCTCACAAATAAACACGCAAAACATACACAAAAAATGTTTCACTCTCAATCAACGACTGCATCAAACTCTGGCCGTTCACAAACATAAACTACAGCACTGAAGTAAACAAACAATGAATAAATTATACAGGTAGACTCCAGGCTGTGATTACAAACCAGTATGCTCCTTTATTGTATCGCATTGCTTCATCTCCATTGTAATAATCCTGTCGTTCTCGTATCTCTTTTAGTTTAGAAAAGGAGATGTGCGATGCTTCAGTAAATACCCGTCTCATCACAGACAGAATGGAAAAAGGCACATGTGTTGCTCTTTTTAATCACCGTGTCTTCTTTTATGTAGCCTTCAATATCTCATATTTATTTCTTTGTTGTAAAATACTTGCAGTGCAACAACATAAGAATATAATAAGCTTGTGTAAATGTATGTTTGCCGCGGCTAAAAGGTTAGCTAGAGTTAGAGTTGAGACCAAAACAAGTTTAATGAGGAAGATATATGTGAATACACTGCTATCAGAAAGCAGTTAGGGTAACCATTAACCAAATTGTTGTTATTTGAGAAATGTTTTTTTAAATGATCCGGCCAGGTTGAATTAGAAGTCACATATCGTGTGTGTAGTTTGAGTACATTTATCGTCTGAGTGACAGAATCTTCATTATTCATGATACTTAATACCGTTCAACGGTTGTGTTTCTTGCGCTTCGTGTCAGAATTAGACGCGTTGTGAGCTGCAAGCGGAGAAGCAGAGTCTCTGCGACGCCCCGTCCCACCTGACAGAAAGACGAGGAGAAACAACCGTGTTCAGAGGAAATGAAAATCTCTTTCTACAAAAGAAGTGCTCCTCCGCCGCTCGCTGGCGGCTCCCACATTAAAGCAGCTGTCAATTGATCAAATATTTGCATTTTCCTCGGCTTTCTTCATTGTGTGCATTTGCAATTGTCAGTGTTCCTGTACACACAGAAGAAGAGTAAGGGGGTGTGCGCGCATAGACACCCACACACTCTGCACCATCCATTTCCATCAGGGGGATCTCTGTTGACGCGGTGGGAAGGTCAGGGGTGAAAGGGCATAGGGCTTGCCCTTATCGCCGTGGTAACATCACTCTCGGGGGAGCATTCTCACCAGTGTGCGGCCACTAAATCCAACCGAGGATGCGTTATCACTGGCGCGTGGTTTCTTCTCAAGGTAATGAGAATACCAGACGCACGGCTTCCAAACACCTGCTTTAATTTAATGCAGAAATGTTATAATACAGAAGTTTTAATGCATTTGTCTTTTACTGCTAAACTTCTTCTAAAGGTTCCACCGAAGTATTCCCTCCACCGAGGAGATTGATTTGTCCATAACTTTATCTTGTTGGTGTTTTTGGATATTTTCCATCCGTCGCTTTGACAGTCAGGGGCATGATATTATATTTGTTATTTTTTATTTGAATTGCAAACATGAATCATCACTGTTAATGTGTAGGACCGTTAGAGCTTAGTGACAACGGGCTCAAATGAAGTGACGTCCATCGAACTGCTTCCATAGTTCATCAGGCTAAAGGGTTAAGTTTGTCATCGTCAAAGACCCACATCAAAATCATTACGTTGTTTATTACATGACGCAGCCAAGTTGTTCCGTCTCAATGTTTGACTGAATTTGTTTGACTGCAAATTAACACTTAAGCGACAAACACATATGACCGACTCATCTAGACATCCTCGTGTTTTAAGTACACTAGACTGATGTTCATTTGAAGAGTTTGTGGGTGCCAACTGCCGCCGAGTTTAATTATTAAAAACAAATATTTAGAAGCACTTTAGATCCATCCCGACCATAAAACAACATCAAAACAGGAAAAACGTTCAAACAGTGAAACTTTAAGAGGGACATCGTGCACTGATTTTGTCACGTGTTGTTTTTATAATAACAAGTAAATGCTGGATTCTTTCTCCGGCCTCTGTTTGTTTGTGTGTGTGTGTGTGTGTGTGTGTGTGTGTGTGTGTGTGTGTGTGTGTGTGTGTGTGTGTGTGTGGGTGCCAGAAGAGGGCACGTGTTTACAGACCGTATAAGTGTTTGAGTGGTTGTGTATATGCATGTCTCACCTCCTCCTCACCCTGCTCCGCCGAGAGACGAGCAGATGGACTCAGTGGGGGGGCTTGGATTGGGGGGAGCGGATGGAGGGGCGGGGGAACACAAAAGGAAGTTCTC
This sequence comes from Apeltes quadracus, assembly GCA_021346845.1. Classification (NCBI taxonomy): domain Eukaryota; kingdom Metazoa; phylum Chordata; class Actinopteri; order Perciformes; family Gasterosteidae; genus Apeltes; species Apeltes quadracus. The sequence continues at coordinate 7,534,210 of CM037926.1, read as the reverse complement.
TATCTCGTCTCTTTCTTCCCACGGAACCGCGAGACACCGAGACGTGACACCGAGACGTGACACCGGCGCGTCAAACTAACAGGTGACACAGAGGTGTCTTCGAGGAGGAGCACAATGGGACGATGCAGACAGCGGCGGAGACACTAAAACCCTAATCCTTACCCTCGGGAGGGGGGGGGCACAATGGTGATTAGCGAGGCACTCACACACAGGGCTCTACCAGGAGGCGAAGGAAACTGCAAATCTGACATGTTGACATTACGGTGTATGTTTATGGCTAATTAAAGAACATCACTGTCACTTAGGCCTCCCTTTCAAGTTCTGTTTCATTTTGCAGCATGTGGACTTCCTAAAAGAAATGCAGCCATGGTGGGAATGAAGCCATGAGCAACCTTCATGTGTGAACCAACTGTGAGTAATGCCTGTTTAAACAGACAGTTACACTTGTAACTAGACGTGTGGAAAAGACATATACCATAAAAGCGATACAACTTTTGCAGCGAAAGACTTCAAAGAGAGGCCAGGTCACAGACGAGCGAGATAGCAGGCGACATGGAGGGTTGACACAAGGCAAAGATAAGCCCTGGGGGATGGTGGAGAGGCTTCCTTTGTAGGACACTTTAAGGTGAAGAAACCCACTTTGAGAAAATGTAGTTCAATGTTTGGCTTGGAAAGTCAAGAAAAAGCTAAACAGGCACAACATTTTTTTTTAAGTTGGAAGTCAGAACTCATTGTGACTGACGTTTCGCATTTATCCACGGATTTCCTGCCTTCTCTTCTTATTTCTTACCCCACAGCGAACCCAAACAGTTCTGCAACAGACGCATCAGGCCCACAACCGGGCGTATCCGAGAGCCGCGTGTTTCCATTCCTCGCGCGCTCATCGTCGGCGTGCGCTCTCAGGACTAACAGCACGGTTTGAGTCTCTGTACTGCTGCGGCCGTGTTCTCGGCTCGACATACGACGACAGCTTCAGCGACACCTCGGTTAAATGCCTACGCTTATCTTTCACAATAGTGTGCGTGAGAGAGATGTTGTCTTTAATGCAGTCTAAGTTATTTAGCGTGAAAATATTCCTTGTAGCCTAGTTTTATTTTCTTTAGCTTTCTCAAGCATTATGCATTTGCTGAAAGACGCAAGCTGATGTGTCTTCACGGGTCTTTGTATTGACGCATTTACTTCCTTGTTTGCCTTGTATGGTGGCAGCTTTGTTGAACGGACAGACATATCGGGAGTGGAAATGCATCTGATGTTTTTTTTCCTGTGACTGTGTCAGCTCCGTTTTGCTCAGACAGTCTCCTCAATTTAAGCAGGAATTAGATTTACTTCCCCCTGCCAGCGTCGACCTTTCATCAACAAATACAAGGTGGCGAGATTATATTTGACAAGTGCAACAGTTAATAGATGAGAAGATCATTTTAAACATGTTTATGTTTGGCATAAATCCTGAGGAAAATAGTTAGTGTTAGAAGGATGTCAGTAAGCTGGGTAATACATTATGTCAGGAATATTCAGGGGAATGTAAAATATATTTATACGTTTTGCAAGAAAAGTGTTTGAGAAAAGACTTTAATCTAACAACATTTTCCTTTTTTTTTACACCTGGGGGCCAGATAATAATTACAAAAATTGGTTGTGAAACCACCACAGAGTATCCGTAACCGTAGTCCCCCATCAAACATCTGTCCAGTTCACCACTAGTTCTCCTCCCACCACAATGAGATTTGCCCCCACTGGTCATAATTTCTCCTCGTTCCTGCCTGTTGCTGGTCCCTTAGACGCCGAGCAGACACCCGCAATAACAGGACTGTGCTCCGTCATGTGTGCATGATTAGGAAATGTAAAGCCGATTACTGTCAGAACTGGCAATCAGATCCATATTTCCTTCTATTATACTTGACCCACCTTGACCGCTGAAGAGACCTCATGTCAATTAAACATGATGTGTGACTCCAAAGTGTAGTCTGTTTCTGAAAAACTCTACACTCATTTCTCCTGAGATCCTTTGCTGGTTTAGAAGTAGCTCTTTGCGGCCTTTATGTTATCATACCGATCTATTGAGCGGTCATAAAGTAAAGTACTGATGCATCCTGAAGCTGAGAGCTGTAAAACGATTTAACTTGATATAAGTGGGGGTCTGGCACAGCAGCACGAGAAGCAGCAGATGCGCTCACTGTTCACTGAGGCATGAGACATGGGAGGGCGTGTCCTGTCTGGAAACAAGGATGTATTACTCGATTTTCTCTCCAGAAAAATATCCCGCAACTGCAGATAGACTCTTATCAAGAACAAGGGATGGAAAGTGAGTCATTTATAGTAAGCTGAGAGGAACTGACTGTTCTTTTTTTTTCACGCACACAGCTCAGAGAAACATGGCTATGATGTGTAAAGAGGACAAGTTTTGCTCCGGTTATGGTGAAACCATCCTTCTGAGTGGATGCTCGGGGGTCCTCACTTAGAAATCTTCTTCACTCCTCATGTCTGTTACTGTGATCTAAACATACTCGTTCCATGCAGCCACACGAGTATTCTCTATTTTTACATCAAACACAGGGCCTCGGTTCTTATCTTGTTTTCCACAGGGGACGTAGGAGATGTGAATTGTTTAGCTCAGCCTGTGCAGATAGCGATCATCCCAGGCGCTACTCGCTCGCAGCGCCGCACGGGAGCCGAGATGGACGCTTTAACGCCGTCTTTTCCTTCATGAGCAAAATAAAAACTGTCTGTGTCTGTGCGTAGGCAACAAGGTATTTGTCTGTGTGCGCAAGATATAGATGAAAAAAAGATTGGTCTTGTTTTGCCTCAAAGGATGAGTCACGGCAAAAATTCTCAGTATGCCATCATCTTTTTAATCTTTTCTAATCGCTTTTTCCGACAAGGTGGATTTGTTTTGCAAGCAAACGAGAACGGCTAATGAACACTAGATACGTCAAACGCAAAAAGATCAAGTGCAATATCTTATTTTACTGTATGAAACAAATTACATTTCAAATAAATGTAAATGTAAAATGGAGCGTAACGGTAAACACGATAAAATGTAAGGTGGGTTTAGTGTGAGATGGTCAAATAACCGCGCTTTTATCTCTCACATTCACGTCCTCGCACTTGTTCTCCCCTGTGTGTGTGTGTGTGTGTGTGTGTGTGTGTGTGTGTTTGAGAATAGTTGCGCTAGTACATTTGACTACGCTTAGACGGAGATGTTGATAAGCATTTATTTAGAGAGAGTTTAAATGAATGAAAAACCACCAGCAGTGGCACAACAGACACGTGACTGGCGCCGATCCTTGTTTTGGACTGCAGACATGCAGAGGTGGCAGACCAGAGACAGCAGTTTGGCAAGAAGAGTGTGTCTGTTGGTGCCTCGTTGAACCCCGGAGGCCTCGCGGCGGTGCTGCCGGGGGGGCGGAGACTTACATCGCTGTAGCGTCGCCGCGTGTTTGTGCACAAGCTCGTGTGCCTTGTGCAATCTGCAGATAAGTGTGTGTTGAAGGTATGGGCGACACACCGCAGCGGTTTGACATATATTCTGCTGTGTGATCACACTCGCACACAGGATGCAAGGCGCGCCGAGTGTATGATAAAGGTGTCGACATGCATTCAACAAGGTGCTTGAAAAACGTGCTTGAAAGGAGGCGACAGAACAAAGGGGCTCTTTATGTAAATATCACGCTGCTCATTGTGTATGTTCAGTTTTTTTGTATTAAGTTACACTTCCACAGGCATGTTGTGGTTTAAAGAGGTCTTTATCCAGCTGAGCAGCTCCATAATATGTGTCTAAATGATTGGTTACTCCACTTCGCCAACACTTAATCTGGCCCGGATATGCTTTTGACTCCTTATCTTAACGGCCCTCCCCCTTACACCACATCATCGTTGCTCAATTTCACCACATTTAAGTCCGGCCACCTTAGCCCCCCCCCCGCCCATCGTATAGATTTACTGAGGATAGCCCATAAAATCTTATATCGCTTTTGAATCTGTTATCTTACACCAGTTGAAATAGGAGTCTTTTAATGGGATGTATTAAACAGCCAATTGAAGTATAAACGCACTACGGCTTTACTTCCATTGTAAGTGATGGTGGGACGTGAAAGCATAAAAACCCACAGACCATTAAATGAGCTCAATTAATGAATTTCATGCACGTACGTGTGTGTGTGTGTGTGTGTGTGTGTGTGTGTGTGTGTGTGTGTGTGTGTGTGTGTGTGTGTGTGTGTGTGTGTGCGTATCTCTGAAAGATTAAATCTTTGGGGTACATGCATTTGTCTCTGCATATTAACCAGCGTACCTGGGGGTGGGGGGGGGGGAGTGGGTGGAAGTCCTTGTGTGTTGTGTGGTGTGTGAATGTTCACGTATGTGCTCCTTTGCTGCGTCCGCGTGTTCGGCGGTGTTGCCATCCCACAGCCCGTCCCTGCCGGCCCCTCATCAACCCCCTACTCGCCGAGACCGGCGACTCATTTCACCATTACCGCTTACCTCGGGATGAAAACGTCCCTGCTAAGATCTTCATACGAACACGTACACGCGTTCACGGGCACACATAGAGGTCTGGCCGTTGATCACGCGCTCCTCCACCGTCAGCGCTGCTGTGCGCCATCCATCATTGTGCCACTGAAGAGAGGGAGATGGACAAAGGAGAGAGAACAGGTGGAGGGAGAGAGAAAGAACACAACAGAGAGATAATGGAAGGAGTCACCATGTCTGTCTTTTTTACCTTGAGCTGGGCCTCTCTTAATCCCCGGCCTTTCTCACACACTCACACACACACACATACACACACACACACACACACACACACACACACACGGAATGCAATACGTCGAACCAGAAGAACTCAAAACCACTTCCTTGAGGGGCAGCTGGTGTGAATGCGCGTGTGCATGTACGTGTGGTTAGGTGCACCAGGAGCTACACGATACCGTGAGAGGTCCGGTACGAGTGTGAACGTGCAGCAGACACACAGGAACATACACACACGCACAGAAGCACACGCATAAAGAAAAGCTTCAAATTACACATGCACAAGTCCCAAGATTAGACACGGCCGGCAGGCTGATTTAATCTCACGGTGTATTCACCCGGTTTAAATGCCTTAATTAATATAGATTAATGCAGAACAAATGTATATTTTTTCTGCACCATCATGTGCTTCCTATATTCTTTTTAATACTTCTAAATAATTTTCTTCAGGTTCATCAGAAATTGTTTTTCAAATTCTCCTTTCAAACATCGCTGAAAGAAAAGCGACGACAACAACTTCAGTCTGTGCGACTGTGAGCGTTTGCAAAAGCGGCAAACTGTCCTCGCACATTTTCCTTTCGTTTCATTCCAACCGTTCCGTCGCTCGCGTGCTGCGATACAAGCTGCGCCAAAACACCCAGTTAGCTTTCTTTGATCGCTGATCCTACATCTGTGTTTCGACGGCCCCTCGTCCCACCTGCTACGAATGATCCGGACATTCAGGAGCGACACTGAGCGGAATCCTTCCCCCCCTTTCCCCCCCGCGTGCCGAGAGACGGTCAAAACAATGATCCCACCGCTGGTCAGAGTACGTTGACAGGCTCTTTGACGAGGTGGCACAGCCCCCATGAGCTTTTTTGGAGCGAAAAAACCTTTAGAACAATGTTGTTTGGAGGCCTCGAAGCAAACAAATCCAGCCTGCAGGGACCTTTGAAGGGCCCGACGGCGCCGACTCGCTGGGCTCCTGCAACTTCTCAGCAGGCAGATAAGTGTTCGGTCTTAATTCTCCCGACCCCTGCCGTGCTTCTGCTGCCACCGAATACCCACTCATGAAAGAAACGGGGCGGTTCAACCGAAATGTAATAGCCGAGTTCTGAGAGTACAAATCGGTGCTGGAAACAGGTGCGGAGGGGAGATACGAAGGGGGGAAGGAGGTGCAGACGGTCGGGGCGAGGCTGCAGAGCCGTAGGTGGACTAATCCCACCCGGGCTCGTCTGTCTTCAACCAGCGACACCTCGTAACGCTGAGCTGCGTGTCTGTGTGAATAGTGACTAGTCTGCATCGTGTCTGCATCAATCCTCCCCCCCTCCTCTGACTGTGTGTGTGTGTGTGTGTGTGTGTGTGTGTGTTCAAAACATCCCAGCATATGGGCTCTTTTACCAGGTGACGCAGTGGACTGTGTTACAGGGTGACAGAGAGGCACGACGAAACCTCATCTGTCTCAACATCTGCACAATCGACGGGGGGGGGGGGGGGGGGTGGGGCTCTGTAGACTGATAAGATGCAAATTGGTGTGGAGCTCGTGTGTACACCGCTGATTGTTTTCTCAGTGATGTAGTTGGGTCCATTACATGGGCTCAAATCAGCTGTATCATAACAGTAAGGGTACGACTCATTATTCACTTTCTATGTCTTGGAATGAGCATTAATTTCACCGCAGGAAAGAAAACAACACAAAGACAAACGCGCACACACACTCTCACTCATACACACACACATACACACACACACATACATACATACACATACAGAGCCCCAGCAGTTCCTCCCCGCTCGTCTCTCCCACGCTGTACCTTTCACTCCTACACAGTCTCTGCGCCGACACGGCATGAACATACTGTACACATGTGAGCTGTTTGAAAAGAAAATCACACTCGTTCAGACATTCACGTCCCTCGAGTGCAGATAGTATTGACTTAATGTAGATTATTTTCTTCAAGGGTAAATCATTTCATCGTCTAAATCTTGACCCTGTTGTTACATTAAACGTATTTTATTTTGTCTGTCAGCTTATTTTCAGTTTGGGTCACATTCTCCATGCGTCAGCCTTAATGTGGAGATGAGGTGACAGCTGCATGTACACTTTTCAGTCGCTAGTTTGCGGTGGCAGCCATCAGCCAAAGGATCAGAGGATCTCTGGTGGTAAATGCATCAGGCACGCGCTGATGTTCCCCTAAACTTAAACCTCCATCGTCATGGAGAGCACAGCTTTTTTTCTGCATTACCCATTAAATTTCTCCTGAGTTTGAGGTCTTGAATGGCAGAACATACAGTATGTATATGTATACACACACATAAATACATATTCTTATATATAATTATAATATTATATAATGAATGGTCGTTTTGTCATCTATAAGTAAAGGATTTGTTTATCTGCCCTCTGCTTCAAATCAGTAGAAATTTAAAGAATTAATTTCCAAAATGCTACATAAACCATGGACATCTTTTAACATTCTGCTTGTCATTTCCCAGCAAGTATCAGGACTTACAGAGTGAGAGAGAGCTTGCAAAAAAACACATATCCAAATTGATGCTTACAAACCACGTAAAAGCCCAGCCCACACCTCTGATGGCTCCCCAAACCCTGCCTGTAACTCCTCGCACACACACACACACACACACACACACACACACACACACACACACACACACACACACACACACACACACCATAAGCCCCCACCAACAAAGAGAAGGGGGCAGCAGAGGAGCGAGAGAGGCAAAGAAAGGGAGAAGAAGGAAAAAGCACGCTTGACTAATTCTTGTATCGGCGAGTAGGCAGTCCCTCCCCTACCGCTCTGCTAGTGCATGTGTGTGTGTGTGTGTGTGTGTGTGTGTGCGAGTGTGAGAACTGGCACACTCTAACCTTGACATTTCAGCATCACTGGGGCGATGAATGAAAATGACCACAGTACACTTGGGAGGGACGGAGTGCGGAGGACTGCCGGAGGGGGGGGGGGGGACAGTAACCGGGCGAGTGACACTTAAACGCTGATGGAGTTGCAGAGAGAGAAATGTCTGTTTATCTTGACGTTTACGTGTGTGTGTGCGTGTGTGTGTGCGTGTGTGTGGAGATGAAAATTGCCTGCGTCTGTGTACAGTGGTGTGTGTGTCTCTCTGCGTGGGTCCGCAGTCGGCAGCGGCAGCGGCAGGGAGGGATCTGTGCTCTAAACAGCCTGCCGGTTATTTAAAGGCCTTGGGGCCTGTGCTAGATTGATGTTGTTTTCTTTCAATCAAGGGGCCGTGTGGGACGCGCTCACTCTGCTGGCATAAACAGTCTTTACTGCTGGAGTGAGGAGGACGACAGGCCCAGACCGCGTGTCTGCATCCGTCTCCTTCTCCATGCCGCTCCCTCTCTCAAGCCGTGGTGGGAACTTTTTTTTTTTGCAAACGCATTACCTCTCTGCCAAACATGTGTGTCAAGGTTCGAACTGGGTGTGTGGGCAATGCGCGTTTTTCTTTTTCCCTTTAAGAAAATCAAATTGCTCTTGTGTTTACGTAATGTGAGAGATAGTCCCTGCTCTCGACTGCCTGCTGTCACAGGGAAATACAGCGGAGGAAATTGGACTCCAGGGCAAATCTGACACACGATAAACTCAGTATTACATTTAAGCAACTTTCAATAGCAGCTCCACAAACTACAACAGTTGTTTTAGTCTATATTAAGAAAAATGCATTCCACAAGAATATGCTTATTTGGTTTGATACACTACATCTTATACTTAAAATAAGGCTGTTTTGAATTCAGTTCATATTCTTATGTATTTCCGCTGGTACATTCTTTTAACCTTTATGATCATTTCTATTTTTTCTTTTGTGCAGCAGTTCGAGCAGTGGGGTGATTTGAGGTTAGATCTGGTCAAATAGCCCCAGGGCTGAATAGAAAAAGATCATAACACGTGCCACTATTTTCCTCCAAGGAATGCAGGTACAAAAACCAAGTTTGAGCTGAACTTCGAGGAGGCCTTTGTTACCGGTTCATTTCGTCCGTAGCCAGTCGGGCCTTCTAATGACATGCAGCGCCCCCCTGAGACGACCAGGGAGCAACCGCGTGTAGACCATGTGGAAGATTAACGGTTAACTCACTAATGACGTCCTCCTTCACATCCGATAACCACACACACACACACACACACACACACACACACACACACACACACACACACACACACACACACACACACACGGTACACAATCACACAAGGCTTTGTCTAAAGCTAGAAATCATTCACTAGACTCCTCAAGGCTTGTGTACAGTAACAACAGGAAATGTCTCGAGGTCTATCAGGAAAATATCTCTGAATCGTAAATATTCTGTTAATACATTGTGAGTTATTTCCTTAATTTTCCGAAGCTGTCCGAAGTATTCTGAGACAAATTGTACATTTCCAGCCTCCGAGGCGACAGATGCACAGCAGCTTTGTGGTTTTTCTTTACAAAGGAAAGATTCACGCTTGTACTTTTAAAAGATAAATAATCAATACACTACATTCCTCTCGCTCACACACACATACATCCCAGCCACTGCCTGAATAATGTATAATGAAATGGATGCATTTAGCTCGGTAGAGGACCACAAAGGAGAGCTTTCCCTTCCGTCGGTTCAGCGCCGGACGAGGAGGCAGAATAGTCGGACTGATGAATATTTGTGGTCTCATGTAGCCGAATAATTAGCAACATTAGCAACAAGAAGCATAAATACTAAAATAAAATTCACAAGACAAATATTTCCCCCACGTATTTAATGTCGTAGAACAAAACATTAAGGTATATTTGGCTTGTGAAAGCCACCAACCTTATTTCAGGTATATAACCAAAAACCTATAAAGAAATAACGTAAAGACAAGTGTCGCTGTTTGAGAATAAATTCCTGCAACTATATCTCATACATTTTATTAACAAAAACTCAACAACTCAAAAACTGAACAACTGCAGACATTTGACGTGGCAGGGTAATACATGTTTTATTGTTAATATCAGATTTAAATCATTTCTTTAGATTTCACCATAAATTTTCTCTGGTTTTAATTCCGTATTAATTAATGTTTTTGTTTCATTGTAAAAAGCCAAATTGTTTACAATGGGAAACATAACCAACTGTGCCCTTTCACCATCTGCGTTCACACCCCCGAGGACTGCTGTCCTGACACGTTTATCATCATTTGCAGTTGTAATGGAAGAATAGACCCTCTAATGTACATATATTATGATTAAACTGCTGAGACCAGACACATCCCACCCAAAGTTACCGGTGTAGTGCATGAGGAGGACTTCTGCTGAGGCCATTATCCCCACCGTTTTTTGCATCTCCATGGCAACTACACCAACACACACATAATAGTCTCAGAAGAGCACGGAGGGAAGGGAGTATAACTCAGTTTACTTGTGACACTGCAGAATCTCGCCTATTGTGACTTCAGCCAATTAAGTAGTTGCTGCGATGCAACAGCTCCCGACCTGCCGTTACCGTTACTGCCGGCAGAAATCCGGAGGAAATGAATGCAGTCGTGATGGAAAATAACTAGAACTAATCATGGGGTGTGCTGCATGAAATGGTTTGGGGCGGAAGCAGAAAAGGTCGGACGCACAAACACACAAAAGCAGCCCCGTCACGGCAGCAGCATCCGTGGCTTTTTCCTTTCTCATCGACCCGACCTATTGATGCACTGAACGCTGCAAGGCCCAGTCAATAAACAAGAGGAAAAGCTTTTTGGAGGAGGAGAGTGTGACCACGAGCACTCTGTCTTACTGCGCGTGCATTCTGCATGCGCCCACCTGCACGTCTCTCCCTCCTCTCAGTCTCCCCACGGTGACTTTGTGCGCCGCTCTCTGCCTCGACTCACATATAGTCTGCACTCCTCTCCAGACTCGCAGCGCTGAGTCGTTAATGTTTAATGCTCACTCAGGAAGCAGACACCATCAGCAAGGCTTGTGCATGCGCGCACATGCACACCCACACACACACACACATCTCCTGCATCCCCTTAGCGACGCCATCCTCATTACCAGCCTGAGATTTGAACTTTAACCCCTGGACCAGATGGCTGATGTTTTCATTCTGGAGGGAGGAGAAATTAACCAGGAGTGGCTCAACATCGCACTGCGTCACGAGGGAAGGAGGACTCGTGTGTTGGAGGATGACGGGGGTGTTTGTCTATCAGCGGGGGGGATCACACAACTATTGCTGATTGAAGCAGGGTTATTGTGCGTTTGGGTTATTTGTTTTTGCCTGCAGTGTTCGCCAGCAGAGTAGCTCTCCTGATTTTCTGACCAGTCTAAAAAGTGATTCATAAATCACAACTATCAGCACGATGGTTCCTTACACGCATGAATGAGGCTGCAGTTCTTCACACATCACAAGGGTCCACATATCACACACCTCGGGTAAATGACTACGTGCATTTGGGGTGCGCGCCGAGCAGACCGTGACGCGTGAGGGGTGGCATTGTGTGTGTGAGTCGTGAGAAAGGAAAACGAGTGAAAGCAGCAGAGAATTCATTAGGCATGTACGTGACTGTTTGCAGGTTCTTACTTAGCTACCAGTGGACCAATGGCGCCCTCCGGTGGTGGAAAGGTCCACGGTGGGGGTTTGTGCATGTTTGTGTTTGATTGTGTGTATACATCTTACATTAAGTCCAGCCAGTTATGCGTGCAAAGTTCATCATCACTTGTCATCTGGTCTGATTGGGTGTAGGAGTCTAGAAGGAATGTTTTTCAATTAATATAAACAAAGGAAAGAACTCCAAAAACTTCAACACAATTTTAAAAAACTGCTAGACAATAGTAATTAAAAATATGTATTTTCAGAAAAAGGGTTAATTAAAGAAATCAACTGAAGACAATGGCTGATAGCAAACCGTCGAGATGGAAATATTAAACCTAAGGCCAAACTTTTTTTCTCAGATTTACCGATATTTACTCAAATAAATACACACAACACATTCTCAAAGCCAAGTTTCAAACCATGATGCTCTAGAGTCAGTTATGGTCATGGCAGCCTTCAGTTTGAACTAGGTACATACATGGTGATATTTTTAACCCAGGCCACAAATGGCCGTCTGCTTGAGAGCAAGACCGCGTTGCAACAAGGAAAGTGGGCCTGAAATGGTGCCTTGAGGCACACCCCGATCTACATAGACGATTGAGCGGGAGGCTTTTCCTTGAATGTGCAACCACTATTGTTTAGAAGTCAGGATCCACACCCTGTCAGGGCATGATGATCCCATTTTTACTTTGATTTGTTGTTTAATACTTTAGTCGAAAGATAACAAAGCATACAATTGTCTTTTTAAAGGTTGCATAAGGCTTGAAGTAAGACATCAGAGCGTCAACATTTTCTTTTGGTTACTGTAGCTCCAGAGTGACGCAGACCCCTTTTCTATTGATTTTACTGAGCTTCCAACAACAATATCACATGTGTTCACTTGACCAGGCATCTTTCTAACACCTCCACATACCCTCAACATCCTATTTTATCCAAATTATCTCCCCCTAATCCCTGTCTCTCATGCACAGACATAAGAAATACACACGTGGACAAAAAGACGAAGGGATGGAAACAGAAAGATTACTTTCTTTTGCAAGACGCACTGTTCCTGTACATCATGATGTTTGCCAGAGTCAGGCATTTCATGACTCAGATCCTGAGGAAAGGCTGCAGCTCTGCTTATGTTAAAACCGACCACAGTGTCTATGCAATATGACCTGTATGCTGAGATCACCCGGAGATCCATAGGAAGGCAGTATTTGTATATGTGGGCCCTCGTTTCTCTTTAATCAGGGAGTGAGTGGAGTAGAACAAAGCGGATGGTTGAATCCGGGGCTTTTCTGTGGATCAGGCTGACTTTAGGCTGGCACTGCTGTCAACTAAATACTTGCAAATAACCAGCTCCGGATGTTTCTCTGCCTCTACGCAGACGATGGATTACTGTGAGTATCTTTTCATCTCACTGTCATCTTCTCCTCTCACATTACCACCAGGGGACCACCTGAACCCAGACCTCTGGAGCTGGATTAAAACCGTGCAATGGGTCTGTATTCCATGCTGCTTATTACAAATCCGATATCTTCATTCTTTACAAGCTTGATAATTTTCTCTTACTAGCTTTCAGCGCAGCAGTCATCCTTCCAACAACTTTGTGTAATTCTCATAAGATCTAAAACTAATACCTCTGTCTCAACTCACGTCGTCGGTCTTCGTTGTTTCACATTCATTGTTAAAACAAGTCCTCCCCAGAAAGAAGACAAACAGTAATCTATATTTTCTCTTTTATGTGTGCAGTCCTAAAGTCCATGTTGCCTTTGTGCTGTGGGGGAAACAGGAGTTCGTTTACGTTGCAGGACAGGATCCTGAAAGCTGTGAGACACGATGTTTGTGTTGGAAATGAAAAAACAGGCTATATAATTGTTGTGTCATAATTGTTGTCGCTCTCGGGACATGACAAATTACCTTGCGTCTGAAAATAAAATAATATCTTTTACATATCGTGGGTCTCTGCTGACATCTGGTGGTCACAGATGGGATTGCTGCATTAGGTAGCAGCCACTAATTTATAGGACTCACACACAAACCCGGCTGAACCTACTTTTATAGACTTTTTCCATATTGTCTTTGGATACATGATTTCATTTTACTATTGTGTACTATTTGGGCTTTATATTTCGCTCGATAGTCCTCCTGACTTTCGAATTATTAGATATTTCAAGATTGGACTAGTGCAGCCCACTTTCTGTAACAAATAAGTGTGAAATAAACTCACTGGGGTGAACTTCCCTGATAGGCATAGTTCCTCTTCAGATGAAAACACTGTTTCTATAAAGTACAACATGGGTTTATTTAGCAGAACTATTTTTTGCTGTGATGATAGTAAGGATACAGAATGCAGAAATATCTTTTCAGATTTACTGACAACATATTAGAACATAATATTTCACATCCTTCACCCATCAGCACACAAACAATTTGTATCAATCATCAACCCTCATTTCTAGAATCTCTAATTCCCTTTAGCTGCTACCTAACGACGCTGCCTTCTCTTTATGACTTCCATCTCATCATTTCTCTTTGGACATTTTGTTTGTTTTTGTATGCGTAGTGACAAATAAAAATAAAGAAAAGATACAACCTCACACAACAGAGATTCACTACGCAAATATTGATTCACCCGAGATAGAAATACCACACGTTCTTTCTAAAACCCAAGATGAATGATTGGTACAGCTCATTGAGGTGGGAGGACCACACCTTCAGGGCCTGGCCTCGGGGAAACTACAGCATCCGGCAGTATGCTTGGTGAGTTTCCAACTCGTTCACACATTCCTAGTGAATGAGTGAACAAGAATGCAGCAGAAAAGTGTGCAGCTACTGGCTGCCATTGCCGGCAGCAGCTGTTGTGCACAGGGGGCTTCAGGGCCCGGGAATGTTGCAGAGCAGGACAGCAGTCAGAGGACGTCTCGCCACCCGAAGCACTCGGCAGTGTGGCACTTTATAAAAGGATAAACGTGACTAAGTTGATTAAACTCTGTTGCGATCGATCACAGTTTGCTGTTATCAGGTCACCTTCACATTCATTTAAATCATATTTGTGGGCGGTATGTTTAGGTATTGAATAGAATGAATACTAAACCTTTAGTAACAGGAGTATGCAAATGTTTGTGTCTATTTCTCTGCATCTCTCACACATGTAACAGTCGGGGAAAGAGATTTTCTTACAAACAACTTCAGACTTGGATGCTCCTGTACGATATCCAGTTTTAATAATCATCAAATCTAAAATTACCTGGCAATAAGATTTATTTGAGAACCAATGCTATTGTCGCTGGTATGTAATGTACATAATGTAATTATTAAAAACTAATTATTAAAAACCAGTCTTTTTGAAATTAGACTCTTTGAGAACATTTGCATTGAGAAACGCGTCCTCTGGCGCACCGGAGGACCGGTGTTCGATATGTTGCCTTCACGTACCGTCGGAATCTTAAGAGTTACAATTAATGGGTGAAACATCAAAATACATGTATGTATAGAATAATGGAGGTTTAAGTTCAGCATTCTATAAGTTTAGACGATATAAATCAAAAGATTGTATAGTAAAAGATGGTTAATCTGGTGTGATAGGTTTATCAAATACTATTTGGGGTATATTATATACAGCTATTTAATGCATTTATGAAACTGTATTAAACAAATAGCAACGTTGTACATTGTATTCTTGATAACATATGTCAATGTAACATGTAGGCTACTATTGTATGTCGTATCCTACGAGACATTGGCAGAGGAAGCTTGAAATTACGAGCAGCAAGTGGAGGCCTCACAGAATCCTTTTTTTTTTTTTCATTAGGAGGGCTGATGTCATTTCAAAACTTAACTCACAACCCCCAAGTCACAGCGGTGAGTTGCTCACCTCCTTTTCTCCCGTGAAGTCGTCTCTCGTGTCCGGCGGGTCGCATCGCAAGAAGACCAGGAGGAGAAACGCACGAAACTTCCTCTTCTTGGGACGAAGCAGAGAGGGGTTTGGAAGAAGAAATCCCGGGACCGGAGCCGCTCTTTCTGCGGGCGAAGGCGGCTGAACATTTTTTTTTGAAGTCCAACCTTAAAAAAAAAAGAAATAATCGAAAATGAATCGGAGCTTCAATAGATCGCAATCTCTGCGGAATGCGGATTGTAACGCCGTGGAGGTGAAGAGCAAGGTGAGCGTCGGCGGGTTTGTGTCATTCAAATGTGGATTTGAGAGGAAATTGAAGAGTTCACATGGTCGACCCGTAACTGCTGCAGTTGTATCGGACCAACTGGATACAACTAAAATCAATTGTCTCCTCTGCGTCAAAGCTCTACTTCGCTTTCTGGATGCTTCTGTCATTTAAAAAAAAAAAAAAAACGCACTTATTATTTTTTTTCGACCGTGCAGATTGTGCTGATTTGGCTCTTTCCCTCCCTGTCACGAAGCTTTTGTGGGTTATGGGGTGGGGGGACGATGGGGGGACAATTAGCCGTTGACTAGTTGTTATGATTAAAAGATGGTGTCTTTTCAATTGGATGGTTTTTTTTTGTTGCAACATTTAATTGCTTTCACCGCGGTTTTTCTGTGCTACACAACTTTGCGCCTCGTTGCTTTCGGGTAGTTCGTGAGAGGCTGAAGCTGCGATGGTGCCATTGATTGAGGCAACCAGTAAAGTGCATTTAACAGTCCCGTGTGGCTATTTCTGATTAAAAACCACCGACTTCCACTAAATCTGCGCGAACTTCAAGTGAATTTTGACCCGTTTTTTTTCCTTTTTCGCACCTCGTCAAACGCACGAGAAGTACTTTTTAGACCTCGGACATCACTTTGATACGTTTGTCTCCGTTTTTTTTGGTTGTTGTTATTTTTAACAACGGAGCTGACCAGCTGATTATACCGCGTGTGAGTTTATATCGAAAGTCCGCTTCCAGATAAAAAAAACCACGTGTGTCCGAGCTGTGTCCGATCCTGTTCCACAAAACGGGGACTATTTCGACTGTGTTGTCGCAGCCTCTCAAGGACTTCTTGTTACGCGAACATGTTTCCCCCTAAATTCCATTCAAGTGACGACGTGGTAGGCGCGCGCGTGTGTGTGCGCCTGTGTGTGCGTGCGTGTGTTCACACATGCCAGCAGCCACGAGTGTGTCAGCACTTGTGTGAAGCTCCTGCTGCACAGTTGACATGTGACAAATGGAGATGGACGAGAGGGGACTCATTCAGTCCAGAAGTTGTGATTTTATTGTTGTTGTTTGTATTATTATTATTATTATTATTATTAAGGTTGGAGTCTGTGTAGTGGTGGCACTGGCAGAGACTGGGTGGAGGAGAGGGGACGGGCTACAGATGGAGGAGAGGATAAAATAAAGGGCACGTCTGTTCCAGGATGCTCGTACAACATTGTTGTTTAGGTTTTGTGTTCCATCCCCAGTGACGGGAAGTCGTTACTTTTTGAGATGGTTTGTTTGTAGGTGGGACCGACCAGACGCTGCCAGGCCGGCCGGTTTAACGCCATCGTGGGAGCTGACTCACCGTCGTACACCGTCACAACGTTTCCCTTTTTTGGAAGGGCTATAACTCGTCGCTCTTATTTTCGTCTTGTTGTTTTACTTCCTCTAGTTTTGTAATGAGCAACCCTGACGGGTAACGCTCGACATCAGGTGTCACCTGACTGAACCGGAATGGCCGCTCTTATCATGTGCATACATGCAACCGGTAGCGTCGCCACTGTCGAATGTCTATAAGGCACACGCACACCGTAGCAGGTTGGGGGGTTGCAGAGGGTGGGACTCGAGCAGTCCGGAGCCCCTTGAAATGAAATCCTCTAATACGCGTGCACAAACTGGACCGCTTCTGACACCTTTTTGTATCTCACTTCCAGCTCTTACAGAGCAGACGAGGACAGTCTGCGTTGACTCGGCTTTCAGAGATCCTCGTGACTTGAATGACGCAATAGTAATTGTTGTTCTGGGTGCACGGCCCTTTCATAAGGCCCAACGGGACCAGTTGATGAACCAGAAATGACCCAGCAAATTAGTAAACATGTTTCAGTCCTGCAGAAAAACCTTTCTGAAGCGATGGCTGAGCGGATCCCTCTTTGCGTCTTTAGATTACCAGGCGGTGATACTGGTGTTTGTTTTGTTTGTGCGTGGTGCGAGTGACGATCTGGGTTGGCGCTGGGTTTTCTCCGGGATAACCGTTCCATGGGGAAGCTTATCAGGGATCACGCTGGAGGTGTCTGCCCGTCGTGGAGCCTCGGCCACGAGCTGGTTTCACTCACGTGAAGCTCTTATCAGAGTGACGGTGGGGGGGTTGGGTGGGATTTTACTCCACTTACTTTCACCCATCCACATTTTGAAGATCTTTAAAAAAAAAAAAATCTTTTCCTTAACCAATTTTTGAGGCCTCATCCGTACGCCAGGCCACGTTGCGTATTTAATATTTGATCAAATCAAATCAAATCGCCGAGGAGCCGCCTCATGTGAGGCACCAAAACAAAAGACTGGAAGTGAGTTATGTTCCCGTTTCTTTGGTGTGTCAGAGTTTGCGTGTTTCAGCCTGTTGACATCACTTTGCCCTGATTGGTCGGGAGGACAGGTGATGTCAGGGTGAGCGGAGATGTATTCTTAGGTTCGGGTTCAGTGCCGAGGCCCCGTGATGATGAATCCTCCCGTGTTCAGACTTGTTCTCACCAGCGGGCCGAGTTGCGCTTGTGAAACCCGAGCGAGATTGTTACTCGGCGAGTCGGGTGTTGAAGTCTTGACAGCGTTGATGATTGAAGTTTGTGTCGCACGTTGGTTTTTGCTTTTCAAAATGAAGACTCGACGGGCCTGTTTGTCGGCGTCTTGCTTTTAGTTTTATGAGTTGGAATCCAGGCTGTGCTTTAAAAAGAAACCATGTTTGTGCAGCAAACCACACCCCCCTGCCCCACATGTCAACTTCTAATTACAGAGCTGGTCAACGTACGTCCCAACCGCTCCTCTTCTTCTCCAAATCGGTGTGCTGCCTTTTGCGTCAGCAGTCGGCCTCTCCCTTCTCCTCCTCCTCCTCCTCCCCCCCAGCTGCTCCCCTCTATGAACATCACCTCCGCTCTTCTCCACGGCTTTGGGCTGATGATTAAGCGGCACCTTCGCCCTACAAATGACGTCGTGTGTGTGTGTGTGTGTGTGTGTGTGTGTGTGTGTGTGTGTGTGTGTGTGTGTTGTGGCGGCTTTAGAGCCTTAAATCTTCTCAGCTGCTCAGGTCTGTTCTTGTCTCTGAGTCGAGCGATGACCCCGCAGTGACCCTTCTCCTTGCACTCATCGGTTGGTTTCGATGCCCTAAACGGGAAAGCAGTAGCACGATCGTTCAAGTCCGTGCTCTTGTTGGGGAGGGAGGGGAGGGCGGGGGGGCGTGGCTGGTAGCCGGGGTCATTTCTATGCGCTGAGACGGCTTACTCATCCGGCGGGTTTGTTCTGTTGTGCACATTCCTCTTCCCTTTTCCTGCTGCTTTCTTGGGTCAAAGTTACGTGTGATGTGCCACTGATCTTCCGTTTTTGTAATGAGGTGATGTGGCAGTGTGACGCAAAGCTGCAGGGGCGCTGCAGGACATTGTTTTTAGAGTCAAGCTTCTCACGTGGCAAATAAAAGTACAGCACTTCCCCAAAAAACAGTTACTCTACAAAGCCCTGCTCTTCCACACCTGAAAGGTGCATTTAACAATGTGAGTGTGGATGCTCATTCTGAGTTTGTGTCCGTCTTATCATCTTCTCTTCAGTATGGGGCGGAGTTCCGCCGGTTCTCGGTGGATCGGGTCAAGCCCGGCAAGTTTGAGGAGTTCTACAAGCTCATTCTGCACATCCACCGCATCGCTAACATGGAGGTGATGATCGGCTACGCCGACATCCACGGCGACCTGCTGCCCATCAACAACGACGACAACTTCTGCAAGGCGGTGTCCACGGCTCACCCGCTGCTCCGGGTCATCATACAGAGACAAGGTAGGTCGTCTGGAAAGGCTTCCCTTTTGGCTCCTTGAGGCGATGGTCAGAAATACACAAATAGTGTATTTAAAAAAAAAAAAAAAGTTCAAATAAACATTAGAGAGCAATTACTTCTTTTAAGTGCATCTTGGGCTGCAACTCCAATCAATCCAACCCCCCTCCTCCCCTCCCCTCCCCCATCCCCTCCTCTCCCCCAAGAGAATTTTTCCTCATCCAATTAAGCCGCTCTTCCTGCTTTGGGAACTCAAGGACTTTGTGTTTACTTTTATGTAAGGCTTTCTGAGTGTGTCTGTGTTTTTTTGTGTTTCCTGCCGCTCTTATTGGCTGGATCCGCTTCAGTCTGTGTCTGTCTGCCTGGCTAAGTCTTGTGTATTATCTAGAGGAAGGGCTCGCAGGCAGATGAACTCACACATGCGCACTTGCACGCACACGCACACAGGCCGGTGCCTTGGCAGCCCCATAGAAATCAGGTCATTGAGCAAAGCCTGCGTCCTGGCATACCAGACATTACTAGGAGACAAAAGATCTGCATGAAAAGAGACTCCTTGCTGAGCTCCCTCCCGTTTGTGTGTTGCTGTGTGTGAGTGTGTGTGTGTGTGTGTGTGTGTGCGTGTGCGTGAATGTGAGGGTGTATTTCTTTTTTTCAAAGATCCCACGTCTGGAGTGGGTCTTGACTGCCAACTAGCAGGCGTATAAATGAATCTATTACCATTGACATCCCTCCATACCCTCGATCCTTCCTGGAATCTCCCTCCTGCCGGTTGTATAATGAGCGTGTGCACTCCAGGGTGGTGTTTTAATTGTCATCCAGTGGTTCATTTACAAAAGCCACAGCCACCGTACGTGGAATTATTTTCCAGGGGAGGAATCGGCTTCCGATCGCCAGGAGAACGTCTTCAGAGCTCGTACAGTTAATATTTGAGACTTCAGGTTGTGTCTTTCAGGCGCAAGCGCAGTGTTCCTTTACTCTCGTATTTACTTTGGTAGTATGCAGAGGTTAATGTGTGTAACTGAGTACGCAATGGACTAAAAAGGAAGCTAGACTTATTGATGGGACCCGTTGCAGAGTGAATTAAGAGATCGTTTTAAGCCAGCGGACTCCTTATTCTGCTCCAAAGCATTGCAGGAAATCTTGAACTTGTAACGTCTGCAAACTTCACGTTGAGGCTTCATTTAACGCCAGTCCTGTTTTAAAATAAGGCCGCTATTCCTTCCCCACTACCCACAGTTGCAGGAACTCCATCCCCAGCACTTGCCGGGAAATGTCCCAGACCCATTAGTACCAAGCAAGTTACCCTTTTTTGTAATGAAATAAAAAAATAAATCCTGCCTGAAAAGCAAAGGAAGTGACCCTTTTGTTAAAGGTCAGATTTTAGTGGCCTGTGTCGTGATGTAAACAAAACACCGGCATGGTGATGTGGTTAAGGGGTATGTGCACTGATGCTGAGGCAGTCTGAGCATCTTAAGCCTCACTGCAGCCCATTGTAAGCCGCCAGACAAAGAGGAGTGTGTGGTTTTTATTACGAGTACCTCATGTCTCAGAAGAGCAGCCCTGCAGCCGGCACGCTACGTGCGTGAGAGCGCGCGTCTGTGATGACGACTACCGGTCGGTGCCAGCCGCTCGGCGCAGGTCGTCGCCGCCGTCGGTGGGTGGTGGTCGACGCGCCTTCTTCCGTCAGCAGACCACCCTAGACGAGAGGCTTCACGCAAGACACTGTGACTCAGTCACAGGAAGGACATTCAGTGTGGTGACGTCATCCCGACTGGTCTTCATCGTACGCATGTGGGTGTGAAAAAAAGGGACGCACAAAGTGTGTGTCGCTCCGTTTACGTTCGAGGAAAAGGGAAGGACAAATGTTGTGTTCAATTTCTTCACGAAATGAGCAGCCACAAATCACAGAATGGGGGGGGGGGACCTTCATGGACAGTGGTTGTGTAATAAGGATATTTAAAGCCTTTTGTGAGGGTTTAGGTAGAAACCCTATGAGGAGGGGTAAAGCTAACAGCCATTGTCTTTTTTTACATCTTTAGTATTCCATATCCTCTAGTTAGACCCTCCCCTCTACCCCGAGATCAAACAAGAGACAATTTCCAGTGTCGGGTTGTGTGTCGGTACTTTTGTCCGTGTAACAATAGGTCGGTATAACACTGTGTGTGTGTGTGTGTGGCTCTTTCATCTACCTGACTCCCCCCTTCCGGGCTTGGGTTACCATTGTTGGTAGGATCACTCGAGCACGTGCCGCATCTGTGTGGCAGAACAACAGCACTGCGGCGGATGATGCCTGTTGCAACTAGTCTTAATGACGACTTTACGTGTAGAACAGCGGCTTACACTGATTTGTTCCCAACAACAGCGTCTCGGCGTGGATGATTGCACGGCGCTCGCCTGTAGCCACAACAAGGGGAAGTTTAAGGGATGACACGTGTGTTGTTTGTGTTTAACACCAAGGAGTCCACCGTTTAAACGTACAAGAGCAGATTCAAAGGCAATTGTTAAGGTTTCTGGTTGCGGTTAAACTCAAATTTAACCATTTGAAAACTTGCTATTTAAAAACAGTGTTTTTCTCGACTCCTTACAAAGCAGACTTTTTATTTTATATCAAAGAGAGTAAACTTAGAGAGGGGTGATCTGAAGGAGTATCCTGCTATATGCAGCCACATACTTTGGTGGTACTTTTTCAGCAATGCAAAACTACTAAAATGATGAATTGTTAAAAGGCAGCAAATGCCCTCAGTCTAGTTGTGCACACAGTGCAATGGGAACCTCTCTGTTGAATTGCAAACTGACAGTCTGTTTGCAGTGTAACGATTCTATCAAAGACATTGATTCAGCAAAGTCAACTTGGACTTGGACAGAGAGGCGATCCAAGCTGTGGTGAAACATATCAGTTCACAGACAGACAGGGTGTGGGCGGGTTGTCACTTCACAGAAAGGTGGTCTCTACTGGGACACTTTTACGTCTCACAATCAGGAGGAGGAGGGAGGGGGCGGTGATGGGATGAAACGGTACGCATCAAAAGGTTTGTGTGTGTGTGTGTGTGTGTGTGAACCTGCTGTGTGTGCAGACGTGGGCTTCTTCTGGGTAAAACGTGTCGGCGTCTGACTGTGGTGGTTCAACCATGTGTGGTCGATTGATGATTGTTAGATTTAGGGTCACGTGCACATTTCTTCAGCTTGAGACAATAGAAAATGTTCCAACTCCAGTATCTTTGTTTTTATCCGCATTACGTTTTCTTGTTTTGACGCATTTATTTCCTGCTGTGCCGGACACATTGTTATCAGAGGCATGTCGAGTTCACTCGGCTCGGTAGTCTGATATTTGGTCAGGTTTATGGTGAGTTTATCTAGGGGAAACTACTGCAAGTACTAACTGTTCATTCATGTTCTTCCCCTTTGTGCAAATTGATACAAATGAGGACATAGATAATGAGAGGGAACACTGCCGACAGTCAAATAAAGATAACTCCAGCCACTTGAGCTCATGAATTTCCACATTTTACCAGTATCCTTCACTGTTGTCATATTACTATTACACTATTACATACTACTCTTGACCGTCGTCAAGAACTAATGTAATGGCTCTTTGTGAGAACAATTATCTCTTCCCATGAGTCTATTTTGGAGTAGCGAATGACCTGGGAGGGAAAGTTGTTGATGTGTTGAAAGGAGCTGGCAAACTCTTCACTCGTTGGTGGTTGTTGGTGCTTAGCTTTCCCACGCTACACTGGTGACTGTAGTAATGTTGGTGGAGGACACACGGGGTTCAAATATGTGTGTAAGTAAGAACACTGATGGTCGACAAAAACTGCCTCGATCCAAGACAAATGCAGGCCTGTTTTTTTGTAAGCCCGAATGCATCGAGTTGTTTTTGCAGACTGTGCCAGTGGCTTGCACACAGACTAAACGTGGAACAAAGAGAAGAGACCCGTACTTGGCAAACGGCTAAATGTTTAAATAGTTAGAGCAGACGATGTAGGCCAAGGTTGGGTCTGTGTGGCTTGCTCTGCATCGGGGTGGAGAGGGTTAGAAAAGGCATCCTGGCTGCTCTTTACACCTGTGGAATCCACAGGGCCTGATATCAACGGCAGCCAAAGTAAAGAGAGACGTGTACTGCAACTCCGCCAGTTACTGCCATCCAGACAACTTGGACCGCACGGTGGCTCGGAGATCAAATAAATGCAATGGTTTAGTTTATTTCTCTGGCTGCACCGGCTGTCTGCACTTGTGATCCCTTACAGCATGCGTTTCTGTTTATTAGTCGTCATGTTTAAGTAGATTTTGGGGTTATCGGGTGCATATAGAGAGGTTAGTAGATGTTGAGGACGGGCACACATCTTCCACACAGAGATGAGCTGAGTAGAAACAGAAACTCTGCGTCATGATCTAATGTCTAAAATGCTTACCGGTGTTTTTGAACTGGAGGACATGATTTGTGGGGTTTGGTTTGTTGAACCATGTCTGGTTCCCTGGTTTTGCTTAACGTCTTTCTTCTAAACTTCCAAACTCTAATAAAAGACAAAGATTTCAAGCTAATAATCTATTCTCAGTTGGTCCTCCAAATGTTTAAATTCTTCATTCGCTTTTTGTTTTAAGTCTGTAACATCCAAGTGCTGAAGCATTTTTCTCTTGATACCAGCCCCAGTCTTTTTCCAAAATATTAAATATCTGTATCTTACTGTGATTGGGATCATTTGTTATCTATATAAATACCCATACAGACACTTTGCTGGTTACGTGTAATTGAGTACATCTGAGTAACCGAAAAGCAGCTATGAAACGTGTTTCTTCCTCACGGTCTGTGTAGCAGTGGCCGACTGCAGGGACCCCGTCAGCACATCTGGCCACTCGCACACGATGGCCGAAGGGCTTCTGACAGCACTGCATGCGTTTGTGTTTGTGTGTGCTTTCGTCCACACGCCCTCTCCACTAAATGGGATTGTGCGGCAGATGTGTCAACGCGCCCGTGCTCAGTCGTGGTAGCTGTTAGGTGAAGGCTTTGACCCGCCCCACAACATGTCATCCTTGCGGACAAGAAGAAGAGCCCCCACGGTAATTAGGTTTGGCTCTTCATCCCAGTAATGCCTCCCGAAGCTGATTTAGTCCCCGACCATGGGATTAGAATAGATCTCTTGATTAGTATGAATGACTCGGAATGTAATTGTGCAGCTTTTTTTGCTCGGCTGCATTCCGTGAGCCGGTTCATAAACTCGGGTACCGGCTGCACCATCAAATGCCGTGATGGGCAGAAAGAATCCTTTTCCTCATACCAGCCCCATCTATTTTGGTCCCACGTTGCCTCGGTCCTCTTTGTGTCTCCCGTGACGGAACACTTGAGTGAGTTTGAGTGCGGCCCGTTGCGCTCGCGATGCCACTTGCCTCTAGTCTTCCAGAGAGCAACCCTCAGGCTCTGCAACCAAGTGTAAGGGATCGCTGTAAACAACGGGGCCCACTCGCTGCCTACTGCTCCTCGTAGGAAAAGCCTGCAGATCTCATAACTCCCTCGCCCTCCCCTCCTCCCTTCTACACTTTCCCTTTTTTTTCCTGAGTAGTTAAAGTGTGCAATCCGGTTCAGATGGGACGCCGGTTAAACTCATCGGCCTGGCCGTGTTGGTCCACACTTCAGACTTCAGGAAGGCTGTTTTTTAGGTAGCTCCTTCAGACCAATACTTTTCACTTTAAGGGCTCAGACGTGACTCAATCGTCATGGGGGAGAAAAACCGCAGCAGACTGCGAGGAGTCCGCCTGACGCGAAGAAGCTCCGTCCCGCGGCCCGGCCCGGCCCGTCATCCTCTTGTTGCAACCAGAGCCAACAGAAAGCGGGAAACCGGGGGGGCGTGGGGGACCCGTGCAGGCAGAGATGTGACACCGGCCACCGTCATGGACGCATAAGACAAGAGGCCTTTTATCCCAGCTTTGTGTAAGCTTGGCACGGATACTTCGATGACGCGTCTGGGCCACATTCGCAGGGAGGCAACGTGCGTAAAAGGCACCTTTTTTTCGCCTCATCTGGGGCAAGTGAGGCCTCGTCGCCGTCGGTGTCCGAAAGCTTTCCGGCGTGCGTGTGGGCGACACGGCACGCCGCTGCGCCATACCAAATAAATCCTGGGCTCTACTGAGAAAAGTTTCAGTGCCATAAAACCTCCTTTTAGGTAGTGTGTCACTCTCTCTGTGTGGTGTGGGGGGGCTTCTCAATAAAACCTGTGTGGCCTTTTCGCGGCATGTCTTCAGACAATGCCAGCCACAGTTAAAGTGTGATGGAGATGCCTGGTGCCTGCCAGCAGCGGGCCGGAGGAGGAGCAGGAGGAGGAGGAGGAGCAGCAGCAGCAGCCGTGTCCGGTGGGTGGCTGCCTCTCTTTGTGCCTCCTTGAGCGCAAAGCCTCTGCAGACCACATTGGATGACGCTGTAAATCATGTCAGCTGTCACACTACGGGACAAACATGAATCCACACCCATCCTAAACTCAAGAATGCGTGCGCACACACACACACACACACACACTAGTTACAGCTAATTGGTGTTCTCGTTGACTGCGTCACTTTGCTGGAGCTGTAACAAAGCGGATGCACTTGCGCTTTGAGATTGTTCACGTGCATCACAAATCCCAGCTGACGCACGTCTCTCGCTCCTCTATCGGTTATTGAGGCGTGGGCGGGAAGGTCCCGTGTTTTTAATTAAACTCGCGAGGGCCCGTGGTTGGCAGGACTATATTGGTGTTTGTGTTTCCAAAGTCCCCGCTTTCATTTTGGTTTAGGGCCCCGCTTTGAACCGAGTCGTCGCCCCCCCCACAGGGAAGTCTTTCCAGACATGGCGGGGCGTCGCGGCGCTCCTCCCCAGCGTCTGTTGGTCATGTTCGATATGCGTTTCGTGGGTTTATTTTGACGTTTTTCAAACCCACGGTCAACCATGTTGCCCTCTTTGGTTTAACATAGTCGCAATTTAAGGGAGCAAAATAAATAAATTGCTGGGTTTCTTCATCCTTCCAACAAAATGGCTCAAATGTTTGACGTGCGCATTTCCGAAAGGATGTGGTGCATTTGCAGTTCTTCATATTGCTTAAAAAAATGAAGTGCACACAGACACACACACACACACACACACACACACAGCTGCTCACAATTTGAGGAATGCTCTCACACCTCGACAGACTTTCTGTTATGACTGCTGATTTCTGAAAAGCTCAGTGGCTCCGTTGAAATCGACCTCGTGCTGCTGTTAAACCAGCTCAGAGACGCAGGCTTTTTAACAAAGTGTTGTGATGAATATAGCCAGTCCTTCAGGGACAAACAAACAACTTCCTGAGCCCCCACCAGCGGGCCACTCCTCTGCAGCGTGGACCTTCAAAGAGAGACACACACGAGCTTGAAATACTTCTATGCCTTATTTCTTTTCCCCTTTTGGCGTACGGCTCGAAAGTGGAACGAGGTTCTGTGACGCGTGCGGCCTGATTTCCCGCCGTGTGTGTGTGTGTGTGTGTGTGTGTGTGTGTGCGTTATGTTGGTGTTCTTTTATGTTGTCATAAACATCAGGCGCCAGGTTTGTTTTTGGGAATTGCCCTTGATAGAATTAACAAGTCTGTTTTTCTATACGAACAGCTTTATTTTTGGAGCTGCTTTTTGTCTTATTACAGACTTCTATAGTGACCATTTCGTGCTAAAACAACACACTTCACTTATGTTCCCTTTCTGGCCAACCGTTCGATAAGATGTGTGATTTAGTGAGCTTCTAGAGGTGGTTTTTCGTGGAATATTGTTACCTGCAGAGCCGGGCAATCTGTCCAATCTGCCTCTCCTCCCAATTTAAGTCTCTTTGCGCTAGCTTCATTTTTGACGTACCTAATGTTGGTATGAAACTTCTCCTCTAACTCTCATCACGAACGCTGATGAGCTAAATGATTTCTTTAATATATTGGAATAATATTCTAATCCAAAATTCATGGCCTGTGTTGGCTATATTAATTTAAAACATTTCACATCGACAAATGCAAGAGAAAGCATTTTTTTATCATATAAACATCAACAATCGTTTATTTTTTCTGCTCATGTTCTCTGGTTGAATTCAACTCTGGGAAATGCATCAAGTTGACAATAAGGATTCAACCGATATTAATCCACAAATTACAAACTGTAACGCATTTAAAATGACATGATATAAACAAACGTGAGAATAGATTTCCCCTCAAACTGGGCCGAGACGATACTGAAAGAACGGTAGGCAGTGGAAATTTCCCAGGCCGAGTATAGAAACCCGCCATGAGCGACGTGAGGGGAAACGGGTGAAGATTTGGGGTTGGGGTGCGAGGGGAATATGGTTGCTGGCCTCGCTGGATGTTAGTGGGTTTTCAAGGGGAGGAGTTGCTGGTTTTGTGAAGAGACGGTTTGCTGTGAGGCTGTTCACTCTCGTTCCCTCCTAATTACAGCCCTGCTGGAGGACAAGGCCAGACACGCTCTTTGTGGCGCTGAAAACTCTCAAATCCACACATACAAATGTGCAAGCTTGAGCAAATCATTTGTTGCCTTTTGGGAAATCGTACTTTAATCTTGCATGTAGCTTGCCTAGAAAAGATTTTGGACCGTCACCGATGGACGTATTGCATCTGGTTTACCGTAATTGTTCCACAATTTCCGACCTTATCCCAGTGTTTTCTTTCAGTGAACTTTTGGATCTGTTTAACTGGTGACTTCATCATTTTGCAAACCAGTTCAAATCGGTCGAATCCTCCAATCAGCCAAACAACACCAAGGTTTCTTGCCTGAGAGCCAACATGTATAGCGTTCTGGCCTGAGCCATGAAAAGTGCACAGGAGCCAGCACAACACCAACCTTGCATTGCCTCTGCAGAGCGTTATTTTAGGAGTCCACAATTACAAAGGAGGGACCGAGTTGGCTTCGCCACTGCTCAGCCGCACCAAACACGCTCACAAATGGCACAGTTTGCTTCAGGCCCACTCCAGGTTCACACTGTCTTTGCTGTAACGGGTCCATGCTAACTGTTGGTAAATTGTCTGCGGTTTGTTTAGTCGATACCTTCGGTCACCTTCGCTTTGAAACAAGTGGTTTGTTTGCATATCGCTGTTGATGCACATGGAAGTACTGTGTATTGCAAACACACACACACACTCCTTGTTCCTGAAAGCAACCAGACCTTGTATCATGTGATGTTATTCATTTCCCTCCTTTTGATGACCCCTGGTTCAGTAGTTCCGTCCTCCAGGCTAGAAAACCTACATGACCAACTCCACTCCACATGAAAGCCTATGCAAACATGGCTTTATGACTTTGTTCAATTGCAGTGTATGAAATGTACACAAATATGTCTGTCCGGCTGGAGGTCCACGTTTCTTTGGGGAGTTTATTTGTGCTCGTTGGGGGGGGGGGGGGGTTAACCCTAACCCTCCCAGTACCAGAGGACTGAATGGAACAATTACTGCGGCTACGTGAGCGTAGCCATATATAGGTCACGAGGCTAAAACAATGAGACAAGCTGTCCTGCCACCTCTCGGGTCTAGGCATTGTTCGACCATAACACACTGGGGGGATTTGATTGGCTAGAATGGAGCCAGTATTTGTGATTGGCCGTCGCACATCACCAGAGCTAACGGTAACCACCGCGAATCTCCTTTAACATGAAAGCAAATCCTCTCTGACCAAGAGGATCTGAAGCGGGCAACTTATTCATGTTTTTCACTTGTGTGAATGATTTCTTCCATTATTTCGACATTGGAGATTTGTTATTTGTTTGTGATGTTTTGCGTTGCATTATTGTAGTCCCTCGTTGGCTGAATGATTCAGAACTGCACCTTTTCTGCATTTTGTTCACACATCTTTTACTGATTCATGGTCAAACACCCAGGGAGTATTAGAAAAAAAATCTTAATTTAAAATACTGGATAAGTATATTTTTATTGTGCAGCATAATGAGTGAATATCACCCGCTTGTGCGTACCTTTTTTTTTTTCCCAATTGTAGTCACATAAAAATAAACTAGTCTGGCTTACTTTTTTCACTTTGCCCAATTACAGATTCTTGCATTCAGTATGAAGACTACAATAAACTCTACAACAAACTCTGATTTAATCTAAAGCCTTGCTCTTCCTTTTAAAATGTGCCCTTATGAGCTCCTGAACTGACTCTCAGATGTCTGGCAGCAACAGACCGACATGCTGTGAGACGGCGCTGCCCCTTCTCCTACCGACCCCACCCCCCCCCCTCCCCTCCCTCCTGCAGACATGTGGGCCTCGAGTTGGTGGTTGAATCGGGCCAACTCAGCAGTTCAGGACGCGAGAGGAAGGAAAAGAATGGAGGAGGGGAGCAGCGAGCTCTGACTCTCATGTCCTGATATGAATTGTGTGTCCCAGAGACTCGCTGAAAACAATAGACACTGACGGCTCATGTGGAAATACTCCCACAGACAGCTGTGTGTCTGTGTATGGGGGTGGGGGGGGGTGGGGGAGAGAGAGATGCGCAAGTAGTGATTTGGCTGCAAAAAAGCAGGAAGACGCCGGGATATGTGTCAGCACACACAGGAAGTGTGCTGTTGTGCTGCGTAGTGGTGTGTGTGTGTGTGTGTGTGTGAGCGGGTGTTGGTGTTTCAGGTGCGAGCGGAGGAGGACGGGCTGAGGCCTGTTCCAGCCTGCAGAGGATTTACCTAATCACACCCCTCACCTGCAGGCTGAGAAGGGGCTTCTCATTGACCCATGTTCCTTACTGTGTCGGATGGAAGGATCCACCTCGTACCGTTGGAAGTCTGCTGCCGAAATCTCCTTTTAAAGGAATTAAGAGTGGTGATAAAGTATTTCCGGATTATTGTTCTTGCCCGGTTCACGTTTCCTAAGGGTTGATGGAAGACCTCCTCAGCAAGGCGTCTTCTGTGGGACGGACCATCTTTACCTTTCTCAGCCCCTCCCCCCGCTTATGCTGTATGATGGGGATGTCACTGTTTGCACATGGGTTTTTAAAGCGTGCATGTTTGGTTGTTCGAACGTCACCCCCTGCTCTTGTTTTAACTGAGCGTGATCGACGCAGAGAGCCAGACCGACCACAATCTTTCTAGTCTGCTTGTTGTCACCTGCAGCCGATAAAGGATACGAACGTGAGTTAAACCCAGATTAGAGGATGAAGGTGGCGGTTACAAACGAGGACAATAGCAGATGTCTTCCTCAGATCCCTAAATGGCTTTGAGGAAACCTGAACACGGTCCAAATAATACCGGTCGGGTCTTATTTCACGATGCCGCAATGTATTTACCCCGATCCTGTCTCTGCCAAAATGCCTTTAACGGTGTTTGTCATTTGATTGCACTAGTGTGTTTATGTCTTCAATCTTAGAAATATAAAGGAAGGATTGGTCCCAGTTTTACTGTGCTTTCATTACCTTTTGTATTCCGCACTGACATGTATTTATTTAGATCTTCACATGGGTCAGTGACGGCATCCCCTCTGCTACCTGTGGGCCAGACGGCAGTGGAGACTTTGTGGAGCCCAAATCAACGGCATGTTTTTTTTCTTGGTTATAAACATCCACATGATCAGCAGAGAGGCAGTTGGATTAAAACCAGAAGCAGTAGTTGGTTATATTGAAAAGCGAGAGAGACTGCTCCTAACAGCTCTTTCTCTCCTGAAGGAGGTAACACTTCACGGAGTGGAGATTGTTCCTTTTTGAGAGGTCGTAGGAATGCAGGACCGGTCTACTCCATCGCGCTTCTCTTCCTTCTCCTTTTGATGTTCCTCCCTCCCCTCCCCTGCTATGTCACATGCACACAGAGCAGGTTAATCTCCTCATTAACAACCTCATGTACGCACACGCCCTTCTCTCAAAATAACTTTCTCTTGGTCTTAAACTCCGGTTCCCTGTGTGATTTGGCGCAATGTTTGCTGGGGAATTGGCTGTGTGTGTGTGTGTGTGTGTGTGTGTGTGATTGATACCGTACCTGCAGTCAAGCCTTAAACCTGTGACCCCTGCCCCACCCCGCCAAACCACACGGGCCGAGCCAGAACAGCGCAGACAAGGCAGCTCCATTTAACGCGTCCCAGATGTGCGCCGCAGTAACTGCTAGTGAAATGAGTGCAGGGGGTGGAGGAATGGAGGGGGGTGCGTGCAAAGGGCTACCCAGAACACATTTGCATGCAAAAGTTTCAGCACTTTTTTTTCTGTTCATTTATTTTTAGTCCTTTTTTTTTTTTTTTTTTTTTTTTTTAAAGTTCCTCTTTTATCCACAAGAAGAATGAAGCAATACAATGCCCAGCCACAGATGGGGCTCGATTTACTCTCCTGTATGCAGTAATGGAGAAGGTTTTCACATTGTGTGTGTGTGTGTGTGTGTTTATAGTAAATATATATAATATATTATAAACACACACACAGCGGTTACTAGTTACCTTTCACAGTATTTTAAAGCGGCAGAGAAACATTTGAGTAAATTTCAGGAACCTCACAATTCTACTCCAACACAGAACTTGCACAGATGTATTTGTTTCTGCTCACGCTCGTTCTCTTCTCTGCACCTTTAACGCAGCAGGCAGAAGATCACAGAAACCTCCAGTAAGTTTCAACCCAGACCTTTTTTTTGGAGCAGCTGTCGATTTAAAACCACGTACATTTTATCAAGCTTCTCCAAATTTCCACCCAGGCACCGACTGCCTCAACCACCCCTGCAAGAATGTGAAATATGTTTTGCATGTTTAAAAAAAAAAGTTAGTCTCTATTCAGTCTGCATTCCTTTTCCATGTTAGTGTTAGCTGAACATCTTGCCAGGCGTCCGTCCCTAAACACACAGACGGACTTCCCGGCCGTCTCCAGTGGAGGACGAAGGACACAACCAAGAATACAGATTGTTTTGGTTCATTCCTCACATTTACTGGTGGACGGGCCTTTTTTTTTGGAAGGGGCTCCATGTGTGCTTTAACATTGACAGGGGGGAAAACGTGATCTGTCAACTGAAAGATTTTGCTTCGGATCATTCAGACGTGAGAGGAATGCAGCGTCCTTCACGGTGTCTGGATGCGTTTGTGTGAAACCACCGGAGAGCCGTGAAAACCCCAAAATGTGTAAGGCCACGCTATGAAGAGAAAGCCGAAAGGGCTGTGCGTTTCATTAAATCATGGATTCTCTAATGTGAACAGGACAAAAAAATAAAATGCCAATAGTGCGGCGGGGGAAGATCTCTGAGTGGACGTGTATGCGAGCCGTACTGCAGCGCATTGTGCTGCGCTGTCTCGTTCTGGCCGCGTTCTGTCATCTGCTTCTTCATCCCGTTCTACTTTTTGCCTTATTCGTGGTGGCTCTGAAAGGGAGAGAGCAGTGTGTGTGTGTGTGTGTGTGTGTCCGTCTGTGGGCCCCAGGAATGAAGCCCCCTGCCACAGCGTCCAGTGACCTAATGCAAAAGGCAGCAGTAACGCCATTCACTATTCTCTCTGCGAGCCTCTTCTCCAGTGATTATGGTCTCTCCTGTCACTGGGCACTTTGTCACGCTCGGCCGAAAAACCCGTGATGGTGGCGTGTGGAGGGGGAGGGGGGTTGTTGGGGTGCAGGAATGTCACTTGCATAAATGGACTGTAGCTGGAGGCAGACATGGCGACAGGCCGTAGGTCACGGTTTGTAGTTTTCGCATACGGATGAATATATCTTGTCTGTTCTGTGCAAACTCATGATCGATTTTGCAAAGTAAAGACTACAGCCAGGGAGCAGTTAGCTTAGCACAAAGACAAAACCAGGAGGAAAGCGGCAGCTTTGCTGTATCAGTAGGGAACAAAACTACCAGCCCCCTATTTCTTTTGCACAAAATTCAACGTGTCAAATCATCAATTGCCCGTTTTAAGTGTATCAAATCTGGAGCAACACGTTTTTCACCAGAACTTTACAATGTGGCAATCTGTGCTAAATGTTGTGTAGCTTTGTGTATCTCTGCTGATCGGAGCAGGCTGACTGGCCACTGTTGTTGCTAAAATGTGTCACCCAACAACTTCACACTAGACTCTTCTTTGAGTCCTTTGAGCCGCATGAGCCGCATAAACTCACCGAGAATGAAGTCAAACAGGTTGCCTGTTGTCGCGACGACCCATTCGAAGAGATTCAACCACAGCGGTTGGCTACATTTAATTTCTGTGGCGCGTTCTGAAAGCATTGTGTGTTTGCAAGTTGCTGAGCTGTGTTGTATGTGTCTGAATCTTATCACAGAGTCAACTCATTGCTGGGGAGGGCAGGGTGGCGTCGCTAAAGCTGTTAGTTGATCAGAATGAATAATGAATAAAAACACATTTTGGGGTAGAGGTTTTTGCAGCTTCTCTGCAAAACATAGCTAATAAGTGGAGCTTTACTTTTTTTTCTATAAAGATGGATACAGCCTATTCCTCCATTTACCGGCCACCAAAACAAGGATTTCCTTTCATACAGATTACCGTGTTCATGCGCTCGCATCCTTAACACTGGGAAATCTTGCAAAACTAGTGTACGTCCCAACGCATGTATCCCAAAAGTACTTAACACAGGGAGCCAACTTTCACAAAGTGCTGTGTGAAATCCCACGCACGAGGCCTGGCCCCCAAACGCCTCTTCAGACGGTGTAGGTCTGAGCTTGCACTTAGCGGTCCCTCGTAGGGGAACCAGAAGCATTTAAGTCCTGTTGAGTTTTCCCTCAGGAGCCAATGTTTTCACATCAACGCTGGCTGGAGGACGGCGTGCGCTAACGCACATCAAAACAACCGCCCCCCCCCAGCTGTTGATTTTAATTTCCTCACAACATTTTAACACTGTACTCCCATTTGCATTGCCGACGAGGTGAGGCGGCTTTGAATCGCTTTGCCTTCTTTTGGTTAATTTCCCCCGTGACGTGTTTACGGACGAGCTGAGTCGGTGGTGGATGTGAGAAGACCTGCCAGGAACAAGTGTGCACAGAGCTTAACGCTTGATCATAAAACTCTTTAGACTCCTGGTTTTTTTTTATATAATGGATGGTGGGAAAGCGGTGGGGCTTTTGAAGGGCTTCACAGCTTTAGTTAACTAGAGGTGCGCTGCAGGGAAACGGGACGCAAGGCATTCAGAAGCAACCGAAAGCCAGATGCACGCTACTTTATTGGTCTGTTTTTCTGCCCCAATGCAGCCTCATA
The DNA here is from genome assembly GCA_021346845.1 of Apeltes quadracus. Lineage (NCBI taxonomy): Eukaryota > Metazoa > Chordata > Actinopteri > Perciformes > Gasterosteidae > Apeltes > Apeltes quadracus. The sequence continues at coordinate 7,499,883 of CM037926.1, read as the reverse complement.
AAAATCAATTTCAGGTCTTGGTTAGAGGACAATGTCGGGTTGTTGTCATTAGTTACGGCTGTGAAAAAAAGATAAGCAATAAGCTGGTGATGGATTGTAAGACGGGAAACGGCAACATCGCGAGCTTCAAAGGGCCTGTCACTTTGGTTCAAAGCAGAACACGTCCTTCTTGTGAAGTCATGCAGGTCTTCAATGCGCTCGGAGATATCTCCAAATGCGTTGCCCACTACATTCCTTGAGTCACACACACACGAACAGACTCGTACTACTTGCCACACACATCAGTAGGGAGCAGAATGTAGGAGTCACCCAGAAGCTGTCTTTCCACCTCTGACCTCTTGACCTTGTGTGGGTTGCGGGTCGGAGTTTTTAGCATCATGTGGTTTTCTGCTCCATTATTCCTAAATTGAACACGGTTTTCATGATTACTTTTACGCCAGTGTGACTTTTCTGGTCGGTTTTTGTTTTTCCAACTTATTCAGCTGTCTCAGAGCTCTCAAATGATTCTTACTTGTACTCTTTACCACTAATGTAAATGTTTTTAGTGTATGAATGTTTTTTTCCATCCCTGTCAGCGTTTAGCTTTGCTATTAGCTGTCTTTGGCTCGTGAGTTTAAAAGTAACTTAAGTTTAGTTTAACTGCAAACAGCTGGTATTTGCCCAACTAAATAATCACTTCATATTCCATACTCGCATAATAACACGTGTTGAATAACATTGTGGGGGGGAAAAAGCACGAGCTTTTCTAACCGGCTTTGATCTGAGCTGCTGTTTAGTCTGCAGATGCCTCGCAGTCACCCAACGGCCTTTGATTAACAGGCTTACCCATCATGCTTCAGTGTAGCAGGGATTATGTGCGTCAGGAATGGTTACGATAAACTTTGTGTGTGTGTGTGTGTGCGTCCCACACTTGGCAGGATCAAGTCGGGACTAGAGAGCAGTGACACCTGATAGTTAGTCCTTACTCGGCTTCTTTTGAAGTAATCTGTGACCTTTTTTTGCCAGTGGACTGGAGATTTAGAAACGTCTTTAATGTGGAATCTCAATAAATTCATTTTCTTTTTAATACTACAGCTGTTGTAGCACATGCCAATTTCCAATAAAACCATGCACACAGTTTCTCCTACGCGGTGCGTTTGACACGTTTTACTTTGCTGAGGTTGTTTACCAGTTGGGTTAGACTGTGTTCGTTCTCTGCTCTCTCTCTCTCTCTGAGTTGCTGGTCTAACTCACTTAGAAAAAGAAACTGAGGGGAGGTTTATTTTCCTAATTTGATGTTAGTTGGTTACATTGTTGAACCATAAAGGTCAAAGCTTAGACAAAGTCTGTTCTTGAAACATCTGCTGCAGCCTTCCCACTGCAGCTCGTGCCGCGGGACATGTCGAACACGCGCCCCGTGACTTTGTATCTGTGGGTTTCTTTAAACAAACGTTCTTATGTCCCACAGCTCTACCTCATAATCCCATAAGTGGAAGGCATGCTTATACTTGTACACGTCTTTGTTCTTCTAAAGACGCTGGTGGGGTGCCGGCGTGGTTTCGGACTGAGGGGCGGGTGTGGAAGATGGAGGGTGTTGGAGCTGCAATGAGACTCTGAAGCGATTCCCCTCCTACATGGTTCCTATCATGGTTCTCACTTGCACTTGTGGCAGAAATTCCAGCTACTGGCAGGACATGCCCAGAAAACTGAACACCCTGCACTTAAGTTCGGTGTGCCCCGATGCACAGTTGGCTTTTTAAAGCGGCATCTTGATAAACTTCATTTTAAAAGCTGCTAAAAGATGCATCTTTATCTGGTATCGTACCGTTTTGGCAGCGCAGTTTGGCTCAACTTTGTGAGCAGTTATCGTTCTTATTTACCCCCAGGTTTAGTCATCAGCCATTCCCCATGTGTACTGCTGACACCCACAAAAGCTGCTTCTCCTCTCCTGGCGGTGACTTTCACACTGGAGTAAAACATGCTGCTTACTCAACATACGGCTCAGGAGGAGCGAGCGATGACGGTGAAGGAGGAAGGAAGGAAGGAAACTTGTATTAATGAGTCAGCATTGCATAGGGAGAAGGATGGCAGGCGTCCACGCTCCTCTGGGGGCCAGCTGGCTCCGCCCGCAGGCTCTACATTCGATGCGCTCCCCTTCCACGGTGTACTTTGTGAAGACGGGGCCAAAAAAATGACAGTGTGCTTGCCCGTAATCATTTTGGAAAGCAGGTGTCCCGAAGAGCAGGGTGCTGATGACTCATCGCTGTTGCCGTGGAAGTGCAGGAGCCTGATGCTCCCACCTCGGGACCCCAGCTTCCTTTCGCGTCAGGCTTTGCGGTGTCCAGATTTCCTGTTCGTCTGGGAGCTGTGAGATTAGAGAGCTAACCTTTTTTTTTCCGTCGCCGTGGAGCATATTCTGTAGCATCTATTGCCATTGTGTCTTTATCAGAATTGTAACTCAACAAATCTGTTCAGCCATTTTTTTCTCCCAAGTACAACACCTTGTACATTTCTCCTTCCACTTGCAAAGCCTCGCGTCCATGAGGAGGTTTGGCTGCGGCCGCGTTGTTCTGAAGAAGCTAGTCCTTTTTATAAGGGTTTTCATTGTTGATTGTCCCAAATCTCTAGTTGGAAACATGATTCTCTAACTGAGATGAAAGCACTCCTCTTCCCTCGCAGCTCATTCTTTTAGCATTGTTTTATATCGTGTTGGGCCTTCTTGCACTATTCGCTTAGTGGAGGACCGCTAACGATATTTTGAGTTCTTTGTTTTGTACCGAGCGTAGATGGTACGTGTATGTGCCGGTGTGTAAATGCACACAGGAGAGCTCTACAGCTGCTGCCCTTTAGCAACGGCGTGGGTCCCCTCTGTCAGCGCAGGAATGTTCGGCACGCTCAGCGTTTTATAACGATATGTGCACACACATTGAGCGAGAGTCTAACTATTAGACTTATGTGAATGCAGTTCACATGTCCTTTTTTTTCATGTTAACTCGCATGAACCAGCAATAATTCAGACCATCTTTGTGGTTTCAGTGTGTTAAGCCACATATGGAATACAATTGATTAGCCCGTCTTTTACAGGAAAGTTATTTTCAAACACATCTGGGGATAGTTTGATCAAAGGTTGTTTCAAGGAATTTGAAGCAGGCGATTTGATTTAAAGACCCGTGCACATCTTTTGTAGTTCCAGGATGGAAACTTTTTGTTAACTTTCCAGGTGCTTCATCTTTTTCCTTGTTGCCTTTTATCATTTGTACACATGGAACAAGGAATGTTTCGAACTTGTGTTGCCCGCATATCAACAACGTCGAAACCTAATGCCTGACACCTTTTTTTGTTTCTCTTTTCGTCGCATCACAGAAGAGGTCGACTACGCGAACTACGGCACCAACACGATAACTCGTAGGAAGAAGGCCGTGGTCGCGCTGCGCAACAACGACATCAACCGCAAACGGCCACACATCCGCATCGGCATGCCGCAGGACTTCCGGCCCGTCTCCTCCATCATTGACGTCGACATCCTGCCTGAATCTCACCGCCGTGTGCGACTGTACCGCCACGGCTCGGACAAGCCCCTCGGCTTCTACATCCGGGACGGCACCAGCGTGCGCGTGACCCCGCACGGGCTGGAGAAGGTCCCCGGCATCTTCATCTCTCGGATGGTGCCCGGAGGGTTGGCGGAGGGCACCGGGCTGCTGGCGGTCAACGACGAGGTGCTGGAGGTCAACGGCATCGAGGTGACCGGCAAGTCCTTGGATCAGGTAACGGACATGATGATCGCCAACAGCCACAACCTGATTGTGACCGTCAAGCCGGTGAACCAGCGCAACAACGTGGTGCGCAGCAGCAGGATCTCGGGGAGCTCGGGCCAGTCGTCCGACAGCAGCGGATCGACCGGTTACCCCAGCTTGTCGGTGGCCTCTGTGGCGGCAATGTCCTCCGGGGCGCACGGTTACCAAGACGACCTGGAGAGCGATGAAGAGACTGATATTGTCATCGAGAACAGCCTCAAGCGGCCGTCTCAGAGGTCCAACGCGTCCCTGGCGTCCAGCGCCTCTCGCACACACCAACAGATGCCGACAACCGCTGCAGGCCCGGTGGCGGCGCCTCCCAGCCCGCCCTCGCGTCCTTCATCGGTGGTCTCCACCGCCTCCTTCCACTCCCAGCATAGCCTCAACGGAGGGTCCCACCAGCACCAGCACCACTACAGCAGCAGCCTCAGCTACCAGCTCCACAGGGACCTGAGCCTTCAGCAGTCCCAGCAGCGTCATCACCAAGTACAGCCGCCGCATCACAGCAGCCACCCGGCCCTCCGCCACAGCAACGGCAGCCTGCACAAAATCCTCAGCTCGCTGAAAACGGACCCACGACACAGCCTGGCACTGCCGAGGGGAGGGGTGGAGGAGGACGGCACGGTCATTACCCTATAATACTCGGAAAGACACACACACACACACACACACACACACACACACACACACACACACACACACACACCCAGACAGAAACATCCCAACTGCTCAGAGACTTAAACTGGAACACCAGGCCGGATAAATATGAGCTTTAGTGTGTTTTATCAGATATTAATTTTGTGACTTCTGTTGTTTATACGAGATAATTGGAAGTTACAAGCCAGGAAACGAGGAAAATGTATTGTGTATATTTCCTGTATTTTTTAAGTTGTCTTTGTCTTACTGTTTTAGGCGAGTCCACTGTAATGGTAGAATTCTGAATGTGCCTACAGCCTAATATCTTTTATTAGTGACCACTTTTATTCAGATCAATTCCTTTCTTATAACTGGGACCAACTTGGGGACTTGGGTTGCTTATGGAGGTTTTTAAAGAGTAAATCTATATTTCTTATATTCTGAAATGCTGTTTAGAGTTTTTTTTTTTAATAGTTCTTTTATGCATTGATGATTGTGATCAAATTCTTGTATCTGTTCCAATAAATTATTCTAAATCTGCAAACTAGAAATGTGATGTTTGGTCCAGCAATTACATTCCTGGACATTGCTTGAGGTGCTTCCTAGCCATCAAAAGTTCTAGTGCTATGGTGCTACAAGGATTTTATCATTGTTTTAGAGAAGAAAAAAAAAAGGTTTAAAGTTTTGAGACTGATAAAAGTTTGATTTTAATTAGTCTTAATATTACCTAATCACTTTGGGTGCATACATGATCACTGATTTGATTTGTTTCTTGAAACCGTTGTGGCAAAGAATCATGCAGGTTTAAAGGAAATAAAAAGATAAAAATAAAAATGTCACATCCTGAGATATTTCCAGTTTGACAGGTTTTAGCAGGAAAACTGCACATAACATCCTGTTTTAGTATAAACCCACACAAACTTAAGTCAGAGGCCTTTCTCCAGACTCACTGCTGACAGTAATACAAAGCAAATCATGGCTGAGATTCACATCCCAAAATGAGGAATCCTTAACCACCCATCTTTAAGCACTTTGCTTTTTATGGGAATTACATGAACTTGATTACTTGCATCAAGTTCATGCCTTTTAAAAAATGCACTCCAGTTGGGTCCGATACATACAGTACCAGTTTGGACACACCTTTTCTTTCTATGTGAAAATTTGTCCAGACTTTTGAGTGGTACCGTAGGTCCAGTCACGTCACTAATGAATTTGCTCTATACATCACATGGTGAAGACTGAATATCTGACGGTTGCCTTCCTTTCTTTGGACACGACTGAATCATCCCAGCTATTACACAGAGACATGCAGCAGCTGGGTCTTTGGTCAGAGGCAGCGAACGCTTCACTTCTCTGCTAATGAATGTTTGTCTCCCCAAGACGCCACACTGCTCAAACAGATAACCGGACAGTCATGTTAAAGATAATATTTTAAAAGCAACATAAATATAACGTACAAATCAGGAAATTGAAAATGGCAAAGTATATTCTAATGGAATCACCTGAGCATGTTCAAATTCATATTTTATATCGATAGGGATTCATTGCTTAATTTTTTCCAAATACGGGAATTGGTGGTATTCGACAATTATTATGTTGAAAGGTGTGACTAGCTTTCTTTTAACCAATTACAAAGTTAATGTCTACAGGAAGGTTCATTTCCAAACAGTAATTCTGGCTGCCATCTGCTGGCCGAGACTACAATGACATAGAATGTCATGATATGTATCATTCAGGCAATGAATATCAGTGCCACAAACCCTTTTGTACCGTTATTTGATTTTTATAATTTATCTTATCTTTTTTATATTATTCATGTCAGATTTTGATTACACACATTCTCTGCAAATGTGGGGTTAGTGATTATCTGTCTGGATTTCCTTTGCTTTGCTTTAGGGTCAGTGTTTGGTATTTGCGTCGACTTCAAATATGCATGCATTGTTTATATAAACAATTAGGAAAAACAAAACTAAAGTTTGCTTCCGCTTTTGCCGGCGCACCGTTTTGACCCTCACGAGTCGCCGTCGGCCAACCAACACACGTGATCCAGTCAGTTGACAAGGCAAAACACGGCAGTAGATCAGAAAGACAAGCGACATGGACCACCATCGGGTTGACAGGGTGGGCCTTCTGTCTCCCCTGGAGGAGTCCAGCGCAGAGATAAGTCGTGACAGCGGCATCGTCTCGCAAAGCGCCAGCAGTTTGTCCATGGTGAGCGACATCCTCAGCAGCGGCACCGTGTCGCAGAGCCCCAGCTTTGGCGCAGCGGTTAACGCTATTTCTCACAGTCCGAGCCTCGACGGGGCACCGGAGCCCGGGACACCCGACCGGCAGTACCCGGAGCAGGACGACGAAGCCCTGCGACACAGCGCCCTCAGCTACGCTTCCTACATCAGGGCGACAGCTGGAGACGAGGTAGCTAACGCTATACGTGCTCATCGCACTTCGTTCCGCGGCTAGCTAAAGCACAGGACGAGCTGGGTGATGGCGGCTACGTTGACGTTAGCTCTTTATATATGAAGTAACGCCAATGTAGCACGCGCGTATGTTACTGCAGTGGTTACTTGGCTAATTGCATTGCTTCAGGGTAACTAAGTTAGCTAGCGATGCAGCTATGGACCAACGACTAAAAGTGAAGTGGTTGCTAAGCGACATTGATGGCACGAAGTGGTTACTGGAAACATATCGAAAAGAAGTGTGAGGTTAACCTTAATAAACAAATGAAGATTCGAGTTCTAAAGTTTGTGTGGCTTGACTTCTAAATCGAGGGGAATTTAAGGCAGTATAAAACTGGAAGAAAAAAAACATTCACTGATTTAAAAGAACCCAGATGATGCCATCATGTTGTCTCGCTGACATGGATTAACGTTACATTGTGGAATCGATTGCAGTCAAATTTATATTGTATAACGTTAATTGTATTAAATGCAGATTTAATATGATTAATAAATAATATTTGACAAGGATGTACACGTCAAAGGTCAGAAGTCATGAGAAATTGCAGTCATGACTCAAGGCTGTGTCATGTGACTTCCTAAAACTTATTAAGATGCACATCAATGGCCAAACTAAGTCAGTTGATTGCAATGTCCACATCAAAGAAGCACTTGTCTTCAGTTTAAGGAGTAGATTGACTGTCTCTCGTGAGTTGTCAGTAACTGGAAGTGTGTGATACCAGGCAACTTGTTAAAACGGAGAGCAAGCTCGCTGGTTTATCGGAAGATAAACGCCCTGTTGTTCATGCACATTCAATGTAAAGGCATTTTAGTCCACTAGTTTCACTAGCTATGGACTTGATATAGTTTGGGCAGTTTCACATATTTTATTTTTCTTTTTAGATACTGTGCTTGGACAAGAGCTTGGAAGAAATGCTGACAAGAGTAGATGAGTTTGTTGGAATGCTGGATATGGTGAGCCATGTCAGGCTATGCTACTTAAATGTTATGAATACCCTCTATCTCATATTTATTCAGTAATGTACATATTACTCTCACATCCTTTCGGTTTTTCTGCTAGATCCGTAATGACACTTCCCAAATAGTGAATGAAAACCTACCTCAAATCCAGCAGAAGTCAGATGAGATGCGACAAATATACAGAAGAATTGATAAATTAGAGGTAAGTAATCCTCCTCATTTTCCTGTAGGATGCGCACACTCTCCATTTGATCAGTTTTTTTAATATACATTATAATTATTGTGGTGTGGCACCAGGCCTTTGTGAAGATGGTTGGGGCCAACGTCAACGCAATGGAGGAGCAAGTCACGCAGGCAGAGGGAGATCTAGGAACCCTTCCGGGTGCTTTCAAGAAAATCCTCCGCACAATGAGTGTACCAGGCTTCTTAAACGTGAGCGTGCCTTTATGTAGTTAAAATAACCAGTAATTGTACCCCTCACTTGAACCAAGACCATTTTCTAAATAAACATTTAAAACAAACGTTGTGGTAATTGGCTATCAAATAATCTGGATTGATTTTGAGTCTCTTCACTCACAGAAACCAACCAGCCCCAGAAGACAAGCACCACATCAGCGCCAAGAGATCCCCACCGTGTTCAAGACCGACGACTATTTCACATCCAAGCCAGAGCCGTGACGCGCTGAAACAGTCTAACACCTCACTTGGTTCGAACCTCAGAGGCCTCTTGGGTGAAACTTTTACTGCCATCCATTGCAAGGGGCTGTATTGGTGCAGCGGCCTCAACAAAGCAATAGTAGCCTTTCGGAACAAGTCACATGAAGTCAAGACTGCATTTTTGAGTGCCATTTTTCTGGCAGTAGGAGCACTGGACTGTAGCAAAATGATTTTAAAAGTGCCTGAATGGGTCTTTGTCAGTTTTGTTTTCACTATTTGTGTGGTAAACAATGGCGGATGTTGGATTTGTGACAAGTCAGCAGCACGTCTTCCCACATACCAATATCACACTTTAAATTTGGTATAATAGGCAGAGCTGTGAAGATTACTTAACCCAGCATCTTATTCTTTTTTTTTTTTTTATAAATTACATTACGTTACTGGTGTTTGTAAAGGAAAAAAAATACTGCACGCTGTTATGAATTAATCTGTATTTCTAATGTCTCACTCGGCAATATGGATTTCCTCCAGTTAAGCATATGTCTTCCACTTAAAAATATTTGCTTTATTGCTGGCTTGAGTGATTGGCTGTTGATGACAGTTTCTCGTTGATATGGGGCTACATATTTGTTTGGACTTTTCCAATAAAAGCACACTGTAGTTGAGTAGTTTAGTTAGTTTCAAGTTTATTAAACTTTTGGCCTTAGGGGTGGAGCAGTGATTGGGTTTTGTAACAACTTGCTTGGATTTCATTCTTCATTTGCCAAAATATTTAGGAATAAATATGTACATGTACAAATTTGTACAATACAGATTTTATTTGGTGAATGTTTTTTAAAGACCATTACAGACTAGTTTAAACGTGTTAAAACGTTAGGCCTTTTGCCTTTGTTCTGCTAACAAATCCCGCCTCCATTTTTGGGATTGACGGACCAAACATCCAATCATCAGTCTCCGGTGGTTGAGCCCGATGGAGGTGGACCAATCGGTGGGTGAAACGCGAGTTTACAAACCCACTTGTGGTGAATATTTTGATAATTCTTAGCCCGTCATTGGTCAGGTTTAATCGACGTCATAGATTTGTCATATCTCGAGGAAGCGGGAACTTCAGCAGCCTCGTTTGGATCCCTCGTCGTGTCGGATTGAAAAAGTACGCGAAAACTTACCGACACGGTAAAAAAAAAAAAAAAAAACACTTCACAACAAGTTGTGATAACATGTTTTTGTTAAGACGAGTGTTTAAAAATGAAGAGATGTGTGTTAGATTAGGTGAGCCGTAGTCGTGCGCTCTGGCTCGCCGTGCCAGCCACGTTTTAGTTTTTATTGAGACAGTCGCTGTAGAAGAGAACTCTTGAAATCCCAAGCAGTCTTTGTAGTACATTTTCATTTTGAAGCACGTTCAGTTTGTTTCTAATCTTCATGAATAGCCTTATTTGACTGGCCAAATGTTTACCTTACGTTACAGTTCGAGATGCTCTAAACAGTTCAAATCCTTTTTTACTTTCGCAGCCGCTGGAGAGATGGTGGTTAGAGGTTTGGAGGTTTAACGAAGGTCCAGCGTTTTTCCTGATGTTTTTTCGCCGTTACCTCAATCTGGTTATGAGCGTGGTCACGTGACAGGGTCCGTGTTTGCAGCGTTTGAGCGATGGACAAGTCTACTTTCTGACCAACTCAGGAAACGTTGTTATTGGGTGAATATGAAGGTAAATAGGCAGTTTAAATGGATAAATACAGATAGGACTCCTGGCAAAAACCAAGCTTCCTGTGAGTTCGTACATTTGGCAAACCAGATCCCACCTAATTCCCTTAAACATTCAGGGGTTTATCACCAGCTTCTTTTTTTAAATTATTTTTGGCAGTTTAAAATGGATTGCTCCAAATCTGGATTATAACTTTAATTTATTTTTTATTTGTGTGACATCATCTAAACATCCACAAACCGAGCTCTGATCGGTCAGTAGCCGATGCTTTTACACAAGTCGATTTCATATTCTGTTAAACGTCTCGCGATCTGTCCCCCTTAAAAGTAAAGCCGATCCCTATGCTTCCTTCCCTATGCTTCCTTTCCTGTGCTTCAACGTGGGTTCATGGACCAGTCCGCCGCCTGATGCAACTTTGTCGCCACTCCTCTCTTCTGCAGATCCAAAGCTTCACCAATGGCCGCCGAGAAAGAAATATGGCAGAAGATTGGCGAGGGCTTTGTCCAAGAATACTATAACCAGTTTGACAATACCAACAGGACAACTCTGGGTGACCTATACGTGAGTGGTTTCGCTGGCAATTTAATGACCACCCGTGTGGCTGTACTTCAGCGTTAGGCGTCAGCAAAACCAAAAATTTGACATCCATGTTGAAGTTATGTTTTTTCTCAACAGTAACTTTGTAATTAAAGGACAGCAACATTACGAGTCTGCTGATGTATTGTAAGTCAGGAAGCTACAGTGTATAGATAGACCTTTTGTTAAATGTATATCTACATTACTGTTTTTTATCGCGTGCCATCAGTGATTTTTGTGGGATATGAGCGACTACTCTAAATTGATTTTCATTTCTAATTTTTTCTTAGAGTGCCGATGCCTGTTTGACGTGGGAAGGTTCCATTTTTCCTGGGAAAGCTGCCATCGCTGGCAAATTAGCTGTAAGTCTCTCATACTGTTGAAAATGTAAATATCACATAAGTACTACAGGTTAGTGATAACAGGGGAAAAAAGTGTGTGTTTATTAAAAATGTATAATATATTGTATTAAATGCTATTGTTTCCTATCCAGAGTTTGCCATTTAAGTCAATAAAGCACATTATCACAGAACAAGACTTTCAGCCCACGGTGGATAGTTGTATCTTCATCATGGTGTTTGGACAGTTGAAGGTAAGCTGGATCATATTTAGCACAATCATTCGCCCTCTTCGTTTTTGGTTGACTGGTTAGCAACTGGCCCCTTAAAGTTTTGGGCTGTCCAATTCAGCTACAAGCTTTTCACATGCAAGAGGTGGTGTTGTTTGTGTGTGTTGTTGATTGCAGGCCACATCGTCAGAACCATTAATAGAGTACTGATTGTGAGATGTGAAGTGAAATGTATACAAGGATGTAAAAAGAATGAACCAAGTCAAAATAAGAGCAAATATTCCTAATGTTGAAGGTAAGGATAGAAATAATTATGTACAATAATCTTAAACTATACATGTAGTCTTTTTTAAAAAAAATCTGATTATGAGCAAACTTTCTGATGAACATGAAACGGTTCCAATGCTGTGTCTTGTTCACCTGCTTATCGTGTTAAGCCCACAGAACCTGCATTACATTTACCGCTCGTAATCTTGAGAACCTGGGGTGGTCTTTTTTAATTATTTCAAATGTATTTTTTTTCTCAAGCCCCACTTTTGTTAAAACATGCATCTGCTCCATCTAACTCTGGCAAAAGGTTTATGATTTAAACCACTGTCTCCATTGGCATCTGTTTTTGAATATTTCAATTGTTTCATTTTTTAACAAACCCTCTGATGAATGCATTGTTCTCTGCTTTAGCTTACATAATGATTTAGGTTATCACTGTACTAACGGATGCTGTTTCTGCAACAGGTAGATGAGGATCCACCGATGGCTTTTCACCAGGTGTTTATGCTGAAGCATCACGCATGCTCATGGGTCTGCACAAATGATGTGTTCCGGTTGGGGATACACAACATACCAGCATAGCGATAGGATTTTATTGGTAATAAATACTACTCTGTGGTCAAACTATCATTCTCAAAACAAAGGATTGTATGCAGTAGTTCTTTCAGGTTTACGTTTCAATAGGTAGGTATAATTGTTATATAATGTCATCGCATTCCTGTCCAATAAAAAGACTTCCAGTCCTAACTCCTGGCTGTATTTTGTTGTTAAGCTGATTTTTACTCATGATAAAGCCTGCGGTATGACGAGTAAGCGAAGTGAGTGGCTTTCAGCACAGGGGGAGTGACGGTTTCAGGTTTTGTAACGTAGCACCGCTCGCCTCTGACCACTAGAGGCGCTGCACCGCGCATGGTGTGTGCTGGTTTTAAAGGGTTCCACCGACGAATCTGCAGCTGCATTCACGCATGACGTGAGAGACGGGAGGAACACAATTCTCCCAACCGAATGACACCGACGAGGATAAAGGCGTCACATCGGGGAATGGATGTGGTGAATTTGGATTTGCCATCCGATAACCTTCAGGAGTCGGTGCGTTAACGTTACTGTGAATTGTGTCTTAACGCTAAAATAACCAGCACTCACTCGCACGGAGGGCTCCTCGCCTTATTTCATTTCGAGTTATAAGTCTTTAAACTGTTCCAGATTAATGACAAACATTTGAACTAATTCTTATTGGCCTTGTCGTCCCTTGTGACGTTAAGCTAGCTAAAGCGTTAGCTTAGCTAACTGTCATGTAATGTAACGTTAGTTGAGAATATCAAGTGACATTTCGTTATCGGTTGATTAGAAAGCGGCGAAATATAAAGGTAAATAATTGTAATTGGGTCTGTAAATAAATACAACTGAAGTTATTTTCGGCATGTCCTTTGTTTTGGGGATGATAAAACAGTTTAGTGCGCAAGCGCAGTGTTGGCAAATTAAAGCCCACATCCGTGATGCCGTTAATGCCAGGTGCAAATATGTTAAACGTTACTTCCGGTTACGGCTCTCTGCAGAAGGACTTCAAAGATCCAGACTGCCGGAATGGTTCAGAGAAAGAGGAGGAACCTCTGCTGCGAGAGAACCCCAGACGGTTCGTCGTCTTCCCCATCCAGTACCCCGACATCTGGAAGATGTACAAGCAGGCACAAGCCTCGTTCTGGACGGTGGAGGAGGTGGGTTCAACTTTATTTACATTTCACCCAGTCGGTCTAAGTGAAAGAGAAATGCACTAAAACACTCTACCCTTTTCTTCTTCTGAAGAAACTACATATGTTGCTGCCATCCACAAAAAAAAAAAAAAAAAATGTTTCATTCTCCCCGGCCTGTTATTGCGTTAGAACGAACGTTAGAAAAACTAGTAATAACAGAGCGGGACAGAGACGTGAACCGCTGCTGTTGTCTTTCAGGTGGATCTATCCAAAGACCTGCCACACTGGGACACACGCCTGAAGCCTGAGGAGAAACACTTCATCTCCCACATCCTAGCCTTCTTCGCTGCAAGTGATGGCATCGTCAATGAGAACCTGGTGAGGGATTTCCCTCGGCTGTGCCAGATGTTTTGTAGATTGTGTGTAGTAAATGAGATGGATAAACTTACCCGGAGGCATTAATGGATTGAGATCAGAGGGCAGTTTCTGATGGAATAATGTGCTGGATAAAAGTTTTTTTTTTTTTTTTGTCTCACTTCACAGGTGCAGAGGTTCTGCCAGGAGGTTCAAATCCCAGAAGCTCGCTCTTTCTACAGCTTTCAGATCCTCATAGAGACGGTTCATTCAGAGATGTACAGCATGCTCATCAATACTTACATCAGAGATCTGAAAGAGAGGTACGTTTATCTTTTCTCGTTGGTCAATTCGTACCTTTTGATGATTAGATGGTAGAAATAATGCCCCTCAGTGGCTTTTTTATTTCTAGAGCGAGTGCATAATCGAAACAAATTATTTTCCCTAGTTATTCAACAATATTTGTTGTGCTGTTGCTTTATGTCTATAGCTAAAGGTCGTCCTTTTCTATTGATTTGTGTTTTTAGGGACTACTTATTTAACGCCATTGAGACGATGCCTTGTGTGAGACGAAAAGCAGACTGGGCCCTCAAGTGGATAAACGACAGCAAATCCACATTTGGTGAGCAAAAATATATGATTATAAGGATATTAGCAACTACTAAGAATAAAAAGGCTTTTTTATGTAGGTGCTTAACTATGTGGAACATTCAAACAATCCATACCAAGTCACTTCATGTTGTTTTTCTAAACAAATCACAAGCGGTTACTGTACTGGAATAATTTAAGGACATTATCAGTGCCTCTCAACACTCTTATCTTCATCCCGTCATTCAACTTAACATTTAAATAAAAAGAAACCAAACCCCTGTGCCAATAACCCAAAGAGATGGTAAACAAAACAACGTGTACAGAAATATGACAAAGAAATCCTATACTAATGAGAAACTCTCCCTGAGCAGCCTTCCATTAGCTGTTCTTAATTGCAGTTTTGACAATTTTTGCCCTCAGCGGAGCGAATTGTGGCTTTTGCAGCAGTGGAGGGAATCTTCTTCTCTGGCTCTTTCGCTTCCATCTATTGGCTCAAGAAGAGGGGATTAATGCCTGGCCTTACCTACTCCAACGAGCTGATTAGCAGAGATGAGGTGAGATCCATTCACACAAAAAACGCACACATACTTTAATTACTTTATTGGATGGTACAGCGGTAATGTTTAGCTTTTCCATTCACACTCTGCACAGTATTTATAGTGCTTCATGGTAAGGTTGGGTAGGGCATTCACTAAATGATCTTTTCTGTTTTTACATTAACTTAGGGCCTGCACTGTAACTTTGCCTGCCTGCTGTACAGCCACCTGGTAAATAAACCATCAGAGGATCGGGTGAAGGACATCATCACTAAAGCTGTTAGCATTGAGCAGGTGAGCTAACTTTGGAGGCATATGGTTAACCACGGATTTATCAGCATATTGCTGCTTATTTATTTTACACTTTGTTTACATAAACTCCTGTTGCAATACACTAGGATCTTTAAGTAACCCGTACCAGTACTGTTCATAAATAATGTTGAGTTTCTTATCGCAGGAGTTTTTGACGGAGGCCTTGCCAGTGGATCTCATAGGAATCAACTGTTGTCTGATGAAGCAGTACATTGAGTATGTGGCTGACCGGCTGTTCGCTGACCTCGGAATAGCAAAGGTATGAACTTACCATGACACAATAAATGATGAAAGCCAAACGCTTATAACTCATTTAACCCTTTTTATGGTGGTATCGGTTATGTTAAAGCAGAAATATGCTGACCTTTGAGGAACCGAAGTCCCACTATAAAATGAGCACTTGGAAAAATGCTGTACACATTTTTGACAAAAGAAGTGAAATACAATTGAATTGAAATAGGTATAGAAATGTATTTTTATTTTCTGCTGTTTGTACTACTGTGAAATTGAAGGGTTTTTTTCCTCTCTTTTAAACAAAGGTATACGAAGCTGAAAACCCATTTGACTTCATGGAGTCCATTTCACTAGAGGGGAAAACCAACTTCTTTGAGAAACGAGTAGGAGAGTATCAGAGATTCGGCGTGATGTCAAGCAGTAAAGACTGTGAATTCACTCTCGACGCAGACTTCTGAAATGGAGAGAAAACACTTTTTATGCAACATTTATCTTTAAGCAAAGCATCTTTACAATATTACAGGGCAAGACAAATGTTTGACCGGTAAAAGCTTTTAAAAGGGTTTGAGAATCAAGCCTGGAGTGAATTAGCAGCCAATACAGTTGGTAATATGAAACAGAATAAACAAATGGTGCTGAAGTATGTAAATTACATAAATATTAGTTTTATTTAAATACGTATGCATGTCTCATATCCAGTGGTGGTGGAAAATTGCTGTTCCATTATTGTATACACACACAAAATGGTAAAATGTTCTTAATACAAATTTGTATTCTACCAAAACTGAAACCTTCCGGGTAATAACTACAACATGTTTTATGAAGTCTGCAGTTCTGGACGTTTGCCCCAGAAGTTGAGTTTGGTTGTTGGACTTTTTTTTCTTCTCATCTTTTATGTACATTAAAATATTTTTATGGTTAATAAATCGTCTTTGTTGTGAATAATGTGATCATGCAGCAAAACTAACTCAGCGTTGTGTGTGTGTGTGTGTGTGTGTGTGACTCGTCACCTTTAGACCTGATTGTTATGATTCCGGTCCGGTTTAACCCCCCAAACTAGCTGAGATGCTCACCTCCAGCCGGTAAGAATGAAGTTTGATGTGTTGTGTGGCTTTGTCAGATGCGATTAGCCACTCCTCCGCCCGCCTACAGGCGCTGCTGCCACGGAGAGCTAACACTTAGCTGCCGCTATCGCGTTCAAGAGAAAAGATGACTCGGGACTTGCGAGGCGTCGCGCTGGAAAAAGCCGAACTGCTTTCCAGCCATCTGAAGGAGCTCCTGTCTTCGGGTCAACGGTATGTCCGCGATCAGTTCGGGGTGGACTTGGGTCTGAACCCTGACGTGTACCCGACGTGGGTCATCCTGTCCACGGCCGCGGTGGGTCTGCTTCTGCTGCTGCGTCTGTCCTGGGCCGCCGTCTGCGGCGGTCTGTTCGCGGGGGGAAAGCGGGGATCCCCGGAGCCCCGAGGCAGCGGGGAGCCCGGCAAGGCCCCGGCGGCCAAACCGGAGCCGAACAAGATAAAGAAGAACAAAAAGAAAGCGCCCGAGAAGGTAACGTAAGCGGTGCTTGACGAGTTGCTGAATCACGACCAATCAAAACCAGCGCGATCTGCTCATCTTGGCTTATCAGACGTGTTTGTCCAGTTGCCATCACGCGTATAGCGTGCATGCTGTTTACTATTGTTAGTGAATCTCTTCTCTTTCCCCCCTCAAAGAAAAAAAAAACGTGTAATTGAATGTCAGGTGGCCAACTTTGCAGCCTCATACACCGTTAGCTTGACGTTAGCGTGAAGCGCTGCGGACCACTTTCTGTTGAAACAGCGAGAAGCCCATCTCCGGTCACGTGACTTAACACCGAGCCTTATGTGAGCGTAAAGGCAAAGGTGCACACCGACTGATGGCTTCTCCCCGGGAATTGGATGCTATCGGGATAACTGTCACGTTGACCGAATGACAAGTCGTTAGCTGATGACGGTTTATGCTAGCGAGTTGAAACGTCATCGTTTAGGCCCACACGTGAACTGTAGCCCACTGACACTGGGTGTCTAATGCAAGTAGACGCTTCCTTTGCACCCCTTTTAATGGGTTAAATAAAAGGTGCACTATAAGTTAAGCGTTTAGAAAGTGAAATAAACATTGTTGGTTTTACTCTGAAAATGAAAGTAAATTGAATGGCTCATCCCCACCCCAGAACAATCCCTCCAACGGACAACCAGCTCAAGATGCAGTTAAAGTCAAAGCGACCGACGTGGTTCCCAAACCAGCCGCCCAGATCAAAGCCGACAAGGTGCGTTTGTACAGATGCTGACAATAAGTGGAGACAAAAGTGTTCTTTGGTTTTGGTAGAATCAGATCTTTAAAGGACTGTAAACTAAAAATGTTAAATACAATATTCTTTAAGCGCACTTTTTTTTTTGGTAACCCCATACGTACTTTTCAATACAACAAACTAACAGGTGCATGAGGTTCAGGCCCCAGTGCAGGTGAAAAAGAACAAGAAGAAAACCAAGACAATTGTGAAACAAGTCCAGTCTGTCTCAACACATGACGGGAAGGAAACGGACGATGGTGAGATTCAACTGTTAGAAGGGAAATTGCCTAACAATGTGTCACTTTTAATTGTTTTACCAAGTACACAGCGCTCCCCTTTTAAAGTAATTGCAATCTGCAATTGTGGTTGGCCTCGCTGCAGTTAACTTCAGTTGTCTCAGTTAAATAGTCAACCAAATTTAGTCCACAATGACTTCGAAGACTTCGCTAACAGTGTTGTGCACATGGCAAGTCACTTAACGATTTTTCTGTTGTTGTTGTTGTTTTTCTGTCTGGCAGGTGATTGGGAGACCAAAGTCAGTAACCGAGAGAAGAAGCAGCAGCGCAGGAAGGACAGGGGCCCTGAGGACTCTGGGAGCCCTGGAGCGGTGCAGGCTCCCAAGGGCCATGCGGAGACACCTGTGGCCCCAGCACATGTCAACACCAAGAAAAGCCGAGGAAACACCGGTATTCGTTCAGCATGCAGTGTTGCCAGGGCGACGCTGGTCACTTCACTCGTGCTTCACCAAGAATGATCTTGCAATACACTCAAGCATATTATTGTGCCCCGCTTGTTTTCAGAGTCCTTGCAGTCAAGAACCGCTGGAAAGAGTGAGACGGCTAGCAGAGCTGGTAAAGACAAACGCAAGCCACTATTTTCTGTGACTGAGATGGACAAACAACCGCTTTTTTTAATCTTTATTTTACACATCTTCAACTTTTTAAGCTGTATTCCTGGTTTTGGTTACTGAACAAGCCTTTTTACCATGGTTTTTTAAATGACTTCTTATTTTTTTTCTAAAGAAAGCTTTCAGTTTAACTCCCTAACTTTCCCCAATGTGTAACTCCACAGTGTCGTCCGCCTGGAGGGAGGAGCCTTCAGTCAATGGGGGCAGTTGGACTGATGCGTCGCGTCCGAAGGGCTCTGTGGAGGGAACCAAGTGGAGCGGCGTCCCCGCTGCTGCACATCACAGGGCCCCACCGAAGCCTCAGTCCTGGGGACAGGAGACGCAAGGTACCACCTCGGCCAGAATCAACCTTTAACGCGGAGGAATGGAAGTATTGAGAGTGCAGTATGACACGACGGAGTCTACGCACTGAACCGGGGGGGGGGGGAGTGATACTTCCTGGAACTATTTAAATAGTGACCAGATATTTCATCCTAGGTGGACTGCGACCATTTAAAGGAAGGAAAAATTTGTAAAGGAGCCATGTAATGAAATCGATGAAACTCTTAATTAAAATCCACTCATGGCTCAATAAAGATAGCCACAATATAGAAGGGTTGATTTTACACGGGGAAATAACCTCATGTATTCTTTTTTGAAGAAGTGAAGTGATTCAGCAAAGCTTTGCAGCCAGCTGTCATATGAAGGCATAGTGGAAACAGAATAATCTGTGAATGGTGTTTTCATACTTTAGTTGACTGTCTGATAGCACAAAGTGGTTCCCTCCATGGACTCTTTTGGATAAATATATGTAATTATGTCTAAATCTCAGCCCCATTTGTTTCTAATCGGTATGCGTGTTTCTGCGCGTTCTCCCCCGCAGCATGGGCTGGCATCAACGGCCGAAAAAAGGCCGACGTCAACCCCGTGGGCTTGTCCGTGCTGGGATTAAACACTACAGGTTGGTATTGGGATTAACGGTCATCTTTGACACCGTGTCACACAACAGAATGTACTTCCAGAATGTAGACTATGAAGACGTGTGATGCAGCTTTCAAAAAAGTTTTTCTCTAAACAATTACTTTTTTTTCCCTTTTTTCTACCCGTCCAACTTTCTCCTTTTAGAAACAATATCAAATTCAATGGAGTGGGCAAAGCGCCCCGATGTTGATGATGAATGGTCTGGAGTATACAGTGAGTATTTTAGCGAGCAATGCGACACACCACAGATAAGAAGTGAAACATTTCTGATGCTTTGGTGAGATTAGGTGTAGTCTTGAAATGAAATGCCACGTGCTGAAGTGTCACTCAAGCGTTTGAATCTGTGAATGCTATTAGATGGGAAGGCGGCAGCGGACCCCAGCTGTGACTGGAATGCCCCAGAAGAGCACTGGGGCAACTACGAAGAGCCGCCTGTGCCGGTGACACCAGCGCCTCCGCCAAAGGAACAGGCTGTTCCCAACAAGGTATTACTGACACTCGCCCCACGTTTCTCATCACGTCGCTTAGACGTCTCTAAATGACCCGTTTCCAAGGCCCAAAAGTCCCTGTGACGTTAAATTAGGCTTCTCTCATTCTGGAAATGATTGCCTTTGCTTTCCATTTTTGCCAAAGTGCAACAGAATGCCTTTGAGCTGCTTCAGGGATTCTTGTAATCTTTTTGTTAAAATCTCACAAAGGTCCTCTTCGTTCTACCACGCAGGGCCGGCCCAAGGCATAAGCGAACTAAGCGGCTGCTTGGGGCCCCCTGGCCAAGCAGCCGCTTAGTTTGCTTATGCTGCAAGCAGCCCTAGTTTTGTATTATAACCTCACTGTATTTGTTTATAATTTTCGCTATAACAGTATAGCGTGACATTTGTGCCAATAATCTTCTAGCACAGGTGACTGCGCATGGTGGGAGGGGGGGGGCCCAAATAAAATTATGGTTAGGGCCCCCAAGAGGCTCGGGCCGGCACTGCTACCCCACGTACACCACTGTTACCAGAACGTGCCTGCGTTTTTTTGTGGCAGGTATCGGAGGATGAGAAGGATGCCGAGGATCCCTCCGGTGGAGGAGACAAGTCCAAGAAGAAGAGGAAAAAGAAGCAGAAAACGGAAGAGGAGGCCGCGTCCGAGGCTCAGGCCAGTAAAATATTATAAAAGATTTTGCAGTAAAGTATATAACTTGTTTTATTTTATTCTATATAATTGTACGTATTTCATTGAAACCGTAGGCATTATTTTTATTGTTGTAATATCATTGCATTTCTTTGACTGCAGACGGTGAGCACGGTGCCTCTGGTCAACGCAAAAGCCAAAACCCACGAGCCTCCCGTCCCGGCCACTAAAAAGCCGACCCCCGGCACGTCGCCGCCTCAGAGTAGGTAGCTCAAGCGCACAACGGGGACATGTATGTTCCACCAGTACAGCGGTGATACCATGGTTGTAAATAAAACTCTTATTTTTCCTTTTTGTCTTTCCTTGCAGAGAAGTCGGAGCAGGCAGCGGAGCCCCCGAAGCCCTCCCAGAAGAAAAAGGTCCGAAGGGAAACATGAAGTCACACAGGTCCATACGAAGCATATGCAAATGATTGTAAGACGTGTCACATGCAATAATTACCAGGTACAGAGTTCCTTTCTGAGATACATTAACAGTTTTTTTTAGTTACCGAAACAAAAATAATCAAAGCAGTGGATTATTACCTGCTTGGCTAAATATAGAGATGAATGATGGTCCTGTGGACCCAAATCTTAACTAATTTGCACTATTTAGAATCGGAGTTCCTGGGGGAGGCGGACCTGCAGTCCACCTTGCAGTTTTCATGCAACGTCTGGCATCAAGTGTTTTGTTTTTTTCCCGTCCGCAAGTGTACATTTATAATTGTTTTCCTAAACGTTTTTTTTTTTTTTTAAATCACTATTCACAAGCAAAAGGAAAGTTTTGCTCTCAAGAATATTGCACTTTCTTTTGTTTGCTTTGCATCTGCACCGCCATCAATACCTGAAGTCTGGGAGCGAGCTGCATGTGAAGGACTAGTCTCCGATCAGACATTTTAAAAGTCTATGAAAACTGGTGCTCATTGGAAGAGTTGGGGTTGTTGGAATTATCTTTCCTTTTCGTTCAGGCCATGAGATATCAAACTCCCATTAAATCCAATGTAGAAATTTAAGACTAAACTAAATATCAGTCAAATAGGTTTGCTGACATGACAAAACCCTGACTATAAACCTTCATGTGACTGCCAGGACAACGTTTTGATTTGCCGAAGACTGCTGTATTGATTTTGTTTAAAGGTTTTTATTGTAGTTGTTTCTTTTTTTAATCCCTTTTTAAATTCAAAGTGTCCCACCGTATGGACAGGAGAAGTGTCCTAGAACTCACTCACCTCAAAGTTGTGTTAAAATGGGTATGCCTTTAAAGTAATTCTTCCACAGTACAAACACTCACTTCCTCAAGGCTTTGTGTTTTATAAAACCTCCTTTTATGAAGAATTTCAGCTGTTATCAGGTTGCAAGTAGCTGGCCATCGAAAAACCCAACTCCACAACCATCCCTGCAGTGTAAGCCACCTTTTCACTCTCCATCCGTGTGTTTTTCTCTTCCAAATGTTCCATGTTTTGACACAATATGGCTAAATACACCACTGTCCTAGCTTCAGAGCAGCAAGACACTACACCGGTGAATTTAGAACGGTTTTAGTTCAACTCTGATAATTGGGAATGGACTGACACCTAAAAAGTAACCAATTCATCAGTTATGGATCTGATACTTTATTCAAAGACGATACTTTGGCACAGTGGCTGACATGAACCACCAGGAGGCGCTGTAATGTGGAGAAAAAGACTGGGTGGGATTATCACAGTCCCCTGATTTGTGTCTGTCTTTATCTGACCAGACTATTTTGGTCTTGGAGACTGCACAGTCCCTTCTGCACACTTTTACTGTTTTTCTTCCAGTTGTTTGCTATAAAAAGCCATGCCATATGTACAGACCGAGGGCCTTTTCTTTGTGATTGCACTGTGCAAAAGGCTGTACGGAGTTCCTTTGATGTTGATCTCTGTTTTTTACTAACTTTTTGCAGAATGTGAAATGTTTCATTTTGGGTGGTTTAATGGGAAATTTAGGATTAATGATGGGAGTTTGTTTTTTAGTTGTAAGCTTAATTCCACATCTAAATTGATTTTTTTAAACACAAAGTATTAAGAATAAAAATGAAAGGAATTCAATTCCGTTGCCTTAACCTAATGTATGGAAATTGCATTGGCATTCTTTTTTAAAATAATTTTCCAGAAGAAATTGCAAGTTTTGATGTCAGTTATTTAATCTTGCATGACTTTGATATTAGTACTTGTGTACATAACCTGAAAGATACCCTGCTTTTAACTGTTTGTACAACGTTCTGCAGTACCACTCGGTGTGTACACTGTGTTCGATTATTTTTATTTTTATTTTTTAAATAAGACCAAATGCAGTTTTTTTTCTTCGCACCCAATTGAGTGGACATTATTTAGAGTCTGTTGGAGGTCAAAGAACTTCTGTGCATCGCAGTGTTGCTGCTGTTGGAACATCGTGATGCGTTGCTGTGGCTTTCCTTTGCGCTTTTCTGTTTAATTTCTACTGATGTTTCAAATTGATTCAATGTATTTATATACTTGTGACTAGGACACGGTTATTGGAATGATTTTGTTTATTGAGGAGATGCAACGGATGTTTGTTTGGTTAAAAAAATAAATGAGAATTGCTTGATATCCATTTGTTTTTTGTAAATGAAACCATGACACACACGAGCCATACTGATAAAAATGTTCTCTTCCTGCTTTTTGGCATCTTGTTTTCATGTCCTCTCGAAACTAATCTGTGATTAATACAATGATGATCCACCAGGTCACGTAGCAGATCGGTGGCAGTCGTACCCGGTCACTGACCCTCCTCAGGAAAAAACGTTCAATGAGGTGAGTCGGTCGCTTTGGAACGCTCACACCGCATGACCCCCATCTCATCAGTCCCTCCTTCTTATCGGCCTGTTCATTTAGGATCCCCCCCCCCCCCTGTGTTCATAGTGAAGGTCACTTTGTAATGTGACTCCCCGTGTCTGAGACCCAAAGGCCTCACACACAGTTGGGTCCTGAAACAAGTGAGTAGAAAGTGGGGACGTTATAGAGCCAAACCAACCAATCAGCGCACACTAACGCTGGCTTTGGCTTTATTTCGATCTCCAGGTTTAATGAAAAAAGGATTAAAAGGCTTTGTATTTCCGGTCATCGTCGGCGCTGTCTTTTTAAGCGGCTATAAATATACTTGTTAAACATTTCAAACGCTCTCAAGGTTTGCTAAATGGAGAATGTGAACACTGGAAAAACTGACCATCAGTTCGCCGCATCCTCGCCAGGTTGCATTGCAGCATTTAAAGAGGTGGCAGACCGGTCAGTATTAGGGGGATTTTCCTCTCCTGCCATGACTTATGTGACAATGATGCGGTCCACCCACCACAGCTTAGGGCTGTTGTCACTGGCCCATCTGTCAGGCTTGATCCGGGACATTTGCACAGACAGAACAAGAAACATGTCAGTTTGTTTCCAACAGTTGCAGTTAAACTCATCAATCGTCAGTCATTGTATTTCTACTTTGTTCCACGAACAGAGGAGAGAAATGCTGTTGTGACGTCTGACTGGGTCTCCATGAGAATCAGGAATAGATGAAGCATAATTAACATGAGACTAATTGGGTTGCCTTGTGTCAGGAGGATGTCACGTGCTTCATGCAAACTGTTGCATTGGAGAACCTCAGGTTTAAGGGGGGGGGGGGGCTTGGGGCTAAATCAAGCTCTATTACACTTGGTCCAGGTCGATGATCAGGCCTTCTTCCTCTGGCTAAATTAAGGGCTGCGTTTGGGTTTTATAGGCATAATATGTCTTTTAAACCTATTTTATTACTAATTACAATTGCAGCTTGTGTTTTCAGGGCATCATTAAGGCGATGAATGGGATTTTCTTCATCTTTTTTTGTTGTTGCTGTGGTTTGAAACAAACTCTGGTGATATCGACCATATGTGAGCTATTCTATCCTGTCAGCCTTCAAAATGTAACTAAATGATTCAACGAACGTCACAGCTCACCACATCCATAGAAACAGTATTAAAAAATGACACGGACATAATTCACCCCCCCATCAAACTACCCCGGTAACAACATCGCGCGTGTTAAAAAGGGTCCATGGACATTTTAGGGGTTAAAAATCCGACACTGACGAAAAAGCCCCGCAGCTTTGAAAGAAAGAAAGCCCCACGTAAGAGCTGCTCTGAAATACGTCGTGTGGTTATAAAGCGTTTGGCATCCCTCCATCTCCCCCCCCCCCCCCCCCCCCCCGGAGGCAGATTAAGGGCTCTCCGTGGATCGCAGGCCAGTCGGTGCCCGTCGTCTCGAACACTCGCTGCACGCGGAGCTCAGGCATCTTTGTCATCGCGCAGCGGCAGCGGGGAACAGTCGCGTTACTTGGTCGTGGAGGAGGAGGAGGAGGACGAGGAGGAGGAAGAGGAGCATTGATGAAATAACGCGAGCATCGGAGCAGGATTTAGGGATGATTTCTCCGTGGGACCGGTGGTACTCGACGAGCTGCTGCCTCTGCTGCCATGTCCGGACGGGCACCATTATTCTGGGGGTCTGGTACATGGTAAGCGAGGGTTTCCTTCCCGCAGACGCGTCCACGTTCACGTCCGACGACGTCAGAGCTAAACCTGTTTCACTTTGTCCGGAAGTATCAATTGGAACAGCGGAGAAGTTACCGGTGTTTTTTGGGGGGTTTTTTTTTCGTTACTCGTTCGTAATTTATTGCCATTTTGAAGGGTGTCCTTTGGTCCTCGGTGGATGTAACGTCAGTCACGTTACATCACCACGTGACTGACGTTACACACGCGCTGATATTAATTAATCAACTGGCACCGGCAAAATATACGTATTTATTGATTGAATGCATGTATATATTTATGTGCTGAAATAATAGCTTGACCGTAAATTTATTTGGTTTCGATATTAATATACAGTTGGCTTGTGTTTGTAACCAGGGGATAACCCTATATTTGAACCCTGGTTCAGTAAGCTTGTTAGATCCCTGACATCTGACCTTTCTCTCTGTGGCCTTACTACTAATCAAGGAACAGGACCATTGCTGTCTTTGTCCACTTTCTCTACTAATTAATCAAGAAAGGTACAGACACACCACTTAATAATAACAACAATAACAGGTAGAGTTGCTTCATCGGGAGTTCGGCACAATAGATTGCAGAATGCATCACTCCACGAAGAGGAACTCATTCAAAAAGCTCTTCATCTCAACTTCTTTTATCACGGCAAAAAAAAAAAATCGGACCCTTTCCCAGGATCGTATAAAGGCGTGATTCACATATGAAATGTAATGTTAACATGGATCTTTATCCCCCCCCCCCGCAGCTCATCAACGCGGTGGTCCTACTCATCCTGTTGTCGGCTCTCAACGACCCCGTTCAATACCGCTACCACCTTATCAGCTCTGAGCTGGGAACCGACATCGATGTCATGGACGATGCAAGTGAGTGTTACGCATCTGACGAGCTGTGTCTCGGGGTCAGACGTCCTCAATGAGGCACGCTCATTGTCCCATACGTGAGAAGTAAAAAGGTGGATATGATTGGAGGGGAGAACGTTTTGTTGGAGTTGTTGCAGAAATTGTGTTTCTTGTCAAAATTCCCGTGCAAAGAAATGTATAATTACCCTGTATGGTAAATAATGCACTTTTTCTGAAATGTTAAATAACATGCTGTCGTAAAAAAGGCACCGTTGTGGAGCACACAGCTTGAGTCGCCTCACGATAACGCTCCAAGGACGTCGTGAATACGAACACAGTAACAACATCGACCGCCGTGGCCTTGTTACTCGTGTTTATCTCCTCGTACGCCGCGTGTTTCTGCTGCTCTCAAAGCTCCTCTCCTTTCTGAACCCGCCACCTCTTTGCCCGCGCGGTGCTGCTCTCAGCGCAGACGTGGCCGCGTCCGCCCGGCTCCCTGCACACCGCATCAGTGTGCACGCGTCTCCTCGGCATTCCCCCTGCGGCAGCCATCCCAATCACCGTCACATTGGCCTCCGCAACACCAGAGCTCCCGTCGCTCCGACGACGTGTTTGTGGGCGTGTGCTCGACCGTGCACTTCTTTTTTTGCACGTGCTGTTTTATATTAAGTGTGTGTCAACATCTGCTGTTGGTCCAGGTTTTCATGACGTTTTGATGCTGCTGTTTTTACAAGGGAAGAATAAACACTGCACTGTGAATTGGGATCCTTTTCTCCAAAGCGATTTCACAAGCAGATATCCTGTTTCAACTGGATGTCCGTAGATCGGTGACATTGACGGGCCATCAGATGTCACCGCTGTTACGTTAGGTCAAATTCAGCACATCTTGCTGACAATTGCTAACATGCTGCTTATTTTGTTTCTTTTTTTCCCCCGAACAGATTGCATGCTAAAAATAGCCAGGTTACTTAAGGTGCTTAGTTTTCACCTTTGGATTAGGTCATCAGGCTCAAGAGTTGGGGAGAAATATTACAGCAGGTTTTCACTGGTGAAGTAGATTTGTCTGTTCCCACATTGTTCTGTTTTGCATTTTGCTTCTACAGATATCTGCATTGCCACTGCGATATCCCTGCTCATGATTCTCATATGTGGCATGGCAACGTATGGCGCTTACAAGGTAAATATACAAACGATAAGATTTAAACTGACCTCTGACCAAAAAAAGCTGCCCGTGTTCTGATTTTCTTTCGTCTATCCTGGATGTCTCACACACAGCAACATGCTGCCTGGATCATTCCGTTCTTCTGCTACCAAATCTTTGACTTTGCCCTCAACACGCTGGTAGCCATAAGTGTGGTGGTTTATCCCAACACGGTGCAGGATTACCTCCAGCAGCTGGTGAGGAATCTTTCCCTGCTTTTAAAAACTGTACTTACCACCACTACAGTTACATATCTCTGCTACAATTTCAATTTGGCCATATATGATTTGTAAAATGATGGTTCCTGTCTTTTAAAAAAAATCCTCTGACATGATTTCTATCCCTTCCAGCCTGGGACATTCCCTTACAAAGAGGACATCATGTCCACCAACAACGTGTGCCTAATCTTTGTTGTCCTCCTCTTCATTGGCTGCATCCTCTCCTTCAAGGTGAGCCCACAGTTTCTAACACCTGCAGATGATATTTGGCTGTTTTATGGGCTGGATTTTGTAAATGAAACCATGCCACCCATCTCATGAATGTCAAAATAGATGAATAGAAAATAGTATACTTTGAAGGGGAATTGATGATGCTACACATTAGATCCACCCACTGAGCGTTTGTTCCCTAAACTTTTTTTTTTAAATAGATTGAACTCGTCACATTGCAAATGTGATTAAATCAATTCAAGTTCACACAGTGCACATCTCATGTAGTCTGACCCATATGGCATGTGTGATAAACCCAGTTTCTGATGTGTTTCATGAGATTATCACACAGTCAGAGAGCAGCAGGTCAGGGACAACAGGAAACGGGCTCCCCCTTTATGCATGGATGGCTCTCTAGGCGTAGCTGTGCTTTGGCCCTACGGGACGAGATGGGACAGGAAGCTCCAGTCATCTGTACAATCAAATCAGGTCGTTTTCCCCTGCAAGCTCAGATCGGAAACGCTCTCGGCAGACACCCGAAGCCAGAGCCGTGCTTTTGTAGCAAGCAGCCACTGGAACTTACGCTGCTGGACTTATTGTGCCTCAGGCAGAGAGCGTTTACGGGTTAGTTGCACTACTTTTGAGAGAACATATAAATGTGTGCCGTCAACATAAATGTCATCTTGAAATTTGACAACCTAAATGAATAGAATCCCACGTTTATGGATAGGCTGCACGTGCAATATACACACGCTACTGTGGTGATTAATAGTTGAGTCAGTTTCCCTGGCAAAGGGCCTGATCTGAAACCTCAGCACAGAGGCAACACCTGCTGACGTTCCCCAGCGGAGCCCATTTCCTCCTCTCGACTGCACTCAGCATAAACGATGGATAGAGACAGGCAGGGAGAAGGGAAAAGAGGGATGCAGCAGATAGAGAAATGTGCACACAGATGGTTGGACGGGTACAGAAATAGCAATTCTATGGGTTGCCTCAACTGAAGAAAAAAAGAAAGCGACTGTTTTTTGTATTTGTAAAACTGTCTCAGGCTGTCACGTAGCCCTGGTTGGCCTTGTTGCAAAAGTAGTTCATCCCCGTCTTTATCAGATTGTGACGCGATGCGTCAGAATCCCTGACCTCGAAGAAAGGATAAGCAGTCGCGGGAACGATGATGAGTGATGTGGATGAAGGTCATCGTGGGGTCTGTTTTTATCTATCCATGCACAGGCCTACCTGATTGGCTGCGTGTGGAACTGCTACAGATACGTGAGCGGCAGGGGCACCACGGAGGTCCTGGTTTATGTCACCACCAATGACACCACGGTGAGTAGTCGCACCCCTCCTCCAGGTCCTCGCCTCAAGGACGCACTGAAAGTCACCCTCACTTTTATATAATTAAACGTGTGCGGCATCGATTTATTTCGGTGGGTTTGAAGCTTTCGGTTCATTTCGTGAAGGGATTATTACCTCGACACAGATTTTTAATTTGATTTATTGCTTTGCCTGGCCTCGGTGTCAGAGATTATTGAGGCCGAGGGGAAGGAGTGAGCCAAAATTCAAGGTGTTTGCCCCGTAGCAAATACAAGGGGGCAAGAAATGTGTGATTGTGTATGTGAACGCCTCCAGGTATCAAACCCGAAATGACCCCGCTTGTCACAATAGAGGGATTGAAGTCAGATTATATGTTCAGCTGTGAACCATTTGCTTTTGTATGTTATTGCAGCTCAATGAGTTGGTACCTCTAAATGTACAAGGTAAGGATTGTAGGCGTTACTGGCACCATTATGATTATGTTGTGTGAATTGTGCTTAGAGCAGCAATTTAGAGCAAGAGAAAGAGAGAGAGAGAGAGAGAGAGAGAGAGAGAGAGAGATCTGAGATTTAACAATTCAATTTAAAAAAACAACCTTGCTCACCTCAACCTCATATTTGAGAAGTTGAATCAATCTGTGTAACGCGGAAGGAAAAGAAGGATTTTTTTGTTCGAAAAATATTTTCATCATTTCAATAATATAAAATAATCAAAAATGATGCTTTTTATCATCTGCGTCATTTAATTACATTATAGATATATACATCTAGAATTGCATTCTAGATATATAAAGCAAATCAAATAACTTTCCATTTCCATGAGGTTCAGGTTAGTGAGGTCCAGCCATACAATCCTCATCAATGATAGAATACCTGTCCAGACCCTACATACATACGTGAAGACACTATGTGTACTATTACAACCATTCATTAATAATTAGGAAAAAACACCAGAATGACCTAGCCTGCAGTCAGTGATTTATTGATGTCTATTAACTTAGCAGGAAAATAAATAATAAAAATCCTTCACATATCAGTTGAGGAGTTTATATTGCAAACTATGAGTAGAACTGGGAAGGTGAGACCGGTTTCTCTCAGTCAGCGTGTTATTCGCTGTGTGTCGCGCTGAGGTGTGATTGGCTGGCGGTGGTGAGCTGGATTGTTGTCCATCGCCGCTTCGTCCCCTGTCGCTGGTAACTCACGGGTTTTCTGAGAGGCTTTAGCGCGGTCACGGTTTTTCCACTCGTCCGTCCGCCTGTAATCCCCCACACGGACACATGGGGTGTTACTTTGTTTCCCTCAAGCTGCAGCGCCTCATCCGTGTGTCCCTTTGTCCTTGTTGTGGACGCCGCTACACACAAAAATACTCTCCTGTTGTGTGTCATGGGGCGAAACATGGGTTACATGTCGATCAGGAATCTTATGAACCTAATGTTTTAGCCAATGTGTTTCGGCCCAAATCAGAGTAACCAACAACGGAGGAAACTAGGTCAGTGCAAAGGCCACAGCACAAGCTGAATTTGAATTAGAGGTGTATTTAAATGCAAGAAATAGCATGAATAGTAAAAATGTGACATCAGCCCTGCTCTCCTCACAAAGAGCCAAATGAATGTAGAGCGCTGCTTCTATTTTTACTGTTAGAGAGCCAGCAGTGTGTCTAAATGGCTTTTTGCTGCCCCTAACATCAAGTACCGCTGCTTATCTGCCGGGTTTTTATATAAACGCCATTAAAATTCAAAAGGGTCCCCCGCCCCCCTACCCCATCTGTCGCCAATGCCCCCCAGGCCCCTTTCTCCCTGTATATGTCTCTGTCCATCCTCTTCTGGACATGTTACATAATTGTCTGCTTGTCCGCCTCATTTCAAATCCTCCCAGTGATGTGTTCAGCGGGCCTCCCTGGTCGCTTCTCTAATCCGTCCCCTTGGAGCATATTCTCTCTCTCTCTCTCTCTCTCTCTCTCTCTCTCTCTCTCTCTCTCTCTCTCTCGCGCTCTCTCGGCGGCAGTGCTGATTTTATAACAACATTCACACACAGATGGCGTGTGTGGAGGTTACCATTGCAGCTGCAAAGGCCCTATGTGGGGATGGAGGGAAGAGTATGAACAAGGAGTAACGGTTACCTGGGGCCATGTCTGAAATCACTTCCTGTTCTCAATAGGCTGCCATTTTTTATTTGATATATATACATATATATATTTGATGTGATATTTGAGGGACTCCTTGTTTTCCGTTGTATTTCAGGTTCTGCTGCCCCCGTACGAGGAGGCCTTCGCCATTCCACCGAAGGATCCCCCTCCCCAGTATATGGAGGCGCGAGAGACGCCCCCCACACCCCAAACTCCAACCATGTCCCCCTCCTCCGAAAGGACCCGGGACGAGCTCAAAACCAGACCAGTCTCAGAGGCTCGAATTCCTGCCAACCTCTAATTAGATTAGCCTGACCCTGGTCGCTGTGATGTATTTTCCTTGTCGTCTTCGCCCTACTCAAGGACAGTAATCACAGCAACTCCAGTCGCTACCAAACCCTCCCTCCCTCCCCCTCCCTGAACATTCTGTCCCAGCTTAATTTGCACTTTTCTTTGAGTGAAACATGCACCGGTTTGGCCACCAACTGTTAATCTCCCGATACTGTGACTCTCCCTCGTGGTCTCTGTCTTTGTCAGCAAACCCACCGAATAGTGACGAAGAGAAGGAAAGCCACGTACACAATCCGTTGTGCAAGAGCACTTTTTCCAGAAATTGACAATTCCTCTTGTCGAATGTAATGACGAGGTATTTTTGTATGAATTTTTTTTAGTGAAAGGCTTTCCTCTTGTGATGTCGTACACTGAGGCTACACATCTGACCCACCGATCTTGTCCTCCCGTCCATCTCCATCCCGATATTCCAGTTTGCCTTCCTCTCTGTTGCAACGTTTCAAAGGCCAGGAAGGACATCCGTGTCATTTGAAGCACACAAACATAGATGTGTCTCACACTGCAGACTCCTCGCGCCCAAAAAGGCAACACCCATACGGTAACATGTGAAAGGTGTATGAAAGTGATTCTGTGTCGTGTTCTCGTCGAGCCTGCAGCTTCAGCAGCATCGTTAGTGTCTATTTCTTTTTTTTTTTAATGGATCACGTGTATAATCTGATCTTTTTAGGTGAGCTAATTTAGCTGGACTGAGGGCATTTTCCTATGAAGGCGGCTCTACATGCAGAGACTGCTCGCGTGTTTGTGTGTGCGCTTGCCTGAGCGCTATGTGTGATGTTGTGATGTCACTCCTGGTTCCTTTTATATGTGGTAACATTTCCTTGGCACGTGCAGTGATGTCGTGTCGAGATATTTCCCGTGCTGGTGACCTTTAATGAGATTAACGATGGCTGAGAATTTAAAGCACTGATTTAGCTTAGCATTGTAGCACAAAGTTAAAACACAGTAGATGGAACTAGATGTTTGTCTTTTGCCTAGAACTAATCAGAGGATTGTGAGGAATACTAATAAACAGTCTAGGATAAACCTAATCCCATTTTTTCCTATAATTGCTAAGTAATATTTCCTATTGATTACATACTATACAACAGTGCATTCAACAACTGATACTAATAATGTAGCCAGACATTTGTCCCCTTTGGATTTTTTTTCCTGTGTGAATTATGACCCCTGCTGTTGCAAATCCAACATAGCTAAACATTAAATTACACTTTAAAGTCAGCGTGAGCTCACCGGGAGCTGATTTTTTTTTTGTATTCACCTTCTCGGCCCTCGTTTGACGTAGCTGAGTGGATCTAAAGTCAATCAGCTGCCCTCTTCTGGACGATAGAACCTTCTAGAAAACCACATCAATCCGTCCGTGTGTGACCGAAGGGCTGCAGATTTTAAAACGACTGAAGGAGGATTTCAGCTGCAGCGTTTGGAGGAAAGGCTTGTACAGTATCTGCAAGAGTGGACGGCCGATGTCTCGTTTTATTAGAATAATTTCCAAGACTCCATTGCTTTCCATTCAAACACATCCTGTTGTTGGATCTGCATGAGCTCATGTCTTCAATTCTCAGTAATAAAAAGTCTGCCCCTGTCTAATTTTGGATTTGTTTATTGAAAAGAACAAACACAAATGAATTCATCACTGTTAGTTTCACTTAAATTAGCCGGTGTGGGAGGGAAGAAAAGGGAATATTATCGAAACTGACTCACTTTCTTTTTATAGTGAATCTGTTCTCCATCTTTTTGTTTCAAATTCAAATCAAGGGGCATTCTAAAAAATCTCCAACATGGACCTCTTTATTAAAATTTTGCAGCAGACGCAGGTGTCTCTAATAACACTAACGATGACTCCAGCGTGAACGTTGTCAGCAGCCGTAATCATCTTAATCGTCGTCACCTGGGATGCCCTGTGAAAGGCTTTTGCAGTCATGGACCTGAGGATTAGTGTTAAATGTACTTTGGCTAAACCGGGATTCAGAATTGCTCCATGTGGACGAATTGGAAACTAAACAAACTACAAGGATATGATGCAACATATTTGACATATTTGATCTGATTTTAAAAAGGATAACATTCGTTTAGCGGTCCTTGAAAATACACATTGCCGTTGAAAACAGTCAGGATCTGTGACAGGCCGAGGTGCTGATGTGGGAACGTCCTGCTGCCCTCAGATCCTCTGCAACCCTTAGCGGAGAGGAGCACGCCGGCAGATCAACAAGGATTTACCCAAAGGCCTCAAAATGGACGCCGGGGTCTGACTAACACGCTGACCTCCCTTCAGCCAGTGGCACGGGGCGGGAGAGGACCCAAACAGATCACGTTCTGTCTCTTCTCTTGCTTGTTGGATGCAGATTGACGGTTGTACAGTGATATCAGATGTTTGCGAGAGGACAAATGAGCAGTAGTTTTTGTAAATAAGTTTCCAAATTTTAAGCCTTGAAATTGTCATAAAATGTTCTTGCAACTACAATATCTAGAATATTAATTTATTAAATACTTTAAATACTTTAAGTTTGTAGACTTAGATCTGAGTAATAAATTTACTCGTATTGAGTATTTCAAACTTTCTATGTAATTTGCTGTCTGTTATGGCAATTGGCACCATGTAAATGTTTACTGGGGTCACATGCCATTTATTTTGATCGGATAATAAAGTATATATCTCAGTTAATGTTCAATATTGACTTTACTCTGTGACCAACAAGGCCTGTTGCCTTGTGAGCATGATTGAGTTTTACTCATCATTTTGTGCTAGATGAACTGGAATAATGAGGTCAGCTAAAATAATCAGTACCAAACAGTGTAGACAAACAATTGCCTGTTGGAGGATGCTATAGTTCCATTTATGGTGCCGATTGTCATCGCTTGACATTTCAAATCTTACTCGCCGGCCTCTTTAGTCCTCATTCGGCGCAGGGCATTTGTCGCACACGAAACAGAACATCTGGGATGATTTCATTCGATTTAATTTGGAATCAAGAAAACGGCTTAGAGAAGCAGTGGGTGGAAAAACTGGGCCAAACCACTGGATGGATGATGAACGGCTTATATCTCTCGGATGATTCATCAGTTTCCAATTTAGGCGAATGGCACGGATATCTGGTCTCAATCTGAAGTTCCAGTAAAATCCTAGTGTTCAGTTTCGCAAACTGACATTCCTGTAAACAAACATTATCTAGCGTTTTTGACTGGTTATATTTGATGAATCCTCAAATATATGTTTAATGTACTGAAGTCTATTTAACAGCTCCTACATTTCAATCCCACTCGCACTGTGAGAACAGCCTCTTTCCCCACCAACGAATGTCCAATATATACACTTACAAGTATTGCAGGTCTTATTTCAGCTCATGTCTTAAGAAATCCAATAACTATGTTCAGTCGGACACATGTCTGACAGTATGCTTTTTAAAGGTCTTCCCAATTTGGATTTTTGAAAGTTTGGTGAATATAAGGTTAGCGTAGTTAGGGATCTAAATCGGAAATCTTTCTTTTATCTGTGGCTAAAGAAATTAAAGCAGCAAACCATTTTGTTCTCTGCTTCTAGTATTGGTTAATATATTCCCTCACTAAAGCCAGAAGACCTCAAGGCTTGTGTGACAGGGGCAGACGTCACGCTAAAGCCTTTAATTCCTCTGCAAGGACAGCAGCCATACTTTCTCACTGTCAACAGGATGCAGCTAATGCAGCTCAGCGGGATAGTTAGGAAAAAATATCCTAACACATTGGCTGACTCCAGACCAACCGTTTAGAATCTGATGCCCAGAAAAATAACCACATGGCATTTATAAGCAGAAAACTAGGTAAACAGTCCAACAAAAACAAGAGAAAATCCCTCAGACAACTAAAAAGGAAACTGAATGACTTCATCTGAGAAGGTCTAGACTAGAAGACACTGATGCTCTCTAGTGGCTACTTGCAACATTGACAGTATACCAACAGTGGAGTGATACATCTTGACATTGTAAAGAAATACAACAGCATGTACTGTTGACACCGACTTTATTTATAACAACGGGGTGGGGGAACAGCTCTACTGGGGTGGCTGCTGCTGGTCCGGCATGCTCCTGATGATGTCAGAATCGCCTGAAGCGCAAAAAACAAAAAGTCAGCAGAGCAAAATAAACATCCCCACGTGTACAATGGAAAGACAACTAGATCCTCTGAATAAAACAGCTCATTCTGTAATTCATTACGTTAACAATGATGGTTAAAGTGAAGGATTGACTGAGCATCTATGAAATCCACAGAACACCGGCAGTTCAGCTTGCCACTGAAAGGTTAATCTTGGTAACTGAGTCTTAAACTGGACCACATTCATGAGTAGGTTTAACAGGGCAAAAATTCAAACCAAATGGACCGAAGAGACAATCCATGGTGTATTTATCAAACTCAACCAACCCAAAATACAGTTGATGGGAGACATTTTTGCTGCCCAGAATTAAGATTTGTAAATATATTGACAAACTGTTTGCACCCATATATACTGATCGATATCTTCTCAGCTTATGTTACATGACTACTATCCTTACCACTTGTAAATGCAAGAAATCCTGCAACCAAATAGTAAAATACATAACTAAAGTTTATAAACAGATTATTTTATTCTGAATAGTGTGCATCTTGAATAGATGTGATAATGTGTGGGTAAGATGACTACTAACAGAACGTAACTCAACGTGTCCTTGTATGTGAATTTATATTCTGCCATCAGTCACTGAAATTAAGTGTTGTGGTTGAAAACTGGGGTTTGATAGGCCAGTTAAGGTTTAGTCGCTCACGAGGATATTGAACATGCATCATCGTGTTAAAGTAGGTACTCACCAGGGTCAATGATGGCCAGCGTGCACACCCTGAAGTATTTGCCGCAGGCTGTGCCGAGCTCAATGTTGTTTCCACTGTAGTGATGGACACCAGTCTTGGCCAGCATGGCATAGTACTCAACCTCAGATTTCCTGAACAGGACATACACAGAAGAAAAATGTAAGTCAAAGCAGAGAGAGAGAGAGAGAGATATATATATATATATATATGTTAGAAATCATTGGCTCAACAATGATCCGTTTTAACATGTAGTGCAACCTTCCACACACCACTCGGTGAATGCAGTGTGTGAATAAATAGATGTTGATGCCAGATGCTCTTGAAACCATATGTGACATAACACTAGTGTTACTATCTGAAGCAGCCAACGTTGATACATTTGTTTACCTTGATATAACACATTTAATGTATTGATCAGTGGTTTACCTGAGGGCTGGGCAGTTGTTGGCCAGGATTACCAACTTGGCTTTTCCCTGACGGATCATCTTCTGGGACTGTTTGTAGCCCAGGACGTATTTTCCACTCTTCATCACCAGCTGGAGACGGGAGTTAATCGACTCCAAGGACTTTTTCTGAACAGACAAATGCAAAAACTTCGTTAATGACACTGCTACAGCTAACTTACGTATCAAGCTTGTACCGTTTGATTCCGAACTGTGTTCACTCAAAACCGAACAATACGAAGACACAATTGCCATTTAACCAATGATCACACGGCGGTGAGCATATGTGACGCGTATTTAACGTAGCATAGGAATTGTTGACAAAATTACGGAATTGTTAGCTGTAACGTTAACAGGCTAGCATTACTTACATGGCCGAGTTTACAACGTTACGGTATTACGGGGACAATTATTACCGAACAATATTACGTTCATCGACGAACTGATGGGTCGACGAGTTGACTATCGAAGCATGCTTTATATACATTTACAGTTGAATTCATTTAACAAATAAATGGGAGTTTCAATAATACGTTAACACGGGAGCTACAATGCTAACTAGCAGGCCCGGACAGAAACACGTCTCCACGTGAAGGCCGGCCCTAGAGCAGCGCGTGCACGGAGGAACGGGCCAAAGCCACTCACAGTTTTCTTTGCGGCCACCATTTTTGCGCGTTAGTCCTGACCGGCCAACCTGCGGTCGAGAGGGGAGAAGGAGAAGACTTTCGTTAATGTCTGGATGGTAGAAAAACGTTAGATTGAGCAAATCCCGGGTAATTTTAATCAGAAAACCTAGAGCTCTTCTTACAGTGAGTTAACTCCAATATGGCCTCGGAGAGAAAGGAAGTCCCATGGTGCATTGCGCTGCTATCTGTCCGTGGGCCTGCGCAAACGACTACTGCGCAGTCTACTCGCTGCAGAGGATTAAAACAAATTGAAATCTCCGATAGAGCATTGAATATTTTACAATATATCATTACAACAAATTAACACATTTTAACATACATTTGTATAATTATACTTTAGAAATACATATTTATTCAATGCATTCATTTTACACACATAATATATGGTTAATTATAAAATATGCATTGCCTTGCTGACTTGAATACAAGTATATAGCCTTAAACTAGTTTACAACATTGAAATGCTGTGGTCATGAACCAGAGGTTCCCTTTACCCGCCGAAAGAGGTGGCTGCTAAATACGGACTGAATAATGTATTTTTTGTCCCTGCGCCAGCCTCCTAGAAACAGCCTAAGTTACCGTACACAACAGAAAGCCACACTTCACCTGCGTGCACAACTGTTTAGTAACTTGCTGCCACAAAACAAATAGCTGCACGCTTTCTTGGAGGACGACTCGTGATGCGCAATTACTAAAGGAATTTGACTACCATCGTGTCTACCTAGAGGTAGTGTAAGGTGAATCTCCATTAACAGTGACGATATCTATGCACGACGTCATCAGTGCAGCTGCAAACCTCTCCTAAACCCGCGACTCCCAAGTCAACCATTCCTCTATGTGCAGAGGGCAGGATGGGATGCTCTGGCAGCTCTCAAACTTCAGCGGTGGATACGAGCCGACCCAGCGCGAAGCCCGAGGAGAGCAACGGAGCCAGCACCACAGGTGATCACGCGGAAAGATTTACACGTATGCAATATGTGTCCGTGAGAAGTGAGGGAACGCACAGTGTTACATATTCAGCTGTGGGAAGCCTTCAATGTAAGCGCGTTTTAGGTGTCCGAACACGGAATAGTACATGAATAACTGAAGTCCTGCTCTTAAAATAATACTGTGCTGTCAGGGGTGCATTAAAAGCAATTATTTCCTAAGAACTTCAATTGTGCATGAATTATTATTCAACTAAAATGTGTTGCCCTTTAATTTAATTTCCATTGATGATGAAATATGATTAAAATGTTGTTCATCAGGTTATCGGCCATTTCCAACTAGTGTCATATAATTTAGAGAATTATAGTGTGGGAAACGCTTCTGATAAGGAGTTCAAGTGCATTGTATCTAATGTCTGCATTTTTTGGAGAACAAGAGCTCCACAGTGACAGGAGGGGAATGTTTATTGTCAATATTTAACAGTGGCTTCTGGCTCTGTCCTCCCTGAGAGACGCAGCGGCATGAAAAGAGATTTGGTGACTGTCTACGGTTTCAATGGTAAAAGGAGAATCCACCTGGGACACTTTGTTGTAGTATATATATATAGATAGCCCGGTTGTGATGTAAAGTAGGACATATTTCAAGATAAAACGTCAACACTGGATCCTGTGTTTGCAGTTCTGTCCGCTTAGGCGTCATTTGACAAAACTCCAAGACAAAGAAAGTAAAAAACTGGTAAAAGATTCACTAACTTGGATCACCTCTCAAGTGCCTTCCGCTCCTTCCGCTCCTTCTCTTCTATTCCTTAAAAAAAAAGCTATTACAGGCCAATGCAATGAAAATGTGGAGACAAATGCGTGCTTGCTCACATAACCAAGTATCTTGAGATATGTAGACTTTATGTATGAGTTATTTGGAATGATATAACAACACGTTGAGGAAAAATAAAAGAACCCCCTTACTGTGTTTCTGCAGCTGACCCTGACCTCCGACCTCCCTGAAAGAGTTTCACAGTTGCTCTCAATAGAATATGTCCTCGTCAATATTAACTGATAATCATGTTTTAACTTGCTGGTTTCTTTTACAGGTTTATCACCTGAGTGACATTGAAAAATGATGTTGTCATCGTCTTAGAGGTCAGATGTAAATTTATCAGGATGCTGTCTTGTTTTTGCATGAGGCTCATTTCCTTCACCTAATGCTACTTATCATGACTTCCATTAATCAAAGGTTTATTTAATTCAACATTTATAGAATGCAATCTCCATTTAAGGAAAGTATTGTAAAAAATGTCACAGAGAAGGAAAGGCTATCTTACTTATACAAAGGTAGACGATAGACAGCCCGGACTTCTATGATCCATGCAAATATAAACTCCCAATGCAAATCCATTAAATGCTCGTAGCAACCTGTCCACACAGCTGTGAACAGCCAGTGTGAGCCTGACCACGTTAATTAACAACAATCCACGCAATGATTAACCCTTTTTGCATCAGTGGAGGTCCATTTATTTCATTTTAACTTCCTTCCCAATGGTATGTGGTATGGTACCAAATGATATGAGTCATTATTTACCCAGTGTTTTTAAGGGGGAAAAGTTATCAAGTAGAAATGTTGTTGCTCTTTTGTTGTTTGGTAACTGATTGATGACAGGAAAAGAGCGGTGCAGCAAAGGATTTGACCCAGGGACACTTAGGATTTAGCGTGTAGCTTAATAGCCGGAGCGATATCATTTGGGGCACATGTTTACCACGTCATCATGTTTAATATATTGATTTAACTTTATAATCAGTCTTTTTGAATCATGTTTCTGTGTTACTTTGAATCATGTTTCTGTGTTACAGGTGCGGCCAATGAAAATGGCAACATAGCCGAGGACAGCGAAACTATTCCTGACCAGACCCCGGCCGGCGGCGGCGATGCGAAACCTGCAGATGAACCTGTTGCAGCTGCAGCACCTGCAGACAACGCCGCTGCAGCTCCACCCGCAGGGGAGGAGCCTGCGCCTGCTGCGGCCAGTCCGCCGCCTGAAGAGGCCGCAGCCTCTGCCCAAGCAGCAGCAGCCGAAAGCCCCGCGGAGACGCCAGCTGCTGCTCCACAGGAAGGTAGGTTGGAGTCAAGAAGCATCACGTCCGGGTACATAATGTCTCTTCCGCCCTTCACAACAGTCCCACTGCAACTGCGGTAACCAGGCGGTATCCAACAACACCGAGGCGGCCATTCAAATCTGTTTCTCAGTGTTCCACCTGGAGTCTGTTGATCTGTTACTAATGTCAATGATGTATGTTGTCAGGGGCTAGAGACTTTTCTTTAACTAGTAAGCGCAGTATCAGCTCTTTTGTCTTTTTTTTTTGTATGAGTGCACAAGAACAGTTGGGAGGTATTGAGTTCATCAGCACAGCTCGGTTGTTGAGTGCCGTCAGTTCACTTATTGCTTCACGATGCAAATGACAAGCAGCTGATCGGTTCATGAGGTCGGCTCTTAAGCTCTTCTTTGTCTAATGCAAAGCGCCTGCCGGCGTATCGCAGGCCTTTGCAGAGCGACTAATAGGGTGCAGACAGAGTGCGCTCATGCAACGGGAGAAATACAGCACCTTGACCCACAAGATGCGGTTCTTTTGTTGTGATCTACCCATAATTTCAAGCATCCTCCTCAATTACCTTTTTCATCACTTCACACGTCCCCCCTCTGATGTCACTTCATCACTTCCTGTTGGGGCAGCCCGCGTGCAGTTTGTGTGCGCGTGGCCCACATTTTGTTGTCATCGTGCCCTCATTAAGGTGCAATCGGAGTAGACAGAGAAACTAGAGCACGCCAACACATACAGAACTTCCACAGGCCACTTGTTGTCTTCGTTTTACAGCCAGTGTGTAGAGAGAGAGAGAGAGAGTGAGCGGATTAAATGTTTGATGTGTCAATTATCACGCCAATTTCACCGAACCTTTAAAATGTGGCCGCTTGTTTGTTCACATGTAAAAGAATTCTCTTTCTTTCTTTTCCAACAGAGAAAGTGGAGTCCCCAACTTGTGATTCAGAGCCCAAAACAGAGGAGGCACCAGGTGAGCGGCGCTGCTATTTCAACACACTCCTACATGATTTAAAAAAAAACTTCACAAACCGACTAGTTCTCCCCCTTTTTGGTTTCAGCTCCCAGTGAATGATGTGCAACACGAGCGACTGCACAGATGAGTTTGTTGTAAGAGTCTTGCGTTGTTGTATGTGCGAGTTAAAGCATGTGTGGGTGTTATTGTGTGAAAGACGTCGCCTCGTTGCCAAGATGCAGAACCTGTGATAAAATACTTTCATTCAGGGTCGCACCGCCATCACTGAGCCTCGTTTCCCTCAGAACGGTGCATGGCTGGAATTTCTGCTCGCAAACGGTATATAAATATATAAACTTACCGTTTGTTTTCAGAAGATGTCATCAGTATGGGATAACTTCCATTATAAACAGTCTCCGACATTTCTAGTCATCATCATCTTATGGATATTAATAATTTCAACAAACATATAAATTCTAAAAGGAAACTAAAGCCAAATTAGATTTATTAAACAATGTCATTTTTGCGGTAGCTAGCTTTGATTTTAAGACCATGTTTGCTTTGAATACGGGGTGTGGATACTTTGAAGACTAAAAATATAAGGGCACAAACGAGATAATATTAAATTAAGCATTGAAAACTGTTTCTGGTTTGTCCCAAATTCTTACAGGAAGAGGCTCTGCAGTTTGTAAACAGCTAGAAACTGTCAAAGAATTCAAGCAGCCGTCCTCAAAAGTGACATCTCATACATGGACGCAGAATGACTACGTTGGTGGTGTTTTAGGGCACAATAACCAGTCTGGGATCATAGGTTCTATTGTTTATTATGTGTTCTAAATGTGTTTTCACATTCCTCTGGAGTAAAGAAGAGGTTGATTTGACTCTGAATCTGGCCACTGTGAGCAGGGAATGTTGGACTACTGGTCAGACATAAACAACCTTCATCATCACATCCTAGTTTGGCATTTCACGTTTCATCCGGAAATACGTGAAGGCTTCCGCTGGTCACGTGATGGTTAGACTACAACTTGTTTTTGACGGGGCCGTCTAGTCAGGAGTCCGAGAGAGGACCGAGGACAGCAACCGCCTCAATTTCCACCAGGCCGCCCTACGGAGACAAAACGGAGGAGTGTGGGTCACAGCAGCAGTACAGGCAATGCTTCTCTGCAATGGTCATGAATTTTCATTAAAAAAAGGAGGTTTTTTTTAGCTTTTGTCTTATTTGGTGTGAGAGTGTGAGACGGGGCCCAAACCTGATTTATGGTGTTAACATGTTGACATTAATTAATTAGCACAAAACACAGTACAACTGAGCTGATGGGAATGTCGTCATATACAGACCGGATGACGGCGCTATTAAAACTCAATTTATAACAAATCATCCTGCGCGGAACGTGAATATCTGCACCTTTCATGGCACGAATGATGGAAGACATGGCACAGATAAATGGGCATGCATCTATCTACCATCTGTCCATGATGTGTATACCGCACGGCACCATGTCGGTGTACACGGTCTGTTTGTACTTACTCGGGGGAGAGCAGCAACTTGGTAGGCAGCTCTGGCTGGGAACTTACTGCTGAAAACTGTAAAAACATTAACACTATAACTAAAGTGAATTTTTAAACCAGCAGGTAAATCTATAACTCCACATTGAAATGGATTATTCAATTTCCGGGTAAAACGTTCAAATAATGCATTCCGACAACAGACAAATAATATGCCTCGATAGATTAAAATTTCCAAATGTATCAGCGAGTAAATCACATTTTCCAGACGCAGCCAAAATGTGGGGGAATTTTAAAATGACTTTGGATCACACGTCTCCTCTCTTCCGGGTCAGGCAAAGTTCCCTAGGTTGTGGTTTAGGGTCGAGTCAGGAGGGATGTCGGACAAGTAAGAGACTTTACCCCCCCGGGGGTCAATGGCCCATCCGGCAAAGGCTCCCGGGAGGCTCGAGTGACAGCGGTGTGCCTGAATGGCGGTGTCCCTTTACAACTCACTGGGCAACGCAGCTTGCATTACACCCGTCTGTTGTGATCCAGGAGGAAAAGCCCTGACTGAGGGGGGAGGGGAGAGGGAGGGGCGCACTCATTCAGCAGAGGAAGGGCTGAGTGAGCGTCTCCGTCAAGTGTCTGCTTCACCCGTCACCCGTCATCTTCTGAGCGACGTCGGACGAAATTTAAGACGCTGCATGCATGCATCATAGAGCGTGCAGCTGGAATAGTGACAGACTTTTACGGCATTGTTTTATACCTTGTCATTAAATGTTAAAAATAATGGTGGAACACTATTTATACATCCTTGGGTTTAACGCAAGGCTT
Organism: Apeltes quadracus; assembly: GCA_021346845.1. NCBI lineage: Eukaryota > Metazoa > Chordata > Actinopteri > Perciformes > Gasterosteidae > Apeltes > Apeltes quadracus. The sequence continues at coordinate 7,456,205 of CM037926.1, read as the reverse complement.
TTGAAGCATGGATCACACTGAATGTTGTTAGATGGAATATGATAGGTGCACATTAGCAAATTGGAAGAACAGCTCAATGTAAAATATTGTTTTTTTTAAATAATTCCTACATTAAAAAATAAAAATGTCAACCAACATCAGTTATAAATTGACATTTTTAATCATCGTTTTGTTACATTGTGTTTTTACTTTTAAAACGCATCATGCAGTGGCCAATCTGATTAATCCAACTAAAATACTAAAAGATTACAGTAAAGGTCTACAGTTATTCTGGCTGCATGCACAGGAAGCGGCTCTTATGGATTAGAATATAAAAAAATATTTAAAAAATGTATCAATTTGATCTGCTTTCTTGCATGAGCATCAAAGCAGGAAAGGGCATTTCCTCACATGTTTTGTAGACCTCATTGACGCCGTTGAAGTCGTTGATGTCAGCGAGCAGCACCGTCGTCTTCACCACTGAAAGCAAAGAGTTCGTCCGACAGTTTGTTACGTCCGAACGTGAAAACAAATGAGCGGCGGCCGAGTTGGTGAACAGCCTGACGTCTCACCGTTAGTGTAGTCGCAGTTAGCTGCTTTCAGGATCTCCCCCATATTGATCAGAGCCTGAGGGACAACAGACGTTGTGGTCACCATCTTTTATATGTAGTTCAGATTGAATAGCATTTAGATGAAACAACCTTCTTTAATGTAATTGATATAAAATGTAATGTGTTTTAATGAGTAGCACTGCGCCATTTAATTTTAGTAACATTGATTATCTCTCAGTTACTTATATCGTTTCTTCTTTGGGGAATAATGTCACCTTGATATAATCTGTCCCCCCTCACCTGTTTGGCCTGAGCCTTCACCCCGCCATCTACCAGCTGACCGGAGGCCACATCCATCCCCAGCTGACCCGAGATGTACATTGTTCTGTCCACCACCACAGATTGGCTGACGATGAGAGGGAGACACACAGAAAAATAGTCATGAAATACCAACTACATTTTTTGAAGGAATACTATGGGTTGAATTTTGTGCTTCAATGTACCTTCCCACTGTTGTGATCGATTGTATGTAGTACCAAGTCAATTAATATCTAATTTCCTCTTTCATAAATGGACAGCATGTAAATGTGCATGGCGATGTGCATGGCGATATATAATAGACAAAAAAAAACTTCTGGTGGTGCCGTTTGTGAAACAAAACTATCTGCACTTAAGCACCCATTTATTATACCTCACTGGCAAATATTTGTAGTAATTTTGAGTAATTGATTCACCACCAGTGACCTTGAGTCGTAGAATTCACCTTGTGACGTAACTCCGCCCACTGGCAGCCCATTGGCCAGAGGAGGAACACCCCTCACATTGTTCACATAGAAATAAACGACAAATAAATAAGAACACACACTAAACGGCTGTAGTTTTGCCAAACGAGTTCTGATCATTTTGGTTTTAATCACGTAACTTTAAATCATAACCACCAACTGTTTTTTTTTTTTTTTTTGCATTTCCGTAGAAACAGAGAAAGTCCAGATGTGGCGTTTTAGATGGCATTAGTCCTCACCTGTATATTCCCTGTCTGATAGGGGCTTTTGAAGTGTAGGGGAATTGTCGACGAATAGACGCCATTGAAGCCAGCGGTCTGCATCTACTCTGCAGCGATCCTTCTGCTCTGCTAAAACTTCCGCTTTGACACTTTTTATTTTAACGGGGTCAAGTCAAGCAGGTGAGTTCATTGCCCACCTAAAGTCCCGCCCCCCGAACAAACGTGTACTGCACCCCACGTGTCACTATGAATATATAGATATGCGTAATTCTTTTTTCCGTTAAAAGTTACCTGTAAGGCCCGATGGCAGCCGGGGCGGAGGCCGTATTGATGATTTTTCTGATGAGTACCGACATGTTTCGCTGGTTTTGATTTTTCCAATCTCTTCTCACCGCAGACTCGCTGGGAATGGTGGGAGTCCGCTGTGCAATCGTTTGGAGACAAAGTAGCAACAGTTGTCGTAAAGTCTACCGTAATGTCTCCCAACAAGCTCCTTTTTAAGGAGAAGCTTCCATGTTAATCTTGTGCAATAAATGGTGGCGTGTGTATTAGAAGAGTTACGGTATGGCAGGCGCTCGTTTATGGTGTTTTTACTTCGATAGTCCGTCTCAGCGATTCAAGTTTCCCTTTTTATAATCTTAGAGATAAGATAAAAGGATTCCACCGCAGAAATAGTTAACTACAAGTGATTTTTATTATTGTGTGCGCCTGGTCAGAATAAAGTATTACAAACAAAAGGTAATAAATTAGGTAATTCAAACATTAATGCTTACATTGCTCTCTTCACTCTCAAGTCATTACATTGGGTAGAAATAAGAGAGAAATAAAGGAAAATAAAAACATATAGCTATATATCAAAGCATGATTTCAGATAACTACATATGTCAGCTTCTCCAGTGATGCCATATTTCAGAAGGGCTTTTTTAATTGTACAGAGAAAGTAGTTTCTGTTTAAGATAAAAATCTAGCTTCCATTGGAACATTGCTCTCACGTGTGCAGAAGTATTCCACTAAATTGTAAACACAACTTCAAACATTCCATCTTAAACACTCAGAAATTAAGCCACATGTTTTTGACAAAGGGCAAAAATGGAAAGAAAACACTTATAATAAATAAATTGTGAATGCTTGTGTCAGATCAGAGTCATACGATAGTGTAACAGGTCGATTAATTAGATTATGGCATTATCTATATGTTGATATGCAGTAAGTATGTGCTGAACAATAAAGACTGCTTAACAACAGGCGTATGTGACATCAACCTGAAGACATATTGTACATATATTCGAAGCAGAAATTAATTCCTAGAATCATCAGGTGTGAAATCAAATGGTCAAAAATAAACTACATCCAAAAGAGGCCAGCTTACTTCTCAACAATAACCGTGTACAAGTAAACATCTAAACTAGTGAAATTAAGTCTGACATTGTTCATTTGGAGGCCAATAATATGAGTGTGCTGAGAATCTGACATAAACCCATATCTATTCTTTGACGGATAAGAACGCCATTAACTACAAGATTTGCAATGAGACAAATGAGGTTGTGTAAAAGACAAACGGCACGAACAGTAACAATATCTCCATTGCTTCGTTAATAACGACACCCAAATGTCAGCAATGCTATATCAAAACTCATGAAACAAGCTACAGGGAAATTTGATGAGAAAAATACATTTAGAAAAACGTGTCTGCAGCTTGTTTTTCTAAAATATACAGAATCATTAAGATGCTTCAGTCTTTCACCGTAACCTGGTGAGGCTCTCTGACCACAACAGCTCATCAGCTACTGATGCTCCTCTTACAAAATGGCACAACATATTTTAGAAAGTGAATTAATCCAAAGTGCAAAACCACATTGGAATAATTATACAGGGTTTTCATAAGACTCCTCTTAAAAAAAAAAAAAAAATGCAGGTCATGCAGCGTATTGGAATGCGTTCGTTTGTCTTTTTTAAAAACTTCAGCATGAATTTTGGCGTCTCTGGTTTTAATTTGAATAAATTGGATCCTCTTATCAAGTAAAAGCTCTGACTAAGTTCCAGAGGAACATCAAATACGTGATACGGAGGCACCAAGATGCATGCAGTCTATTTATAGATGTTTAAGAGAAGCCAAAACAACATGATTAAATAAATGAAGGTTAACACTAATAAAACAAGTTCCTAATTTTCTGCTCCACCATGAAGACATGTATGATCCTTTCCTTTACCACCGACATGGTTTCCGTCACCTATCTCAATCCTTGCAGCTTTCCACATTCCGACTCATCTTCAAGTGAGGAAATGGATTTAAACACCTGATTAGGTTTTCTTTCATTTAAGGCATTCTCTATTATCAAAATCATCTTGATTGTCTTTGGTCACGGACAAGCCTCCACGGCTTTGTGTTGCGGGTATTTCCAAACTAGGCTCTATATTATATTTACACTGAAGGGGTAAAGTCTGAGGAAAAAAGACCACTTGTTATGGACCACTGTGTTTCTGCTCCTGCTGCCAGAGTGGGCCTTCAGCACTGTGAAAAAAGAATCCTGAATTTTGGCCACTGTCTTAATTATCATTCAAAGGGAAAGTAACCTTTACAGGAATTGTTATAATACTCAGAATGATGATTCCAGCAGGCGCCAAAATGGTTGTAAAAGAGGCATCTAACTTCAATAAGAGGCTAGTTAGCAGGCAACTAAAACATCAGTGGGATTCTAACAAGAACAACACGGTCATCTTAGTTCCTCCGAGTCAATGAGATGTCAGCTCTGTGGTGATGGTGGATTTGGGGAGGCAAGACGAGCGCGGGAGGCACTCAGAAGTTCTGTTGTCGTCTCTTCTTGGCATCCATGGCATCCAGGATGGGCTGCCTTTTGGCCGTGTAGCGCTGCCTCAGCTCCTCAATCTCCCGCTCCATCATGGGATCCAAGGCAGTCAGACGCAGCTGCAGCTCCTCGAAGTCCAGGTTCTTCAGCTGGGGTGAAAGAGAAACACAGACCACAAGTCATGTTCCGTGTAAAAACGGGTCAAACCCAACGAATTACTGCGTAGCAGAACATGCTAATACAAGATGTTACTCACAAAGTCAAAGTCTCCGTCTTGGGGAACCTTCCAGTTGTCGGGGAAGACGTTCTTGGACTGGATGTGGTAGCCGGGTTGCTCCTTCGGCTGGTTGTGGTTGTAGTTCTCATGCTGTTGGGCTGCCTTGTTGGAGTCCTGCTTGTCAAAATAGTCCATAAAGGAGGGACGCATCGGCTGCTGGGAGGTGGCGTGTCCTATGGAGCAGGGAGAAGATTAACGTTTGATCATCTAGTCTCCTTAGTTAGTGCTCTGTTTTTGCCACACAAATATATTACGGTCAAAAAAAGCTAAGAACAAGTTCTCCTGTTTTTATTTTATTTTTAGAATTTACGGTCAAGTTTGTTGTAAACGTGGGAGTTTTACAATAGTTAGACATAAAAGTGCACATGTGCATCCCTTTCTCCCCGTAACTGAATAAACGTGACGTATGTGTGTGTGTGTGTGTGCGCGTGCTCACTCCTCATGGATCCGTGGTCTTCCTCCTCATCGTCATCATCATCGCTGTTGATGACCATGGTGCCCAGGTCCGACTCCAGCATGCTGCTGCCGTGTTCAATCATAGTCTGTGCCCCATCACTCATGGTGCTGGTGGGCCGCATGGTTCCTGCACCCTCTGAGCCCGACTTCACCATCGTGTGGGAGTCCACTTCAGTCTCCTCCTCCTGGAAGACATTAGTCACACAGCCGTCAGACCTAGTAGTTGCTTTAACACAAGCGTAATTGTTAACGTCTCAGCTTATGTACAGAGTTGTCGTCCTCCTCCTCCAGCTCTCTCTGTTGCTCCTGTTGCCTCTTGGCTTTCATCTCCATGGCCTCAGTGATCAGGTCTCTCAGGATTGTGACCGGCTTGGCTAAGCTGATAAATTGGTGCTGGGTATTCACAAAAGAAAAAGAAAAAAGAAAGTGTCTCGTAACTTTTTGGGTTCAATTGCTGACTCTGACACAGTGTAAACGCATTTGGAGCATTCATGGTATTCTGTTCACCTCTCGCATGTTCTTAGTTACAGTATTACTCCTATCGTAAGTGAGTGTGAGAACTGGGGTGTTCATTGTTCTGCTCTTAAACGTTTACGTCTGTATCTGTGTGTGTGCATGCGTGTGTTGTTCCTTCCTTCCTTCCTTCCTCCAACCTGTAGGAGCTGCGTGGCAGTGGCTCTCTGCTCTGGGTTCTTGACCAGACACTTCTTCACAAAGTCTGTGAAGTCGTCTGACCAGAGCTCCGGCTTCCTGAATGTAGGAGGGGGGTTGGTGGGGATCATGAAGATTGCCTTTGGGGGGGAAAGAGACAAAAACATTTTTTTTTTAAGTTAAGGTGGAATAACTCAAAGTTCTCTTTTTTAAAGCACCAGCGTAGCACCATCTTCTTGAACAAAAGGTGGTAACTCACTCTCATGGGATGGATGTCAGCGTAGGGAGGTTTGCCCTCTGCCATCTCTATGGACGTAATGCCAAGTGACCAGATGTCAGCCACGCAGTTGTAGCCGATCTCCTGGATCACCTCTGGGGCCATCCAGAAGGGAGTACCGATCACAGTGTTTCTCTTTGCCATAGTGTCCTTCAGAGAAAAAACAAACAAAGCTAAAATGACCTTTATGAACTTGAAGCTTTCCAATCCCTACGAAGTTAGTTACTTTGAGTCCACTAGTACAAACTATACAGCATCTGCTGTAATCTTACCGTTAGCTGTCCGGCGACTCCGAAATCTGCCAGTTTGGCGTGTCCCTCGGTGTTGAGGAGGATGTTTCCTGCCTTTATGTCGCGATGGATCTTTCTCATAAAATGAAGGTATTCAAGACCTTTGAGCGTTGACTTCAGGATGGTGGCAATCTCATCTTCTGTCAACTAAAGTTGGAAGGAAAAGGAGGATCAAATACAAGTCAAAATTTTAAAAAAAGTAACTCAGTTGATTTTCTACGTAATCAGAACTTCACAGTGACACACATTGTCAACCAGGACATGCTGCCCTTACTAGACAGCTAAAGAAGCAAAGAAAATTATTTAAAATGTTTTGTACACATCTGCAGCAAATGACATGATGAGCAACGTATCCTTTCAGCTTTTACTTGCACTACTGTTCGGTTTGGTGAAAATGGGCACTAAGGTTTCTTCACTTGATTTTTATTAAAAATAAATGTTTGTTACATCAAAGTCATTGTCAGACTCAGAATGCATATTACAAGTAATTTTGTCTGCTAAAGGGAACAGATAAGAGGTAAACCACTACAAGTTTTGGTACAGTCACACGCAGCTCAAATATCTTGGTAAGGACCCACTGTCTTGTTGCGCAGTCTGATGATGTCAGACACAGAGCCGGCTCCACAGTACTCCATGACAATCCACAGGTCAGTGTTCTTGAAGTAGCTGCCATAGTATTTCACTACATACGGACTAAAGGGAAATGCAAAACAGAGTGGTTATCAAAAGAGAAGTAGTAGTTTCCTTTAGAACAAAAAAAACGCAGAAGTGAGAAAACTCTTTTAGATGGAGAGTTGTTCAGGCTGCAGTTCAGTGATTTGGGGACAGCCGTCGTCTCCTCTTTACCTGTCACACTGCTGCATGATGGAAATCTCCTTGATGATCTCCTGCAGATCAGACTCCACGGGAACCTGCTTGATGGCCACCACCTGGCCTGACTCCTTATGAATGGCTTTGAACACACTGCCATATGAACTAAAAAGAAACAAGATTACATTAACAACTATTTACAAATGAATGCATCACACAACAAAGGAGGTGCATCTTAAGACAGATGGTCTTAAAATAGTTTCAGTCGGTGGCACACAAGTGGAAATAGAGGTTAGTCATGAGAAAGACATTTTACCCTTCACCGAGTTTCTCCAAAACATCAAACACTTCCTCTGGCTGTTTAGTCAAGCTGTCCTCACTCAGCTTTTTCAGCTTGCTGGAAAAAAAATAATGTTAACATAAGTATAAATTCCTGACTAAAAATTAAAGTAATGTACAACACTACAGCAAAAACATCATAGTGCCTTCCAGCACATAATATTAAGTAATAGAGAATAAGGATTTTATAGGAATAATCTTATTATTTTTAAATCTTAAATAACCAGATGCGAGTCTACATCTCATTTGTTATCTAGTACAGCTATATGGGGTTGTATAGAATTAACGTTATGGTCACTGAAAATGCTCGAGTAAAATTATTTCAACTGTGACACAAGTAATGTATGTGGTACAACTACAAAGTACATGTCCAAATAATAATTAAAAAGTGGATAAAACAGCTGACTTAAAAGGGCCCAACAATCATTAATATGACAGCTTACATCTTGACGGGCTGAAATGTAATTTAAGGCTTTAACACTGGGCTTTGGTCAGGACTGACCACTAAAACGGTAAACTCCAAACGGAATAAGTCTGCAGAGAACCGGTATAGCTAACCACGTTAGCATCAGCTAGGGGAACGAAAGCTACCGCCTACGTTAGCCTTTCGGCTAGCTAGTTAAGAGCTCGAAAGCACGTTGTAAAACGGTCGGAACCACACGAACCTTTTGGGCGCCGACGTCTCCATGATGTATAACTTCTAATAATAAAATGAATTATGGCAGTGTAGGGGCAGTCGTTGTTGTCAAAAACTAACAGAGGGCCAGCTGAGGGTTTGGCAGAAGATGAACCGTTCAGTTAATCATCTCGATAGCGCCCCCTATTGGACTGGAGTTAATCGTTAGTTGATTTTTTTCTGACCAATCAGAAACCGCTTTGCTTTGAGGTGGCTGCAGGTTCTACGCATGCGCTGAGGCAGTAGTGTGTGATGTGAAAAGTGGAGGTAAACATTTGGCTTGTTAAAATGTTTTATTTTTATCTATACCTTTTGTCTATTTCATATGTACAATATTATGCAGTATTCATACAATAACCTCCTGAAATACCATGCGTGTTTACTACTCATAGAGCTTTATACTTATGCTATCGCCAGCGTCACACACCATGCTCTCTGTGTTAGCATGCTGCAACGACACAGATGCGATTGTGTCAATTTTGCTTTTTCTATCGTTTAGACAAACAACAATGGATCCACAGAAAGATGTACCACCGCCCAAACAGCAGCCTATGATCTACATATGTGGAGGTACTACTACATTGAAGCTACTAACGTTACAGCCGTTACCATTGCTAACAATGCTAATGTATCATACCCAACGTCCTGCGGCTGCTGCCAACGTTACATCTACGTCAGTGCTACTACGGCCGCAAATTACAACTAACGTTATTTATGTTTACACATACGACCACATAAGTACACACAAAATAATATCTTTTATCTGTACACAGACGGCAATATGTCATTGATCCACTTTATGAAAAAGGTACACTGAAATGTACACTGAAATTACACATTTGTCCCAAAATGGAATGGAATCTGCCAATATAACTGGATCACACATAAAGCCATCATCAACCAATACAGACTAAGTTTCAGTATAAATCAAAATAATGACACATGCTAAGATTAAGATATCTATTTAGAAGTTAAAAAATCTGGAAAGGATAAAGCAGGTGAAAGTGAAACACATGTCAATAAGGATCCCTAAGATGGTTTGGATGTTCTGGTTGTTGTTGTTTGAGTAATGTAACCAATATGCATTAGATTTATATCACAGATGAACAAGATATGTAATAGAGAACCTATTTTATCAATACAGCAAACATTGTGGTTATCAAATTACTTTGAACTTATCAGCCAAAATCTACTGTGATACCGATCTGCAGTGAGTTTCTAACTGTTATCTTTTAGCCTTAATAGAAACAGGATATAGGATATTTTCTGTAATATTCTTTTATCATTTGCAGAGTGTCACACTGAAAATGAAATTAAGGCCCGTGATCCAATCCGATGCAGAGAATGTGGTTACAGGATCATGTACAAGAAGAGAACAAAGAGACGTATCCTTGAAATGTAATGATCTGTGACGACAAAAAGGATTTATATTATAAATGATATGCATAAATTGGGAACTATACCTGTACATTTCCTTGACTCTTTGATTTCAGTTGTTGTCTTTGATGCCCGATGAAGAGGAGAAAAGCAGCCATTTGGATGGTTTTGTGTGTACTATTTTTCTAGTGTATGGCCATGTAAATAAATAAATTGAAAACTGCAAATGTTTTGACATTCAGGTCTGACTACAAATTTCTGATTCATGGTTAAATCCCAACCTTTTCAAGTACTGATTTTTTTTTTACCCACAAGTAAAAGACGAAAGGTTTTAGTTGATTAAAAAACAAGATTTTCGCTTGTTATTGTGTGTTTTGATTTCATGATTCACAGATAAAAGTTCACCCACATATCCTTCACACAAAATGTTATTGATAACATTTATATGGACAGAAGAATATGTACAATGATTAGGAAGTGTTTTTAATAAGCCAATTTTTTTTATCAATTTTCAACCATTTTAAGGCCGCTTATTCTTCGTACAGAGTTGCGGGGGAGGGAGCTGGAGACAATCCCAGCAACTTCGGGCAAGAGACGGAGTACACCTTGGACTGGTCGCAATTTTTAAGTTGAAGTTTAACCGGTGACTTTTTTTCTGAAAACTTGCATAAAAGGCATTAAATCCCATTAAGAATTATGTTGAACAGAATGAATAATTATGTTAGGATCAATAAGTTCTTGGGTTTCTGAGAAATACATAATTAATATGTTATAAGTTATAAGGGAAATGGAGAAAGTCCAAACCTGTCCAGTAAAATCCCCCCAAAACACTACAGCCAAGTTATTTCGTTCACATGTGATTTTTTTCACAGCGGCCATTCTGCCATGTCCAGTAAGAAACTGATAGAGATACTGATAACTACTGATAACTACTACTGATAACATTAACACACAAATAAAAACCATCATTAAATTGTTGTTTTCCTCTCAATTTAGGTTTCTGAGCTGACCTACCGCAGCACTGCGTCACACAGACCCTCCCCCTCGGTGACGTCACACATGACATCCCATACAGGGGGCGTGTCTTACAGAAATCCCCATCCAGGGCTTCAGACGTAGCAGCTAGGCAGGAAGAGGCAGGGAGGGAGGAAAGGAAATAGTTTGTACACACTGCGGAGGGAGTGCGGCCATGGGTAACGCACAAGACAAGCCCCCGGGCAGCGGAGGAGGAGGGGGCGGCAGGTCGCACCAGGCCGCGGCCGGAAACGGGACGAGGAGCCGGGTTGGAACCGCCGCGGAAAAGCCTCAGCGAGCTCCGGGCAAAGGGGTGGCCAACGGCGCTCGGAGGGAAAACAGCCCTGGCGGCGGACAAGAGGAGCGGAGCAGCCCCGCGGACGACACAAGTTATCTGGACGCCCCCGCTGGGGCACTTCCTCCTCACCTGGCTCGGCTCAAGAACGCGGGGAACCACCTCTTCAAACACGGCCAGTTCGGGGAAGCCCTGGAGAAGTACACGCAGGCCATCGACGGGTGCGCTGAAGCGGGTTCGTGTGGGTTTTTTCAGGGGATTCACCTCATTGCGCAGCATCTAATCCGAGGGCAGACGCCTCTGGCGATTAGACCAATTCCGGTTCGAGCCATTCTGTGTTGTTTAATTTGACATACACAATACAGTACGCCCCCCCCCCCCCCCTTAATATTTCTTAGTTGACATTGTCGAAATTGCTTATTTTGTTTAAACAATCCAACACTCAATGCTATCTACAATTATTGAATTGCATAATTTACCACAGTACAAGACGGAATGTCTGACATTTTTGTTTAGAATATGATTTAAAAAAAAGAGTCAGACAGGGAACAATATTGTGTCTTCATACTTAACCACATACCTTATTTAAACCTGTTTTGAAGTAATATTTAGCAATAAAATGCACTCCTCTGCTGTGTTACTAACCTCAAAAAGCAACTTCTGATGACAGTCGAGCCACTAATGTAGCAACACCAACAATTTGGTGACACAGAGTGAGGGATGTTGTCATCTGTCACCGGCGCTGTAAGGGTAAGGAATACGAGTTGACAGATTCCCATGTCAGTTTTGAATGCCATGTTGCTCAATTCATTTTCCTACCCTGCTTGCATATGCTCGTAATTATAGGTTATGATTCCCTTAAAGGATGAGACAGTTTTTCAGATCGATCACCTGTGTGGATCAACGGTTTTCAGTCTCTCATCCAAACGCTGCAGCTGAGACTCCAAGGAGTCGCTGGTGATTTGTGAATGCAGCGTTGGCACTAAACGATCCCGCTGACCGTCGCAAGACGGCATGTGTTGGTGCACATGAGGTCTTTTAAGGCAAGGTTGAATGTCTTGCTGCATTTTTTTGAAGAGGTCTCGGGCCAACGTTGACTCTTCTGGCTAGTGAGAGGGATTTTTCTTTCTGACGCGCACACTGCGAGAAAAGAGCCGACTACACAGAAAAGCACTGGAAACAATGCGAGATTTAGCATTCTTACCACGTTTAAAAAACACTAATCACTCATGTTTAGCAGTAGTGGCACTGTTGACATCGGCCTTTGGACACTCAGCGCAGCACATGATGACTGCAGCAGAGGCCCAGAGGTGAAAAGGATATTATAGCAAGTTAGCGACTACAACAAACGGCAAAAGAAGCCGTTGTCGTCATCAAGTACTAGTCCGTCCTCTGTGGCGTACCGACTGGATTGTTGTTTGACCGTTCCGATCCGTGGGCTTTTATTTTTTCCCCCTGCAGGAGTTGAGAGTCCAGAAGACCTGTGCATCCTCTACTCCAACCGGGCAGCCTGTTTGCTGAAGAATGGAGACAGCTCAGAATGCATACAGGACTGCAACAGGTACGTGACGCGTGAGCTCGTCTGTTTCTGTAACATCTAAAAAGAGAACATTATGTATTATATAGTATTATGTATTATGTATATTACTCTCCCGTAACCCCTCTGTGAACACTTCTGGCCTGGTGTCTACATTGGCCAAAGTTCAACTGAACTGGGGACTGCTTGGAGGGCTCCATCACAATTCACACTTTCGTACACCTGTAAACTGAACTTTGTAAAAATCCACAGTGTCATTGTTTTTTATCTCTATTTTTGTATTTGCCCTTATCTCAAAATGAAACTTAACCGACATCAACTTAGTTTACATTTTTAAATGTCAGCTTGTAGTAGGTAAGCATCAGTATTTAAGTGGTCAGTCCCATTTTAATACTATATGACCTTCCTTACATGCATATTTAAATAATTTAAAAGAATAAAGACAAGTTTACCTCTTTTTTTTGGCTACTTTTTGGGACATACATTATACGCATTCTCCATATAAATTAAGTAGGATTTCTTTTTTGTTTAGTTTTGGTCTACACACCCATCACGTGACTATTTGAGGTGCTAGTCGGTTGCAGGTATCCCTCTGTCTAAAACAAAGACGCACTCGTATGTGTTTGAATGGAGAGCGGCACATCCGACCAGTTACGCCCGTGAGTCCCTTTGAGCAGGTGCAGACAGTTTGATCCTCTGTCTCTGTGTCTCTCTGATCCTCTTAGGGCTTTGGAGCTGCAGCCGTACTCCTTGAAGGCCTTGTTGCGCAGGGCCATGGCCCATGAGTCACTG